>CM053596.1:77063124-77091183 GCA_028646575.1 Pseudocheirus occidentalis | reverse complement strand
ACACACACACACACACACACACACACACACACACACACACACACACAAAAACTAGCCGTGTGACCTTGGGCAAGTCACTTAACCCCAACTGCCCTCCAAAAAATAAAAAAATAAAAGCAAATAAATAAATATCTCTTTCGTTATTAATCTTTGAATTATTAGACCACTCAGATTTGGGGAACATAAGTTATCATAGAGGATATACTTGAGAATTGTCAGTGACATAATGCTGAATCCAGTCTGGATCTGGATTCAAGGGTTCTAACTGTGACATTTTTATCATCTCTACCTATGCCAAATGGAGAGTATTTCTCTGTATGCTTGTCTCTCTTTCTGTTTGAAGTAGTTAGGTGTTTCTGTTCACGGAGAGCTGGGTTTGGAGTCAGGAAGGCCTGATTTCAAATCAGACATTTCCCAGTTCCGTGACCCTGGTCAGAACACTTAAACTCTGCCTGTTTTCTCAACTGTAAATGAGGATGATAATAACACCTCTTCCCAGGGTTGTTGTGATGATCAGCACAGTGCTCAACATTCAGTGGGTGCTTAATAAATGTTAGACCCCTCCATCTGTCCATCCATCCGTTCATCTGTCTCTATGTCTTCTGTTGTTAGTGGTACATAACCAAAGTTTGAGAGACACAGCCTGTCAATGACATTCACTACTGATGTCCACTAAACATAGGATTCAGCCCCATACACCAGGACTATGGAGCAATGTTTGGGGCCCAGGGGTTCAAGTTTAGTCTTGCCTTGGTCAAGAGCAGAGATTCTTAACCTGTAGTTCATTAACTTTTAAAAAAATAACCATTTCAATAGAATTTGTTTCCTTTCAGTCCTATGTATTTTATTTCATAAATTTAAAAACTTAACTCCAAAAAGGGTTCTATAGGCTTTACCAGATGGCCAGAGGAGTCCAGAACACACAAAAAAGGTTGAGAACTACTCTTGAGGATCTCAGAATTAAGGAGGTCAGTTCTTGGTTTCCCTGTACATTTAAGTGGGTCTTAGAAGTCTAGAGAACTGCTTAAGATTGGATCTTTTATAGACCTGGCTGGACCCCTGAAGGCTTCAGAACTTGCTCTAAATCAGGAATTAGATTCACTATTCACTGGATCCTTAATAGGATGCCTTTACATAATACCTAGGGATTAAGAGGAAATATTGCTCTCCCAAATCCTAGACTTTCTTAGGTCTATTTTTGTAAAGGAAGATTCACTCTTTTGTCCTTCTCCCAAAAGGATCTCCTCACCCTTTGCCTATGGGCCTGATGGTAAAGGAAATTAGAAGTTCCTACTTGGTATAGTCCTAGGAGCTGGCTGATCTTAGTGGTTGTATGAAATAGGCTTCTTTGTGCCCTTAAACTGCCTAAATAGTAAAAGCTTTTGCTCCCGGGGGGGGGGGGGGAGGGGGAGGAGAGGGGTGGGGTGGGGGTTGTCCTTCCATTTGTAAGATAATAAAGATTGTCTTGGGGGTATTTAGGGGCACAGTGAATAGAGTGCCCACTCCAGACCAGGAGTCAGGAAGACTTCTCTTCCTGAGTTCCAATCTAGCCTCAAGATACTTCTGTGTGATCCTGGGCAAGTCACTTAATCTTGTTTGCCTCAGTTTCCTCATCTGTAAAATGAGTTGGAGAAAGGGAATTGCAAACCACGCCAGTATCTTTGCCAAGAAAACCCCAAGTAGGATCATGGAGAGCTAGATACGACTGAAAAACCACTGAACCAAAGCCACTGTGTTGACACTTTGTAGAATGGGAGCCTGCTGTGATTATCACTTGGTACTGAGGGAAGAGGAAGAAATATTTTAATTCCTTATAATCTTTCATCTGTAGAACTGGGGAAGTTGGCTGAACCTGCTTTTTTTACTCCTAAGTGTTGTTTTACTGCAGGTTGTTTTACTCCTAAGTGAAGAGGTCCTAAAATGCAGTTTGATTACAGTGCCTGGGGATTCAGGCAGCCGCTGGAGGGCTTGACCCCTGGACTCAGCCTTTGTGTATTAGCAGTCACGGGCTCATCATGCACCCAAGTGAATTATAAATTTGTCATATGGCTGCTGCATTTTGCTGCCAGTTAGGAAGGTCAAAGCAATTCCTTTCATGGTTTAGTTTGGTTTTATTCTACCTCCTATATATATGAGGATGCTTTTAACAAATGAACTGTGGTGCTTGTAACTAAATCACAGGCCTGCTTGGCTTGGTGCCGTTCCCCTTTAGCTTTTACACACATGTGTAGGGGCATCACAGGCTCTGAGGTCACGGATCAATCATGTTGGAGCCAGGTAAGATAGCTAAGGCAGCTGGGAACATCCTCATCTAGCAGTAAGTGCAATGACCAGAAACTCAGTTAATAGCCCACCCTGATGAGGGCTAAGTTCATTTGTTGCCCCTAAAATGAGATCATTAGTTATTTGAGAGTAGCTTCAGACGTCACAAACGAGCTAGAGTTGGAGACAAATGAGTCTGTGCTAACTGATTAAAATTGGTTGATTTTCCTGAAATTTCTGCTTTTTTTGATATCCTAGCCATCCATCCAGTCCCAGCTTAAGGCTAGCATCCTGATCTCCATTCCATCCCATCCCAGAAGTGATTCCTCTTCTACCACCCCCCTTACCCCCATTATGATCCTATAGAATTTTTGTACTTCTTTTATATGTTTATCCTGTTCCAATTTTTATTATACTTATATATTACCAACAAGACTGTCAATCAACAAATATTTACTGAATGCTTACTTGGTGTCAGGCATTGTGTTAATAAGCATAAAGCATACAAAGAAAGGCAAAAAACACAATTCCTGATTTCAAGGAACTCACATTTTGGGGGAAACAAAAATTTGAAATGAATGTAATCTCAGAGGGAAGGAATTAGCAGGGGGTGAGGGTGGGAGCCAGGAAGTAAATACCTTTAGTGGAAGCTGGGATTTGATATGAGTTAAAGGAAACCTGTGAAGCTAAGGAGTGAGTACTTTAAGGACAAGTGCCAGGGTACTGTTTATTTTTGCCCCTCTCTTAAGCCTGGCCTGACACATTGTGTAACTGTGTGTGTGTGTGTGTGTGTGTGTGTGTGTGTGTGTGTGTGTGATGCTAAAGGTGCTTAATAAATGGTACTTAATTGTAGATGCTTAACAAATGTATATTGAATGAATGAAAGTTTCCATCTGAAGGCCTCGGTTTGCTATCCATCCTTAGTTATTACCAATACTCTATTTCTTTCACAGTGACAAAGTCCAGGCTCTCTCCTATGCTCCACATACTCGACAGCTCATCTCTTGTGGAGGAGATGGTGGCATTGTGGTCTGGAACATGGATGTCCAGAGGCAAGAGGTAGGTCCCCAGGAGCGAATCCTTCAACAGCAGGGAGGTTGAGCCTCAAGAGCCAAAGTTATACTGAGGCAACCCTGCAGTTTTTCATGATTAAAACTTGAAGTATAATGTTATGATGGATGTCAGAATTAAGTCAGCAGGTAGGGGGAAATCCCATCATTCATTACCCTTTAGGGATAGAGGAGCCAGGGTGTGAAATTAATTAATGCTGCAGTGGAGCAAAGAGATTTCAAAAGAACTCTGATTTTCCTGACTAAGAGGTTTCATCACTTAGGGCTTGTTCTCCCACTAGCAATAAAAGTGTTCATAGGGAAAACTAAATGTCTATTTTAAGGTGATTAGTTCTTTTGTGCAGTGTTAAGGTGTGCTACCAAAATAGAATGCTCAAGAACTTTCTGTTATTGAAGAGAATTATGATGTTATTTAGAGAAATGGTTAGTAAGTGTTTGTGAAATCATCATTTGACTCTTTTGAACAGGAAAAATCACAAAGATGGCTTTCAGATTCACTGATTCTCATACTTCTACTTGAGTTGTCGCTAAACTCATTCTCAAATGGGCATATTTGGGGGATCTGCATAGGTCATTGTTAAATAGAAGGCAAGCAACAACATTCTTCTCAAATGGTAGTTTTTTGACGGGAAATATCTTTTGGTTTTACAGTAATTTTTCCACCAAATTTACTATAATACAGACTTTGTAATTACCATTTTCCCGTTTCTCTAGAATCATTTTAAGACTTAGCCATTACATATATAATCTTGCCTTTGTGATTTGTTTCCTTACCGTATGTACAAAGGACATAGGAGGAGAGTTAACGCTTAGGAAGACAACAGGGGCAGCCCCATGACTTCATGCCTCCCTGTTCCATTCCTGTTTTGTAAGTGTAGCTGTTATTATTGGCAGTGTAATACCCTTTAAGTGTCATTACTTAAATGCTTAAGAAGATTAAAGCTTTATTTGTTCAATCCATTAATCCACAGGAGTTCTATTACTAACTAATTAAAGTCAGCATTACTGTTATATAGTAGGGAAATTGCAAAATTTTTATTCTTGAAAAATACCTCTGAGCATGACAAAAGATGAGAATGGTCCATTTTGGAGGAGTCATAGAAAGACAAGCAGCTACACTAATGCTTTGTTGGTGGAGCTGTGAATTCATACAACTATTCTAGAAAGCGTTTTGGAAATGTGCAAAGTGACTCTAGTGTCCATGGTATCTGATTCAGAGGTTCCACAGAGAGGCATATACCCTTCAAAGAGATTGCTGACAAAAAGAAGGCTCTGTGTGCCCCCAAATAATTATTGTAGTGCTTTTCATGGTAGCAAAGAAGAAGAAACAAAGATATGGGAAAAAGCTAAACAAATTGTGGGACAATTATGTAATGAAATATCACTATGCTATAAGAAACAACAAATGTGATGAACGCAGAGAAGAATAGAAACACTTACATGGACAAAACAGCATACACAGTGACTAAAAATGTTGGAGGGAACTGAATGTTGTGAAACTAAAGAACAAGCTTCACTCCAAAGAAGAAATATCTGAAAATATCTCCTCCCCCCACTCTCTTGTAGAGATGGGGGTCCAGAGGTATGGAACATTGCATTAAAAAAA
The DNA here is from genome assembly GCA_028646575.1 of Pseudocheirus occidentalis. Classification (NCBI taxonomy): domain Eukaryota; kingdom Metazoa; phylum Chordata; class Mammalia; order Diprotodontia; family Pseudocheiridae; genus Pseudocheirus; species Pseudocheirus occidentalis. The sequence goes on along the minus strand of CM053596.1, from coordinate 77,086,245 downwards.
AGGAATTTTTAGATGTGTTTGATAGGTTATGTTAAATTGTCTCTTTTTAAAAATGATTACTGTTTTTTTAAAAAGGGGGTTTTTAGAGCAAGGGATGAGTAAAAATACAATAGGATATCATTAAATATCTGTCTCTCCTTCCTCCCTAAAAAAGAAAACTATCTTGACACTGTTAACAATGAAGTGAGGCATAGGTAGCATTGTAGTATAGACAAGGGACCCCAAGTTCAAATCCTGGCTTCTCCAATGAAAAAGCCTGTTGGACTTTGGCAATCTATTTGGGCTTCAGTTTCCTCATCTGCAAAATAGGAAGGGGGTGTGGGTGTGGGTGTGGACTCAGTAACTTCTAAGATGCCTTCCAGTTTTAGCCTTGTGAGCCTCAGTAAGGGTATTTATAGTATTTATAGTGTGTTCCTCTATCGAGGAGAAGATTTGCACTATTAACAGCTTTAATTACCAGCTTGGTCATCTTTCACAGTGTGACCTACTTTCATTTAGAAATGGTCAAACTTGGCTCTGTAAGTGCCTCTGTTTGCTACTTTTCAATGCCTGCTTTATTATTTTTTTTAAACTGATATTTCTCCATTTATATCAGAGAATTATAGGTTGCCTTCGATAACATAGTGGCCCCAACCTTAGTATAAAGTATTAGGTTTCCAGTAGCTAATTACATTCATAGAGAAGAGTAACCCTTTTTATATCATGGACCCCTCGGCAACTCTGTAAAAACTGATGGAATTCTCAGAATAAGGTTTTTGTTTTTTTAAATTCATAATTAAGAGAGATGCTAAACTTCAGTTAGAAGGTATTGAAAATAAAGGTGTGATTTTCCCAGTAATAATGACTAGCATTTACATAGCATTTTATGGCTCAGCATTGCCTCATTGGGTCCTCACAGTACCCTTAGGAAGTAACTGATATTATAATCTCTTTTTTTACAGAGGAGGAAACAGAGAGACAGGTTGAATTGCCCAATATCACACAGTTAGTAAGTGTCCAAAGCAGGATTTGAACTCAAGTCTTCATGACTCTAGTTGCAGTGCTTGCCATCCAGGAAGCGCCATGGAGGGAATTTTCTCAAGTGCCCAGTGGTCTAGATGGAGCAATTCAGTGAAACGTGATGTCAGCAAGCATAACCCAGTGCCATGTACTGAGCAGCTCACTTTGAGTTGGGTGAACTAGAGGCAGTAATGGAAGGAAGCAGTATCAGACCTGGTATGAAAATCTAAGAAAGGTCCATGCCTCTTCTCCCAATGCTCTCTTTACAGGTTTCTTCTGAGAGACCTGCAACTCTGAATCAATGTAGTAGATAGAGCTAGAAGGAGCTTCTCTGACTGTATCTTTTTAAAAATCTCTGTGATTTCTCCTTCTGTCTCCTAAGGAAAGTAGTCCTTGGGCATCCAGGAAATACCATAGCAGAGGGTAATCTTTTGCAGCCGCTGTAAATTTATTGGCCACCAAATTCCCTTCTCTAACAGTTTGGTAAATTAATCATTTCTAAAAGATGTTAGGTACCACCATTGTTTGGAAATCACAACCCTGTACCTACAATATTCTCAGTCATGCTTTGTTGCTTTCTAGATATTCTATGTACATCATTTGAGAAGACATCTAAATTTCTCATCTTATTGGGGGGAGAGGGAAATCTGTTAAATTAATTGGTGGAAGCAAAACACCCACTATGCTACATAACTGTTCATGGACATTTTGAAATCTGTCTACAAGACCCCAGATTAAGAACCCCTGACATAAATGATATTAGAAATTCTAGGGGAGTCTTAGTGGGGGACACAAAACTTCAAATAGAATTTGAAAGATTAGCAAGGATCCAAAAGACAAGAATCAAATCTTTTCATGAGCAAAGACCTGAAGGCAAGAATGAGCTTGATCTAATCCCTCATAATAAATATCACATGATTTCTTTGTATATACCAAATAAGAATTTTTTTAAAAAAATAGATATTTCTGGCATTTGGGGATTTGAATATTCATTTTTCTTAAAAATACAAAAAAATAGAAAAAAATCAGCATAGAAAAGTCAACCGTTGGTAGGACAGAAATGTTATTTTGAACTAAAAATCTTATAAATGTTATTTCAACAAATCTGGGTCAGTCTGTCTTTAGTACTGGCATCAGACATGTGGACAAGAAACCAAATCAGATCTTGGCCCTTTTCTTTGTTTCCAGACAGACAACTGGATCAGGCCACAGCCTTAATATACCAACATTTTAAGTTCCCTATGATTCTTTCAAATATGGATCTCAATCCCTCTGCTAAATGATGAGTTCTGTTGGGCTAAACATATCCAGAAAGTGAATAATAGCTAGTTTCCCTAACAACTCCTATGTGCAAATTAAAGTGGAGTGACTACAGTTAAAACCAGCAAGTTTTATAGAAGCATCATAAAGATTTAAGCATAACATCATAGATCGCTGAGAACAAAACCCAACCATATTAACCAAGTTTGAAGCAATTAGAGATGAGATCATCTTTTTCAAGTTTTGATGATGCCTTTTGTTTTATGCCATTAATTATTTCCAGGTAGATTCCCTTCCCACGTAGAACTCTCCTTTGTAACAAAGAAAAACAGTTCAGCAAAAATCAGCAAATTTGACTATCCCAAAGGGGAGATAATTGTGAACAAATGTTCATGTATCACTTCTGTAGTCTGGGATTTAGTTTCTTCAGCAGTAAAATGGAAAGACTGAAGGGTGGGTTGGACTAGGTTTGTCTCTTAAGACCTCTTCCACAACTAAATCCTCTGATCCTCAAAGAGGTAGAACCTCAAACACTAACAGGTCCCTACTGCTCACAGCAAAAGGGGCTTGTTGTGTGCCCGTGGAGCTGGCGTGTGAGAGAATTTGTGGGTTGTCTGCCCAGCCATTCTTTTACACCTTGATGACGATACCAGCATCTTTTAATATGAAATAAGATGATATGTATCTAATTAAATGAATGGGTCAGAACAATATAAGAAGGCCCGTGAGGTTAATGTTTTTTTGTTGCTATTAAAAATTGTTAGGAATAGACTAATAAATTAGGCAAAAATGTAGTTACAGCTTTTAATCAGCAACATTATAAACAAATCTGATTCATGTTTCCTTGATGTAGATGTTGTCTTTACTTAGCCAGAGGCAGCAAGGCATAGTGAATAGAGAGTCAATCTGCAAAGCCAGTTGGACGTCAGTTCAGATCTCCCACATCTGACCCGTTCTGGGTGCATAATATTGGGCAAAGCTCTTCATCTCTCGATGCTCTGGGCCAGGGGGGATCAGACTCAAATAGAAATGGATCCCAGACACTTGTGACTTAGAAAACCACAAATTAACATCTGTTTGGATTTTTTATTTATACTTTTAAACATTTTCCAGTTACATTTTAATCTCGTTCAGGGCCGCAGCTCTCCACAGTTGTAAGTTTCTCAAAGAAGACTGCCTTGGCCGAAGGCATTTTCCTCATCTGGGAGCACCTGACACCCTTAAAACCCCAGGTCCAGGCCCTATCACTGTCCTATTTGCTTTTCCCAAGCTCGTTTTGTTTCCCCAATCTCACTTCCTCGTAGAAGAGTGTAAGCTTGAAGACAGGGCTGGTTGAGTTCTGCCTGGCTTATACTCATGTAGCCTTGGTGCTTGAATGTTCATCAGTTGCATCCATTTGAATGCTAATTGTCATGGCCTTTTCTGTTTGTGTTTTTTGTTGACAAGACTCCTGAGTGGTTGGACAGTGATTCCTGTCAAAAGTGTGACCAGCCTTTCTTCTGGAACTTCAAGCAAATGTGGGACAGCAAAAAAATTGGCTTGAGACAGGTTAGTTCATTGGGTGCTTCACAAAGAGAGAGAGAGAGAGACAGCCAGAGACAGAGAGAGAGAATAACTATCTTATCAGGTTATTTTGGAAAATTTTAGGGGAAAAGGAGTCACCTTGTGACTAAAAGTAATACCATTCAGTTACACTTTCCCTGTCATAGTTTGTTCTTATATGATCAGTTTTAGGAAAATGTAGTCACTTACCTGCTTAGTCTCCCTCCATCTTCGCATATAGCACTTCAGCTGCTCCTGTCTTTGGCAGTTTCTTTCTGCTTTGAATCATACTTGTCCAATGCACATGACTTAGTCTTCCTTTTTTATGTAGTAAGATCCTGGAGGGCAGAAGTCATTTATATTCTCCTTAATGCCTTGCATATTGCAAGGACTTAACTTTTGGATGAACTCCAGAGATGTCTACTGAAACAATCTCTGAATCGAGGAGGGTAGAAAGCAATAACTTTTATGCCACACTAAATGACAAATTTGTGCAAAGAATTCTCTTTTCCCCTTCCCATGCATGTTCTCTTAATTTCAGTCCTCAAGTTTGCTCATAGCACAGTCTTCTCCATCATTACCCTGTTTTTTCCCCCCCCCAGAGGAGACAAACGTTAGATTACTCATAAAATTGAAGTAGTCTTCATCTCACATACTTCATCAAGCCAGTCCTGGTCATCCCTAGCAGTGGAATGCCATTAGAAAATGCAGCATTAAGAATAAGCTGGCTCCTTCTTCTTTAATTCCCAGAATGTCGTAATGGGGAAGCTTTGAGACAGCCACATGGTCCTCATCCATAAGAACTGATATTTACATTTCTGAATAAACAGATGACAGCAGGTGGAATCCAGCTAGACTCCCTTCCCATGTTTCTGTCAACATCGTGGGCCATTTCAGGCATGAATCATTTCACTTTTGAGCCTTACCATCCATAAGTGATTCTGGCAGGTGGTGGGTACGGCCCTGGCTCAAGGTGTGGTGGTGGTGGCCGTATTGAATATCTCTATTTCTTGTTCTTTTTTCCAGCATCACTGTAGGAAGTGTGGGAAGGCTGTCTGTGGCAAATGCAGCTCCAAGCGTTCCTCCATCCCACTGATGGGCTTTGAATTTGAAGTGAGAGTCTGTGACAACTGTCATGAGTCCATCACAGATGAAGAGTAAGTCTCGACAGCATGTTGTATAAGCCAAGTAAAAAGAGCCAAACGAGGTAGCTGCAGTTCACTGAAGACCCAAAGTAGTGTCTGTCTGTCTGAACAGCAGCCAGCTTAGAAACTACACCACAGTCTCTGGTAAAATGCATCCTCAGGATGTCCCCTCACCCTGCTCTACAACCAAGCAGTTTGCAGTAGTTGCTTAAAGAGCTTCATCCCTTTGCCATTCCCAGTCCAAGTAGCAGGAACTGTAGGATGTTTGCATTTCTGTTATTTAAATGTCTTCTCTGAGTGAATCCTTATGGACAGCTTGCCATGACAGAAAGAATGCTGAGATGCTTGCCGCTTCATGTCTTATACTCTGTTGTAATTTTTTCAGAAGGAAAAGAGATGTGAATCTTTTTCTTGACCAACATGTGATCTTCACTGGAGCCATAAGATTGGAAATAAATTTAATTTTCCAAGAGGATGCTTACTTAGCCTCCACCTCAACAGACAAATACCTATTTGCCTAGCTGTTCATGTTACCTGCTCCTATGACTCTTGCCATTAGCCACCAACTGTTACATTCTAGTGACGTTGGAAGACTAGGCCTAACATTTGAGCTGCCCACTATTTAAGGTTGTCTAATTAAAAAAATAAAAAATGCACTCATCACCCAGGAAATCATTCTGCCTTTTCATGGATCCCACGGAGTGCTTTGTTATTTCTTATGCATAATTTTAAAAGAAATGACCTCAATTAGTGCATCACTCTCTAGGCCTGCCCTCCCTCCTCTTACCCCGGTATCTTGGAGAGTCAAAAGTCACTTGAAGCTGTAGATATACTGTAAAGTGAATGATATTTCATGTGTACTCTAGCAGTTCATTATCTAAAAGAAATCTGCTTTTACAAACTTGAAGAATCCTTTTGTAATGCAAATAACCAACCCTAATTTGTCTGCTTTCCAAGTTCTGGTTTTCATTTACCAGATACTTAATGGAACATTTCTCTTATTAATTCCATTTTTACATAGCCAGATTTAACCAGCAGTTCTGCTCCTGGATATTAATGATTTATCATATGGGTTTTCCTGTTATAAGTTCTAGTTGCTTGTGAAATAGAAAGGGCAGTAGTATCAGTACTATAAATAGATACTAGAAATTATAGATGGATATTGATATTAATGCTATTGTAGATACTAGGTATCTAGAACACTTTCCTTATCCAGGCCTAAATAGGTTGGTGCCCCAGTCACCAGCCTCTGCTACTTCCTTGGTCCCAGTGACCACAGGTTGGGGATCATACTGACAGGAAGGACTTAGATTATTTACTTGGAAGAGTCCATAGCTGTCATGTTGTCCTTACTTATACCTCAGCAGGTGTCCTCCTTTTCAACAAATAGTCAGCCTCTGCTAGACAGCCTCCAGTTAGGGGAAATCAACCACCTGCTAAGTTAGGTAGTTCAAATTATTAGAAATGTTTCCTTTATATCAATCTGAAACCGGCCTTTCCACAACTTCTACCTGATGTTCTACTGTGTGTACCTTGGAACAAATCTGATCTCTCTTCTGTAGAACTTCCATTCAGATACTTGGCAACAGCTATCATTGACACTCACTCCCCCTTAACCTTTTCCAAACTAAATGCCCCCAGTTCTTGTGTAGCATGATTTCAAGTCATATCACCATATTATTTGTCCTTCTGAACAATCTTCAGCTTTTCACTGTTCTTTTGATGACACTGACTCCCAGCTCAGACTTTTATTAGTTATGGGACTATTAGTAAGAGGACGAAGTTCTTTGAACCTGTTTCCTAATCTTTAGGATAAGGATGATTACATATATGTGTGTGTGTGTGTGTGTGTGTGTGTGTATACACACACACACACACTATCAATCTTACAAGGTTATGCTGAAGAAAGCACTTTGTAAATTGTAAAATGCAACTTTAAAATATTAATAATAAATTCACATGCATACAGAGTGTCTCCCTTTCCTACAGAAGTTTCCCAACATAAAAAGGCCCAGAAACAGCTTCTTCCAGCAGTATTTTCCTTTCTAAGCAGAGAAACATGACAGCCAAGGATTGAAAAAACACACATGAGGTGAACCAATTTGGAAAATATTGAAACTTTTTTTTTTAACATAACTCAAAGAAAGAAAGAAGCTAAATGATTAGGAAACACCCAGAATAGAATAATTATCACCCCATCCCACCCCCAGCCAAAGACTATCAGTTAGAAATGAATAACTATGGATGTCTACTTTCTCATATTTAAAAAAAAATCTTGATGAGATACTTTTTTCACTTTTTTGTGTATTTTTTTTTTTTACAAATTGTAATACTGCATGACTAATATGCACATATATAACCTAAATCAACTTTCTTACAGTCTTAGGGAAGGGGGAGGTGAGAGAGGAGAAGAAAATTTGTAACTAAAAATTTTATAAAAAATGAATGTTAAAAATTATCTTTGCACATAATTCGAAAAATAAAATACTATTTTAAGAAAAGGGAGAAAAATCTTGATGAGAATGAGATACATATTTCAAAGGGTATCCTTGAAGAAAATATTTGAAGGGAAGAGGTAGGTTTTCACAAATAATTTCCCATAGAATTCCATCTCGCTTATTGCCAGAAAAGCAGCTACAAAAACTGCTGTGTTTATTGTTGGTTGGTTATTTTTTACAAGTACTTGTCAGTGAAATAAACATAGGCTTACTTTCCAACAAGGCATTTCCCCTGAATGTATTAAAGTCATGCAAGGGTTTGGGTTAGGTATAACCACAGAAAATAACTTTGGTCACTGATCCTGTCAATATCAAGTGAGGCATGAAAATAGGGACATGTGTACTCACCAAAGGTTTCCACCGCTGTGATAGAATTTAATCTCCACGAGTATGGGCACTGGTTCATCCTACGTACTGGTATTTCTAGCACTTACCAGTGCCAGATGTATCGTAGGAACTTATAAATGCTTGTCATTTAATTGATTGTCATGCAATGGAGCTTCCAAATAGAGGAGAAGTGAGATTCATTCCTTAAATGAAGCTGTTGAAGTGCTCCTGCAGCATTTTTCATGACATCGCTAATTGTGCCAAGTTCCATAGTATCATCAGGCCCTTTAGGACTAGCTAGATGGTACAGTGGATAGAACACTTGGCTTGGAGTCAGGAAGAGTTGAGTTCAAGGCTGTCCTCAGACACTAGTTATATGAACTCGGGCAAGTTGCTTAACAAACTCTGCCTCAGTTTCCCTATATGTAAAATGGAGGTAATAATAGCACCTACTTCCCAAAGTTGTCCAGAGGATCAAATAAGATAATAATTATAAAGCACTTAGCACAGTATGAGGCATATAGGGAGCACTATATACATGTTAGTAGTTGTTATTTTCAGTAAAATCCATGACTATTACAAAGACCTAAAAATCCACACCTAATAGATAAAAGACTTTATCTTATTTAGACCATACTCTCTAGTCAGTCAGTCAGTATTTATTAAGCACCTGCTGTGTGCCAGGCATTGTGGTAAGCACCAGGGGGACAAAACTGGAAAGAGGGAGGAAAGACAATCCTTGGCTCAAGAAGTTACAGTCTAGTGGGGGCAACAGTATTTGATAGGAAGCTGGAAATGTTGGGGAGGGAAGAGATGGGCAGAATGAGGAGGTACCTACGGGAGCACAGTGAAATAAATCAGACAGGTTCTGTGGTGTAGTCAGGGGAGAAATGAGACATGTTGGGGCTGAGTCCTCCTTAAGTGAAGGTTTGGGGTTCATGCCCCTCTTTCCAACCAGAGAGGATAGTAATTAAGGTATTTGGGTTAGTCTGGCTTGGTTAGCCCATGCACATGGAATGCTCTGAGCTCAGCCTCAAATAGAAGGAAGAGGATGGGCTCATTGGGAAATCGTAGAACATTTGAAATGATACCTCCTTCCTTACACAAAAAAAAAAATCTATCTTTTTAGCACTAAATTCTTCCCATGCTGCTATATGGCTTCAAAACACTACAACCTCTAAAGAAATCAAATTGGTGGGTGACCAAGAGGGCAATGGAGGGACATGTGGAAGACATATTACTGATGATTTCTTGATAAAAGATATTATACAATTAGAAAAATAGGTCAGTCAGGTAGCAAGTATACAGCATCATGTAAAACAAGTATTAAGTACTTACAGTGTGCCGGGCACTATTGTACCATAAAGTCAAGTCAGATCTTGTGATGTCTCTAACAGTGGCCATCTGAAAGTAGAGCCATTGTAGATAACTACCAGTGAGATCCAAGTTTATTCTTATCTATGATTACAATATAAGTGTGCATGTAATGTGTATGTATGTATATATGCATATACATCTATATATAAACAAATGCATACAGACACGTTGTTTTTTTTTGCTTCCAGACGTGCGCCCACAGCCACTTTCCATGACAGTAAACATAATATTGTTCATGTACATTTTGATGCAACTAGAGGATGGTTATTGACTTGTGGAACAGACAAAGTTATTAAGGTAAGAGATCGTCTTATGTCAGTTTATTTTTTATGCTAAAATGTTCCCTCTTTTGTTTTGATATAATATCTGTGATTTATGAGACACCATGCAGGAGATCAACATTATTCACAGGTACTTTGCATAGGCGGTAGTGGTGAGTGTTAGGCATTTTAAGGCAGTCTTTGTCCTCTAGGAGTTAACATTTTGGTTGGAGATATAGAATACACATATAACAAGGTAAATAATTATATGTAGGGCGGCTAGGTGGCACAGTGAATAGAGCACCGGCCCTGGAGTCAGGAGGACCTGAGTTCAAATCCAGCCTCAGACACTTAACACCAAACTAGCCTTGTGATTTTGGGCAAATCACTTAACCCCAATTGCCCTACCTTCCCCCATCCAAAAGGGCAAAAAAAAAAATGTATGTAGCTCCATAGAAGATGGATACTCCATCTAAAATGGGTGGAGAGCTGGCCATGGAACCAGGAAGACCTGGGTCCTACTTCTGATACATAGTGGTTGTGTTACCCTGAGCAGATCACTTAACCTCTCAATGTTCTAGGCAGGAAACATCAGGAACTATCCAACTCCAACTCCCCAAAACTCCTGAGAGGGTCCAAACCATATTTAAAATGTAACTGGGAGGCGGTAGGTTGCTCTGTGAATACAGCACCAGCTCTGGAGTCACGGGGACCTGAGTTCAAATTCAGCCTTTGACACTTAACACTTACTAGCCGTGTGACCGTGGCTAGTCATTTAACCCCAATTGCCCTGCCTTCCCCCCCCACCAAAAAGCCCAAAAAAAATGTAATTGGGAAATATTTCTCAGGATAAATAAAAGTACAGTACAATATAGATAATGTTCATCATCTGGCTTGGTTAGCCCATGCACATGTCAATATGTGGCCAGTGTCTATTTGACTTTGACACCACTGCTCTAAGCACTCTCAGAGAGTTTCTTTTTTTTTTCTATTTTTAAAAAATTATTTTTTTACGTGTTGTATTTTTACTTATTTATTTTTTAGTTTTCAGTGTTGATTTCCACCTACCCCAAGATAGCAAGCATATTGAATACCCCTTCCCCCAGTCTGTTCCCAGAGAATAAGTTTCAGAGAAGGCGTAAGCCTGTTTTGATCGAAGAGAATCTCCTTAAGAGGAGTTTCTCCGCCAGTGAAATCACAGGTCCAGTCTCTATTCCTTGGTGGCATTCATAAAATAAATAAAAAATGAGTGCCATGAGTCTCTGCAGCATCACAGATTGAAGCTGGACCTGTCAAGAATCTAGACCTATGTTGAAGTCCCACCCTATCATATATGGATTTGGCAGGTCATCTCATTTCCTTTGGCAACTGTCCAAGAGTAAGTGGGAAAGTAGGTGTTAATTTGTGTTGGTGGGAGAAATTCCTCACCAGGGGCTCCCTAGGTGGATGAAATCACAGATGTAGACCAAAATAAGCACTATAATGTTTTAATGGAAGGTAAAATCACTGTGGGTTGATGTGCTTGTGGTTAAGACCATAGACAAAATAAAATCTCTCCTACAGAAATATCTTCTGTTCATATGGCAAAATGGGATAACTTAGCACTCAGTGGGTCAGTTTCCCACTCTTCTAATCATTGAATACAGTGAATGAATTGACTAAAAATGATGCTGTCTCCCACCCTCCCTTTTACCCCTTTTAATCACCAGTATAGAATATATTTTAGACACAACTGAAATATGACCAAACAAAAATAAACATTTCTCATTTCTAAAATGAGAATAATCATACCTTGTGCTGCCTGCCTCCAAAGGCTATTGTGGGAGGTTAGTATTTAAAGTGCTATGTAAATAAATGTGAGTTGTTAGAATTGTTGGTTATCATAATTTAAAGCAGCGAAGGACCTCTCTAAGTATCCTATTGTTCTAGGGGCTTCCTAGTGCCTAAAAACAGAGGAGTTTCCTGCTTTAAAGACCTAATGAGTACTCTCATTTTTTCCTAAGAATCAGAAAATGACCACAAGTGATCATGGATGACAGCATTAGAGAATCCTTGAAATGAGACTTAAGCTTCTACTTTTGGTCATGTTCTCTTCCTGGGCCAAACTGGTTGTGGAAGAAAATAAATCTTTTTCCTCATCCTTGTTTGATTAAGAATTATATTTTTGTAGTTTGACTTAGTTTCTAAACAAAAAGGCTGAGAGGAAGCACCAGATTTAGAACCATGCAAGAATATAGAGATTATTCCTCCTTTCATAGGTACAGGAACTGAACCCAGAAAAGTGAAATGACTTGCCTAAGGACATACAGCTAGTACATTATAGTCAGGATTCAAACCCAGATCCTCTTATTGCAAGTGCCCTGTTCTTTCCATTTCACCATGCTGGGTTTGTTTGTTTTTTTGGTGGTGGAGATTAAATTCTTAGAAACTTTTATTATTCCGATATGAATATGACTTATTGATACATTAACGTGAAATACAGTGTTGTAAAATGTTTAGCATGTAGTAAGTGCTGTATAAATGTTGGCTATTATTACTTTCACATAAATATATAACATAACTTAATATGATACATTAACATCGATGTGAAATATTATAAGTAACTCAACAAAATTGTAGATTTCCTGAGATCTCTTTTTCTTTTTTAACAGTTGTGGGATATGACGCCAGTAGTATCTTGATGATGTTTTCCAGAACCCAAAAAACAGTATTTCCGGAAGCAACAGTCATTCTAATCCAAATCATTGAGGAAGATACAAGTAAAGCTGAGTGTGGTGGGTAGTAAGGGAGAGACTCAAGATCTGAGCTGGTTTTTAAGTCATCTGCTAGTGTAGGGCAAGCCCTAGCAAGGAGACTCTTATTTCAACTTATTCACACAATAGAAAAAGCTATTTTTTTAAGCAAATGGTTTGTACAATCCAGCCATGCTGAAGTGTTTTTAGTTTGTCTTAAAAAAGGATCTGTGTAGAATGGCTGTTTAGTTTGTAATACTTCAGCTCTTCCTTTTTCCCCCTGCTTCGTTTGTATTGGGAAGTGAGGGAGGGGTCTTCTGAGGGGGCAGGGGTGGTCTTTGTGCTTCCCTCCTGTTCCCCACCTCAGGATATATTGTACCACATGCTCAGTGTCACCTTGACCTCCTGCTCATCACAAATCTGCTCTCCAGAAAGAATGTACTGAAGCTATTTATCGTTAATGTTTCTGGGTTCATCTCCAATTCAGTGGAGACATCTGTGAAGACTGACTGACTTCTCGAAGGAGCTGAGCAGCAGTGCCTGACTCCATCCAGTCTTTATCTAGTAAATCAGTTTCTCCAGTTTCCTGGGCCACAGAAGGAAAATGGAGTTTTTCCTGCCTTCCCCCTGTTTCTCCTAAAAATAGTGGTTAAACTACCCCACAGCCACCTAAAAGATGTCCAAGCAGTGGATGATTACAGCTGAGAGCATCTCCCATCAGCATTAGCATCTGTGTTAATCTGAACTCAGCTGTAACCACACACGTGATTGTAAATGAAATTTTAGTGACCGTCCTCTAGGGTTTCACCAAGCCATGTGTTATAAAACCAATTGTCTCTTAGTTATGTGTCACTTCCGAACTTAAATGTGTTTATTTGTATGAAATTTTAATTAGATCTCATCTTTTTTTCTTCCCTACTCAAACTGTGCATTAAGAAAAAAAAAATCATGGAATCAATCTAGACACCCTGGAGACACTTGGAATTGTGGAATTCTGTATTTTCGTGCTATTTTCCTTTTGGGCAAAACTTTTAACTTTTTAAATGAAAGGTAAAATAATGCTTTTTAAAGTGAACCAAAATGGCCTGCCTATTATTGTAGGGGTTTTTTAATTTCTTTCATTTTGAACCCTAAAAGAAATGGAATGAAACCCAGCTAGGGAAAATTGCTAGCTCTATAGATGTGAAAAGGAGAAGCAATTTCTTTCCCCCCGTAGAGCTTAGAAAATTTCCTCATTTCTTATGTAGAAAATTTACTTTTTTATTCTCTTTTATGAAGAACCTCATTTCCACTTTACTGAAATACCTTATTTCCGCTGTACTTCGTACATATATAAGTTTGGGAACTTTTTTCAGAGGATCTTAGATTGAGGGTGGGAGGGGTATGGAGTGTGTCACTTTTAATTTCCTCCTTTCTGGAAAGCAGAAAGTCTTATGGTACTACAGACTTATTTTTATCATTTATTTTTTCCCTCTTCTTGGTTTTCTGGCTTGGCTGTTGGTTATCAACAGACTAGAAAACCAGGCCCTCTTGATAGCAAGCTCTGCTTCCTGGCTCTGTGACCTCTTCAGTAACTTGGTGGTGGTTATGACTGCCCAAGAGGCCTTGGGGAAAATAACACTGTGCGTTGCCTTATTAAATTGAAGATTTATGCTTGTAAACAAGAAATTTTAACAAAGCACGGGGAGAAAAATATCCCCATATTACTGTAACTCACTCCCTGCCACCCCAAAAGTGTACATAGGACAAAATACCCTAAGGAACATAACCACTTACCACTTTTTTTTTTTTTGCCTCCCCACATCCTCTCCCTGCTATCAATAGCTGCTATAATCACTATTTTGAATGTCTTCTGCATGTCTGTCTGTTTCATTTGAGAGCTTTTAAAAAGAACTAGATAACGTTCTGATTTTTTTAAATATTCAAATGTCTATAGTCTATATATGTATATATACACACATACATATATACATATACATATATGTGTGTGTATGTGTGTGTGTGTATATATATATATATATGTATGTATGTATGTATAGTATATGCCTGGATCTCATTACCCCTACCTATGACTAATTTCTAAGTACTGAGAGGTGGAGGTAATCCACAGAGATAAATAAAAGGCCTCCCATTCTGTTTTTGCCTTCCTCCTCTTTGCATTCTGGCCAGTACAAAAAAGGGAAATCTAGTATTAAAGAATTGATGGGACGAGTGCCCATCAGGCCTGTGCACACGTTCTCCAAATGAGCCAAAGTCTCATTGGACAAATACTTGCACTCCTATAGGATCTCACATGATTCTTTTAGCTTTTTGGTGTTTGACTTAAATGTGACTTCTCTGCATGGATGTCTATATTCAAAAGCCTTTACAAGTCTTTCCAGTATCGTATTTCTAACCAAGCCCAAAGGTTTACTCATAGTTTAAGGCCAGTTAAGATAATCTCAAGTTTCATCAGTGGTATGAATTTTGCTTTTAAAAAGAGAAATACTGTGATGTTTCTAAGCTTTCTCTAATTTGCTTTTTCCTCCTCTTGAGTATCCTTAAGGTCATTTAGATTCAGCAAATGTGGTTTAACCACATGCAGTGATTATCTTGGAAACTCTGTGAATGCATTCATTTTTTAACTTGTGTTTCTATACCAGGGATGGGGAACCTGCAGCTTTGAGGCTACATGTGACCCTCTAGGTCCTCAAATGCGGCCCTTTGACTGAATCCAAAGTTTGTAACCTCGATCACAGATTTCCCACCCCTGTTCTATACTCTTTTCCCACATCTAGCTGAGAGACAATTCTCTGCTTGTGGGATGTCTCTCCACCAGGTATTTTCTGAAAGTGAAAGTTTCTTTTGGTCAGAATTGGAAGCTGGCACCAGCCTCTTGCATTTCTCAGTGGAGACTGACTGTCTCTCTTAAGCTTCCTTTTCAATTACTGTCCATTTGGCTTGCCTTTCTACTTGACATATGTACCACCATTGTTGTCCTTTTTGGGAGGATAAGGTTTACCTGAACTGGATATTTTTTGAAAACAGGAAATTGCGATAATTTCACATAATTTTTAGAGTGGCCATCTAGTCCAACTCATACTCAAGAAGAGCCACCATTACAACTTAAAATTTTGTGATTCCCCTTTCCCTGCCCCCCCCTCACATTTGACCCAATAAGTAATCATCTCTTTCTTTCATTTACTTCTTAGGAATTAGCATCACAAGAGGCAACAACTCTACCATAATAGAAAAAAAAAGTTTCAGATAAAGTAAAATTTAAAGTCTTTTTTTGTCACCCTGCTTGAGCAACCAGTCTTTCTGATGGACTTAAATTGTCATTCTCTTTTGCCTTAATATTAATAAATGAATCTTTGAATATCAAAACTGGAAAGGACCTTAAGAGGTCATCTGCTAAGGAACTCCCCCCCCCCCCTCAAGCTGAGCTACACCTCAGTCATGGAGGACAGATCAGTAGAGATGACTGCATTCTTTGTCTGGGGGAGCCTGGGGAGGTTGGGGGTGGACGAGCATACAATAGTTCTGGAGGAACTGTTGATTTCTGGAAACTTGCTTTAGGGGACTGTGAACATCACCTGGTGTAACAGTACACTCCTGAAGTGATTGGAGGCCTCCAACCAGACCACTGGTGGGTAAGAAGTATCATACCATCGAATTCTTTTCTATAAAACCCACTCTGGTCATGAGCCAACAGGTTGGTCAGTATGTAATAGCAGGACCTTTGTAGCAGGTCGGCATATCCCTGGTTGAGATGCCTCACCACTCAGTGCCCCAGAGTCAGGACTGAGGGTGGGAATTCAGGGGCCCACAAGCATACACAGTATACTGTTTTTCTGAGGACAGACTGTGAAGGAACCATTTTAGTGGGCTCTTCTTGGCAGATATCTTCCCTACTCAACTAACACCCTCATTCTTTTGAAGCCTCATTTAAAAATTTTTTTTTTGCTACTTCTAAGTTTGTTGATTGAGCCCTAATTTTGCCTAAGAGAAAAGCGACTACAAATTAAAGTAATTAGACATCAGTATTCAGCAAACAAGATTCCCCAGTTTGTGATCACATTACAGGATCTTAAGGGATAGGGAAGACTGAACCTGGGATTCCCCTGAGAACTCCTAATGAAGAAAATTCCTTTACCAATGCAGGTTGGCACCCTTACTGCACAACTTATAGACTTGAAAAGTTGCCTAGAGCATTTGAAAGGTAAAGTGATTTATCCAAGGTCATACAGCTGCCACGAGGCAGGGGCAGGACCTCAGCCCTGGTCTCCTAACTCTTGAGGCCAGCTGTCTATCCACTGTCACAGCAGCCTCTCAATTGTACATGAATGATCTTGTCACCAAGGTCTGTTTACATCTTAAAATACTGGAAATTAAAAGTCTTTCTCCTGACAGTTTACATTTTTCATGCAGACCAAAGCAATTCTTCATTTTTGTCTCCTTTAAGATAGTTTAAACTGTACTCTGTGTGTGTGTGCATGCATGTGTGTGCACATGCATGTGCACATGTGTTCTTTTAAAGCATTTAACACAAGGATTCAGCAACCTGAACAGGAGACAAGAATAAAATTAACTTGTAAAATTGATTTGCCCATTGAATTGCAGTCTATGTGGTATGAAGTGCCAAAAATACAGGATGTCCCAAAAATCTTCAGTGCATTTTTAAGCTTTTAAAGGTTAAAACTGCCCTAAGATTTTTGTATATTTCTGGAACACTATACTATTTTACTGTTAGAACACTGATCTTTAGGGGGTTAAGAACATAAGGAGAAACATAGTTCCCAGTACTCTGTGCTTTGAAAGACGTTTAGCTGATCATTCATATCATTCCAGTTGAAAACCTCTCTTCTCATCTCAAGGTTTCCTTTACTTTGTAAATGCCTGAAATTGTTAGCTTGAAACGGCCTCTAGCTCCATCAGCTTGTCATTTGATAAGTATTGGGTATTCTCAGGGTACCTAGCCCAATGGTTGGTGCAGTGGGATGACCGTAGAACACTACCTTCTACCTGTATTTGTCCTTTTAGAATTTACTGATCAAGTTCATGCTGGTCATTATGACCTGGCCACCACTCCCTCCTTCATCCTGAGAGCAGCCTCAGGACACCACCAGCTGTTTGTCTTCCAAGACCTTTGGGAGAGTTAAGGCTTCAAGCTTGCTGGAGAGACAGTGGGAGGGCACAGCTCTGTACAGTCCAATTCTGTGAAACTTCACTTGGCCTTAAGCTAACTTCTAGCTACATGCTGCGTCCACCACAGCCAAGTCTTTCGGTATGAAAGCTGGCAGGTGAAGCACTCCATCCTTAGAACTTTCTCAGAGAGGGAATTAGGTGAACCCTGACTGTAACCACACATGTCAAGGAGAATTAGGGTACTTTTTTTCCCTAAAAAGATAGAGACACAAGAGCTTGGTATGACCACTGGGATAATTGGCCGTACAGGGTTTCCAAAATACCATTTTTTTTGCCTTTATTATCAATACAGCCTCAATTCCATTTCTGCCATAGGCTAGTTTTGCCTTCTATTTCCAATGTCTAAAGTATTTTATGACTATATAATGTAAAATCATCTTCATTTTTAAACCTTATCTCAGCCAGCCTTGCAGATAACAACTCAAAACAAACCATACGATTGTTTTTAACATCACTGTTTCTACCAGTGCAATTGACAATTAATAAAATTAGTAGAATTCCATATTCATCACTGAGTTTATCATAAGCCAGTACTAGGCGAGTGATTATCTGCAAGGCTTGGTTAATCCAGATAAATGAGAGAAGACCACTCTCCCTTAGTTTCCTCTATCAAATTCTAAGAAAGCACAGTCTATATTTTTTATCTATACCTATATGGATATTTTATTAAATAAAGGGGATGGCGGCTAATCTCTGTACAGTTTCCTAAAGAGATGTTTCAAATATTCCGTCTTGTAAATCTCCCTTATCACCTTCCCCCTAGTATCACATCTTTTTGAGACTTTGTGTATCTCTTCTCCCCTCTGCCCCGGCCAATTAGGTAAGCTCCTTGAGTTCAGGGATTCTCTGTTGTGTTTAATCAATTTGTCCCCAGCACTTAGGCCAGTGCCTTATATGTTGGAGACAACAAATGTTGTTGAATTGGGTCAGTAATCATAAAAGAATCAAACTCATTTAGGAAAAAGACATTAAAATTACATGTTGATTTGATGATTAAATTAGAAACAAGGAGGCATATATAACTCAGATCAGGCCTTTACACTTTGGACCCTTTTCTTCTAATGGAGAGGGAAGACTATTGCTAATATAAAGGGGGAAAAGGTTTGTTTATATTTGTGTTTATATCTTTTGTTAGCACTTTGTGGCCCTAGAATATACCAACATAATGTACGGACCAAAACACTTGTTTTTTTTTTTTAACCATTGCATCTTCATTTGTGTTTTATGTTATTTCTATTACATGTTTAAGGAAATATTTTTCAATGTGTTGTCATTTTGCAAAAGAAAAATGTTATATTAGGAATTCAAAACCTATTACATACCGTACAACCTGGAAAGTACTCGGCCAAGTGAAAACTGGTTATAGGACCTGCTTTTGACTTGCTGTAGCCAAGAACATGGCTCCTGCCCTTCTGTATTACCCCATCAACCTCTATGGGGCAGATCTTTAATTGGTTGCAATAACCCTATTTTATACATTTATTTGGGCTCCTCTTTTAAGATAAGGAAGTTCTCTGTGAATTTCAGAGTGAAAATGTAATAAAGCATGAAAGTTGGAGTGGATCTCTGGAATGCTGGTCTATTTTTAAACCCTCTACCCTTTGCTCTGGATATGAGAACAAAATACTGGTAAGTCCTCAGCAACCAGACCAACCGCCTGCTTTGAGAAAACAGCCATCTTAACATGAGCTTCAGGAAATCTCTGTTCCAATTGCAACAGGATTCCATAATGTAATAGAATAATAAAGATTAAAGTTTCTTAAAGATCAAAGATAAATATATGTATCTACTAGGATAAAATGCTGCAGAATGGCATGGTTGTTTTCCTTCCAATCCCTTTTCCTCTGTGCTCTTCCATGTAACTGAAATGTATGTTTGTTCATTCCATGATGTAATGGATTCATTGAAAAGCTGCCTCCATGGGTCTAAAATAAACCTTTGTGAAACCTTCCTTTAATCTTAGCCTTGTACTTATATTGTGGTTGAAGTCAGACTATACGAGCGTGGGCAATGCCATGAAATACTTTGGTGTTGTTCCTGATAACTTTGGAAATCAGTACTTTCAGAGAGATGGCCGTGGCTGAGGTATACAGCTGAGGTGAGACGGAACCAGGTCAGCTGAGCCCTGTGAGGAGGAGGTCCCAGAGGCCATGAGGAGGTGTTCTTCCTCTAAACTAACAGTCCGGAAGAATGAGATCATGGCAGATGCATTCCTTCTCTTTTCCTTATTTACCGGTTCTTCACTAGTAGACCATAGCACAGAGAGATAGCATCGAAAATCATGTTTGAATACTGACTGTGAACTTAGGGTCTGGATATCAGTTTCCTCCTCTGAAACTAAGGGCCATGAGCTAGTTCTTTAGGGTTCATTCCTTTGAACTTATGTTTAAGAATCTACCAAGCAAGCATACAACAGTTTTGATACTGATACAGGCATAGAATGCTTCTCCCCTCCCTCTAAACCTCCAACATTTATATATTCTATGGGGAAGGTAATTAATGCACTGAGACATTGCCGTAGACCAGGCCTGCACAACCTGGAGTCAAAGGTTTCAAATTTTGCCTCTGGTACTTAACATGCATGTGACCTTCCCACCCTTCCCTACTATAGGTACAGTAACCAAGTAAACACTGGTACTCCTGGAAGAGGTACATCAATCAAAGCCCTATTGCTCCCCTTGTTATCTCTGTGGCTTCTCAGGCCACAGCACCCATCTCTGGCTACCATTCCCCCCACATATGTGGTCTTTTACTAATGGAAACTCTGTAAGAGCAAGAACTGCCATTATTGTGCTTGTAGTATGTGCTTCACATATAATAAGTGCTTAATAAATGCTGTTTCATTCATAACAGTTCACATTTATATGGTGCTTTAAGATTTGCAAAGGGATTTACATGCATTGTCTCAGTTGGACCTTATGTAATGAGCATGCTTTGGCTCACTCTTACCGAGCCAGGAAGGTTATGTTTGCCACCCAGGTATCCTCAAGGGTTTGTTATGGCATCTTCCCTATCATCAGCTTGAGTCTCTCTGCACCCCACCTTCTCCACTAGGTTTCCCTTGCTGTTAGGTGCCAGAGAATAGCATCCCAATTCCATTTAACAACATCAATTACCTTTCACAAAGAGATTTATTTTTGAAGTTCTACCAAGAACAAAATGCAAACATTTTCCTCCAACACTTCAGGGACACTCCCTTATTCCCCCTTGGTCACTGGAGAAGAGTAGGTTCACTCTTAAGATGGTTCCTCCATACCATTAGCCCCACCAAGTTCCTGTCCTGATGTGACTTGATTACTCAATCTCAGCTACCTTGGGTTAGCGCCTGAGAGTCTCTCTCCAAAGTCATGGCTTGCTCCCTCCTGAAAGTAGGCTCCAGTCCCTTCACCTAGAACTGAAAAGAAGTTAGAAAAGGATGGCTCAGAAACATTAAGTGACTTGCCCAGGGTCACCTACCTAGGTCTTCCTAAATTCAAGTCTGGCATTCTATCCACTATGGCCCCGCTACTATATCACACAGCCTCTCTTTCATGCTTTTGTAATTGTTCGATATAAAAACATAAATAACAATGACCAAATAGGATGACTGGAGAATCAAATTTACTGTCAAGACTTTAAAAATCAAATGCCATATTTCCCAGTGACTCTCCTTGACTTCCCTGTCTCAGTTTTTTGTTTTTATTTTATCTACAAAATAAGAAGAAAAGTATTTGCTGGTTCCCTCCATCCATTGAGTATTGCTGTGTAAAGATTTGCGGTTTTATAGTCTGTGCCTCTTAGATAAAAGTCCATGAGAACTTTCTGTTGTATTGACATTGTGGATCCCTTAATTGAGAGGAAAGAGCCCTTCAAGGGCAGTCTGGCTACCTCATCATCAGGCAAGCCCACAACTAAGCTCTTTGTTCTTTGGTTTAGTCTGAGGTCAGATCGTCTGTGAGATAATAGCTTATCACTGAAAGTAAGGGTCTATCTATACATTACTGAATTTATATCCCAAGGAGGCCTTTGACAGAAAAATATTCAGAAAATTCAGAAAGCAGCACTTTTGGTAATAGCTAAGAATCAGAAACAAAGCCAATACCCATTGATTGGAGAACGGCTAAACAAATTGCAGTGCATGAATGTAATGGAACATTACTGTGCTTATGAAATGATGTATGTGATGAATACAAAGAAGCACAGAAAGTTCTCTATAAACGGATGCAGAATGAAGTAAGCAGAGCCAAGAAATCAAGATACACAGTAACTACAGCAATGTAAATGCAAAGAAAAAGGACACACTAAAAAAATGAAAAATAAATGTAACAAAATGATAGCAATCAAGGAGGAGGAACGAAGAGCTCTGAAGTGAAGATACCCCCAAGCCATCCCTTCATGGAAGCGGGAGGTCCACAGCTGTTACATATAGTGTATGATTTTGGACTTTTTCAACCTACTGATCCATTGTGCTTTTTTTCATCTCCAAAAAAATACTATTTGCCACATGGAATGGCTCAGTAGGAGAGAGAGGGGAGAAATACATGGGATACTATGGTGATGTAAAAAAACCAAAATATCAATAAAAATCATTTAAAAGAAAATAAAAGTAAGGGTCTGACTTTCAAGTCCCAGAATGTGACTTTAAATTAAAAAAACAACAACAAAGAACCCTTTAACCCCTTTTATTCTTGTTTTAGGTCATTCCTGGGGAGATTCAGTATGATGATTACTTAAATATTTCTAAATTAAACAGAAGAAATGTGAAGATCAAAAGCCTGTGGTGTACTTGGGGTTTTAGCCCAGCTAGGACACATTGCAGAGAAATAAATGGCTTGGAACACTTTGGCCTCCAAATTAATAGCTACTTCTAAGAGAAGAGATTGAGTCTCTGGAGTGGAAAAGATCCCATAAGAACCCCTATTTACTTTTGTGCTTGACGTTAGTCTTGGTTTCAACCTCTTCCTGCATTGTGATTTTATAAAAAGGTCTTTCCTGGTCTCCTGACAAGACTGTTGTTTAAATCAATCCCAGGATAAACAAAACACCATCCTAAGAAAATTATTGTTCTTATATCTTGTTAAATGATGAGTTCACTTTATTTAATGAAATGAGGGTTTTGTGATGCCTCTGTATGAAGTATTGGTAGAGTAGTGGGTTGTTTACCCATTGGGTAGACAGAGTAGTTCAAGGGATGCTATAATACTTGGATTAAGCGAGGAGTCATGGCTATGACTACAGATATTTTTAGGATATTATCCTAGATTCAGCAAACACTTCCTCCTGACATGAACCATATTAGGTTCCTCTAGGTTTGGCTTAAAAGTTTTTTGTTTGTTTTTGCTTTTTGGAGGGGAGAAGGCAGGGGAATTGGGGTTAAGTGACTTGCCCAAGGTCACATGGCTTGTAAGTGGTAAGTGTCTGAGGCCGGATTTGAACTCAGGTCCTCCTGACTCCAGGCCCAGTACTCTATTCACTGCGCCACCTACTTGCCCCTAGCCTACAGTTTTTTAAATGTAAAAAGCATTTGTATTTATGTTTCATACATTTATCACAAGTTTGTCATTTTATTTTGATCACACCTGGAGTTTTCTACAGACAAATGTATGTAAATGTATCTCATGTTTCATTTCCCATTAAGATTTCTTACCTCCTGGGGAGTCTAGGTGGTGCAGTGAATAGAGCACCAGCCCTGGAGTCAGGAGAACCTGAGTTCAGATCCGACCTCAGACATTTAACACAAAAATCTAGATGTGTGACCTTGGGCAAGTCACTTAACCCCAATTGCCCTACAAAAAAAAGCAAAAAAAAAAAAAAA
>CM053596.1:77040650-77062624 GCA_028646575.1 Pseudocheirus occidentalis | reverse complement strand
CAGAGCAGGGGAGGGACTTTACAGTGGGATTGCTGTTTTAGGGTTGGGGCAGGGGCAAGACAGGGAGAAAATTTGTAATTCAAAAATGTAATGAAAATAAATGATGTAAACAAGAAAACAAATTTTAAAAATATTTTTAAAAAAACATGGAATACAAGACAAGGAAGAACTAAAAATATCTATCACACGAAGGTTAATGAAGAGGTGTGTTTTGGCCATGATGTAATCAATGAGTACCTCTGATGAACAGGAGTAAAAGATATACTCCAAGAAATGCAGAAGAGAAGCTAGGAAGATCAGATGACAAGAATAAAGAATGACAAGTGGACAGCCAATGTACTCCACTCATAGAGGTAGCTAGGTGGCAGCTAGTGGAATCAAGAATTAAGTTCGAATCCTACATCAGACACTTTCAAGCTGTGTCACCCAGACAAGTCACTTAACCTCTATCTGCCTCAGTTTTCTCAACTGTAAAGTATGAATAATAATAGCAGCACCTGTACCACAATGTTGTTATGAGGAGCAAATGAGATACTATTTATAAAGTGCTTGGCACATAGTAGGTACCATATTAATTTTAGTTATCATTAATATATAATTATGTTACATAGAGAGGATATTACATATCCTCTCACTAATATTATCCTCTTCCTATATGTAATACTACCAATTATACATAGATAACATTATAAATCCTCTCACTTCTTAGAAACATCAAAGATCTCCAACATGTTGGGTGGACCCCCCTGTGGCACACTTAACCAGCCCCCCCCCAAACAAACACATACACATACACCCATAGGAGAGTCACCAGTTCATTTGAAATCCTTCTCCCTGTCTTCCCCAGGTTTTTTAGTGCCTGGAATTAGAAAGAATTGTTACTATCTAAAAACCAATGTCTGTCCTGGGCTACCTCATCTAGAGTTTGGAAGCTGAGATCATCAAGTGAAAAAGACACATGGACCTGTTCTCCAAGGGGGTGAATTGAGTAGGACCATAGTGGGGAGGGCAGACAACATGATCCTGGGACATTCTGATGTGCCACACAGAGACAGAAACATATGTAGTTTTGGTCTTCTGGGAAGACAAACTGGAGCCAACTGATCAGACTGCCCTACACAGCCACGAAGAAGTAGGGGCTTTATTTGTCTGAGAGCTTTGAGCAGACCATGGGATATAGGCACATTGACTGGCTTGTACATCACAGCAACAGCTGGCCGGTCCAGGGTAGTGCGCTGTGAGCTCCACACTTAAATAAGCCTATTCCACAAAGTTATTTGGATGTCAGCTACTTTGGAACACAGAAATATATTTTACCAAGGAAGTAACTCCATGAACAGTACTTTGATTCCTAGGCTGGTCCATAAAAACTAAAAGTTTGTTATTCAACCAGTAATAGAGTTGAATCTCGACTGAACCATGCATACTGGAGAAACTGCATGAGAAAAGACACTGTCCAAGATGGGCAGTCTGTCAAAATGAGATCATTGGTATGGAATTCTTGGGAAAGCATTGCAGATAAATAATGAGGTAAGTCCAGAATGAATTAGTTGGAGAAAAACAGGATGAACTGTGTTTGGGATATTACCAGTGTTTCCAACAATCCCAAACTGCTTGTCTCTGTAATTCTCCCTCCAATGTTTCCAGTAATGCCATCTGGATGCAAACCCAGGCACACTATGACCTCAGAAGAACAAAAATTAGGAATAACCGAAAGAGCAACAGAAAGACACAAGAGAAGCATAAGCAGGCTGGTGATGGAGCACAAGCTGTCCTCGAGGACGTGGAAAGAACATGAATAAGAGAGTAGACAAACCACCACTTCCACAAATCCTCTATGGAGGATTAATAGTGAAAAATAGACCAGAACCATATCGCTGTCTCTGGAAGGACAGGAGCCTTTGACCTCACTGAATCCCAGGGACAGTCTGGGGACAAGCGGGGAGGTGGTGACTGGAGACACAGTTCCATGATGGCAGCAGCACTTGGAGCAGAGGCAGTGGGAGCTTCTCTAGTACCAGCCCTCACAAAGCAACCACAGAGCCCAGTGGGCAGAGATGACTCCCAGTAGATTGAGGGTGGCAGAATCACAGAGTCTCAAATTATCCAGTCCAGCCTCATACCTGAAATAGGAATTACCTCCATAACAGCCATGATGAACGGTCATTAACCCTCTGCTGCTTGATACCCATTGAGGCCATCAAATACCCTCCAGGTCAGCCCATTTCACTTTTGGATGGGAAATCGGACTAATAAGTTTTCTCCTGCACTGCTCCTAAATCTGCTTCTTTTCACCTTCCACCTGTTGTGCCTAATTTGGTCCTCTGGGGCCAAGGAGAATGTGTCCAAGCCCTCTTTTCTTTGATGGTCCTTTAAGTCTAGTTCTTTATGTATCATCTCGTGACTGCCCTAGCCACATCCTTTTCTGCTTCTTGCTCCTTCCCTCCTGACCTGCCCATTTCCTAGATTTCATTTCCTCTTGTCTGAAATCTTCCATGCCTGGAAATGTCTAAGCTAGAAACAGTCATGAAATCTCAGTTATTGCTGCTTCTCTTGGAGCCTTTCTGCCTGAAGCCTCAGAGGTGGGAAGCTAGTCAGTATATGGGAGTGAGATTCCACCCGTTTCCTTGGCTACCCTGATGCACCGAGAGGTAGTAGACCCAGGGCTCTCCCACAACAAGAGCATGATGTGCCAGGTGTTGGGAGCAGCCCTTTGTGACAGCCTAAAGACTATCTGTGTGAGGCTCTCTGCAGACATCCTTGCTTGGATCCCTTTCCTTCCTGTGCTCATTGTACACTAGAGGTGTAAATCCCAATCCCAGGATTGCTGCCCTAAGGGGTGCAGTTGCTGTCCTGTGGTCTACTCCCAAACCACGCGAGGAGGAAGGCATATCCCTTAACATGCTCGGAAACCAACACAGGATAAAATGGGATTTAAAACTGGAAAAGACTGAAGAGGTTATCCCATCCAGTGGAGAATACCAAGAAAGATTAAGGGACTTGTCTATGATCACACAGTAAATAGTAGAGTCAGGCCTTAGACCCAAGTTTTCTGACATGGAATTCAGTACTCATTATCATAAACGGACATCCAGATTCAAGTCTGGAGTATTTGAATATTCACCTCTCCAGTAGAAAGAGTGGTAGCTGTATAACTATGTGTCTGCAGTAAGCTTACCAATATAATTCCCATTTGAAACTATAGGATTCTCCCCAAGTCAGCAAGACACGCTTATTCTCTCACTCCCTCCTTCTCTCCCCTCTCTCCCTCCCCCTCTCTCTCTCTCTCCTCTTTCTCTCCCCTCCCCAGCCCCCTCTCTTTCTCTGTGTGAGAGACAGACAGACAGAGGGGAGACAGAGAGAGAGAAAGAGAGAGAGAGAGACAGAAAGAGAGACAGAGAGAGAGATTATAGAGACAGAGACACACAGGGAGACAGAGACAGAAGGAGAACAACTTTAATTCTAAAAGTGTGTGAGGGGCATGGCGGGGACAACTTTAATTCTAAGAGTCGGGGTGTGTGTGTGTTTGTGTGTGTGTGTGTGTGTGTGTGCATGCACGCAAGCGCAATTAACCTTATTTGAGCTGCAGAACCAAGTTCCCTCCATTGAGCTCTCAGATTGCCCAGTCATTGACATTCAGTATCTGAAGCCGGTGCCTCCCGAGGAGACAAGCCAGCTGTCTGCAGTGATTTAAGTAGAATCTTACAAACAAGAATGGGGTCAAAGGACGCATCCAAAGGTAATAACAACATCACCTAAGAGCCCCTTCTTCACAGATCTCCAGACAGTGCTTCATTCATCCTCTGCAAGATAGAAGATAAACTTGGGTGTTTTTAATTAAATTACATTTATTTAATATGAACATCCCAGAAGGATACCAGCTCTATTTTACAGATGAGGAAACTGAGGCAAGCAGGGTTAAGTGACTTGCCCAGGATCACACAGCTATTGAGTGTCTGAGACCAGATTTGAACTCAGAGTTTTCCTGACTCAAGGCCCAGTACTCTATCCACTGAGTCACTTTTTACTGCTAACCAAACAGAGCTGTCACCAGGAAAGCATTTTGTAAACCTTAATGTACTACCACAGTGATTTTCAAAGTCCTAAATTCCTTCAAACACTTGCCTCATTCAAGACCTGCATTGGACTTCTTAAGCCCAACCTTCCAGGATCATGGGACAAATTGGACTCACTATGTTCCAAAATCTTTGACTTCAAATGCTCTAGTCCTCCTCACTGCCTAGCTTATTCCAATTTTTTAAATATCTTTTAATATTATTATTATTAATAATAAAAGTTAGCATTTACATAGTGCTTTAATGTTTGCAAAAAACTTTAAAATATCTCATTTTATCCTCATAACCACCGTGGGAGGTAAGTGCTATTATTATTCCCATTTTACAGATATGGAAACTCAGACAAAAGTTCAGTGACTTGCCAGTTGGTCATATTAGCTAGGAAGTAATGGATACAGGATTTGAATTCAGATCTTCCTGACTCCGGATCTAGCTCTATTCACTAACTGGAGAATGTTTTTCATTTGTTCTTTAAAATTCCTTGAGAAGCAGCTGGAAAAGATAGCAGGGGTCTAAATATCAGGAAAGTCACCCGCACCTTTCTTTATAGGAAAGATCACCTAAAAGACATTTAGGGAATATCACTCTAAAAAGTACTAATGTTAAACACCCCAGGTCTCAGACTCAAGGCAGTCATGTAGAGTTGGACCTAAACCAGATTAAAATATAATTGGGAAGTGTTTAACAAAATAAATAAAATCACAATCCAACCTAGAAAATGTGAATCTGTGGTTTTCTAAGTCAAGATTCTGCCCACAGGGATCCCTTTCAATCTGAGTTTGTTACTACTGTTGTATGCTATGGCATTGATTGGAGTTACATCTTTTCAGCCCAGCTGGAGGAGTATTTTCCAGTCCTTGCTCCCCATGTTACAGGTGAAAATAATCAGATAAAAGATCTTTGCATACTTTTTGCATGGTTCTGAAAGCCATGGTTATTGATATTTCTTGTGTCATGAGCCATTTTACTGCCGAGGAGAGGCAGAAGAGAGAAAGCCTGACTTGAAGTCAGGAAAAACTGGGTATAAATCCTTTGTCTGGTATTTACCACCCAGGTGACCATGGGTTAACTTTCCTGAGCCTCAGGGTCTTCATCAGTAAGATGAGGCCAACAATACCTGGAGAATCTCCTCCACAGGGCTATAAGGGTCAAATGAGGCAATATATACAGAGTGCTTTGTACACTCAGCAGTGCTAGATAAAAGTCAGTCATTGCTACTGTTAAGAAGAATTACAGGTTCTACTTCCACAGTGTTTCTCATTTTCATCTCCATTTCTTCGTTCTGACTATCCCCCATTTATGGAGCCTACTCTCCTCCTTAGTCTTTTTTTCTTCAGTTATTTCAGCTGTGTCCAACTCTTCATGACTCTCTTTGGGGTTTTCTTGGCAAGGATACTGTAGTGGTTTGCCATTCCCTTCTCCAGCTTACTTTATAAATGAGGAAACTGAGGCAAACATGATTAAGTGACTTACTCAGGGTCACACAGATAGTCAATGTCTGAGGCCAGATTTGAACTCAGGGAGATGAGTCTTCCTCACTCCAAGCCCATTTATATGGTGAACATATCCATATGTAATTACCTCTTCATGTAATGAATTACCTCTTAGAATCCTTGGCTTCCTTCTTCTACATTTCAGGCCCTACCTCCTACCCTAAGTCTTTCTTGATCTTGACCGACCTTTATTCTCCAGCTGTTAATGATCACACCCTCTTCAAACCATCCCGCATCTATGTAATATATTTATACACACACACACACGCACATATACACACGTATATGTATATATATGCACACACGTATATATATACATATAAACATATATATATAAATATATATATATATATATATATTATGGGGTTCTATTACCCCCAGCAGAATGTACTCCCCCTCAAGGGCAGGAGCTAATTTAAAAAAAATTTTTGTCTTTATATCCCTGGCACCTGACATAGTGTCCTGAACATAGTAGACATTTAATAAATACTTGTTGATTTGAATTGAACTGAACGGAATTAAGAAATTGTAACCAAATTTCTTAGAAAGGAAATCGTGTAGTACAGAGATTCTCAAACTTTCTCAGTTCATGGTACCCTGAGACACTAGTCTCAGTAATTTTTTCATAGCACCCATAGGCCAAAAGAAATATCTAACAGCTAACAATTCCAGCTAATACCTAATAACTCCATTAAGTAATTAGATCCAAACAACTTAATAAATATTTATATCCTGGCAACTTGGTAGCCATTTGAAAAATTGATACAAATAAATTGAAAGGAAAAAAACTCATTCATAAATAGCCACAATTATTTACGAAGGATATGTGTCTGGCAGTTGGGAATTCCACAGCTTCTCCAACCTTCAAGTCACATTGGACAAGGCTACCCTCATTTCTTGTTCCGTGTTGAGTTTCCTGTAATACTAGCTTTTTATCCCAGAAGTCACTAGAAACCCAACTTCCCAATGACCTAGCATTTAAATAACCAAGACACAAGCAAATCAAAACACACATTAAGCATTTGAGAATATCATCCAAAGGAATGTAGCTCATCTAATGTTGATACTGTGAACTACCTTAAGCTAATAGTTCATGTGGCATTCAATAGACAATGAGTATCATGGTTTCACTTAAAAATTTTAAGTATCCTGGGTACCTCTGTGAGTTCACTGTGCAAAAGATATTGTTTAGGAACAATAAAGAGTTTTAGTCTCCCTCCTCTGCTACTTATTACCTATATGTAGCCCATAATCCAGGATGCCCCAAAAGTCTTTAGCTATTAAAGGTTAAGATTGCACTAGAACTTTTGGGACAACCTCCATAACTCTTGAGGTTCTTATCTCAGCTCCTACTTGCACTTATGAACTGGGTCCCTAAGAGAGCTGGCTAGCAACATTCCCTCACCAGTGTTCTAGGGGTACCCCTGAGGGGTTGGAGGGGGTTTCTAATGCTATTAGCTCAAGACCCCATTACAATATATTCTCCCTAATATCAGAGTCTAGTTATATGTTCAGTTATTCAATTATGTCCAATTTTTTGTGACTCCATTGACCACAGCATGCTAGGCCCTTCTATTCTCTGCTTTTTCTCAAAGTTCATGTTCATTGTTTCTAAGATACTATTTTTCCCTCTCATCATCTGCCATCCCCTTTTCCTCTTACCTTCAATCTTTCCCAACAATAAAGTCTTTTCCAACAGGTCCCGTCCTTTCATTAAATGGCCAAAGTATTTAAGCTTCAGCTTCATTATTTGACCTTCCAGTGAATAGCCTGAATTAATTTCTTTAGGTATTGGCTGATATGATCTCCTTGTTCTCCAAAGGTCTCTCACCAGGGTTGGCTAATGGTAAGCAATGGCATGGAATCCCCTTTCTGGAAGTCTGGTCCTCTGTCCTCTCTAGTCTCATAAAGTCATTCCTTCTCTAGTACTTATTGATCTCAGAGCAGGTAAGGACAGATGTGACAGGCACAGATGACAGTTGGCCCTATATGACTTTGAACTGACACAGTGACCAGGTGAGGAAGGGCTTCCCCTACCCAGAGTCCTATAGAATTTCATCATTCTCACTCAAATACAGCCAAGACAAAGACTTGGCTGGCTAGTATCTTTTACAAGTAAAGTTCCAATTCAGCAGCCAAACAAAAGACAATACGCAGGAAACAATCATAGAACAGGTGCCTGTGCTTCAAGATCTACATGTGGGCTTGTATGAGGGAGGGCACACGGCACATGCTCATGATGACTAGGCTGTTTTTGGCCCGCCCGCCATGGCATATGCAATCTTGGCAAGTCAAGTCCGTTTGCTAGGTCTCAGTTAGCTCATCTCTAAAATGAGAGTTTTGGACAGGATATCTAAGATCTTTTCCAACTAGAAACTCTAGATTCCTATGAAACATCTTTCATACTCTTTGTAAAATTAGCAGTCACCTTCTGTGTTTGCACCCTGCCTTGTGGTGCTCCTAAAAGCATTTTTTCAAACATTCATAGTCATCTTCAGTGTCACTGGAGTCCTGGGGAACTAGCCAGACCTTTCATTACTAGAAGTGGAATTGGAAATGGAAGCACAAAGGAATTTCATTTTGCAAAAAGGCAGCATTTTTAAAAATCTGCTTTTAGAGGTGAGAGAAAGATCAAAGCAAGGATAGAGGCATGGAAAAAGAGGAAAGAAGCAAAATGGAACTTTTTTTTTCCAGTTCCAAATTCTCTTCCTCCCTCCAACCCCTCCCCCACCCATTGAGAAGGTAATGTGATCCTTATTACACCCATGAAGTCATGCAAAACATATTTCATATTAGCCATGTTGTTAAAAAAAAAGCAAAAAAGATAGAGAAAGTTAAAAATACATGCCTCGATCTGCACTCAGAGTTCATTAGTTCTCTCTCTGGAGGTCGACAGCATTTTTCATAATGGGGCCTTTGGAATGGTCATGGATCATTGTATTGACCACAGTTATTAAGTTTGTCACAGTTGAGCATCATTACAATACTGCTATTATTGTGAACAATGATCTCCTGGTTCTGCTCATTTCACTTTGAATTAGTTTATAGAAATCTTTTATATAAATATAAAACCACTGCCTTTGTTGTATGTTAGAGCACTATGGTATTTAAGGTTAAACTATTTAACTCTGCTTTTGTTTACTTTCTCTCCAAAGATAACTCCAGTCCCTGAGTGTTTACTCCAGGTCTCATCATCTGTAAAATTAGGGGAGGTAGACTAGATAATCGTTCATGTCCTCCTGGTTCTTAGGTCTCTGTGTGTGCCTTGTCTTCAGACAAGGAAAGAGAATGGAAATGCAAGATAAATGACAAGATGCTAAGAGGACACTTGACCATCTTCATTGAGCTCAAGTGAACAAACTATATACTTAAATGTCATTGTTCAATTATCCTTGGTGATTTACAAAAATATAGAAAGAGCAACCAAGATGTCAGAGTAGGAGGCAGCAGTACAACCTAACTCTACCCACAACTACTCAGAGATCTAAGAAGCCCAAGTAGTTATTATAAAATCTAAGGAGAAACCATAGTAGGGCATCCTTGTAGCCTGAGATCACAAATTTAGCACATAGGTAAGTGGCCAGGTCAGAAACCGAAGAGCAGTGATAGCCTTGGATTGTGTGGGCTTAACCTTGGGTTTAGGCCAACAGCCTGAAGTCTCCCTGAGGGGATAATATCACAGATTTCTTCCCCTCCCCCCCAACCCCAGGAGCAAATCAAGATTTCCTAGAGCGGATCATGGATTCAGCCATAGGCCAAGAACAGAACTAAAGTAGAAGCTCGGAGGGTAGTGGGGAGTTTCCTAAACTAAGAACAGAATTAGGTCATCAGAATGGGTAATCTAGAGCATACCATGGGCTCAAGCCCAGGTACTGGTCAGCAGGCAGTACTAGTCTCCCAGAACGGTTAGTACCTTCCATATTAAAAGAATGGAGAGCTTGGAATAAGATATTCTGGAAGACAAAGGAGCTTGGATTACAACCAAAAATAACCTACCCAGCAAAACTGAGGGAGGGAGGAGAGAATGGATATTTAATGAAATTTAATTTTAATTTAATTTAATTTAAATTTAATTAAATAGAGAATTTTCACATATTTCTGATGAAAAGATCAGAGATGAATATAAAATTTGACACTTAAACATAAGACTCAACAGCAAAAATAATAAGGTAAACATGAAAGATAAATCATAAGAGACTTAATAAGGTTTAAATGTTTATGTGTCTATATGGGAAGATGATGCATATAGCTCCTAAGAACTTTATCATTATTAGAGCAATTAGAAAGAATCTACATAAACTGAGGTCATGAGTTGCAGAATGGATTAGAAACCTGAATTCAATAAGAAGAAACAGAAAAACACATACAGAGTCAAAATAAGGTGCTGGAGCAGAATTTATTATGCTTGAGCTGAGGTAAAAAAGGAAAGGGTAGCAATCATGATCTCAGACAAGGAAAAAGCAAAAATTGATCTAATTAAAAAAGATAATTAGGAAAACTACATCTTGCTTAAAGGTATCATAGACAATGAAGTAATATCAATATTAAACTTATATGCACCATATGGCATAGCATCCAAATCCATAAAGGAAAAGTTAAATAAGTTATATTGTCTATACATAAATAGCAAAACTATACTAGTGAAAGACCTCAACTTTCTTCTCTGACAACCAGACAAATCTAACCATAAAAATAAATAAGAAAGAAATTAAGGAGACAGAATTTAGAAGATAGGATAGAACTCTAGAGAAATTGAATGGGAATGGAAAGGAGTATATCTTTTTCCCAGTGGTACGTGGCACCTAAACAAAAATTGACCATTTATTAGGGTATAAAAACCTCACAAACAAATGCAGAAAAGAAATTTTAAATGCACCCTTTTTGGATGATAATGTAACAAAAATTACAATCAATTAAAGGATCTAGAAGTATAGATTAAAATTAATTAGAAACTAAATAATCTCAATAATTTCAGTAAAGACAATGACAAAAATGAGATGACAAGCTAAATTTGTGGAATGTGACCAAAGCATTATGTGGGGGAAAATTTATATCTCTAAATGATTCTGTCAATAAAAAAGAGAAAGAACAGGTCAATGAATTGGGAATGGAATGTTAAAAAAAAAAACTAGAAAGAGAACAAATTATAAATCTCCAATGAACATTAAAATAGAAATCCTGAAAATCAAAGGAGAGATTAACAAAAAATGAAAGTCAAAGCTCCATTGAACTAATAAATAAAACTAGGAATTGGTTTTATGAAAAAAAAATAAAACAAACCATTGGTTAATTTTATTTTTAAAAAAGAAAATTATCTACTTTACTTCCCATGATCTTTTCTAACTCTTGTTTGGTCACAAATTCTTCCATAGACAGGTAAAATTTTCCATGCTCCCCAATTGGCTTATTATATCACCTTTCATATTTAAATCATATATCCATTTTGACCTTATCTTGCTATATGATGTGAGATGTTGCTCTATATCTAATTTCTGTCAAATTGCATTATAAATGGAGAATAGTGTCAGATAGTGAGTTATTGCCCCCAAAACTTGGATCTTTGAGTTAGCAAACCTAGATTACTATGGTCATTCCCTACTATGTATTGTGTACCTGATCTATTTCACCGATCCACCACCTTATTTCTTAGCTAGTATCAGATTGCTTTGATGATAACTGCTTTGTAATATGGAATCTGGTACAGCAAGGTAACCTTCCTTCACATTTTTTTCATTGATTCCTTTGATATTCTTGACCTTTTGTTTTTCCAAATGAATTTTATTATTTTTTCTAGCTCTATAAAATAATTCTTTGAGAGTTTAATTGGCATGGCATTGAATAAGTAAATTAACTTAGGCAGAACTGTTATTTTTATTACATTGCCTCAACCTACTTAAGAACAATTAATACTTCTCCAGTTACTAAAATCTGTCTATATGTGTATGAAAAGCATTTTGTAGTTGTGTTCATATAGTTCTGGGTTTGTCTTGTGAGGTAGACTTCCAAGTATTTCATATTGCCTGTAGTGATTTTAAATTGAATTTCTCTTTCTATCTCTTCCTGCTGGACTTTGTTGTTAATTTATAGAAATGCTAATGATTTATATCCTTCAACTTTGCTAAAGTTGTTAATTGTTTCAAATAGTCTTTTAGTTGATTCTCTTAAGTATACCATCATACCACCTGTAGAGAATGATAGTTTAGTTTTCCTCATCACCTAAATTCTTATCCCTTCTTAATTTTTGATTACATTAAACTAAAAAGGTTTTACACAAACAAAACCAATATAGCCAATAACAGAAGAGATGAGAGTCAGTATTAAAAAATCTTGACAGACTAAAGTAGAAAGAAGAAAACTGAACTCCCAGAATCAAAAATGAAGAGGATAAAAACAGTATCAATGAAAATGAAATTAAAGTGGTTTTTAAAAACCATCATTTAAGTATGGAATGGTGGATATGGGACTAAATAAAAGTTTATATGAAAAAGATCTGGGGGTTTTTTGGTTTGTTTTAGCAGGTAGCAAAGTCAACCTAAGTTCACAGTAAGACATGGTTTACAAAAAGTAATCACCCTACATCAATAGAATATTCTGGAACTCTTTTCTTGCTCATCTCTGTCCCTTGGCTTCTCTGGCTCCCTACAAATCCCAGCTAAAATCCCACTTTGTACAGGAAGCCATTTCCATTCCCAGTCCCATTTAATTCTGGTGACTTCTCTCTGTTGATTATGTCCAGTTTACCTTGAATGTAGTTTTTTTATAGTAGCTATTTGCATGTTGTATCTCCCTTTAGACTATGAACTCCTTGACGTATGGGACTGTCTTTTATTTTTCTTTGTGCTCCCAGCTCTTAGCACAATTCAAGGCACAGAGTAGAGACTTAATAAATATTTATTGACAGACTGACTAGAGAGGTGATAGTCCCGTTGTATTCTAATCTGTTCAGACCCAATCTGAAATGTTGTATCCTATTCTGAAAACCTCATTTTAGGAAGGTCATTTATAAAGTTGATCATATCCCAAAGAGGGTGATGAGGTTAGTTAAGGGAACTTGAAACTGTATCACATAAGGATTAGTTGAAGGATGCTGGGATGTTTAACTTGGAGAAGAGAAAATTGACAGAGGATTTGATAGCTCGCTTCATGCATCTGGAAAGCTATGTTGTCAAAGAGGGATTTAATTTGTTCCACAAAATAAAGACTCAATTCCCTAGTCTGCCACTTACCATCTGTGTAACCCAGAGCAAGTGGCAGCTGCAAAGACATAGATTTTGGTTTCATTTGAACAAACATGTCCTTCTCATTAGAGATGTCCAAAAATGGAGTGAGCTTCTTCAGGACTTAGTGAGTTTCCTGTTGATGGTGGTCTTCAAGCAGAGTCTGGCCAGTTACTTGTTGGTAGGTATGATTTCAACTGGTTGGTCTTTGATAGCTTTATCAACTCTAACCTTCTACAACTTCTCCAAGACCACAGAAGAAGCCCAAACAGAATTAAGATGGGAGGGCACTTTAACAATTAGACCATGATAGCTCTCAGCCAACACAAGTGCCAAGCAATAATATACATACATACATATATACATACATACACACATACATATATACATACATACATACATGCATATATATATATATACGTATATTCCATTATGTATAAAATAGCACTATATGGCTGTGAATTGAGAATTACAGAAACATGTCATTTTTTCTCCCATTATAATTCTTTTGTACAACATGACTAATGTGAAAATATGTTTAATAGGAATGTATATGTAAAGCCTATATTAGATTGCAGGCTGTCTTGGGGACGTGAGGAGAAGAGGGGGAGAAAAAATTTAAAACTCATGAAAGTAAGTGATGAAAATTTAAAATAAATTAAATTTTTAAAAAAAGAATCAAAATCATGAGACCAAAAGAAAAAGAAAAAAGCATATGAGGAGTGTACATAAGCTGTGACAGAAGACAACAAAAAGACATTCTGAGGGTGATGCAAACAGCATGTTACTGGTGATGAATGACATACACGGATTTGTATAAAAGGATCTCATTAAGGAAGTGTGTTATTGGGAAATTAAATGGAATGGTCTTGTAGCAAAAGGACGGCAGAACTTAGGGAGAGCTCAAGAGTTACACTGCTCCCAATATTCAAAGACCTCTAGGACGCCCTAAATTGTATGCACTGCTTAAGTCCTCTGTGATACATTGAGAAGATATGGACAAGAATCATACAGAATGAGAAGTAGGGAAGGGCAAGAAGAGGCACGGAATAAATCTTTATTAAGAGCCAGCCACTGCGCTAAGCATTTTACAAATATTATCTCAGTGAAGGGTTGACCAAATCCCCATTTTATAGTTGAGAAAACTGAGGAAGAGAGATCAAATGACTGACCCAGGATCACACACCTAGTAAAGTATCTAATGCTGGATTTGAACTCAAGTCTTCCTGACTTCCTGACCCCAGGTCCACTGTGCCACCTAGCTGTCTCATGATATGTGTTAGAAAGATTATCTGCATCACAGCAATTCATTAAAGCATTGAAATAAATGTACAAGACACCTACAGACTGGTCTAGATGAACTGCATTTGTGTTATAACTATTACATATTTATCACATATTACAGGTTAAACTAAAAAACAACCCTTCTACTCTACCCCCACATCCCCCCAACAGGAGTCATTTTTACTGGGTGGATATTTAAGTAGCACCAGGAAGGTTATTTTCTGCCTTAAAACACCTAAAACTCATCATTGCATGGTCTGAAACACCTTAGAATTAGAAATCAATTTGAGGTTAATTAGTGCAAATAACTCCATGACTCCCTATTGTCTCTAGGATCAAAAATAAATTTCCACCTTTGGCATTGAAGCCCTTCATGACGTGGATCCAAATACGTGGATCCAATGGATCTTTCCAGGTTTGTTTTACTTCCCTTCTCTTCATGCCCTCTGCAGTCCAGCCAAACCGGTCTTCTTACTGATCGATCCTCACCTCTAACATTCCTCCTCTCTTTTCATTTTTTTTTCTTTTCCCCAAGCTGTCTTCTATACCCAGAGTTCACTCTCTCCTCACTTCTTCCAGATATAATCCCAAATTTCCTTTACCTTCTGTAGGCAAAACAGTAGCAATCTTTTTCAAACCTCCAAGATGCTAGTGCCTCCCCAACACAACTTACCCAATATTTATTGTCTGTCTATATATCTATCTATCTATCTATCTGTCTGTCTGTCTATCTGTCTGTTTGTCTGTGTCTGTCTGTGTATCTATCTACCTACCTATCTATCAAAAAGTTTCCTCTCCCAAAGTAATGTAAAATCCTTTAGAAAAGGCAATATTTCATGTTTTCTTTGCATCTCTCATGCCTGAGATAGAAATACCTAATAAATAATTTTTGATTAACTGAAAGGGTGGGTGTCTCATTTATACACCTTGATCATATCTCCCAGTTTACTATCAATAAGGAACTTGAGGTTTGAAGGAGAGAAGAGGGAGGGAGTTACTTGGGAGTAGCAGATACTTCTGGGGAGGTGAGGCCTGATGGGAAGCATGGGCCGCAGCAGAGTTTTGTTCATCCAGAATAAGAGACCTAGGATTAGCCTCACTAAAAATAAAAAATCCACCTTGTGGCATAATGAAAATAACATCCAGTATGGACCAAAAAGAGCCTGGTTCAAGTTTGTTTGTTTTTTTTTAATTCAAGGTCTATGTTTCTTTGTTCTCTTAACTGAATGTATATATTTTTTGTTTTTACTTTTTAAAAAATTATTTATTCACTTTTAGTTTACAACATTCAATTCCACAATCCCTTGAGTTCCAAATTTTCTCCCCTTCCCTCTCCTCCCCCCACACCTGGTGGCATACAATCCCATGTAGGTTCTACAAATACCTTCACATTAAATATTAGTCAAGTTGTAAAGATTCCAAATGGAATGAACAAGGGGAAAGAAGTAACAAATAAAACATGAAAGAGAGAAAGTAGTTTGTTTCCATCTGCATTCAGACTCTAGCTCTTTCTCTGAATGTCGAATGTCATGAGTCTTTCAGAATTGTCTTCTACTGGTTCAAGTTTTAATTCTTGAACTTATTATTAGACTACTATTTAACCAGTCTCTGAGCTCCAGTTTCCTCATCTATAAAAACAATATTACAATACTTAGAGGCATCATTTCCCATGGTTGTTGTAAGTGCCAAATGAAATCATGCTGGGCAATACTCTAACTCAGACCAGCCCATGACTCCTTGGCTAACCTCTCCACTCCTATCCCAGCAGCCTTCTCATGCTGGCAATGCCTTCACCCTTAAGGTGCTCTCTTCTAATTGGAGCATTCCTCCCTGCAACCCCAGACTTGGGGAAACGCACACAGTCATGTCCACTTCAAACCAGGACAAGCTCATGGCTCCCTGGAGCATCTTCCATTCTTTCCCCTCCAATTCCCTCTTTATTAGTGGTCCCTCACTCCTAGGTAATAAGTTCTTGAAGGCAGAGATTAAATGTCTTTCTCTTGACTCGCATTTGTATCCCCAGAAGTTAGCACAGTGCTCAGCACACAGTGAGCATCTAATAAATGCTTCGTTTATCAATCTATGCCTGTGCTTTGACATCAAAAAGTATAGATAATTCTAGCTTTTATTATTATAAATTGAAGCCATGATATTTTTTACTTACACAAAGACTTTCTTTCCAAAGAGCTTAATATACTGATAGACATTAAATATGAGTAAGAGACTTAGAAGGATTTTATGTTAAACTGATCTCTAAATATGTCAACAGGACTTTTGTTACAAGGGAACATGACTCAAAGAAAATCTCTGTCTATAAGCTAATTAAGAAGGGATGTAAAACTGTGTCAAGCCAGGAAAATGTTGAAGGAGGGATACTGAATATATTGAAAGTGTTGCATAAGCCATTTTTCACCCCACCCCTCAAAATGTTTAATGCACTCTTGGGATAGCATAGATCTGTTGACTGTAGCAGCACTTTGGGCTACAACTGATTGATTTTCTGAAGTCTGGGTATTAATTATCATCTTGTGATAAAGGGAGTTCAAGTTATTTGTCAGATGGAAGTTAATTGGAAAGTCTACTAAGAACAATTAAAAGTCATGTGGATGTAACACAGCTTTTGTTCCTTGTTCACACGCTCTGGATTCTCAAAGATTCTCGACATCACTCACTGAAAATAGATATCCCCTTGACCTCAAGACGTACATGCAGAATAAACATCAGATGTCTTGTTTATAGGATGTAGAGCTGACCACAGATTCAGAGATTTCAACCTTCTCATTTTGCAGATGAGGAAAATGAGCCCTGGAAAAGGGAATGGTTTCCCCCATATGACAAAGGTAACCTGAAGAAAGACCAGGTTCAGTCTTGGGTATCTCTTCCTCTGTCTAATAACAACCTTGACTGCTCCTGCCCCCATCCCTCGGCCCCTACAAGCATTCGGGCTACAGTGGTATTAAATGTAGTTTAATTGTTGAGACAATAAGGAACAGAGAAGAGATTACCATCCAAGCCCTTTTATCAAGGCCATAGTTTTAACCTTTACCGGGAAGCCCTTTCCCCGAGAGGTTTAATCATTGTCTCTGCAAAAACTCAGTCCTGCACCTAATGGAATCCCAAGAATGTGAATATAATTGAGAACCTTATTAAGGGGAGAATATCTGTCTCTCATCCCTTTCTTAATTCTACCTGGGGTCTATTTGCTCCCTGATTTCAGCCTCTGTTTACCTACCCTCATTCCTATACTCCTTTATTTTATGTTTCTATAACTCAGCAGGAATCTGAAGTGCCCATGGTACCCGTCAATCATCCAGGCTCCCACAGTACCAGGGCTGGCTCTGGAACGTTCTGCCATTTGTCTAAGAATGTGTTTGAATTTCTCAACTAGCTCAGCTTCCTTGGGGAAGAGTATATGCTGGGATATGTCTTATTTTAATCTTTGTAACTCTCTCAAGCTTGTCATTGGACCTTCTAGAGAGTAGGCATTCAGTAGATATTTGTAGAATGAATCAATCAATCACTGAGGAAGGGAGGGAAGGAGGAAAAAGCAGAATTCTTCCAAAGGTCGCTGATGATGCAGAAAGCAGACTAGCTTAGGCACTTATTCAGAAGTACAAACATATTCAATTTGGAATGTTTGTAAAGTAAGCGTTTCAAGGATCTGAAAGCACTCCTTTTTCAGACAAGTAATCTCTTGCCGGTGGATTCCAGGGTCATATCCATTCCCTTCTGTTGATTTATTTATTAAATGCTGCCTCAGTGGCTCAAGGATTGTACGGGTAGGTGGCTTAGGGGCCTGTGAGACACTCGTCGGGAATATTGTAAAGGGGCTTTCTGTTTGGGAAAGGCTTAGAAGTAGTGATCTTTGAGATTCTTGGAAACCATAAAGTATCTAATAGAATCAAAGTCTAAATCAGCAGCTTTGAACACCAAAGCATGTCCCGCTGTCTTTCCAGCTTAGGCGCGGGAAAATGGAGGCCTTGGGAGAAATATTGCTCACTCTCCCCTCCTTCCTCTTTTCTTCTTCCACTTCTCTTTCCTCCTGCAACTGCAGAGAAAGCTTTAGAAACCCAAAAAGATTGTATCCTGAACTACAGAAAGGCCTACTTAGAAGGGGACTCACTGGAAGAATGCCCCTTTGTCTTGTGACATTAACACTTAGCGGCAGATACATCTATTAGAGGATCCCAGGACGTGGAGCTAGAGAATTAGAATTACCTAATCCAAAGTAGTTAACTGTCACCCTCCCCCCCCCCAAAAAAAAAGTCCAAGGGGGACCCAAAGGGAAAGAAGGAAGGAGGAAAGAACAGTGCCCAAGAAAAGGTTTGTCTTTTGTCAAAAAGACACTATCTTTTTGAGGGATGACTCCAACCAGAATTATTCTGACACATGGACTGTGGGACAAATGCATTGCCTATAGTCTTCTTGCTTGTGGGGACCATTTCCCATCTAAATGACCTGTCTTCAAGGAGGGTTCCTATGAAGCACGAGGAGCTCTGTCACAATTTGTTAGTATTGCTGTTCTGCTCCCAAGGATTTCATAAGTAATGTTCTATGAGTCATGCTGTCATGCCTTTGTATCACAGATTCATGGCATGAATGACTCA
This sequence comes from Pseudocheirus occidentalis, assembly GCA_028646575.1. Lineage (NCBI taxonomy): Eukaryota > Metazoa > Chordata > Mammalia > Diprotodontia > Pseudocheiridae > Pseudocheirus > Pseudocheirus occidentalis. Next base: position 77,043,947 of record CM053596.1, on the reverse strand, counting down.
AATCCCTTTTAGGGCATTTTCTTGGATACTTTTAACAAGGAAACCTAAGAATATTCTATATAGTACTCTTCAGTATATGCTAACCAATTTTTCATTTTGTTAGTACATTGTTCAAAAAAGTATATGAAGAACATTTTGTTGAAATGTAACAGGGCCTAGATGAGGGCAAGCTGGTCATCTAGACTGTGCTAGGTGACATATGTAAGCTTAACCCATTAAGGGCTACGTTTCCCATGAGCCCCTCTCTCCCATGAGAGAGACCTGTTTGTAGGCGACTTGCAACTTGAATTTCTGTAAGGCATTCTACCGGTGACACAAGGAATGTCATCACTGTAAGGAGATAAAAGGAAGAAGTAGAAGCCCATCTGTGCAGAGATGACCTTGCTTTCTGGGTGTGGCAATATTTAGGGAGATTAATGGCCCTAGCATGTTCCTGAGACTTCTTAGAGCAAGAAGACTCGACTGGTGAGAGGAGAGTTGAACTGAGGACAGCTAGGTGGTGCAGTGGATGGAGCACTGGGTCAGGTATCAGGAAGACCCGAGTTAAAATACAGCCACATATAAGACACTGTGTTGTCCTTGGACAAGTCACTTAACTGCCTCAGTTGACTCAACTGTGAAGTAGGAATAATATGGTATCTACCTTGCTGGGTATTTTGAATATTGGTAAAGTCCTTAGCACAATGCCTGGAACAGAGTAGGCACCATATAGATGCTACCTATTCTTCTTATTTTTTGGAACTGTGAGATTCAAGTATATGCAGTTTTCAATCAAGGATACTTTCACTGAAGGCCATGTTTACCTAATTCTGGAGGGAGAAAAGGAGACAGAGAGGAAAAAAGGTATAGAGACAGAGAAAGAGAAAGAAGGACAGAGACAGACAGAGACAGAGAGAGAAGAGAGACATAGGGAGAGACAAAGACATTGACAAAAACAGAGAAACCAAGACACACAGAGAATCTTTCCCCATTTCAGAACCATGTGTCTCAGAGATATTGTTTTCCTAGACTACTCTGGTGGGAAATAAGAATGAGTTTAACACCCATCTGGGAATGGGTGTTTTCCTATCTTGATTTGGTCCTGATTAAATGTTTTACTTTAAAAATACATGTTCTTTCCTTGATCTGCTAGCTTGGTGCAAAAATCAGTTTTGAAAATTTTCTAAGTTCCCAGCTGAACTAGGATGGGTTACAAGATCATCCATAAATCACACAATGAATCTAGTAGTTTATGTGAATTTAGAGTTGAGACTCTGTAGAGCCTCAGGCTATGTAATTCAGGCTACAGAAAAAATAAGGAAAATGAAAAAGAAATCTTTGAACAAGAACATGTAAATCCCGAGAACAGGGGATAGATACCTGGGATTTTAGTGGAATAGGGTGAAGAAACTCCCTTTGGTCAGGAAATTCCGTCTGTGAAAGCAGGTCAGCACCTCTCCTCAGCTACAAAGCTTGCACCACCAAGAGGGTGGCTTTCCCAGATTCACCCAGCTTGGATGTGTCAGAGGTCACCCGAACTCCAAGGTAGGCTCTCTGTCCACTGTATCATTAGGTTTCTCTGTAGGCTCTCACCATACAAACTGCAGTAGGAAACATGCACGTTCTTCTGACTGAGGCCTCCTCCAAGTCTTGTCTTCTATTTGCTTATCTCTGCTGCACTCTGAGAGGGGCCAGTCCTCCACCCCCACCCACTCACTACTTCCTTTTGCTTGCAGCAAAGTTTTTAAATTTTTTCTGCCTCTTGGTGCAACTTCTACCAATAAATTAAGGTGGAAAAAAAAATCTTCAAGAGTTTTCCTCGTGTGGTAAAAGCCAATCCTTCCCTTGTGGTGAATATGGCTCTGTCTCCCTTTCTATCTCTCAACTCAGTCCCATTGTCTCTGTCTCTACCCATCTCTCTGTTTCTCTGTCTCTGCTTCTGTCTCTGTTTTTCTCTGTGTGTCTCTGTTTCTGTCTCTGTTTCAGTCTGTCTTTGACAGGGTTAAATGAGGTTAAATGATTTTATAAGTTCACTGCTCAGCTGGAATGGGATAAAACTGTCATCTAATATATCACACATTGACTTCAGTAGTTAGGTGAATATAGGCTTGAGTAGAATACAGAAAGAATCGAGCAAACACAATAGAAACCTTTCAAAGAGAATACTAAATTAGGCCAACACCATTCTTATAAACCCACAAAGGGAGGAAAGAGATGAAAGAAAGGTCCCTGGGTACACAAATATCTCAATAGACTTCACAAAGGATTCTGGACTGTAGCTGAGGCCTTGAAGGATGGGTAGGACTTAGATAATGGAGAGACCAAGGAAAGGGTGCTCCAGGAAGAACAGCATGAGCAAAGGAACAGAGATGGGGGTGGGGGATTCAAGATGCAAAGAGCTAAAGCTTGGCTGGTGTGGAGAGTGACTGAGAAAGGACAGAGGCTGGAGACAATTGAGGAGAAGCCTTGAATGCCAAGCTAAGAAGTTTTCTAAGAGGCAGGGGCAAGAGATTCAAGGTTTGAGGAAAGTTCAGGGTCAGGGTTATTTCTAAGTAAGAAAAGTCCAATGCTGGAAAATTTTGCCCTTTACAACTCTAGAAATGGGGTCCTCTGCCTTCTAAGGAGAATACAACACTCAAACATCCTGAAGGCATGAAAAGCTGATTCCCCAATGTGTGGTGGAGTTAGCTGGCAATTCTCCTCTATTTTATTACTGGTTAAAATAACCAGAATTTGATATCTCAGTTTATTTTAGGAGGTTTCACCCAGAGTCTGTGAGGGCATCATTTTCATGGTCAAAGCTGCAACAAATTCTCTACTATTTGACTCAAGCTGTTTTGATGATGCAAACATTCTGGCTAATACAGTTAGTCCTTCCACATTGCTACTTTTCCCTTCATAGTTTTGTGTGGGACATGAAATTAGTGAAAACTTCTCAGTCTGGAATGTAACACACACCCCCCCTCCTCAGTGTCTACCGTCCCCCTCCTCCTGTCAATTACTTTTATCTTCCTTTGTTCATTTCTTCCCGCCTGGTGAAGGCCAACCCCCTTGTAGTCTCATTGGGGAAGGGGTTGGGAGGTGAATTTTTCACCAATGAAAGAGGGCAGTTGGCCAGGAGAGGGGACGTCCTAATTAGGTTTTTAAACCTTGGAACAGGGCTAGGCTCTCTCTCTTCCGGCCCCGACCTCATGCATCAACATGGGTAAGACATCATCTCATGGGGCACCCCTTTCTTCCCGGGAGAAAGGGAATAAATTCCTCTTCTTATCTAAGGCATCTCTGTGTTTACTTTTCTAATTAAATTAAGAATAATGG
>CM053596.1:77008972-77040150 GCA_028646575.1 Pseudocheirus occidentalis | reverse complement strand
AGAGGGGACGTCCTAATTAGGTTTTTAAACCTTGGAACAGGGCTAGGCTCTCTCTCTTCCGGCCCCGACCTCATGCATCAACATGGGTAAGACATCATCTCATGGGGCACCCCTTTCTTCCCGGGAGAAAGGGAATAAATTCCTCTTCTTATCTAAGGCATCTCTGTGTTTACTTTTCTAATTAAATTAAGAATAATGGTTATTTTTTTTATACCACAAACAGTTTTGATATATCATGGATTGGCATAAGAAATTAAATGGGAATTTGGGGGGAGTTTTGCGGAAGGTGCAGACGATACACAAAGGCCAGCAGATAACACGGAAAAAGTTTAGAAACTCAGAAATGTACTATATATAATATACATGCATATATGTATATGTGTGTATGTACATGCGTATGTGTGTATGTATATATTATTGTATAACATCAATCCAAATTTAACAACAAGGTACTGTAAATACCCATAAAAGAAAGAGAGAAAAATTCAGATTTCTTCTCTGGCACTAAAGGAGGGCAAAAAAATTTTCTGCGGATTTTCCAGATGGAAGGGGGAGGGAGTTGGGGGACTAATTCCCTCAATGTGGAAGGAATAACTGTAGATAGTAATATAGGTTATGCCTAAATTGGAAATGAAATGCAACAAAATATACCTAACATTATCATATAACATACTGAGAAAAAATCATCCGACCTCTTGGTTAAGGATTCTGGAGGCAGTTCAGGCAACAACTCTCTGCCTATCAATTATCAATGGAGGAGAGCTAGTTTCAAAAAACACTGAGTGGAGACTTTAACGTGTGTCATGATATAGCATCCTTCTTTCAAATTGGCAAAACCAAAAAGGAACAAAAACAAAATTGAATCTCCTTCCACCATCTACACAGAAGAGCTTTGGAACCATTGTCTGGCTTATTAAATTCAATTAATTAACAATGCAAATGTCTCAGAGGCTGCAGAAATAGTATCCTCTCCTTCACCATGGTAGTGAGACAGGGTTAAGCTGTGGGTGACAGTTTTTAATCTCTTAAAGTTCAGGCAAATGGCAAGCAGCCAGGAGAACACTTAGCCAGCTTGCCCCTCCCTCCCTTCTGTCTCTGCTCTTCATCGAATCTTAAGGCAACAGAACTGAAACAAACAAAATGCGAGTGATTTTAACAGTTCAAAAAAAAAATGACAGCATCGACCAAATAGAATCATTTCTATTCTGTCCATCACGTCTTCTGCCACTTTTGGCACCTAATAAAACCACCCGCAGTCAGATTATTTGCTCCCAAACCAGGATGTAGGATAATTTTTTTTTTTCAGACTGAGATTTCTTTCAAAACTTTCATGTAAATAGAGTATTGAAGTGGGGAAGACTTGAGTTTGAATCTTGCACCTGACACTTACTAGGAATTTGATTCCAGACCAGTCACAGTCTCATATCGTTCTCATCTGTAAAATGGCCATAATGACAGTACCTACCTAGCTCACTGGGATTGTTGTGAAAATCAAATGACATCACCTATGCAAAGTGCTTTGCAAGCCTTAAAATAATATATAAATGCTAGTTATTCTTTTTTTTTTTTTTTGCTTTTTGGAGGGCAATTGGGGTTAAGTGACTTGCCCAAGGTCACACTCCTAGTAAGTGTTAAGGGTCTGAGGTCGGATTTGAACTCAGGTCCTCCTGACTCCAGGGTCACCTAGCTGCCCCAGCTAGTTGTTCTTTTAAAAATTAATTTATTGCTTCCTAGTGGAGATGTCTTATTCTTTGACTCGCTTCTTAAAGAGGCCTATTCACTGAGTGGACGTTACTTCACTCTAAGCAAGTACATGAAAAGGTCTTAGCCTAAAAGGGCCAGGGTCTTCCATTGCATCTTGGGCCATCTGTAATCATCCTGAAGAATATCTGGCCACTGGACCCAGGTGGATCTGGAGGAGAAAGTAAGGCTGGTGACCTTGCACAGCCCTGCCTCCCTCAAATCAAAGTTAATTGCAAGTCATGTCATCATTTCCCTGATTCCACGGTCTCTTTGAAAAGGAAGGACAAACACAGCAACCTCTTCGTTCCCACGTCCCTAGTATCTGGGGACATCAGCTCTGCTCTAAGAAGCAATTTTCTCATTCCCCCTTAAAATGGTAGAAACCCACAAGATTCTGCTTGCTATATTCAGATGTCAGAGTCTTTTACAGAAGTAAGCCTTTCTCGAGGGTAAACTGAATCTTAGCAAAGAGAAAATGGCCCATTACCCATTACACGACTTCCAGCTTGGGTAACGTGTTTCATATTAAAAAGGCAATAAATTCTGAAGGATGGAACAATTTCTGAGGACTCGGAGGCCTGCATCTTATACTTGGCACTGGCATAGCTTTGTGAAGGGCCTCATTTTAACATTTCCGCCTCTCTTTCTGCCTCTGTGAAGAAGAGACTCAAAGCTGCCTCCATTCTGACTGGGAGACCTTCCTGCAGCCTGGCCTATGCCTTTCATTCTAGGCACTATTTTATGATACAAAGGACAAGGTCTTCGGGGTCAGGGGACCTGGGTTCAAATTCCACCTTTGATGGTTACTGACTGTATGACCTTGGACAAATCATGTCATCTTCTTGGGTCTCGGTTCCCTCATCTGTAAAATGAGGGGGTTGGACCCGATGACCTCTTCTAGCTCTAGGCCTATTACCTTATGAAAAACGGCCAATAAGAGGACTAATCAGGCTTTCCAAGGTTTGGGAGAGGGGGTAATATTAGCAGCATGTTCCTAAATTAATTAGAGAATAAGATATGAAGGGGTGGTCAGTGTCAACGAGTCCAATAACCAGTCCATAGTTCAGAGCAATTCAACAATCTAAAAATTACTCTCCGCTGGATTTCTTACTTTCTCTTGCCTGTGTCCTAGACAAAGATTCCCAAAGCTCCCTCTTCAGTATTATCAATTACGTCCTTTAAGCACCCACAGTGGAGCCCTGCCCGCTATAACTAAGGCACGGTATTATAGGGGAAATTGAGCCCCAAGTGGGCTTTTGGGAAACTTCCAGGAACGATGAACCACCTAGGACAGGGCGGAGAGACCAGCTCAATATTGAAAATGACAACGGGACTGACCGTAATAGCAAAGATAGTAATAGTGATGACAGTTAACATTTATATTGCACTCGCTCTACGCCAGGAGCCGTGCTAAGCCTTTTATGGTTATTGTCACATTTGATAACAGCTCACTATTTCATAGCCCTTGGATATTTACCAAGCACTATTCTCACAATCACTCTGAGAAATACGTAGTGTGTTATTCTTCCCATTTTACAGATGAGAGAGTAGAGTGACTTGCCCAAGGTCCCATAGGCCTCCTGACTCCAAATGCACTGCCACCATGGCAGATGTTGGTGATGCCATCATTCACCCAGGTTTCCCACCTTTAAAACTAGGATACCCTTTTTTAACTTGTCTACCTTCCCTCTGGACTCCTCCATCATGCCCCCCAAAACTCTTCACCCTGAAAGCTCCCCTTAGTCCTAGAATTCATACTTGGGAAATACCTTCTTCTCTCTAATTGGATAGCTCCTCCCAGAATCTCCATTGAAGGAGAACCCCTGGGTCAGCCATCTCTCAGTTTCTCATTGGTTTGCTAGACCACCTCTCCCATCACGGTCACACCCCCTTTTCTGCTTCTTTTTATGTGTTGTCTTCCCCCATTAGGATGCAAGCTCCTTGAGGGTAGGGCTGTCTTTCTTTTTGCTTCTTTTTATATTCACTCAGGTAACACTTAATAAAGATGTGTTCACTGACTGACCTTTCATATCTGAACCATTACCACCACATCCAGTTAATTCTAGTTCTACCACATCTCTCCTATTCATCGTCTTTTCCCTTGGCCCTGGTGACTACCCACCAGGACCAATGTCTTAAGCTCCTAACAGTTCCTCCCATCTCAACCCTTACTCCTCCAATCCATGTTCATATCAATATCAGACATTTCTTTCTTATGCATAGATCTGGTCATGTTACTCCTATGTTCAAAAATCATCAATGATCCAAGCAAAGTTCTAAATCCTTTGCCACACAAGACCCTCTTCAATCTGATCCCATGTTACTTTTTCTTACCTTATAGTAGCCTTGGAGAGAAGGGTTCACTCATCCTCCAAGAGTAAAGAAGGGAGAAGTGGATGGGAGATGATACTGAGGCGATCTGAAATGCAGAACTGAGGAGAAGAACCTTCCATGGTGAAGTATAAGGTGAGGTGGTGGTCTGGGTGGGTTGAGAAGAAAAGAAGAAAAAAGGAGCTTTGGTATAGTTGCTGTGAGAACTATTAGAAGAGCCTTGGAGGAAATAATTGTATTGTATTGGTGTGCAGCAGCAAGTGCCCAGTTGAGTATGGATTTACTATGGACTTATCCTCTAGTGACATTCAGGAGAACAGGAAGAGGAGCAGAGAAGGCAACCATCTTCCCTGGGTAAATGACAACAGGACAAGAGCACAGGAACTCCAAGGCTAGAGGATACTGTTAAAGATGGATGAGTTAACTAATGGGCTAAGATGTTCAAAAGGTGGAAAAGTGAGGCCAAACCATGAATGGCCTGAGAAAGGGGTGCAGTGACTGACTATTGTGGGAAGGGAAGAGAAAGGCTGTAGGGGCAGTGAAGTACAGTGAGACCTGGAAGAAGAGGAAACTATTGTGAGAGAGACAGACTTCAGAGTTATGGATTATGAAGGCAGGAAACATGTGGATGAAGGGAACTAGGGGGTCCAAGAAGTGTGGAAAAAGGAGGAAAGGTGTACCAGGTGTGAGGGACTGTCTGTGCAAAGCCATAGAGGCAGGAGATATGATGTCAAATGGAGGAAATACAAGGTTGATCAGGTAGTCTGGAGGGCAGAGTGTGTGAGGGGGAGTGATATGTAGTCATTAGGTAAATGTTGGGCTAGACCCCAGCAAAGATATCCTTGGCCATCCCTACACTTGACTAAGGTGGAAAAAAGGTGAAAATCAAGGAAGTTCAGAACATCCCCTCTATAACATACCTGAACAAGTGACCACTGAACCTTGAGTGAAAGTTGTCAAGTGAGGAAGAGCTCACTAGCTACAGATATAGCCTCTTCCTCCTTAAGACAATTAGATTTGTTAGAAAGAGCTCTTTGAATAAAACCAAAAACTTGCCATTATCCTGGAGCTTGCTACAGCTGAATTCCTTGCACCATCAGTAGCTTCAGCTGCTTCAGCCTCTCTGATTGGAGGGCCCAGGACAAAGCAAAAAAAAAAAAATCCTCCCCCACCGCCTCCCTTTATAGAGGGTTCAAAATGTCAGTCATCTCTTCAATTGCTCCCAGCTGTTCTGTTTGCTTAGTCATAATTTTCCTTATCCTCCTCCCATACCCCATGCCCTTTCCCCTTTATTGGCTTGTGTGTATATGCAGGCATGTGTGTGTATGCATGTATGCGTTGTATGTGTGAATGTATTCATGTGTGTATGTATATATGCATGCATGTATGTATGTATGTATTATATTCCCCTATTAGATTGTAAGAGCCTATTAGGGCTCTTACAATGAGGACAGGACTACCTTTCTTTTTCTTATTTGCATTCCTAGCACTTAGCACAGTACTTGTCACTTGGTAAGTATTTAATAAATATCTACCCAAGCAGGTGAAGACTTCTCCCCAGCAGAATAATGGGCAGATGAGAATTGGTTCCAATGGCCATGAAGGCAGCTGAAGCGGGTACTGTGGAGTGCTTAGAGCTTGGTCAGACATTGAAGATGTCTAGGTCATACACTGCATCCCAGCTCACTGCCGGTTATCCTGACTTTCGTCTTTCCACAGTGGACTTCAATGATTCTGGAAGAGAGACTGAGGCTGACAACTTTGTGCAAGTCTGCCTTACTTAAATCCACTTCATGAGAAAGTCAAGACCTCACCCCATAATGTCATTGACCCTCTTCAAAAACAAAGGACAAACACCATCATATATAATATGTGATAATGATATATGATAATTAAATGTATGACATAATATATGACATATAATATATGATCATTAAAAATTCGGGTGACCCAAAGATCCATGAAAGACACATAGTAGGTATAAGTATTGTGCAGGACATTGCCAGGAATAAGCAGAGAGAAATCACACAACTAGTTAATGTCAAAGCTAAGACTAGAACCTCTATCTCCTGAATCCTATTCCAATGCCCCCTTTTAATACAAGAACACCTTTAAAACATATGAGAAGGTATCAAAACTTCTGTAGGATAAGAGGTCATAATTCAGGGCTAGCTTCAAGGAAATACATCTACATCTGGTTCTGAGTTAACTGTCGAAAGAAAAATCTAAGTTTTTTGATTGATTTTTTTTTCAAGCAGTAAAATCCTCCTTTCTTTCCTAAAAGTCTATGACTCTTTGTAAAAAAAAAAAATAGAACAATAAAAACAACTTAAACTTATCCAGGATATTGGCAACAAAATTCTCGTCAAATTCATCTCTGAGCATTCATTTTTATTTATCATGCAACCAGCACTGTTGATCTGGAAAATACAATTCTTTTTAAAATGAAAAGTACAGACCAACCCATCGAGACACCCTCTCATAGACAGCCTATGATTAGAATGTTCAACATTATAGATGTTTCTGTCCATCTCAATAGAGGAAGGAGGACAACGAATTTCCAGGCCAGTTCAGTTTAATTCAATAAACATTTACTAAGCATCTTTCACTATTTTGCATTTACTACTTGGGTTCAAATCCCAATAGTTTTATTAGTTACTTTTTGGGCAAGTCCCTTCCCTTCACTGGACCTGAGTTTCCTTTTAGGTAGAATTAGAGGATTAGATGAGATGTTCATTAAATCTCTTTAATTTCTAAATCCTAAAATAAATATAAAATAGGATTTTTTTTAGGGGTGGTGGTGTTGTGTCCATAAGAGTCAGTATAGTAGAGTGATAAGAGCAGACCTGGGTGTAAATCTTACCTTGACCACTTAGAACCTGTATGACTACAAGCAGGTCACTTAACCCTTCTAATGAAGTTAGAAAATATGATGTCACTAAATCTTTGATCCTATGACACAGTTGTGCAATTCATCTGTAGCTTATAGTCTCAGAGAACCCATGGGAGCTTGAGTTACCCATGATTACCCAGGCAATTTGTCAAAGTCAGGACTTGAACCCAGCCTGCCTAGACTTCAAGGCCAGTGTTCCAGTTATCTCATGACCTTGCCTTTTCAGTGATATTACTAGCATCAGAGTGAACATTCCAGGTCTGCTGAATTGTCTACACACAACAAATAGGCAAGAGGAAGAGTGTAACTGGTCTACAACTGTTTTCTGGAGCACATGGCCCTTAACCTTGGCTTGATCTGTTTGACTGTGGATGACCAAATCACTTTCTGTTGGAGAACTTGCTTTTGGGGTATCCAAACAAGGATGTTATCCATCCTTTATGGGATGTGCCAACAGGCCAGGGGGGAGTGGTGCTGTTGTCACTTGTCCTTGTTTCAGAGGACCAGTGAAGTCATGAGATAAAGTCTTGACTTTCTCATGAATTGAATTTATGTGCACAATGCTTTCAATCTCTCTTCCAGTCTTTAAAGTCCAACAGCAAGGCAAAAGTCAAGATAAATGGCAATGGACCAGGAAGCAGTGGATGACTTTGACTTCTTTGATGTCTCACCAAGCTCTAAGCCCTCTATAGCTCCTGCTTCAGCTGCTTTCATGGCCCATTGGAAGAGATTGTTATCATCTGTTCATTATTTTGCTGGGGGAGGGGGGGCGGGGAATCTTCACATGCTTAGGGTAGACACCAACTCACCCTAACTCACCAATGGGTTTGAGTCCCATCACTTACTCTCAATCTAGTTTAACCCATCTGCCCCGACGGTTTACTGGCGTGTGGTCACTGCACATGCTACAGCTTCTTGGGTCCACAGGTGAGAATTGAATACCAGGTGGACACCGAGTTGAGTGCCAAGGTGGATGCACAGAACTGACAAGGGCTCAGCAAGTCCTCACATTAGAGGTGCTGGTCCTCCCTGAATACCCCATATACCCCTGGGGAAGTGATCATCAGAATCTAGTTCTGTAGTCATGGGGTAATGCTTTTTTCTGCATCCCTGGGATTCGATTTCTGTCAGTCTAGAGATGAGGAGGTACCATTTCTTCTCTCTGACTTGCAATCAAAGAAACGACCTTGTAAGTGGCGTTCAAAAGGCATAAAATATAGCACATGCAAAAGGCATACTTTGTCTAAGGTTATGCAACTATGTTGGCATGGTTATATATTCATTCACTAATTCACTTGTTTATTCTTTTAGCAAATATTTATCAAGAGCTTGTTGTGTTGAAGATATGGTACTAGACCACAAATAGGATAAAAACACTAATCAAAATGTCCCCTGGCTTCATGGAGCTTAATATCTGATTAAGGAAGTAAGCTAGATAGCACAACGGATAGACCACTGACAGGGCTCAGGTCAGAAAGACCTGAGTTCAAATTTGACCTCAAACCCTTATTAGCTGTGTGACCCTAGACAAGTCACATAAATCTGTTTGCCTCCGTTTCCTCATCTGTAAAAATGAGCTGTAGAAGACAATGGCCAACCCCTCCAGTATCTCTGCCAAGAAAACCCCAAATGGGGTCACAGAGAGTGAGACACCACTGAAAACAGCTATAACAACAAAGGGAAGAGAAGAGAGTATTAAGAAAGATCTGGGAGTGAAGGGTGCAACATGGTGCAGGGAAATCAGAGGATTTGACTGTAAGATCAGACATTTCAGGCTAGATGACCTCTGGTTATCTCCAGCTGAACATAGACAAAGCAGGACTCATTTGAACACCCAAACCCATCCTTCTGAACGTCCCTATGTCTTTTGAGGGTGCCCCCATCCTTGCAGTAACCCAAGTCCACTACCTTGGTGTCATCTTTAACTCCATGCAGTCACTCAGCCCATGTATCCAGTCAATTGCCCAATCTTGTTGTTTCTGCCTCAGTTGCATCCTTCTTTTCACTCCTCTCTATTCACACAGCCTCAAATCCAGCTCAGATCCTTATCACCCCTCACTTGGACTATTGCAATAGTCACCTAACTGGTTTTCTTGCCCCAAGTCATTCCCCAGCTCCCATCCATTTTTCACACAGCTTGTACAGTAATTTTCCTAAGAGGCAGGTCTAACCATGCCACTCACTCACAATCAATCAATCAATAAACATTTACAACATTTCTGCTCTGAGCCAGGCACTGTGCTGGGGACTTGGAATACAAAAACAAAGAATGAAACAATTCCTGCTCTCAAGGAACCTACATTGTTTTACTCAATAAACTCCAATAGCTAACTGTTGCCTCTAGAATAAAATACAAATTCCTCTGTTTAGCTTTTAAAACCTGTCACCATTGATTCAGTTCCATAGAGCAATTTGGAACTATGCCTGAAGTGCTATGAAACCATGCATACATACCCTTGGACTAGTAATATGTCTACTAGGTCTATACCTAAAAAGAGATTAAAAAACAAAAAGAACTTATATGTACAAAATATTTATAGCAGCTCTTTTTCTGGTGGCAAAGAATTGGAAATTGAGGGGATGTCCATCCACTGAGGAATGGCTGAAAAAAATGGTAGTGTGTGATTTCAATTGAATACTATCGTACTATAAGAAATGACAAGCAGGATGTTCTCAGAAAAATCTTGAAAGACTTTCATGAACTGATGCAAAGTGAAATGTACTGTATACAAAGTAACAGCAATATTGTAAGATGATCAGCTGTGAATGACTTAGCTATTTTCAGTAATACAATGACCCCAGACAGCTCTGAAGGATTTATTATGAAAATGCTATCCATCCCTAAAGAAGGAAATAATGGTGTCTGCATACAGATTGAAGCAAACTTTTTTAATTTTCTTGTTTTGTTTTTTTACTTTTTTGGAGAGCAATTGGGGTTAAGTGACTTGCCCAAGGTCACGTGGCTAGTTTTTGGGTTAAGTGTCTGAGGCCAGATTTGAACTCAGGTCCTCCTGAATCCAGGGCTGGTGCTCTATTCACTGTGCCATCTAGCCACCCCAAACTTTTTTAATTTTCAAAGAAAAAAACCCTTTCATCATCTTGCCTTTTGTATATACTTTTTATTGACCTGCTTGTGCGTGCGTGTTCTATCTACTTCCCCCCCCCACCAGAAGAAAGGAAGTGCTTTGAGGACATATGATTTCAATTTTGTATTTCTATTCCAAGACCCTAGAATAGTACCTTGTACATAGCAGGTGCTTAATGAAGGTTTATCTACTGAACTGGATGCTTTTTACTAAGTCATTGTCAATGATCCTTTTAAAATCTTAGAGAAAAAAAGAAGTACTATAGGAAACTATAGGAAAAGAAAAGAACAGATATCCTAATTGTAAAAAAAAAAAAACAAAAGGAAGGTGGTGGAATCTACAAACCATAAGCCTGCAAGCTTGATTTAGATTTATTGCAAAATTCTGGATTGTGTTCATGAAAGAATCATTTGTAAACCTTAGGAAAGATTTACCACTGAGAGCCAAGTTAAAAGGTTAAAGCTACTAAGAGTCAGGATGGATTCTTCAAAAACAGGTTATGCTAGAGCAGACTAATCCTATTTCTTTTTTTGATAGAAAAGGGAACAAGCATTTATTAAGTTCCCACTATTTGCAGGGTGTTGTGCTAAGTGCTTTACAAATATTGTCTCATTTGAGCCTCAGAAAAATGCTTGGAGGTAGGTGGTGTTTTGATTCCCATCTTATAATTGAGGAGAGTGAAGCAGACAGAAGTTAAATGGTTTGTCTAGGTTCACACAGCTAATAAGTGTGAAAGGAAGGATTTGAACTCAGGTCTTCCTGACTCCAGGACCAGCAAGTACTTTATCCACTAGGCTACTCAGCAATCTCCTGGCAGAGTTCCTAGAGTGGACTGGTAGATTTAGATAATATTCCAAGTATATTCCACCTACCTTAGATTTCAGCAAAGATTTGACAAAATTCATCATGATATTCTTGTGGGTACAAAAGCGAGATACAAGCTGGATGCATATCATCATTCAGTCAGGCCCAAAGAATAGCTATTAATGGGATCATTGTCATCTTGGACAGAGGTCTTCCCTGGAGTGTCCCCAGGATCTGCTCTTGTCCCTGTGATATTTAATTAACTTAAAAAAAAAATCAATGATGAATTCTTTGATTGTATGCTTATAAAAAGTACAGATAACATGAAGTCAATGTTCCTAGTATATTGCATTACAGGATAAAGACACAAAAAGATTTTAGACTGGAATATTGGGTCAAATCAGATAACATGAAATTTAATAAGGATTAATGTTCCCAACACACTTGGGTTAAAGGATCAACCTTAAAATTACAAGATGAACGAAGTAAGGGGAGAAAATGATTCATGTGGAGAAGACATCAAGGTTTTGGTAGATTCCAAGCACAGTGAATCAGCAGGGTGACATTGGAGTCAAAATGCTAATGAAGTCTCAGGATGTATTAAAAGAGTGAAGTGAGAGAGAGAGAGAAACAGAGAGGGGGGGGGGAGAGAGAGAGAGACAAAAACAGAGAGACAGAGAAAAAGAGACAGGGAGAGAGAGTGATTATCCCCCTTACAGGGGTCACCTTTTATTTAGAGTTTGGTGTTCAGTATTGGGGACCACATTTAGGAATGACATCAATCATATGGGGTACCTGCAGATGAGGGTATCAAGAATGATAAGAGGACAGAAGATTATTTGATATGAAAATCAATGTAATATAGTGGCATTCTCCTATAATCCCATTTGCTGGGGAGACTGAGGCTGGCAGATCTGTTGAGCTCAGGAGTTCTGGACCATAGTGGACTAATCAGATTGGGTGTCTGAACCATTAATATGGTGAGTCCCTGGAAACAAGGGGCCACCATGTTGACTGAGGAAGACAGAGAGACAGAGACAGAGAGACAGAGACAGAGAGACAGAGACAGAGAGAGAGAGAACAGGATGAACTAGAGATTTTTATCTTGGAAAATAGAAGATTTGGGGTGAGTGGTAGGACGGCTATTTTCCTTCATCTAAGGGGCTGTCTTGTGTGGGAGATGGTTTAGCCTTGCTGTGTTTGGCCTCAGGAGGCAGGACTGTGAACAGTGGTTGATGGCTTCAGAGAGGCCCCTTTCAGTTCCCTGCAATGAAAACCTTCCTAACATATCTCTGTCTTAATTTGGAACAGACTGCTTTAAGGAAGCAGTGCATTCCATTCACTGAGCAACATTGGATCATAGCCTTAGGGCTGGGAGGGACCTTAGGAGATATCTAGTTCAATTCTTTCATTTTACAGATGGGAAAACTTGAGGCTCAGAGAGTTGAATGGACTTGCCCAGAGTCACAGAGGTTTTGAGGGGCAGGATTTGAACTCAGTTCTCCTGGACTCCAGATCAGCTCTCTACCACACTGCTATTTGTTACAGGGAGGGAAACTCTGTTTAGATTCAAATTGAACTAGAAAACCTCTTAGACCCATTCTAGCTGTTAGATTCTGTAATCACAGGGAAGAGTGGAGGAGTGAGTGAGTCAATAAGGAAATGGGACAATGTAGACTACTTTTTCCTCTAAATTGGAAGTTAAAGGATGGAGAGAAAAGGGTTAAGATCTGAATATATATGTAGACAGAGGAGGGAGCATGATTTCTTTTTTCTTGTTACTCATGGCATGATTTCTTTTTTCTTGTTCTGTCATTTCAGTTGTGCCCAACTTTTTGAGATCTCCTTAGGAGTTTTCTTGGCAAAGTACTAGAGTGGTTTGCCATTTCCTTCTCCAGCTCATTTTGCAGATGAATAAATTGAGACAAACATGTGTAAGTGACTTGCCCAGGGTCACACAACTGGTAAGTGTCTGAGGCTGGAATTGAAATCAGGTCTTCCTGATTCTAGGCCCAGCATTCTATCCACTGAGCCACCAAGCTGCCCATGATTTCTTTTAAGTCTGCTTAATTTCCATGGGACCTGGTACTCATTGCTAATCTATGTGTCAGCCTTCAACATAGATCTGTAATTTAATAATTTCTTATGAAAAACAAATGCTACTGCTAAATAATGAGTTGCATATGGAATTGGGGAAAGGCTCAAAGAAACAGACTGAATCCCATTTGGGAAAATGAATAGTGAACTTTCACTGATCCCGGTGAAAGGTTCTAGGTCACATCAGCAAAAGTCTCTAGCAATAATTTTCTCAGTGCTGGCATGTGGGTGCAAAAATTGGAACACTCAGAAGAGAATTAGAATCATAAATAATCCCCAACACAATGGAAGGGTACTTCGGCGCTAGATGGCCCAAGTTATGGAGCCCTGGGTTTGGAATTAGAAATCTCTGAGAATGAATCCTGCTGCAGGCATTTACCAACTGCATGACCATGGGCTCCTGGCCTCAGCCTCCTTATCTGTGAGATGAGGGGGCTGGAAAGGCAGTCTCAAAGGTTCCTTCCGGTTGTAAATCTATGATCCTAAAGTGAGTGTAGGCAGGCTGCTGAGTGCAAATTGGTGTGCATGAAGTGGTAGAAATGACATTGAAAAGAATGCATAATGACCACAATGTAAACTAGTCATGTAACCAAAAGGAATGAGAAATGAGAGATGAGGAACTCCTGTGGTACCATGAGATTTCTGAGATACTTTTAAAAGAATAATAAAAATGAAAAAAAAAATCTAAGAACTATATAGTAGTAGATTGGGTGAGGGCTGGGGGTAAGGGAGAGGGAGGAAAGCTTTCAATCTGGAGGCAGTATTCAGACCAATGAAATCAAGGCTCCTTTAAAGTTTCAAAATAAGTTTTAGAGCATAGTCATCCCAAGCATTTCCCTTAACGCCTACTCACATAACCAGTAGGCGAATGGACACAATATATTGAGGTTCCCTATTCCTTTAACCAAATAATTAGACTTATGCATTTAGAAAGTGTAAGGGTAAAAGCTCTAATGTACAAATATACACACCAGAATATATACACAAACATAAACATGTATTAGTTTTATTAATATTAATAAATATTAAATATTTAAGACATTTACATTTAAACAAGGGATAGAGGGCATGTTTAGAACTAAAGACATATAAGATGTAAAACTTATTCTTCCTCTTGAATTTTTTTCCTCAAAACTTCCAGGTCCTCTTGGGTTTAAACATATTCACAATAATCAATTGCAGCAAGGTTCTAGAATAGGGGTGGGGAACCTTCTGTCTCGAGTCTGCATGTGGCCCTCTAGGTCCTCAAACATGGCCCTTTGCCTTGTTCAGTGAATTGTTCTGTGAAATTTGGACTCAGTCAAAGGGCTACACTTGAGACCTTGGAGGTCATGTGTAGCCCTGAGGCCGAAGATTCCGCATGCCTGTTCTAGACTCACTCTTCCCAGGACAAGGTCAGGCACATGTCTCCCTCAGGATGTGAGGGATATTGGGGACTTGGGGTGACTCCTCTCTAATGCCATCAGCTCAAGTCTCCACTCCAGTGCATTCTCATCCCGGTTAACGATCAGTAATTCCATCCAGTAATGGAACTTCTTATTCTATCTTCATATATGCCTTTGTAAGAGTTATATTTTACAAAGGCATATATGAAGATAGAGTAAGAAGTTCCATTTCCCCCAGACCTTGAGTAGAGGATGGAGTCACACTCTCCTATCACCCCAATTCCTGAAAATAACTTCCACCACATTCATCCCACTGAGTTCACTATCAAATGTGGGACAGCTTTTGGATGGATGAGTCCACAGCTTTGCAACTCCTGGGCTGGAGCAAATTTGTCATTCTTCAAGAGCTCCCATGCTTCTCCATCCACAAATCTCAGCAGAGTCCACCTTCCAGATGTCTGTTTTGCTTACCATTGTGACCTACCAAAGTTCACAAGGTCTAAACTGTCTCCAATATTTCTTCTTCTAAAAACAGAACACACACACACACACACACACACACACACACACGAGGCTCATATTTTTAAGTTCCCCAGAAAGGGATCATCGGGACACCTGTCCTCATCCAGAAGCTCACAGCATTGTCTCTCTCCCCCAAACAGCATCCATACAAAAAAGAGGAGAAATGAGACTCCCATTGACCATTTAGTATATTCTGAGTGCACCCCAATTCCATCTCTACAACCTATTGATGATCTGTCTCTTCACTACACTGGTTTACAGACTGGAACCAGCTACAGAATATCTTTGCATGTTCAAATCAGGGAGCAGGGACCCTTCCATGACATGTCACCATGCCTTTCTGGCCCTTCTCTACTCATTTCTCTCCAGGTTGCATTGTTGCTTCTTTAGACTTCTTTTGCTTTGATTGACTAATTCCTCCTAGAACTGCCATTGTAAAGAAAATACCTAGACCAGCCCTATCTTCATTCTTCTCCATGCTGCTCTCTTGACCTTCATCTTTCTCTACCATGCCCTGGTACCTCACACTACTCTCCCTAGCTTTTCAGCTTCCTTTTATGTATTGGCTGCCCTTATTAAAATGTAAGCTCCTTGAGGATAGGGGCTGTTTTTCTTTATACTCCTGTTTTTATTCCTAAAGCATAAGAATACCCAATAGCTAGGTGGGTGGTGGAAAGAGCGCTGGACTTGGAGACAGGAAGACAGTTCAAATCTGATCTCAGACGCTACTAGCTGTATGACTCTGGGCGAGTCACTTAACCTCTCTGCCTCCATTTCCTCAACTGTAAAATGGATAGAATGGTAGCAACTACCTTACAGGATTGTTATGAAGATCCAAACAGCTAACATCTATAGAAAGTGCTTTGCACATAACAGACAACTGATAAATGCTTCCCCCTTCCTCCCCTCAGAAAAGACTTAATAACACTTTTTGACTTAATTTGACTTCCAAACCAGCATTAGGGGCACGCTCATCAACCTCCTGTTATACAACCAATGAAAAGGGAAGGAGTGTGGGGCTTTGGAAAAAGAGCTGGATTTGGGATCAGAAGACATTTATTCAAATCCTGGCTCTACCACTTACTACCTGGGTGATGGAAACAGGCCATTTTACTTCTCTGGATGTTAGTTTATTCCACTGTAAAATGAGAAGGTTGGAATGGATGGCCTCTGAAGCGCTTAATAAATGTTTGTTGACTGATTTATTTTTTCCTAGCTCAGCACTCTTTCAACTACAGGGTACTGCTTCTCCAAATACCTTTTAAATTCTCAAGAAATGTGAAATCTGAAGTAAGGACATGATTAATTATTATGGCTGGCATTCACATAGCCCTTCAAGGCTTGCGCAACATTTTACATAGATCATCTCATTGAAATCTCTCAACCACCCAATGAGATAAGTCCTATAGGTATTATCATCCCCATTCTACAGAGAAGGAAAGAAAGGTTCAGAGAAGGTAATTAGTTGCCCACAGCTAATAAGAGTTCCAGGCAGGAGTTAAGCCCACGTCTCCTTGACTCCAGCTCCCCTGGCTCTCCAAACCATTCTACCATAGTCTCCAAGCTTTGAGTCTCCTTGTATATCATAATAAACTTACATTTGGCACAATCTCATGTTTATCTGCCTCTAAGGGATAGGGTGAGTACTGACTAGGGAATCAGGGCTTTGAACATTAAAAGTTGCCAAATAACACTGCTAGGGATGGGTGAGAGCCAGGACTGAGACCAGCACCAGATGAAAGACCCAGGTAGGTAAGGTCACCAATCACGTTCTATTCTATGGCAAATCTGTTGGAGCATTCATTTGCAGTGATGTCCAACCTTTGGTAAATACAGCCCATCCTTGACCCTCCCCACCTTGATTTTAATGTCCTCCCCTTTTTGTTCACACAAAAACATTCACACTTAAGCGAAAAGCCATGTGCAGCTTGGTTTTAAAAATTTAGGTGAATTAAGTTAATAAAGTTAAGTTTAAGTTTAACTAAGTAAATTAAAATTTTTTTTGTGTAGAAACCTATTATACTCCTTGAGATACCTAGAAGCATCTGGAATGTTAGCACATTGGGGTAAGGAATCATTCCCTAGACCAGGGGTTTTAACTTGTGATCTGTGATTTTTTTTTAACTTTGTTAATTGTTTTTCAAGAGTAGCTAGGTGGTGTAATGGATACAGCATTAGGCCTGAAGTCAGGAAAAGTCATCTCCCTTGAGTTCAAATCTGGTCTCAGACACTTTCTGGCTGTGTGACCCTGTGTAAGTCACTTAACCCTATTTGCCTCAGTTCCTCATCTGTAAAATGAATAGAGAAGAAAATGGAAAACCACTCCAGTATCTTTGTCAAGAATACCCAAAATGGGATTATGAAAAGTAAGTCATAACCAAAAAATGACTAAAAAGCAAAACTTTTTTCAAATAGATTTTCATTTTGTTTTCTACATTCAAAAGCATTATTTTGAGATGAGGTCCATAGGTTTTATCAGACTGTGGAAGGGGCCCAGGATGGAGGAAAAAAAGAGGATTAAGAACCTCTAGGGACTAGAGAAAACAAAATTCTGTAAAAATGAGAAAATTATTCGTTGCATCTTGGGGAAAAAAATAGAAAGCAGGAACAGTCCAGGAATCAAGGCCAGGACCCTGCTATAAATGAAAAGAGTATGAAATTTAGAAACAGGGGAATATATTCAAAGCCCTTTCTGTTGCTGCTGTGTATCATAAAGCTCAGCACCACAATTCTTCATGGGCCGGTTAACTTTACACTCAGTGATTCATCTTGAAATGCAGTGTGGTTACTGAATTTGAATAAAACTTTAGTACTGTGATAGTCCAAACAAATGCTGTGATGAAGCCTGGGTCAGCATTGTGCTGTTATCAGCCAGATGCAAAATTTCTTCCTGTGGAACAGTGAGTTATGAGGGGAGTTCTCACAAGCAGTCATTAGAAAAAAAAGGGGTGGGACCTTACCTGCCTTCCTCACGGGGTTATTGTGACTGTGTGTGTGGAGACACCAGAGAAGTACAAATTACTCTGTAATTCATAAGAAAGACAATATTCATTTAACATCTTCAAGAAGCTGGTATACAACCACTCTCCCTTTCCCCCAATTTCTTCCAAAGAGCGTAAGATCATTTCAAATTCCCACACATTTTTGACTTTTTGAAGTTTTATCAAATTGTAGTTGGTGGACTTAGAGGCCCTTAGAAAATAATTTATTAAGTGATAACAGCATTTAAAATTTGGGGCATCAATTTTTTCATAACCAAGATGGAGATAAATGTGTCAGTTGTTAAGGGGTTTACCAACAACAGAAGCCAGGGCCAGGTCTATGAGCATTACCTAGGTTTCATCAGGCCCTCTGATGCAGAGACAATTTGTGGGGGAAAGTCCCTTGTTCTCAAGTTATAAACCTCATGGGAATTAGGGGATGCTGCTGACTGGTAACTCCTGGCATGCAGAGCTAGAGTAGGAAGTTTTATTTTTTCACACTCAACATAAAACTTTGTACTGGTGACATACTAATAGCTAACATTTATATGCCACTTTATGTAGAGGCAGGTAGGAGGCTCAGTGGATAGAGGGGATATTAGCGGATATTTCAAATCTGGCCTCAGGACACTTACTAATTGTATGACTGGGCAAATCACTTCATACTCTTTGCCTCAGTTTCCTCATCTGTAAAATGAGCTGAAGAAGGAATCCCAAATGGGATCATAAAGAATTGGACAGCAATGAAACAACTAAACAGCAACGAATCACACTTATTCTGTGCTCGTCAATGCTGGAAGCGCTTTACAATTATTATCTCACTGGACCCAACCCTAGGAGGCAGGTGCATTTATGATACCCATTTTATAGATGAGGAAACCGACAAGGTTCCTAATATCCCCCTGATCCTATAAGAAAGCATCCATTGAGCTAACTTCCCACCTTCCCTCAGAGCCGGTGGACCCTTCATTCCATGCTCCTTGCATTTGACCCCTTTAACCTCCATGGAGGAAAAAGAAAACAAAGGAAAAATCTTGGTATGAGGCACCAATCTCTGTCTTCACCCTGAGTTTGAGGACAGCATGCTTTCAAGCCAAGAAAACCTTCCTTTGCCCATGTTGAGTCAGGCATTTACCTCATCACATACCTAAGGCAGGAAGATTCCCAGCAGCCGCCTACTATTCTAAAACCAGCCTTTGGAGTGGTCATTAAGAGATGGACCAGGAAGCTTATAGAATATAGAATAGCCCAGGCCTTCTTTCCTCCCACTAACTCCCTTAAAATGTTCTGTCTGAGCTGATAAGAGTCAGTCCATGAATCGAGGCTTCCCAAGTTTGGTACTGTTTCCCTTTGCTATAAAGACCTTCCACAATCCTTCTGAAATGGGAGGCACAGAGGTGCATTTAGAAAGTGTGTTGAATTTGGAATCAGAGAATCTGGTTTCAAATCCCAGCTCTGCCACTAACCACCTGGATGACCTGGGAGCAAATTACTTTATTTCTCTGGACCTCAGTTTTCCTTAGGTATAAAAATGAGGTGGGTAGATGAAAGACCAGTATTCTACCTGTGTTGTAAGACTGTGAGTCATAGGAAGCTAGTCATTGAAGAATTAAAACTGAGAATCAATGAGAGGGCAATGGAGAGGTAAATGGTGGGTGTGGGCAGGTGACAATGCTGAGCTCATGAAGAAGCCTGGGAATGAAGAGATCATCTAAAAATGTAGGATTGACAAACTCAATGGGATGATCATTTTAACGTCAAGAGAAAGTAGAAAAAGGCTTCAACACGTTGGGTGAACGCCCAATAATGAACCTATGGGGAGACACAGACAAATCACCCAGTATGGGAAGGCATAGACAGACTGCGAACTGAAGCACTGATGGGAATAACTCAGCTAGGATCCCTCAGATCCGCTGTAGAGAAGATGGCCTCTAAGGTTCCTCCCAGCTCTTGCTTTGGTAATTGTCTTTCTACTGGTTCAATTAGCCATTTTGTTTTTAACCAGGACTGATATATAAAGATGCTTTATTCTATGGCATATAGGAAGGAAGGAAAGAAAGAAGGAAGGAAGGAAGGAAGGAAAGAAAAAGGAAGGAAGAAAGAGTGAAAGAAAGAAAGAGTGAAAGAAAGAAAAAAAGAAAGAAAGAAAGAAAGGTTAACTTATTAAGTGGCCATTATACGCCAGGCCCTGTGTCAAGTGCTTAATAAATATTATCTCATCTGATCCTCATAACAACCCTGGTAGGTAGGTACTATTATTACCTACATTTCACGAAACTAAGTTAGACAGAAGTTAAATGACTTGCCCTGGGTCACACAGCTAGTAAATGAAGCTAAATTTGAACTCAGTTCTTCCTGAACCAGTTGTGCCAAATAGCTGTCTCTAGAATTACATGATTTCTGTCTTCTCCTTTTAAACCTTAACCTGCTCTCTACCCAGTAAAGGGGTGTCTGGCACAGTGCCAGGGCACATAGTAGGTGCTTAATAAAGAATATTAAAATAATTTCAAAAGAGATCATATTTACAAATCACAAATTCCAGTATAAATTCATTTGTCTTTGACGGGCCTTCGTTGTACGTAATGGAGTCTGCCACTGGATTCTTGCTGTTGTCTGCAGATAAATTAGAAGATCTGCTTTGTGGAGTTCCTCTAAGTCTCATTCCATCTAAATGCCCAGCCTTCTGGGATTAGCCTCTCTTGTGACCTCACTGCTCTTTGAACATCATTACCTCATGTCCTAGTAGCTTTTCATGTCTCCACCTCACAAAGGTTTTGACAGAGCCCATTGTCAGTGCTGACCGAGGATCTTGGACAATCCTGATGTGATTTGGCTTCTTGCTGTAGCTGCCATGACCCCTGACCCCTGACCCTTGCTTAGTTAATTAAACCCTGAGAATAGGAATATCTGGAGTTCTTCTCAAGCTCTCACCTCCCTCCTCCCTGAAATCCAGATTTTATAAATGCCGATATCCAGAGGGTCTCGGATGGTCACAGGGGGCTTTACTAAGATGTAAATCAGACAATATCTACTTAATATCTAAGACCATTTCTTTTAGGTCAAAGAGAAGAAAAGGCCATTGGAAAATGTGTCCTCTTACAGGCTGCAGAAGTTGGGAAGGGATTGGCAGATTTAATACTATTAAGGTCCTATGAGTAGCGTTCCGAGAAAAAAGGTGCCAAGAGCCCCTATGAACCATTTAAGTACATCAGGGACAAGAGAATAAGAGTTGGGAAATATTTTTTAGCATTCAGGAAATGAAACAGAAACACAAAAACAACAAAACAGCCCAGTGTCTCTCTGAAAGGTTATTGATCCAGTTTATAATTGGTTACACTAGCCTGGTCCCATGAGTGTTGGTGGCTATTGATAGCTACAATACTGACCTTAATCTCCAAAGACCTAGGAATTAGGTTCTGGATCCTAAGGAAGGATAGCAGCATAAGTCCTATCCTTAAGTGGAATAGGCAAGTGCAGACATAGTATACTTTAAGGGGGAAACCAGAGAAACACCTCCCTTCTTTCAATTATCTTCCTTATTGGCCTTCTCAAGCTCCCAATAAGCTCCAAATGGTTTTGCAAGAGTAAGTTCATCTATAAGAAGCCACTGTCGCATTATCATAGAAACATTTATCAGATTAGTTACAGTCTAATTTGCCCATGAGACTGTAAGCCCCATGAGGGTAGGGACCTTATTTTATCAAAATGTATCAGTGCTTAATAAATGTTTCTTGAATGACTGATTGATCTGATTATATTAATAGAAAACCCTCTGTAAAAAGCGGGCAGATATCCAATAGGGCTTATGTCAGATACGGTTGTGGGAGAAGGTCTAGAGTTCGGCACATTGCTAGGCAGAGAAAATAAAGGGATGGGCGGATGTGCTAGCGGACCCTAGGCAGCCAAGGGGGAGCATACAGACCCTAAGTATAGGGTGTGAACGTCAAAAATGGGGAGGGAGTTGTCTAAAAGGGAGGATATGACCGCTGATAAAGAACTTCAAATACTCTGTAATTTTTCATGGCCTCAGCCTGCATGTCTCACCATGAAAGCATTCACCTACGAAACAGCCGACATTCAGTCACTCAAAAAGCAGTCCCAGGCTCTCTATATAGACACCATGTGAAGCCATGTTGCTCTTCAGTTGTTTCAGTCATGTCTGACTCTTAGTGATCCCATTTGGGGTTTTCTTGGTAAAGACACTGGAATACTTTGCCATTTATTCTCTGGTTCATTTTACAGATGAGGAAACTGAGGCAAACAGGGTTAAGTGACTTGCCCAGAGTCACACAGCTAAGTGTCTGAGGCCAGACTTGAATTCATGAAGAAGAGTCTTCCAGATTCTAAGTCCAACACAGTCCCAGTTGGTGATGAGTTTCAACCTAAAAGAGCCAACACTTAGGGAGACAGGCATACACACGGAAGAAAGGCCAAGCATTGATAAGGACTTAAATTTAATGAAGGAAGAGCACATTAAATTAACATATTTTTCTTTTGACCAAACCTCTGATTTCATTGGTACAGGGGCTGCAGATGAAGAAACTCCATCCCTGTAATGAAGTCTGTAGCTGCTCTTAAACTAATAGAGGGTTCTCTGTAGCACAGAGAGCTTAAACAGCTTTCTAAAGATCACACAGCCACTACATATCAAGAGGCAGAATTTGAATTCAGGTCTTCCTCATCCCAAGGCTAACTTATTGTCACTATACCACACTGACTGTTTGCATAGTATATTTTGTGGGGCAGGAAGAGACTTAGAATTTCAATGGCTAAACAGAAAAGGCCCAAGGAGATTTCTAAATCTGCCTCCGACACTTACTAGCTGGGTAAGTCACTTAACCCTGCTTGCCTCAGTTTCCTTATTTGTAAAATAAGCTGGAGAAACGGTAAACCTCCACTATCTGTGCCAAGAAAACCCAAGATGGGGTCTTGAAGAGTCAGACAGGACTGAAACAATAACATGGTTTTATATACTGTATCCATCTGGGACTGGCACATCTCCTCACTTCCCGTCAGCCAGGGAAAGCATCCTGGAGGAAGTCCGAAGTCAGAGAATCTCCTAGAACAAAAGAAGAGGAAAGAGTTGGGTGAGGTAAGTTAGCCAACATTTTAGGTAAGAATATTTTAGCCTAGAAAAAAAATAATCTCTTGGCAAATTATTGCTAGGGTAGTGTTGCCCGTTGCAATGAGAAGGACAGGAAAGGCAGAAAAAGATGGAGCTCTGGTGTCACCATACGTCACCTGAGTTGGTAATGAGATAAATAAGCCTGATGTGTAGAATATAACTGAGCTGAACATATGCAGCTGATGAGCCCAAGGAGAAGAATGGTGTTACCCACAGTCCTTGGAAACAGAGAGAAGAATGGGAAAGCAATGATAAAGAAGGTAGGAACCAGTCAAAGAAAACTTAGATGCCCCTGGGCATCAGAAAATAGACTTCTGACTTTGTAGCAGGTGGGCTTGAATCCCACCTCAGATACTAGCTGTGGGGCCTTGGGCAAATCACTGTACATCTTTGGTCTATAGTTCCCTCATCTGTAAAATGAGAGGGGTGGACCAGGTTGGATGGGGCACACCTGTAATCTCAGGGGGTGCCCTTCTCAGGATTTCTGAGTTGCAATGGGTTAAGCTGATCAGATGCCTGCCCTTTCAGCATTAATGTGGTAAGCATTTAGGAGAGAAGAGCTACCAGGCTGTCCAAGGAACGGTGACCTGGTCCAGGGTGGAAATGAAATAGTTCCAAACTCCCTTGCTCAGTGGGACAGGTCCTGAGAGTATCCCTTATACTTCTAGTCTAGGTGACACAGGAGATCTGATCTTCAAAATAAAATGGATTCGATTTGGTGATCTATACGGTTTCCTCTTGCTCTGATCCTAAGATTAGAGCATTCTTTAAGGGTTGCCAAGGAGATAGAGCCACCACTGCCAGGATGCCTGCGGATCAGGGCCAAAATCCCAGTGTGCCCTGACCCTATAACTGAATGGGTCAAAACTAGTATTGAAAAGTCTCGCTTCTCTCCCCCTGTAAGGAAGGAGAGAGTGCATAAACCTCCTGGGAGGTAAACTGTGGGCAAGCAGGAGAGGGATGTGAGTGGGTGTGTGAAGGGGAGTAAGGTAACAGTTAACAGCAGCCAGGGACTCCAAGAGCTGGAGCTGGGGATGCTTCTGGTGGAAGCAGGCAAAGCAGCCATTTCTGCCATGGTGGGCCAGAGGCATCCATCCAGGGACAGAAGGGACGAGGATGCAGTGACAATGTGCGACCAGGGCTGAGTAGAACCCACTCAGCAGACACAGAGCATCACAGATATGAGTCTAATGAGACATATCTGGTTATCCCTACTCTTCCTTCCCTGGCTTCTCTTCTACCTTCTAGGTCTCTCAAGGGAGATGATCCTGTTTCCCCATTCTTTGTTCTTGAAGAGTTGTTTTGCTTTCTATTTCTTATTTACTGTTTCACCATTGGATGTTAAAAAGGACTTCAGTTTCTCTAAGATAATGTGACCACTTATTGTGTAAGTGATTTGTATGTGCTCGTGGGGTAAATGCAGTCAAGACTGAGGCCGTGGACGATAAAATACACAGGAGAAATGGGGAGGTTTTAGATGGAGATACAGATTGGACAAACAAAGACACTCTAAATGCTGGGACATTCCCAGCTGGGAGCTTGAGCTGAATGAAAGAGATCTTTAAAGACTGATTCATATTTTTTAAATCACTTCTCCAAAGCTAGGATGAACAAGTGATTCAACAAGTGATTCAGACCCATTTTGTTGTCCAGTTTTGTCCAACTCTTTGTGACCTCATCTGGGGTTTTCTTGGCAAAGATACTAGAGTGATTGCCATTTCCTTCTCCAGCTCATTTTACAGAGAAGGAACCTGAGACAAACAGGGATGGAGAGACTCATCTAGGGTCACACAGTAAATATCTGAGACCAGATTTGAACTCGGGAAGAGTCTTCCTGACCCCGGGTCTGGCACTGTATCCTCTATACCACCTAGCTGCCCCCATACCTAGACCTATCCAGACTCATACCTAGACACAAATGAGTAAGTCAGAAACTGGTGGAGGGAGGTTTGTCACTGAGCAGGAATTAGATTTCTGAGGTTGCCTTAAATACCTCCTATTTTTATACTTCTCAGGGGCAGAGCTGAAGGTATTGATTAGAGAGTAGTCATATCTGAAAGGAGCTAGGAAAGAGGGTGAAGGTCAGCCAAGAAGGAATAACTTACTTGGCTCAAGAGTAAAGCACCTTTTACCACCTCTCCCCTCCCCACCATGAACATGAATGTAGGTAAAGTCTTCTCTGTTTCTAAATATCTCCTTCCCTGGCCTTCCCCAGCACCTCTGGATTAAGGCACAAACTCAGGAAAGTTTCTCTCAAGATATTAAAATGTCTTTGTTAGGAGTGGGTAACAGATTCATTCCACAAAACCAGTACTGTCACCTCTCACATTTATCAGACTAGTAGCAATCTGGTGCACACGAAACAGGGAAGGTTATGCATGTCTGAACTGTGCTCAAAAGAAAAAGAGAAGAATCAGGTTCAACTTTGTAAATCAAACCATATTTTTAGTTTTCCCACCCAGGCTCCCTGAAAAATATATCACCCAAACCAAAGCAACCTCTGATAGAGGCAAATCTCCAGCCTGCTCAGAGCTTGAAGCCTGAGATTGGTATTCCGGTCGCATCCTGTCGTAGCAGAAGGAAAAGTTATCAGCCCCAGACAGCCAGTTTTCAGTCTTAAGGCAGACGACAGCAGACAGCCTGGGCATGTCCCAGATATTAGACAAAGATTTAGAGACCCTCCCTCCTTGAATCCTTTTTCTTTCTTATCCCCCATCACTGGCTGCTAATATTCATTGCCTTTTCCCTCTCATGGTGTGAAACAAAAGCTGATTGTTCACCTTTTGAAAAATGCAAGAAAAAAAATCATTTGCTTTTAAAGTTCTGTCTGTAGTAAAAATAACAATTTTTAAAAGCCTGCTGCAACAAATAAAAAATATTCCACACCAAGTTGCGTGTGAGTGTGTGTTTTCTCTTTGACCATAGGCCAAACAACAGCTTTGGGAAAGCCTGGGGGAGAAAACACTGATTGCCCCATCCCAGAGGAGCCCCCCTGAGCAATTAATAGATCAGAATTCACAGGGGGTGAGTGGTGCAGGGGAAGAAGCAGCTGCAGAGAGAGGTAGAAAACAGTGGTGAGGAAGGAAGAAACCCCAGGGGAAACTGACAGCTTTTAAGGGGGTGGGGACCCAGAGACCCGAAATTTCCTGGTGAAAGTGCATTCCCAGGGCTCATCAACCCTATTAGATGGTAAAATGAGAACTTGACGCCCAGCACAGAACATGACTTTTCTCAGTTGTAAGGAGGAAGGGCCTCCCAGCAAAACTGCTGCTTCCACAAAATTAAAAAGATGCCAGAAAGCTTTGTCAGATATGGAAAAAAACCTCATGTCTCAGAGACATGAGTATATATATATTTTTGAAATCATTTTATTTCCATTTTTTTAAAATAAAATTTTATTGGTTTTAATTGCTTTTTATATTTCCATAATTTCTTTTTTTTACAGCAAACTTATTTGTAAATGGTATTTTATTTTTTCCCATTACATGGAAAGCTAATTTTCAACATTCATTTTTCTAAATACTATGCATTTTATTTATTTTTAAAATTAAATTTGTTTATTTTTAATCATTCACTTTCATTATTTGAGTTCTAAATTTTTCGCCTTCTCCCTCTCCTCCAGACTTCCCAAGACAGCAAGCAATCTGCTATAGGTTGTAGACATATAATCGTATTAAACATATTTCCACATTAGTCATGCTGTGAAAGAAGAATCAGAACCAAAGGGAAAACTCACAAGAAACAAACAAAAGGAAATAGTTATGTTTCTATCTTCATCCAGACTCCATAGTTCTTTCTCTGGATGTGGATAGCATTTTCCATCATGAGTCTTTTGGAATTGTCTTAGATCGTGGTACTGCTGAGAAGAGCTAAGTCTATCAAAGCTGGTCACCTCACAATGTTACTGTTACTATGTGCAACGTTCTCCTGGTTCTGCTCATTTCACTCAGCATTAGTTCATGTAAATCTTTCCAGGTAACATTCTTCTTCTTTTTTTTTTTTTAAAGAAGATTTTTGAATTAAAGAAATTAAATGAAAACTGCCTGCCATGCCAGCCTTGTACAGGTATTTATGGGCAAAGGAAGACAGAACTCCGATTCCTTCAGGAGCATAAGCACTGTGGGGGGTTAATGGACAAAAGCTCGCATTTCCGCCCTCGGCAGAAGGGGGTGCACGTGCACATGTTAAGGATAATAGCTTCCACAGCCCCAGACAGCTCTTGCTCCCAGGCTGGATAGTCTCTCAAACCACAGCCGCCTGAGTTATATTGTGTTCCAACTCAACAGTTAAAAATCGCTGCGCTTCCAGCATAGAGACACCAAACGGCAGCGAACGAGAATGGATGATGTAAGGAAGGCTCCCAGTCTCTTTAAAGGAGTTGATAAAAGGAGACCAGAAGCTTCAAGCAGCAGATTCACAGATTACTGCTCTCCCCCTCCCAATTCTCCCTTCCCTTCCTCAGCTGTTCCTGGATTGAGGCAGGCCAGGTAAACTGCGCCACCTGGTGTAATTCGACAGGACGACCAGATGTTCTGGTGCCAGCGGGCTCCAGCTGGGAGAGGTCGTGGTGGTCTTTTGTCTCAAATACAGAATTGTGGGCTTGGAACAGATAGTCTGGGGGAGCTTTTGAGGCTCCCCAAATCTGTCTGAATTGGTCTGCTTGGCCCCAGAAGGCAGGGCCCGGTTGGATGGGGAGGAGACACAAAAAGGCAGATTTCAGTGCCATGTGAGGGAAAACTCACAGCAGTGTCCAAAAATGGAACGGACTACTCTGGAAGTAGAAGGAAGCATAGTACAATGGAAAGGGTACTGGATTTGGAGTCCTGGGTTCAAATTTTGACTGTGCCACTATGTGACCTTAGGGAAGTCACTATACCCTCTGGTGCAGTAGGTCAAGAGGAATACCTACAGTTAGGGAGTCTTGAGTCTGTATTCAGCCTCAGACAATCGGACAGTTCATCAAATCTCTGCCTCATCTGTAAAATAGGATAATAATAGCAACTACCTTCCAGAACTGTCAGGAGAAAAAGCTAATATTTGTTAGGCATTTTGCAAACCCAAGCATATATGTGTCATCATCATCATCATCTTCTTCTTCTTCTTCTTCATCATCATCATCCTTCATCTGTAAAATGAAGAGGTTGCATTAGATTGTCTCTTAAATTCCTTCCAGCTCCAAATCTATGATTCTATGAACCCTCTCAAGAGGTTTTTCAGACAAAAACTTCATGAGTGTGATACAGAGGGGGAATCAGGACGCTAGGTGGCTCAGTAGATAGAACTCTGGCCCTGAAATCAGGAGGTTCTGAGTTCAAATCCAGCCTCAGACACTTACTACATATGTAACCCTGGGAAAGTCACTTCACCCTGTTTCCCTGAGTTTCCTCATCTGTAGAATAAGCTGGAGAAGGAAATGGCAAATCACTCCAGCCAAGAAAACCCCAAATGGGATCATGGAGAGTTAGAGATACTCAATAACAAACAAAAGAAGGGAGTGGACAGGGCACTAGGAAGTCATCAGGAAGAGTTGGTTTTGAATCCCCACACAGACATTTAATAGCTGTGTGAGTCCAGACAACTCACCTAACCTCACACTGACTCAGTTTCCTTATCTGAAAAATGGAGACAATAATATTAATAGTAGTGCTTACTCAGGTCTTTCTGACTCCAGGCCTGTTGCACTATCCACTGTACCACCTAGCCACTTTAGCATTACTTCTTAGTTCCCTGGAAATGCTGATTTAACTCTATTTGGCTCTTTCAGGCATTACCTCGGTACTTCTAAGGAGATGAAACAATCGAGCCTTAGTGGTTGGATGTGCTCCCAAGGTGATGTGATCACAGTGGCATTTTGTTAAAAAGATGTATTGTCTTTATTCCAGAACTAGTTCTTAAAAAATAATGTCTCTGAAGATTTCCAAAGCTATTTAAGAGAGGGCCTTAATACCAATAGCTTAATAAGGGTCTGTTAGTTGATTGCTTGCTTGATTACAAGAGAAGTACCAATCTTGAAAGAGAGCTCTGGAGTCTGAGGACCTGGATTCATATCCTAAGTCCTGAGTAATAAGTTATTTGTGAGATTTTGGCCAAGAATCCCTTATCTTCTCTGGGGCTCAGTTTCCTCACCTGTAAAAATGAGGGGTTTTGGATCAGATGACCTCTAACCTCACTTCCAGGTTTGAATCAATGATCCTACGATCCAATGTCCCTCTGAACCACAGAAGTTTATGACCATGATGGGGGGTGGAGGGGAGAAACAAACACGGCTTAGGTCTCTTCAGTTCGGTGTGTTCTGGGTTTCTTTAGGCAGCACTTGGAGATGTTGGGAAGAAGAAACAAGAAAAGGCAGCACCTTAGGTAGTTTATCTAGGGCTTTGATAGCAGCTTCTATCGGGAGCCAAAGGGGCTTTCTGGCACAAACGAGCAGACCCAAGTTAATGAAGTGAGCTGTTCTAAGCATGTATAAATTTATTCTCATAGATTCAGACTTCAGAGTTTAGTTCAGTCCTCTCATTTTAAAGATAAATAAACTGACACTACAGATAGTCTTGATTTGTTTAAGGTCACATAAGTAGCAAATGCCAGGACTGGGACTCTGCCTGCAAACTCAGAGTTCTTTTCCACTACACCAAAAGTGGGCTTAGAAGATCAAGGGAATTAGAGCTTGGAGGAGCATTAGAGAACATCTAATCCAACTCCTCTAAGGGGCTGAGGCCTGGAGTCAAGAAGACTCATCTTTCTGAGTTCAAATCTGGCCTCAGACACTTCCTAGCTGTGTGACTGCGGGCAAGTTACTTCACCCTGTTTGCCTCAGTTTCTTCATCTGTAAAAATGAGCTGGAAGGGGCAGCTAGGTGGTGCAGTGAATAGAGGGTACCAGCCCTGGAATCAGGAGGACCTGAGTTCAAATCCAGCCTTAGACACTTAACACATGCTAGCCAAGTGACCTTGGGCAAGTCACTTACCATCAATTGCCTTGCCTTCTCCCCTCTAAAAAGAAAAAAAAAAGCTGGGGAAGGCAATGACAAACCACTCTAGTAACATTGCCAAGAAAACCCCAAATGGGGTCACAAAGGGTCCCACATGACTGAATGACAAAAAAGAATAATGCTACAGAATCAACACTATGTGTGGAGAGAGAAGAACTAAGTTTGAAGAAAGAAGCACATTCACAGAATCAGTCCCTCAACTGGAAGGAACCCCAGAGCTTATCCAGCACAATCTGCTACCCAACTCCTTCCACAGCATGACTCACTAAAGGCCCAGTTTCTCCAAAGAGGGGAAACTCACCACCTCCCTGGTCCTTCAGTTTCCTTTTTGAACAACAATAATTATTGGGAAGCTTCCCCCTTGTGTGAGGGCACAGTCTTCAGATTATAGCAAATGAAAGTGATGATGAAAAACAGGAATGTGCCTAGTTATTCTTGATGCTGCTGACAAGACTGAGCCGTTCCTGTCTGAGGCTTTATACCTTTCCCTCCTCTTCTGGAAACATTAGCTACTTCTTAAATGAGAAGGTCTGAGAGAGAGACAGAGAGAGAGACAGACAGACAGAGACAGAGATAGAGAGACAAAGACAGAGAGACGGAGAGATAAAGATAGAGACAGAGAGACAAAGGGAGAGACAGAGACAGAGAGATAGAGAGACAGAGACAGACAGTGAGACAGAGACAGAGACAGAAAGACAGAGACACAGACACACACACACACACACACACACACACAGAAAAGCAGAGACAGAGACAGAGGCAGAGACGAAAAGGGAGAAAGAAGGGACGTTATCCGATTGTAAATTTTCTGTTTCTTGGCAACCCTAGGTAGGACTTGCTCGAAGGTCTCAGATCGAAGAGCATCAGATGGAAAGCATGGGATATCATAGTGAGGAGGGGTGAAAGACTAGAAATGTGACTTGTAGTTACCATTGCTAGCTCACATTTCTCGGTCTCCAGGCCGGAAATTTGCACTAACCAGGGAACTCCAAGGCTCGGGATTCAGGACAACTGACTGCCAAAGCAGAAGCGTGCCGTGTCCTAAGGCAGGCTTAACTGGAGGGCACCTCACTGCGGAAAGGGGGAGTGAACTTTACATAAGCTGAAATGCACTGGGCTAGCAAGGGAGCTGCACATGCTCGTTCCCAAGGAAGCCAAGAAACGCAGTTTCGGCTGTACGAAGCGGAAGGCGGGGGGGGGGGGGGGGGGGGGGGGGGGGGGGG
>CM053596.1:76990805-77008872 GCA_028646575.1 Pseudocheirus occidentalis | reverse complement strand
CACAAAGGCATCAACAGCACAGAACCGCCTGATCCTCCCTCCCCCCTCTTTCCCTCCCTCCCTGTGAAAGCCACTTGTTACTTGGCACTCAAGCTCCTGCCGCGGCGGGGTAGACTCAGGGCAAGTTAGAGGAAGGAGGGACAGCGTAGCGTAGTGGGGCAGACCTGGATCTGGAGATAAAAAGACGCGGGTTCAAATCCTGCCGCGAGATCCTGAGCAGGTCACAGTAATAAATAGCAGATGGTGTTTATATAGCGCTTTAAGCTGTGCAATAGTCTGGGGTGCACACAGCCACAGCAGGACAGTATTGTCCTCATTTAGGAAACCGAGGCCAATAGACCACAACCCCAGGAAGGTGGGTGTTGTTGTTATCCCTGTTTATTTGCCCAAGGTCCCATACCCACCACCTGGCTGCAGTTAACCTCTCTGGGCCTCAGTTTGGTCTCTTAGGTCCTTTCCGGTTCTAACTGATCCTACACAATCTTCCACCCCTTCCAAACGAACGGTCTCCCGGGCTGGAATGCAGCAGCAGCCTCACTTCCGACTCTGGCTTGGGGTTCCCTTGTAGTAAGGGGGTTCCCAAGCAGTAGCCAGATCTCCAGAGCTGCTGCATCTAGAGCTGCTGTTGGGGCTGGAGGCAAGGGAAGTAGGATGGTACCTGCTATCTCTCTGGGTACGTTTTTGGAGCACTTTAGGAGTCACTGATCCCAGCCCTAGGGGCTGCCGAGGCGGGGGCTGCAGCAGCAGTGGGGGGAGGGGGGTTGCTGACTGACAGCTCCTCCTTCCTCCCTACCACCCCCCTCCGCTCCTCTCCCTCCCTTCCGCCTCCCCCTCCCCCAGAACAGCCCATTACATCACTCTACATTATATAAGACGTTCAGCCTCCCCACGGTGTTCTTCCGAAGGGAAATGAAGCCAGACTGTCAGTGACAAGCCGCGTGCGCAAGGCTCAGCTTCGTCCACTCTTCAGACTTCTCCATTTTAGGGAGCCTCTTGATTACTGCAACCCTGAATGGGAAAGCAACCAAGAGATGGTTTATCCCCCACTCCCCTCCCCCCCCGACAGGGTCTCTCTTGAAAGTGCTCTCGGTTGGTTCCAGTCATATCCTGATGATCTTCCATTTCAATTAATAAATACAGTGAGCTCTTCATTTATTCAGACAGACAGGAGCCCAGGGCTGGGCTTGGAGTCAGGAAGACCCGAGTTCAAAATCCTGACTCTAAAATCAGCTTTGTGACCTTGGACAAGTCTTTTAATATGACAGAACCTCAGTTTCCTCATCTGGAAAATGGGAATAATAATACCAGCAGTACTCTGCCTCCCCGGGTTGTGATAAGGTTCAAAAGACACTATATATACACACAGCTCTCTGTGAATGTCAATTAAAATGAATTTATTGAATATGTGCCCATACTGAGGCATGTGCCAGTGTTTAAGGCAAGGAAGAACATATATATTGACAGCTTATGTGTTGAAATTTGGTTGAACTGAAATTACTGGCACAATGTTTTTTTTTAACTATACAGATATTTTTAACAATATTTATATTTGTGACGAGGCATTTGGCCTGTGTATTTAATAATAAATCGTGGTTAGTGCAGGGGTTCTCAAACCAGGACAGTCTGTGTACCAAGCCAGAAGTTAGTGGATAGATTTCAGAATCTGGGAGCTTGGATAAGAAAAAACCCAACATACCTTTATTTTTGCTAATCTTTGTTTCCTTGGTAATGCTATGTATTGTATTTTATGCAATTAAAACCATTACTCTGAAAAGGAGTCCAGAAGTTTCACCAGCCTGCCAAAAAGGTCTCCAAAGGTGAAGAATGCTGGTATTAGCAACATATCCTCCTGGTTTCTCACTGAGGGGCAACAAAGTTCATTCACATCATCCCCCTCGCTCAGACACTGATATGGAAACTGAAATGTTCTCATGGGGATCATTTCAGGTCTACAGAGGCTGGCCAATTAAGCTGACTTAGTAGCTAAGCATCAAGATGTTCCCTTCTTTTCCAGTAGGCTGCTGATTACTTCAAAATAACCTTTGAAATCTGGGTACAAAGCTGTCCATAAAATAACTGCAAAGTTCAACTGCATTGCTCACATTCTTGACAGGATGCTACAAGAAGTTTTGAGCAACAAATGGCATTTTACAGAATCCCCTGGCACTTCAGCATAGTCTGCATCTGTCTTGTTTTGCCAAGGGAAGATGGAGGACTTTCCCAGAGGACTTGTATCTCTGACATTGTCTACCTTGCACACAATTGACCTTCTTTGGAGTCAGGAATATCTGAGTTCAAATCCAGCCTCAGACACTTACTAAGCTATGTGTGACCCTGGGCAAGTCACTTAACCCCTGTTAGTCTCAAAATGGGGATAATAATAGCACCTTCCTCCCAGGGTTGTTGTGAGAATCAAAAGAAATCATACAGAGCCTAACAAATGGTGAGTGCTATATAAAAGCTATTATTATGATGCTTTAATCAAATGGAACTGAATTTGTTTTAATAATGAGGAGTGTTAACCTGATTTGAATGTGCCCGAAAAAGGTTTAGGGAAAGGTCTCTGGACCAATCAACATACACCTGTCGAATACCCCTCCCAGCTTCTCATCCTATATATGATCAGTCCTCCAAAGGGCCATGGGCCCCTGTGCTGACACTGTCACTATGTTCATTCAGGATGGGAAAAACACTGACTTTGGAGCACGAACTCATGTATTTGGGGTCTGACTCTAACATTTCTTAGTTGGATGGTTATGGCCAAATCAGCTGCACTTTCTTCATCAGCCAATAGAATTAATATTACATAATAATATGTAATAATAATTAATAATACAATAATAAAATTATATAACAATAGGTAATATGTAATAATACTTAATAATAATATTATAATAATAATTCCATAATAATATGTAATAATACTTACATAATGAAGTTAACTTTTATATAGCTCTTACTGTGTGCTAATAATTAATTTTTAATTAAATTTGAAATAATGAAATAATTTAAATTAAATTAATTGCAATTAATTAGTTATTTCATTTGATCCTCACAATAACCCTGGGAGGTAGGTATCATTAGAATACCTATTTTGCAGGTGAGGAAAACTGAGGCTAACTGAGGTAAGTGACTTGCTGAGGGTCACATAGCTTAGTAACTGTCTGGGGCTGGATTTTAACTCAAATATTCCTGACTCCAGACCTGTGACACCTAGCTGCTCCTTATATCTCTCAAAGGTTTGTTGTTGAGAAAGTACATTTAAACTTTAAAATGTTGTGAAAGTGTAAACTCAGATTATTGGCAGCTAAGGACCTGTTCCCAACCCTTCAGGAAACATGTTAGAATCCCTTTACTTGTGGTTAACTGTAAAATAAACAATCTCTGGGATTCCTGGGCATCCAATGACAACTAAAACACGGGGGCAAAGAGGGGGCAGTCTGGAATAAGGTGTGAAGTGTGACTGTTTTATGGAGGGTTTGGCTATACATACAGAATAAGCAAATACCCGGTAAATGAAAAGTCTTATTTATTTTTATTTTATTTTAGCATCGTGACAGTTCAAGGAGCATTTATTGAGCTAAGGAAGACTCAACAGTATGCTAGAATCTGTAGGGGGAATTTTTTTAAAAAAGAAGAAACCTATGATACAGGGGTATATGCCCTCAAGGAGTTATTGTCTCCCTGGACAGACTAATCACACATACCCCTGAAACAGTTCCAGAACTAAATAAGATGGTCTTTGAATAAGTCCCAAGGTACATGGTCTAGCCTGTAAGCGCTTGAAGAAAGAATCAATATAGGCTCAAATAATGGGCTTTTCCTATGGATAGAAGAATGCTAACATATCTGTGTCTTCCTTATTCAAGCAAAAAAAAAAAAGTGGGAAAAATGATTCTGCTTTTGATGTCTTTGCATTCTCTATACCTCCAGTGCTTAACACAAAGTCTGGCCCACAGTAAGCATGTAATGTTGGTTGATTAACAACTGTCGATTCCTGATACCAGTTTTGACCAGCTTTGACAGGAACATAGAGGGCCTAAAAAAAAAAAAAAGACAGCCTTCTGGCCTCCTTAACAATTGACGCACATGACAGGCAAAGATGGTTCCCTTTGGTACCCCACAAATGCTTCATTGACAACATGGAGCACAGCACAATTTTCTCCTGCAAAGTTGTCATGGCAACACCAGCTGCTTGTGAGATCATTGGAGATGGGGTCATAATGGTAATGCTGTTATATGTTTTACTCAGTATAAGCCCCTTATTCAGTCAGTAAGAGAATTAACCACAAAGCACAATTCCATAGGAAACCAGGCATCATTAGTCCTGGATATTTAGTACATAAAGGATGTGTAAAAAGAGTGAAGGAAGCAAAAAAAGGAGAAGAGAAAGAGGGGATGAAATAGGAGGAAAAGAGAGGGGAGGAGGAGGAGGAGGAAGGGGCTGTATGTCTTGCCTCCAGTAATTCTCTGGGTATAATATGCAAATAAATTCACAAATCCTCCCTAGTGACTGAACAGAGTGGCAGGTCTTTTTAGTCTGGACAGGAAGTGCCAGTGATGGTGTCTGCCAAGCTTGATTCAAGAGATACACAAACTGATTGCTTTCTATTATCTGTACTAATGGAGAAGAGAAGAGACAGATAGTATCAGTGATACATTTTTAAAGCCCATTCACTCACACACGCACATATACACACACAGAGTGAGTGACTCATACAGTCAGACAGACACACATGGTCAGGAAATTCCAGTCTGGCAAATGGTTTGGGTTGGTTTGTTTTTTCTAGGCAGCCATTGACTTTCCCTGATGCCCGACAGTGAACTTGTAAAACGGCTAAGTTCAAGATGTTCCTGTCCAGTTGCCGTGTCTAACCGAGCTAAGAAGGAGAGAAATTAAGTGACTCTTAAGAGTCTTCTTTCTGTGACTCTCCTGCTAACAAATGACTACAGGAAAAGACAGCAGCTGAATGGGGTCCAAAAGACACTAGATGAGACCAGAAAACTGAGTCAACTCCAGTTCGGGCCATTCGCTGTTTGGACGTCCTCGGGCCATCAGCAGAGTTAAACTTTGCTGAGACCCAGTTTCCATATCCATTAGATGTTCCCATTATCTAATAATGCTTGCCTTGCCTACTTCTCTGGGCCACGAGGACCAAGTACAACAATGGATATAAAAGTGCTTTAGAAAATGCTAAAAAAAACTTTGTAAGTCAGATTATTATTATCATTACAATTATTTATTATTATTATAATTGCTAGTTGGTTTCTAGATAACAGAACCACGTGGCTCAGTGTGGATAGAGAGCCTGGCCTAGAGTCAGGAAAAGTCATCTTCCTGGGTTCACATCCTTCCTCAGACACTAGCTGTGTGACCCTCTACAAGTCACTTCACCCTGTTTGCCTTGGTTTCCTCATCTGTAAAATGATCTAGAAGAGGAAATGGCCAACCGCTCCAGTATCTTTGCCAAGAAAAACCCCAAATATAAAGTCAGATATGACTGAAAACTGAACAAAAAAAAAATCTATTATGTCCTCAAGGTATAACTGAGAAGATCCATCCAGGATCCTGTTTCTTTGAGGAAAGAGCTGCCCAATACAGGTGATTTGAAGTGTATTAAGCCTGAGGTGAGGCCCTGGGCTGTCTCTGACACCTTTGAATTATAGAATCTTCAAGAAAACTGCTGTGGCTTTGGGAAACTGATTGAATAGGTAGTCATGTGGGTTACTTGAAACCTCAGTTTTTATTCTGTGTAGGACATTACTACAAGAATTGTCATAATTTGGTTTTGTTGGTTGTCACACGTGTGTATACATTTATTTGTTTATTTGGGGTTTTTTTGGAGGGGGAGAGGCAGGGCAATTGGGGTTAAGTGACTTGCCTAAGGTCACACGGCTAATAGGTGTTAAGTATCTGAGGCTGGATTTGAACTCAGGTCCTCCTGATTCCAGGGCTGGTGCTATATTCACCTAGCCCCTCAGTAAGTGAGGTTTTAATCTTTAGTAACCTTGAATAAACTGCATGAAAACTTTCAGCACTCCCTGAATATGAAATATAACTGTGCTGTCTGTACAGAAGGCTGTTCAAAGTCTGAGAAGTTTGTTCAGTCACCTACTCACGACAAAGGCAGGAGTTCAGAGCAAGAGATTGAGGGTGATACTTTGATGCTCATCTTGGCTTTTTTTGGTCTGACCCTCCCTTCCCCTTTCAGCTTGCACGGGGAGATCCAAAGAATCTTGGGACAGTGAAAAAAAAAAAAACCATGAAGCCTGAGGCCCAGAATGCTCTGGACATTTTGTTGACAGTCGGCCTCTAGAAATGATTGCAAACAGGGCACAGATTGGCAAACTAAAACTGAAGGATGTTAAAAAGAATTTTTTTTTAACCCTTCGAAGTTTGGGATAGTGCTGTTGCCCATGGTGAGCACAGCAATGAAGGATAAAAGACAGATGAAAATGACTGTGGTCTCACAAAAATGTTTTGCCCCTGGAATTGAAAATTCTACTTTCCCAGGAAACAAACAAATTGACAAACTAAGCTAAAATACTGTGAACTGACAGATCTCTCTTCTTTTGGAGATAAAGCAGCTGAGAGTTTTTCCTCTAATCCCATACTGGATGTGTGAAGGATCTGCCTCCCTCACTAAAAGAGCTCAAATGTATAGCTATGGGCTCAAAGCTAAAGGAAAATTGGCAGAGCTCACTCTTCCTTTTATGGGAAAGAAGTAGTACTTTGGCTGGAAATTCCACCTGAGCCAGGAGCTCAGAGCAGACCAGTTCCACAACTCTGTGCCTGGCAGAGCGGTGCTTATTGGCAACAAGGAGAGAGACAGGCTGAGAACTGCCTAGAAGAACCTATGTGCCACCCAGGACATGCCTGGGGAGCGGTGTGACGATACCTGGCCACTCTGCAACACTGGGTGTGAGCCGCCCCTTCCTCATCTGTGCTCTGGTTACGTAGCACCCTTACGTGGATGCTCCTCCACACGTGTGCCCACCTGGACACATGCATTCCCTGTGTGCTCCTCTACAATGTTCCCTTAGGAAGCCTCATGGTGTATGTATTCGTGGGAGAATGTGCCCTGGGTCTAGGGTAGGAAAGCTGTTCTTGCTACTTTCCTTGCTATGCTGTCATCATTCACAGTTATCATTCACAGTATTTAAGCATTGCTATGCTTAAAAACCTTCATTAAACCTTCATTTTGAGCTAATTGTGTTCATTGATTAGTTGTTGCTCAGCTCTTTTGGTCTTGTCTGACTCTTTGTGATGCCATCTGTGGGCTTTCTTGGCAAAGATACTGGAATGATTTGCCATTTCCTTCTCCAGTTCATTTTACAGATGAGGAAGCTGAGGTAAACATTTAACTGAGGTCAAGTGACTTGCCCAGAGTCATCCCACTAGTAAGTGTCAGGCAAGATTTGAACTCAGGCCCTCTTGACTCCTGGCACTCTATCCACTGTGCCAGGCAGCTGCTCTCATCTCATCCCACTCCCTCATTTTATTTTTATTTTATTTTTTTGGATGAGAAAGGGAAGGGCAATTGGGGTTAAGTGACTTGCCCAAGGTCACATGGCTAGTAAGTGTTAAGCATCTACGTCCAGATTTGAACTCAGGTCCTTCTGATTCCAGGACTGGAGTTTTACTCACTGTGCCACCTAGCCACCCAAACTCCCTCATTTTATAAATGAGAAAGCTAGAGCTTACAAAAATGTCACCCACGCATGAAATGATTTGCCCAAGGTCACACTGGTAGAAGTGAAAGAGTCAGAGATCCAACTGCAAGTTTAGCTCTCCATCCACAGTCCTATTTTAGAGATGAAGAAGCTGAGAGTCCCAAAGGGGGCATATATCACTTGCCCAGGGTCACCTAACTAGTTAATAAGAGCAGAGATTGGAACCCAGGTGTCCTGAATCCCAAGGCAGTGCTAGTTGTGCCCTCAGAGAACGCGTTACACAATCGCCTCCAAATCAAGTCAAGGCGCCTTGATGACGAACTTGTGATACGCCCGGCTCAGGGTCTCCGGTTCTCTTAAGAGTTTTACCCCATTGCTGCTGATCATGATACTTCTCAGCGCAATGACGAGTCATCAACATCACGGCGCATGTGCAGGTAGCGCTTTATGCTTACTGAGCCCTTTTAATTAGATTATGGGGGAGACAGCAAATTCACGTAAGGTACTGATCGTACCCTCACGCACCTTATTAGGTACACGATAGGACAGGCAATTAGGTGATGTAATGGATAGAGCACAAGACCTGGAGTCAGGAAGACCTGAATTCAAATCCAGCCTCGCATATTTGCTAGCTACGTGTTGTTATTCAGCCGTCAGTAGAATCTGATTCTTTATGACTCCCTTTGGGGTTTTCCTGACAAAGATACCGGAGTGGTTTGGCCATTTCTCTCTCCCGCTCATTTTGCAGATGAGGACACTGAGGCAATCAGGGTAAAATGAGTTGCCCAGGGTCACACAGCTAGTAAGTGTCTGAAGAAGGATTTGAACTCAGGAAGATGAGCTTTCCTGACTCCAGGTCCAGAACTCTAACCACTGTGCCACCTAGCTGCTCCTGACTAGTTATGGAACCATGAGCTAGTCACGTAACCTCTGTCTGCCTCAGTTTCCCAATCTGTAAAAAAGAAATAGTAATAACCCTTCCCTCCCAGGGCTGTTGAGAGCATCAAGTAAGACGATAACCGGAAAGTGCTTAGCGCAGCTCCTGACGCAGAGTAGGCACTATAAAAATGCCAGCTAACTATTGGGGGTTTGTGAGGATTAAGCAAAATGTTTGTGAAATGTTTTGTAAATCATCCCCCGGGAAACTTCTCTGAATCCCGAACTGTAACCACTCTCTGCCTCATCAAATTGGCTTGTATCGATCAATTGACTGACAAACATTGATTAAGCACCTACTGTATGCCAAGTACTGCAGAGGCACTTGAGGATGCCTACACGTTTGTATAGGTAGAGAAGGGTCGCTAGCGCAGTAACGTAACAGACAGAGTGAGCCTTAGAGCTGAGCGGACGTGAGTCCCACGCCATTCTCTGGCACGGCTCTAAAATTAACCATCTCAGACCATGACTGGGGGCATATGCCGACCTGAGCTGGCAGAAGAAATTCCTCGATTGTGAGGGCAATTAGCGGCAGAGCTGGGTTTCAACTCCCCATGCAGAAGCCTCCCCATTATGCCACACCTGGCCGCCTCTGCGAGTGGAAAACATCTTCTCTTCCAATATATTGTAAATTTAATTGAAGCCTGTTTCCCTGTAGACAAATATAAAATGGAAATAGAAATCTGGTTTTGGATCTGCTAATGTTGATACTCAGCTGCTGGACAATGGAGTCATAAGCTATGGGGCATTGTGGGAGGTAGGAAAAAGGAGGGTATACAGGGGCCTATGAGAAACTAGATTTTATATATGTATACATATACATAATTTTATATATTATATATAATAAAATATTATATATTATATATAACATATAGATTGTATATATAACTGGGAATAAGCATTTATTAAGGGCCTGCTGTATGTCAGACCCTGTGCTAAGAATTTTACAGATATTACTTCATTTGATTCTCAAATCAGCTTTGGATGGTAGGTGCTATTATGAACCTCCTTATACAGATGAGGACACTGAGTGATTTGCCCATGGTCACAGAGCCAGTAAGTGTCTGAGGCTAGATTTGAACTCAAGTCTCCCGGGCCTCACGCTCTATCCCATGGGCCACTTAGCTGCCCCGGAAGACAATTACTAATCTCAGATAACTCAGATTCTAATAGGAGAGACAGCAGGTATGGAAGGTTTCAGTAACAAGTGAGATCGAAGAGGTCTGTGGTGCTCAAGGTGCCCTTTGATTAAAAGAGAAAGGGAACAG
The DNA here is from genome assembly GCA_028646575.1 of Pseudocheirus occidentalis. Classification (NCBI taxonomy): domain Eukaryota; kingdom Metazoa; phylum Chordata; class Mammalia; order Diprotodontia; family Pseudocheiridae; genus Pseudocheirus; species Pseudocheirus occidentalis. Next base: position 76,998,994 of record CM053596.1, on the reverse strand, counting down.
TTCAGGAAAACCAGCTAACACATATACAGTGTCTGAAAATATATGTAATAACCCACACCCACAGTGCCCCCATCTGCATGGAGAGAGATATATTTTCTCAACTATTCTTCTAGGCAAACTTGGTTGTTATAATTATATCGTATCTGACTTCAAACACTTACTAGCTGTGTGACCTTAGATAAGTCATTTAACCTCTGTTTTGCCTTAGTTTCCTTAACTGTAAAATGGAGATAATAGCAGGATTGTTGTGAGGATCAAAATAAATACTATTCATAAAGTGCTTAGTACAGTGTAGGTGTTGTATAAATACTAGCTATTTATTATTATCACATGACCATTCAATTTAGTGTTACTGTTTTTTTTTCTATTTACATTTTAGTAACCATTATGCATAGGACAGGTAGGCGGCATAGTGGATAGAGTGCTGACTCTGGAGTCAGGAGAACCTGAATTCAAATCTGCCCTCAGATACTTACTACCTGTATGACCTTGGGCAAGTCACTTAACCTTGTTTTCCTTAGGTCCTCATCTGCAAAATGAGGATCATGATAGCACCTACTGTCCAGGGCCGATGTGAGGAAATAATATTTGTAAAGTTCTTAGCATGGTGCCTGATGTATAGCAATCACTTAATAAATGCTTACTCCCGGTCTACCATCTAATCTAGTTTCTCATAGGCAGCTTTGTCTTCAACCTTTTTACCCTCCTTTCAACTTCCCTCCTCCATAATCTTTGCCAAGAAAACCCCGGTTGGAGTCACAAAGACTTGGGATACAGCTGATGGACTAACAACAAATCGTTAGGGGTGTTATTTTCCTGGTTCTGATTGATTCAGGTCATCATCAGTTCATATGAGTCTTCTGAATGTTTCACCTACATTGTCCCTTACAGGACAGCAGCATTCTGTCACATCCCCTTTCTACTACTAATAAACTTCCCATTCACTTCAAACTCTCCTTCATTCTCATACTGGATCACAGAGTCTGAGGAGAAATAAAGTTAAGAGGACTAGAGAGGTAGGAAGGGCCCGGCTGATAGGTTACTAGCTGTGTGACCTTAGGTAAGTCATTTAACCTGTTTTGTCTCCATTTCCTTAACTGTAATAGCAGTATCTACCTCTCAGGGTTGTTGTGAGGATTAAAAGATATAATATTTATAAGGTGCTATATGGTTTTGGAGGTTACGGAGGACTTTAAAAAAATTATAAAATATAAAATTTTATTCTCCCTATAATTATGAAAACTCAAAATGGCAAAACTCTAATTATGTTATGGAGGACTTTGAAAGTTGAAGGTTTTGCATTTGTTCCTGCAGGTCATAGGGAGTGAAGTCTATATTTGCATGATTAAATCTTGTTACTCCCCATCCTTCCTGCTCATCAGCTTCAGCTCCCACCGCCTCCATCTCAACCCTGCCTCAGCCTAGGAGGCTGTCGCACTTTGCACTTCACCTGAAATTAGGCAACCCGGCCTTGAAGATCCTGGCCCTGAAATTCCCTTTCCTGACCACAGTCTCCTCCTCTTCTTGCTTTCACACTGACTTCTGAACCTGCTCTCCACCCTCACTGGTTGGCCTGTATCTTGATCCTCCAGTTTTTCCTGATCCTTCACCCTGGCAACAACTTCATTCCATTATTAATCAATCAGTGGTTGTCTATTGTGTTCAGATCCTGGCTCAGAGCTAGACTTTGAAGTATATACAAAGTTCAGATAGCGTATAATTCCTCCCCTCATTTGTTTCAGTCACGTCCAACTGACTCTTTGTGACCCCATTTGGTGTTTTCTTGGCAAAGTGGTGGAGTGGTTTCCCATTTCCTTCTCCAGCTCATTTTACAGAGGAGGAAACTGAGGCAAACAGGGAGAAGTGACTTGCCCAGGGTCACACATTTAATAAATGTCTGAGGCTGGATTTGAACTCATGAAGATGAGTCTTCCTGACTCCAGGCTTTCCAGGCCTGGCACTCCATCCACTGCACCAAATGTCCCTCGAGAAGCTCACAAAGCTAGAAGGGGATAAGACATCAATATAGCCATAACACACATTATTATATGATAATTGCCTTAGTGCCAAGTATAGAAATACAAAAGTAAAGATAGTTCTAACCCTCATGGAGTATACATCCTATTATTAGGGAAACAGTGCATAGAAAGGAGTGGGGAGAATGGGGACCAGGTCCAGAAAGTTACGGAATGGTAAGTGGGGATAAATTGACACATCCTTTCAAGCAACTATGATTGATTTGATCTTGCTTCTGGAACTTGATTGGGGAAAATGTACCCCAGCTACAGACAAGGCAGGTGGCAAGCCTGTGGGGAAGATGGCCAAGGAGTAGGGAAGGGAGCCAAACATGGCTTTGGTTTTCTTGAAATAGCAGGCCAGGAAAGGCAGTCACCAATCAGGAAGTAAGGAGGGTCTGGGGAAGCCTGCCCCAAGATGCAAGAGGTGAAACTTCCTTATGGTGGAATTATGGTATAATCAGGAACACTGTGAGAGAGGGCCTTCCATGAACAGGAAATTATTATTGTTCAGACGATTTTCAGTCATGTCCCCATCTCTCTTCTTTCTTCATGACCATATCTGGGATTTTCTTGGCAGAGATACTGGAGTGGTTCACCATTTCCTTCTCCAGCTCATTGTACAGATGAGGAAACTGAGGCAAACAGAGTTAAGTGACTTGCCCAGGGTCACACTTCTGGTAAGTGTCTCAGGTTGGATTTGAACTCAGGAAGATGAGACTTCCTGACTCCAGACCCAGCACTCTGTGAACTGCTTGTCTGAACAAAATCAGAGATATGAGAAGTGTGCTCTGGAGCCAGGGAGTTGTACAGTTTGGATGGACTATTTCGTATTTTAAAAATGGAATAATATGAGCTACAACTGTAAAGATAAGCTGCCATCAGGTTATAAAAAGTCCACGCTTTGGAGGCAATAGGGAGCCATTGAGGACTTTTGAGCCAAGGTAGGACATGATCTAGGTTTAGAAAAGCTGATTTTGGGAGCAATATGAAGGAAGCATTTGAAGTTTAGAAAGAGTGGAAGTGGTAAGACCTACGGTCTTATTGTTTCAGATTGGTGGATGGCAAAGAGGGGCCTAAAAAAAGTAGTGGCTCTAGCTGTGAATAAGGAAATAGATGCCAGAGATGTAGAAATAGAATTTGTAGGACTGAGTATAATCAACAAATAATAATCAATCAATAATAAAATAATCAATCAAATCAAATTCAATCAAACTGATTGAATACAAGAAGTGAGGTAGGGCAAAGACTCATGAGGTCATTGATTCAGAGTTGGAGGGAACCTTAGAAGCTGCCAAGATCAAACCCTCCCCAGACTCTCCCCTTTGGAATCTAAGACATAGAGAGTTTAAGTGACTCGCCCAGGGTCACACAATAAGTATCTGAAGAAGGATTTGAAATCAGAGTTTCTTAACTTGCAGTTCACCCTTCCACACTACCTCTCAAAAGTAACTCAAAGGTTCCAGACATGAGGGGCCAAGACAGAAACCATGAAGACAGAAAGAGGAGCAAGTTTAAGGGGAAAGGTAATTTCTTGAGTTTTGGACACATTCAGTTTGAGAGACTGTTGGAATATTCACATGAATAAATGAATAAAAAATATTAGATATGTCACGTACAAAGCACTGTGCTAAAGTGGGGATAAAAATACAGAAAGTTGGGCAATCCCTGCCCCCCACTTTGTAGTCTAGTTGGAGAAGAGAAGACACTATAGGAGAATAGCAACCTGGGAAGAAAGTATTCCTCCAGAAGACAGGCAATTGACAAGCAGTAGTACTTGTCAACTGGAAAACTGGCAAGCAGGGTTAGGGAAAATAGAGAGGTGGTCCATTTGCTATGATAGGGAATATTGAAAGATGACATCTAGGTAGGCAGCTGAACGGAATGTGAAGCCTAGTCTGGTCTGGTCTTGTCTAGGGAAGGTTACATATAGAGGACTAGGCAAGTTTATACCTGCTTAGTCCTCAGTCAAGGCAGCTCAGATCCAGGAAAACTGAGTAGTTCAGCTCCCCATGGACTAGGTTGTGATGTTGTGGACAGGTGGAGATATGAATCTGGAGCTCAGAAGAGAAATCAATACTAGAGAGAAGTTTAGGAGATGGTAATTGAAGCCCTTGGGATTAATTAAAATGGTTGAGGAACTGAGAGGTCACTTTACTAGAAGGATCCTCAACTTGAACATTGACGTTCTCAAGGATAAAGTCAGAAGATGGGGTGAGAGGGAAGACCACAATCTAGGTACTAACCTTGTTTTTTTTAAAAAATTGGGAGAATCAATTGGGGAATGGCTGAACGAGTTGTGGTATATGAATATAATGGAGTACTATTTGGCTATAAGAAATAATGAGTAGGTGGATTTCAGGAAAACCTGGAAATATTGATATGAATTGATGCTGAGTGAGGTGAGCAGAACCAAGGGAACATTGTACACAATAACAGAAACATTGTACAATGATCAACTATGACTGACATAGTTCTTCTCAGCAACACAATGATCTAAGACAATTCCAAGAGAGTTATGATGGAAAATGCTGTCCACATCCAGAGGAAGAACTATGGAGTCTGGATACAGAGCGAAGCAGACTATTTTCCCTTTTTTTGTCTTTTGTGGCTTTCCCTTTTGTTCTGTTTCTTCTTGCACAACATGACAAATGTGGAAATACGTTTACATGATTGTATATGTATAATCCGTATCATATTGCTTGCTAATCTTGGGGTTGGGGGATGTGAGGGAGGGAGAAAAATTTTGAAACTCAAAAATGAATGTTGAAAACTATCTTTACATGTAATTGGAAATAAATAAAATACTATTTACAAAAAAAGTTGAGAGAATGACTTGGAAGTTGGTAGGTTACAGAGACAAAGATAGAAGAGAGTACTATAAATAATTGAATAGACCTCAAAAAAGAATTAAGATTCATTGAAAGGTGATGGTATTGAATCATACTTTTTTCAGTTTCTTTTTATAGGGTTGGGTGTTTTTTTGGTAACATGGCTACTATGGAAATGTGTTTTGCATTACTTCATATGTATAATTGATATCACATTGCTTGCCTTCTCAATGGGTGGAGGTAGAGGAGAAAAAAGGAAAAGAATTTTAACTCAAATTTTTAAAAAATTCATGTTAAAAATAAATGGATTGAGGAGCAATAACAAAAGGGAAAAAAGAAAGATGATGATAGAGGAATAGTCTGGAATGGAGGAAAGTCAAACTGATTCAGTGATTGCATGGCAGGCAATCCTTTTATTCATCTATTATTGATTCTCTATCACAATGGTAAATGTCCATATTCCCTCCTTACCCAACCCTTCAACATGACACCACTTCTTTTCTCTCAGAAGATGGCCTCCACTCCTGCTTTACTGGAAATATCGAGGCCATTGGTCATGAATTCTTTGTCTCCCCTCCTCCTTAGATCAAAGCCTTTCTATATCTTTGCCCATTCTTTCTTATTTTGAGGATTATGTGTTTCTTCCCTTTGGGAAGGCTAACTCCTCCTCTTGTGTCCTTTGTTCCATCTCTTCCTGTCCTTGCTCCATCAATCATTCCCCTCCCTCTCTCATCCTTAACCTCTCCGTTCTTTTCGGCTTCTTCTCTGATCCCTACAAACACGTTCCCAATCTTAGAAAAGAGTGACTCTGCCCTTCCTTTGATCTATCATCTTATATCTCCCTTTTACTGCCAAGAATCACAACCTACACTCACTGCCTCTACTTCCTTACTGCCTTCATTCCCTCATATTCTGACTCTAATCCCACCACTCTCCTGAAACAGCTCTGTTGAAGTTTAATAATGAGAATATAATAATAGCATTTATAAATTGCTTTAAGGTTTGCAAAACACTTTGCAAACGTTTCATTTGACCCTCACTCAAGCTGGGAGGCAAGTACTATTATGATATCCATTTTACAGATGAGGAAACCGAGGCAGTTGGCAGCTAAGTGACTTTCCGAGGGTCACATAGCTGGGAAGAGTCTGAGGTTGGATTTTATATCAGGTCCTCCTGACTCCAAGTCTTGCATTCTATCCATTGTGTCTCCTAGGCTGCTTATCACATAACTAGCTCCTCAATGACCATCTAAACAACCAAATCTAACGATTTTTTCTCCGTTCTCATGCTCCTTAACTTTTTCCACATCAACCACTTTCAACTATTCCATCCTCTTGAAGAGACTTTCCTTTCTCAGTTTCTGTAACCCTTCTTTCTCCTGGTTCATCTGCTGCACATCTAAGGTTCTTCTTGGGTTCCTTTGCTGGATCATCATTCATTCCTTTCCTCTTAAGTGTGGGTTTCCCCACAAGCTTCTGTCCTCAGCTTTCTTTTCTTCTCTCTCTACACTCCTTCCCTTGATGCTTTCCTGCGCATTCATTCCTCGAGAGACTCCACCACAGCAACATCTGCCCACGGAGCAGTAGGTGCTTTAAAAGAACTTTTGTGTTAGGGAGCAGGGAGAAGAGAGAGACAGAGAAAAATTGAAACTGAAAAGCTTATGGAAGTGAATGTTGAAAACTAAAACTAGCTAAATTAATTAATTTAAAATTAATTTTTATTAATTAAAATTTAATTTTAAAAAAGAATATCACCATATTAAAAATAAATATTTGTGTGTTGACTGACATGGTCTAACAAAGTATTTTCTTTTTGCAAAGGCTTGTCAAAGGCATACTTTTAGATTCATATGTACAACAACATTTGTAGCAGCTCTTTGTTGTGGTACCAAAGTGGAAACAGCCCAATTTTAAAGGATGCCTACCTATTGGGAAATGGTTAAGTAAAGATGAATGTAATGGAATATTATTGTGCCATAAGAAATGATGGAATGGGCAATTTAAGAGGAACCTGAGAAGAACTTTATGAACAGAGGCAGAGGGAAGTGAGCAGAGATAGAACCATTTATATAATGACATCATGATGGAGAGAAACAACTTTTGATAGACTTTTAGACTCTTATTAATGCAATAATAAGCCAGGAGTCCAGAGGATTGAAGATAAATTAGTTCATTCTCCTCCTGCCAGGGAAGGGATGGACTTAAAATTGAGAACAAGGTATGCATATTTGCACATGGTCAATGTCAGGATTTGTTTGGCTAGACTGTGCATTTTTATTGTGAGGATTTTGGTTTTTTGGTTTTTTCATTGTTCTGTTGAGGGCATAGATATTAAGTGGGAGGGAGAGAAAATAAATACTTTTGTTTAAAAAGGATACTTTTAATATGTTGAAATTGGGACTGTCCCAGAAAATCTGAAACATATGGTGAGTATATATATATATACATATATATATATATATATGTATATATATGAGGATTTTGTGGAGGAACTCTTGAGCAGGCTAGACTCCTGATAGCCTTGGGTTTTTAGGGTGAGGACTGTGATATCCCATCTAATTCATTGAAGGAATGACCAAGTGACAGAATCTATGAATGATGATAAAATTGTCCTTTGGTGTTCAAGAAAGGGTCTGAGAGACAAATTGCTTATGCAAAGTTTATTTCACCAAAGTTAGAAAAAACAAAAGATCTACAAACAAAGCAAAGGTATTTATGACAGTTGCAAAAACACAAAAATCAATTATCATTCTGCATCATCTCATGCTAAAATATAATCTTATTGTTGCACAGTGTAAACAATATACAAATATAACATGAAATCATGGGACTTGATAATACATTTCATGGGACTGCTGACAGCAAATTGCTCTGCTGGCACAATAAGGTCTACGCTGAGCAAGTGTAATGGGTCTGGTCTGTAACGACCACTATAGGAATAGCAGAAACTGGTCCTTCTAGGACTCTCACCTTTGATAGTCACAGTGTAGATCTCCAAGGCTGAACAGGAACCACCAAATCTTCCAGGAGCTCCAATTCTACCATGTTGCATGGAGATTCCACCAGCAAATGTGAACAACCTTATTTTGACATGACACTCACCTGAACTGAGTTTTCCCTGGGAAAAGACATACTTTTTGCCCATTGGGCACAAAACCAACAACTACAAATGGTGGAGAGGAGCTCATAACACCATAGCAATCGTTGCTATACACTCTAGCAAGCAACCTCCCTTCATGCATGAGATGGATCCAAAGGAAGGGAAAGTGAAGACTTTCTTGCCTCTGTCCAGCCAAGAAGGCGCTGCTAAGCTCTGGCCCTTAAGCAACGATAACTCTACTTAT
>CM053596.1:76976355-76990305 GCA_028646575.1 Pseudocheirus occidentalis | reverse complement strand
GTACAAAATTCTGAATATAAAAGGTGGCAGGTAAGTACGAGAAAGCAGGGTTCCCTACCGAGGCAGTATGCATATCTAGAACATAGCTTCTAGATTTTTTTGGGGGGGAATCGTGGGTTCTTTTGGAAGGTTAGTAAAGCTTATGGATCCCCTTTCAGAATAATGTTTTTAAATTCAGAAAATAAAATAAAAGATGTAGGATTGCAAAGGAAACCAATGATATGGAAATAGAGATGCCAAAATATTTTTTAAAAGAGGTTCACAAACTCCAGGTTAGGAACCCCCAGTGTGTTGGAAGGAAGGTATCCAGGAGGGCATTTTTGTGGTTTCTTCATTGTTTTTCTGAATGAGTTGCCCTTGAAACCGGGTCTGTGCCATTCTAGTCTTCCTCACCAGTATACCTTTGCCTGGAAACAACATATATGCAGCAGCTACAGAAGAGAAGCAGGAACAGCACTGAATGACTTATCACCAGGACACTCACGGCAAAGAGGTACAGGGTTTTATCACAGTAATCCTGAGGCTGGTGGAAAGGAGGGATGAAATTGGGCAGGTAGATGGAAAAGACCCAGTAGTTGCCCAGAATGAACCAGATGAAGAGGAAGAGGCTGAGGACCAGGTGGATGTAGTATTTATGAGCATTCTGTCTCCAGGGATATTCATCATCATCGTCATCATCGATCACAACAGACTTGGACAGCAGCTGCCTCATCTTGGTGGAGTCATAGAGCAGAAGGGAAACCTGTGACATGAGCAGAGAGAAGGGGATGCAGAGGAGGAGGAAGGAGAAAGGGAGGGAGACAATGTCATACATCATTAGAGATGGAAGAGGGGCAACCTTTACAATTCACCTAGTTATAGGATCATGGACCCCCTGATATTTTTTTAAAAACAAATTTGTTGGGAGTGACTAAGTGGCGCAGTGAATAGAGCCCTGGCCCTGGAGTCTGGAGGACCTGAGTTCAAATCCAGCCTCAGACACTCAACACACTTACTAGCTGTGTAACCTTGGGCAAGTCACTTAACCCCAATTGCCTTGTTGTCCCCCCTCAAAAAAAAAACAAATTTGTTTTGGGGCAGTTAGGTGGTAAAGTGGATGGAGCACTGACTCTGGAATCAGGAGGACTGATCAAATCCCAAGGAAGTCAACTTCCTTCTTAGTCCCCTTAGCAGAATGTAAGCTCTTTGAAGGCAGAGACTATCTCTTTTATTTGTGTGCCCAAATATGTGCCCACAAGGATCCTCATTCACATTAAATTCACAATGGGAACTTAATGAATGCTTGTTAATTTATTGGCTGATTGACTATGGAAGTAATTTCACCTTTTTCTAAAACATGGGTAATGATATTTATTCCCTAAGCCCTTGTCTCACAGGAATACTGTGAGAAAGAAAATGTATTACTTGGAGGTTGGCTAAAATCAGCTCAAACTGGATTTGTTAAATTTTCTCACTTCGGACTACAAATCAAGGCTTGATTTATCGTTTTGTTGGTTGTGTAGTTTTAACAAAGTTAGAGAAAATACTAATAATGCACATTAAACTTAGAAGTGTGTTGAGGGCATTTTTTTCCTCTGGAGGGCTGGTTGTTAAACATTTACTAGCATACCCCTGGTATTACGTAAAAAGAGAGGATTGAGTTTCTCTTTGGGCCATCCTCCCTCTTCTTACTCTCTGCTCCATTTGTAGGGCCAGGAGAGGGAAGGAGGAATGAATGGGTTCCTTCCCACCTCCACCTTCCCACTCCCCTTGTTATTGCAAACATACAGAAATCTCCACTGAGATTCCAGCCAGGTAGAAAGCATTCCAGCTGCTCTTAGTGAAGATATCTGAGCATATCACACCAGGGTTCAGTGTAACAGAAATAGAAGGTCCTGTCATTCCAGCCTGTCATGAAATAGCTACTTTATTTTCCCTGTAAAGGCTTCCCTACCCAAACGTGCATGTGTGTTTGTGTGTTTATATAAATGGTGGTTACACAAGTACAGGCAGTTGTAATGAGGCTGGTGTTTCTCCTACCCTTGCAGCACAATTCACACTATATTACAACAACAAATATTCCTATGGTGCTTTAGGGTTTGCAAAAACACTTTACTGGTGCATTATCTCATTTACTCATCTTTGCCACAACCCATTTTACAGATGAGGAAATGAAGGCTGAGAGAGAAGTAAAGTGTCCATGGTAACCCAGTCAGGATTCAAACTCAGGTCTTCCTGATTCCAAGTCTGGTGTTCTACCCCACAGGTAGAGCATGTTCCTTGCAGGCTATATCATGCCACTATCCTATGCCACTAATAGGAGCTCTGCGTATCACCAGCAGGGGAATAAAGTTGCTCAGTGGAAAGGATAGAAAGGGTGAGATTAGACTAGCAGAGAAGAGAGGAGCAGAGGGGAAGGCAACTGAAAACAGAGCCTGTGAGGAAAGGTCTGGGAGAGCCATCTCACCCCCTTTGACTGTCCACCATTTTTTGCTCCCATCAAAAACGACCCATCTTCTGTCCCATTCTCTTGTGCCGGAACCTGTGGCCTCAAGAGCACATGTGGCCCTCTAGGTCCTCAAGTGTGACCCTTTGAGTTCAGTCAAAGGGCCACACTTGAGGACCTACAAGGCCACATGTGGCCTTCAAGATTCTCCACCCTTGCCCTTGGGGTTCTGTTCTCTGTTAGCTAATCTGATAAGCTAATTCAAGCCAAGGTGCTAACATTATTTGTTTCCCCATTGTAACAAGGGTCCTCAATGCCTTTACACTCTCATATTGACAAATAACTGGAATTTTAGACTCAACAAAAGGCAGGAATATACACAGAGGGGTGTAAACAGCTTTTTGTGGGCATCTCCAATCACAGAAGAAACCTGCTCATAAAGCCATCCCTGATGGAAAACATCATTGGCATCTGACTTTCCTCCTGTCTGTTTTTGTCTTGGTAATTTCCCCTGCGAATGATTTGTACCAAATTGGGAACTGGACTGTCGGAAAGCATATGCCCAGTTCTGTTCCACCTTATACTCAGCAACTAAAGTATGTTTGTTATGAGCCATTAGGGGCCAGAATTCAGTACTGCTACTTTCTCTTGAAGAAGTGGTTAAAAGTACACTTAGAAGGGAGAACCAGAAGAATAATGAAAACTATAATGGCATGGAACCATCTTGCTGGGTGAGTGGGTACACATATGCTGGAGGCTTTCTTGACCTTGGGAGTTCTGAATTTCAGTACGGCTAATGTCAATTGGGTATCTGCACCACATACAGGACCAATATGGGGGGAGCCCTTTCTCAGGAGTGCTGAGGCTACCAGATTGCATAAGGAGGATTGGACTGACTCAGCTGCAGACCCAAGCTGCTGGTCAACAGTGGAATTTAGGATTTGAGTACCTGGGAGGTGCCTACATTTACAGCCTGGGGGAGATAGGCAAACCTAGCCTTAAAAAAAAAAAATTAAAAATCAAAAGGCTTAGGGACTCTTATCAGCACAGTGATCCAAATTCCAGAGGTCCTTTGATGTAGGAGAATATTATCCTCATTCTAACAGAGAGATAATGGACTAAATATGCAGAATGAGACCTAGCCCATATGGAAATTTGTTTTGTTTAACTATGCATTTTTGTTACAAGGGCTTTTCCTGGGGAGCAAAGAGGTTGGAGGGAGGGAAAAAAAATGAATGCTTGATAATTGGAAAAAATAAAGTATAATTAAAACAAAAACTAAATTAAATCCCCCCCCCCCATACAAATTTCCTTTGGGTGAAGAATTTAGGCCTACCTCCATCTCTGATCCCACCCCACCCTAATTTGTCAGACCATGTGCATTCCAGAAGTGGGATATGTGTCTGTTTTTAAATATTGAAAATAGGTCATTATACTGTTTAAAGACCTAAATTTGAATGAAGAATCTCCATCCCAAAATGGCATAGAAAAGATGTGGTATTGGTTGGAATCCAAGAGGCTGGAACACAACAAACCTTAAGCGGAAGAGAGAGGAATGTCAGAATTCAGGGCTTGTTTCTTCCCAGATGAGTGAGGTACTGTTCAGTCATGCCAGATGGAACCACAGAGTTTGATGGCTAGCTGTTATTTAGTTTTTAAATGAGGCATGCCCCTGAGGGTGGGGAGAGGAGATGGGATGAGGGACAAAGAGGGTAATTTAATATGGAATGATGGTTGAGGAATGTGTAGCATTTCTCTAAGAAATGTGCAGCATTTCCATTGTGAATGAGTCAGAGTACGGACAGTACTCTATTAACTGGCCCTTATCCAACCAGAAAGCTTTGGAAGCTAGCACTTCCATATCCTCAATACAAATTGTCCTTCTAAGAAGCTAGCCAGAACAAAATCATGGACTAGAGATGGAAGGGAACCTAGAGGTCATCTACTCGCAATCTTTTTATTTGATAAAATAGGAAATTGGGACCAAGTAACTTCATTTGAAAGCATCTTTCCTTTGGCGATGCTCCACTATTCTTCCTGCAACCAAGGAGACTATAAACAAGGATTTATATAATTGGGATAGCAGAGGCCAACTATGCTCTGTCTCAGATGTTTGGGGAAAAGAAACTTAGCACCTACTATGCGCTAAGTGCTTCGTGCAAAAATCATCTCATTTGATTCTTGCAATAACCCTAGGTGGTACATCTTATTATTATCCCCATATTACAGTTGAGAAGACTGAGATTAAGTGACTTGCCCAGAGTCAAGCTAGTAAGTGTCTAGGTCACATTTGAACTCAGGTCTTCCTGACTTCAGACCCAATGCTCAATCCACTGTGCCACCAGCTGACAATGGTGATTTTACCTCTTGATTTTCCTAGGAGCAGTCTCTGTGTCTTATTACTGACACTTTCCTGGGCTGTTTTTACAGTCTTAGGAAAAAAAATTGTGGGAACTAATGTTCCTCAGGCTGCCAGCTGCAGGAAAATCCAGGAAGGGAGGGGAACTGGAGGAGAGGGAGGAGGAAGGAGAGAAGGGAGCCAGGAGGGTTTTCTTTCCTCTGAAATTCAAAAAGGCAGTTTGCTGTCTGGCTCAGAGTTGGAGAATTCAGGATAAATATGGGATTAAGTAGAAAAATAGAATAAACCTGAACTTCTAAGTGTGACCCTAACCTAGGTGACATTCTTGCAAGAGAGATTTCTCTTAAAACCAGGTTCTGTTACTTGGTGTCCTTATTTGTACATTTCCCACATTTCATAGGTCCTGCTCTTGGGAGAGTTTGCTAAAAATGTACCATAAGGGTCAGAACAGGAGCGGCATAACATGCTCGTGTGCTACTCCTAACATCGGCTGTCTTCTCCAAGGCAGGATCCTGTTGCCCCCCAGCGGCTGCACCATTTCCTGGCTCCTGGCTGAGCCCCACAGCTGGAGTGGCCAGAGTAAACACGACTGGTCCTTAGTGCGCCTGGATTTCCTTTCAGGGCTGACAAACAACAAGCCGAGTTGGTTACCATATGCTATAGGTTACCGTATGCTTTAGGCTCTAACGGTGTCTCTCTCTTTCAAACGTGGAAGCGTTTTCTCTGGCTTTGCTAAAGCCCCTTAAGGGCAGACACAAGTAATTTACAGGATCCTGCCATTTTTCCGCTGATAATGTCCAAGGAGCGATGCGTGTCCGGGAGACAGTCACTGCCCTAATGAAACAGCCTCGATCCCTTTGACCGTGCTTTCGTACCCCTAGCATTTCATACGCAGTCTGCCTCTTTGTGAATTTCTCAGTTGTTTTTTTTTAACCTCCTAACTTTTGCTTTCTTGTCAAGTAACTTTCTTTTTCTAAAAAGCCATTTGAACAATACTGTGTCTCACGGATATAAAATGTATTACTTTTGAGAATATGAACTAATCAATTTATCGCTCTATCAGAAAAAGGAGTTGGGAGACTCAGATTCCTGATCTAGACCAAATGAGCTATTTCCCCATCTGTAAAGTTAATGGTGTCCACGAGATAAACAGCCATAATATGACAATAAAAATAATAATGCTGCCCATAATACCAGTAATAATAGCTAGCATTGACACAGCACCCCCAAGAGGTTGGGGTTTTTCATATCTAATGTGCCCCAATATCAATGAACTAGTTGATATCTCCCATTACCAATTAGCCAGTTAATACCAACTTGGTAATTGAGAGCTAGGTGTCACAGTGAATAGCATTCCACTTAGAGTCAAGAAGATGAGTTCAAATCCTGCTCCAAATACTTATTAGTCGTGTGATCCTGGGCAGTTCACTTAACCTCTTGATCTCAGTTTATTCATCTGTGAAATGGGAATAACAGCATCTACTTCACAGGGTCGTTGTGAGGTATTTTATAACAGGGTCATCAAATGAGGTAACACATGAAAAGTACTTTTCATACCTTAAAAAACACTATATATATAGATATTAGTGTTGCTTAAAATGGAAATATCTTTGAGGGGTCTTGGGACCGTGCCCAGAATGCTGAGCATGGAGGTCTCTGTGTCCATCTCCCCCATCCCACCCCAAAGGATGGGAATGGTCTCCTTTGATAGGCTGCCTGAGTCTCCCCAAATACTCAAGAGGTGAGGGGGGAAGGTATTCCTCTGCCATCTCTGAGAAACGGGTCTGGGAGTGTTTGCTTCTGTCTCTGGTCTGTGTTATTCCTCCTCAGTTGCAGGTACTGGAGGTAAGAGCCTTAAGAGCCTTGGAGCCAGGACTGTAGTTGGGACTGCGCAGCCCGCCGACCTCATGTGGAAGCCCTGAGAGGCCAGGGTGTTGGGGACTTAAGTCCAAGACTGGTTTTGCGCTTCAAACTGGGAATGTGTTCTATGGGAACTGAGCTAGCCTGTAAAGGGTGGTGGAAAAAGAGAGATCCCCGTGGTCAATAGTTTTAAAGATGTGGGCTAAGCCTATCTGAGTGGTAGGAGGTGCAGAGACCTCCATCTTAGGCAATCTGGACAGACTCCAAAGGCCTTTCAGGGAATGCCCAGGTTATGCTATATTGTGGTTGTTATTTTATAAAAGGACATTTACCAAGAAGGTACGGCAAGGAAGAAAGGACTAAAATGTGTCCCCAAACTAGGGGCACCTTCCTTGGGAGGAGTGGGGAATATTCTTAAAGCAAGGGTATAAAACATTCCCCCACCCCCCAAATTCTGGGCCATTCTCCCACAAGTAGATAATCCAGGGCTCAAACTTGCGCAGCATATGTGGCAAAGGCTCACAGATCCTGAATAGAGAAAAAAATTTTGATAGATAAGAGTTTTGGGCCTAGAGTCAAGACCTAAATTCGAATCCAGCCTTAGACATGTACTAGCTGTGTGGCCCTGGGTAAGTCACTTAACCACTGTCTGCCTCAGTTTCTTCAACTTTAAAATGAGAATATTAATAGCATTGTGAGGATCAAATAACACAATATTTTTAAAGCACTTAGCAAAATTCCTGGCATATAGTAAATTATAGTAATAAATGCTCATTGTCTTCACTTCCTTGCCCCACCTTCTTGGAGTCCTCATGAAGCCCCCCTGAGGTATGTGTCTGCCAGGCCCTGATGATAGGGGGAGGGGCCCTTGGAAAATCCCAAAGCTGCCTTTTCTTGGTGCTTCTAATTTATCCCTGAACCACTGCCATTCTTGGGACATCGCTATGACCGCCCATGGGAAGCCCGAATCTCCTGACCTTTTGAAGGTCAAGGAGGCATGGAGAAGCCAAAGATTTGCCACCCTACTTTCCCCATTCCCGAACAATTCCCTTTCAAGGGCTGAAGAAATTCCCTCCATCGATTCAGATTAGGCCCTTTTCTGCAATTTAAACTTAGAACACTAGGAAGTTAAACAGCTGGTTCTGGGCCACACAACCAGTGTGTATTGGGTGCAGGACTCAAGCCTGTTGTGGCTGGCTTTGAAGGATAGTTCTTTGGCCAATTTTCCTCCATGAATCCCATTAAACCACTGGGTTAAAGAAGAATCCAACTGATGCCTTAGTTTCAGTCCTCTCTAAAACACCCCTAAAATGTTAAATAGAGCATGACCTTCTTCCACCCTTTTCAACTACTAGAATCTTTGTTATCTTCTGTATGTGGACGCTTTTGTACCAATCCAACATCTCTAAGTCCTTTGAGATAGAACAGTGTCTGTGATGGCATATCTTTTATTATCAGTGCCTAATGCAGTGTCTGGCACAATAGCCCTTGATAAATGCACATTGATGATTTATTGGTTGATATGCTGATAAGAACAGTGACTCTGGACTGTGGACCAAGCAAACTCATCCTTCTTCCATTTTCCCATCCATTAAATGGCATGATGGGATTAATACCCTACTTCACAGAGATACTGGGAATACAAATACATTTTTGATGGTGCTTAATATTAAATGTTATTAGTGCTAATAGAATTCTATATTTGGTACATCTTAAAAATTTACTCCCTTTCAGAGTTCATGATTATTGACTTCTTATGAAATTACCTTGTGGTGATGGGTATCAATATTTAATTTGTTATTGCATGGTTTTAGCTTAGGCAGAAAAACATCACTATTGTTTATTGGGGGCCCAGGCTGTTCATTAAAGGAAATGACTCTCGTTTCTCTGGTTTCTTTCCTAGAGGAAAAGTTTTCTGTTAATAAAAAGAACAGACTATTCCAGATTCTAACATCTCTGAAGGAAATTTCAATTCAGCAGTCAGATGGCTCCTCATCTGCAGGAGGGTCTTCCAAAGTTAATGACTTCCTCTGTGCTCATCATCATTATGGAAGTCTATCCAGGGGTTCTGGCCATAGGACTCTATCTTAGGGAAGGCTGCCTTCTAATAAGAGCCTTACAGGTGCCTGGGAACCACCAGAATCCAAGATGAAACTTGAGAGTAATAGATAAAGCAACAGGGTCTTTGTAATATGATTATAACATAAGGGCCTCTGTATCCATCCCTTCCTCTGCCCCCATGTGTGGGAGTGGCCTCCTTCTGTTGGCTGCCTGAGTCTTCCAAAGAACTGAAGAGGTGAGAAGGGGGGTCATTATTCCTCAGGAAAGGACAAGCATTTATTAAAGGCCTAATACATTGTAGGCACTGGGGATTCCAAGCAAAAAAGACACAATCCCTACTCTCAAGGAGTTTACATTCTATCTAAGGAGATAATGTGGATGAATGGATGGATGGATGGATAGATGGATGGGTGGATGGATGGATGGATGGATGGATGGGTGGATGGATAGATGGATGGATGGATGGGTGGGTGGATGGATGGATGGATGAATGGATGGATGGGTGGATGGGTGGATGGATAGATAGATAGAAATATATATATATATATATATATATATATATACACACAAATAAATATGGATAGATTGGTGTTCATTCTCAATGAGGACATGACATCAGGAACTGCAAATGGATTAGATTTAATGAGGGAAGTTCTGTGCAAAGTCACCAGTCTCACTTTCTCCTCCGGAGCCATCTGGGTCCAGTGGTCCGATATAGATCGGGATGACTGGAGATAGCCCCTATGGATGGTTAGATAGATATAGATGGATAGATAGATAGGGATAGTTAGCCAGATATAGATATAGACATATAGCTATAACTATAGACAGAGAAACATTATTTATCATACATGTAGATAGAGATATAGCTACAGCAACATAGAATAAATGCAAACAGGATGAATATAAGACAGTATGAAGGAAGGGAACAGGAAAAGCTCTGGGCAGAAGGTGGTGCCTGAGCTGCGTTTTGATGGACATGAAGGATTCTGTGGGGGTGCAGGTGAGGAGGTTGTGCATTCCCGGCATGTGGGGCCCTCGAGGCAAAGACACTGAGACAGGAAAGTACTGTGAGTGAGGAACAGAGATCAGACAGTCTGGCTGAGCTGTGGAGTGTGGGAAGGGGACCGGTATATAAACCAGCCTCGGAGGATATACTGGGACATGATTGGGAAGGACTTAAGAGCGGACAGGAAGCACTGCCAGGCACTGTGCCAAGTGCTTTACAAATATGATCTCATTTGATCCTTGATACGTGCCGTTATCATCCCCGTTTTACAGTTGAGAAAACTGAGAAAAATAGAGATAAGTGACTTGCCCAGGGTCACACAGCTAGCGAGTTCCTCTGAGGCCATATTTGAACTCAGAAGATGAGTCTTCCTGCCTCCAGGCCTGGCACTCTGAGCACTGTGGCACCACCTAGAGCCCAGCAGCCCCAACAACAACAACAAAGACCTGAGATTGTAGACCAACTAGAAGGACATTGGGATAGTCTAGATGAGAGTGATGGGAGCCTGAGCTAAGATGGTAGCTATATACGTAGAGAGAAGAGGTTAGAAGACAGGTCATGGAGCTGGAAAACAGATGTTTGACAACTCACCTAGAAATGAGGGGTAGAATGAGGCATCAAGAAGAGTTTAGGAGGAAATGAGACGATATAGGACTATTGGACCTGGAGTCAGCAAGCACCTGAGTTCAAATCCTGCCTCGGGCGCTTACTTGCTGTGTGACCCTGGGCAAGTCACCTATCCTTTCCTGTACCTTATTGTCCACATCTGTGAAATGTGGGGGTTGTATCTGGACCTCTAAATGCCCTTTCACCTCTAAATCAATCCTCTTGAGATCTTACAATAATGCTGAGGGTACAAAATTGGAAGACTGGAAGATAGTGGTGCCTTTGACAGAAATCTGGGAGTTGGGCAGAAGAGCGGGTTTGGGAAGAAAGATAACGAATTATGTTTTCCATTGTTAGCTTGACATACATCCTTGGTATATCGAATCTGAAATGTCCAATAGACAATGGTGTGGCATTGAAGCACATGAGAGAAACTGAGGCTGCATATATAGAACTGTGAGTAATCTGCATAGACAATAATTAAACTCATGAGAATTAATGAAGCTACTGAGGGATCATGCAACTTGTGATGAAGCATGCTACCCATCCTAACAGAGAGGTGATAGATGGAGGGTCATACCGAAACAGAGACAAAAAGACAGACTGAGGCAGAGAAAGACAGACACAAAGATAGAAAGACAGATAGAGAAACAGAGAGACGTTCTCACAGAGACAGGAAGACTAGAGACAGAAAGACGGAGGCAGAGAGTAACACACACGCAGACAGAAACACAGAAAAACAGAGAGACAGACAGAAATAGAGACAGAGGTAGAGTCAGAGAAATAGAGACAGAGAGAGACAGTGGGAGATGACAGGTCGCAATCTGCTAGGGAAGATGGGAGGGTTCGGGGTGAAGCAGGCATGTTGGAGGGTTGCCCTTGACAAGAAGAAGGGTTGCCTCTTTGTCACAGACTTGGGACAAGGAGAGGAAAAGGGAATTTTGAGATGGAGAGAAAGAGAATGAGAGGGCTCATGTCCAATGGCCTGCATTTTCTCAGGAAAGAAGGAAAGATTTTCAGCTGAGAAAGAGGGGGAAGAGGGTGTGTAGGAGTCTTGAGGAAGGAAGAGAAAGTTTGCAATAGTTTCTTCGAGAAGTGAGATAGGGAATCAACTAAGGAAGAACACAAGGCCTGCCTGGATGCAGTGAGAGCCGGGCTGAAGGGGATGATATGAATTTAGAATGTACCCAGTCAGCAGAATTGTGAAGTTTCCTCTAGAGCTGTTCAGCAGCATGTACACATGAATAAGAATGGAGGAAGCAGATGGCAGGAATAACCCAGGTCTGAAGGCTATTTAGATGAGGAGACTGAAGGTCAGAGCTGTCAAGTGACTTGTCCATGGTCACTGAGCTAGGAAAGGGCTGAGCTGCGGCACAAAGGACTAGGTCCTAAGTATAAGGAATTGCCTGGGTGAAGAAGACTGGAGGAGATGCTAGAACAGGAAACCTCTGGATATCCCAGAAACACTAGGAAGATCCTAGAACTGGGAGTGGGGATACTGATATGAAGGGAATAAAGGTGTATAAGTACAGGTAACTGTAAGGAAATGACCTCTGAAGCCGATGGATGCTTAGAATGAATGCTCTTGGTCTAGAGGAACAGTTTGCAAAATTTTTTTGACCAGAACCCCTTTATACTCTTAAAAATTATTGAGGATCTCAAAGAGCTTTTGTTTATGTGGGTTACACCTATTAATATTTACTACATTAGAAAGTAAAGCAGCATTATTTTATAATAATACTGTTTTAATGTCCAGTATAGTTAAGGAACCCATTGAAAAGGTCTCAGGAACTTGGCGAGGTCTCCAGATCACACTTTGAGAACCACCGGTCTAGAGACTTTTTAAA
The DNA here is from genome assembly GCA_028646575.1 of Pseudocheirus occidentalis. Classification (NCBI taxonomy): domain Eukaryota; kingdom Metazoa; phylum Chordata; class Mammalia; order Diprotodontia; family Pseudocheiridae; genus Pseudocheirus; species Pseudocheirus occidentalis. Next base: position 76,978,138 of record CM053596.1, on the reverse strand, counting down.
AAAATTGAGATGCAATTATTCTTAGGTTTCTTTATATCAAACCATTACCTGTTGTCTCACTTTGGGGAATACCTCCCCGCCCCGCCCCGCCAGAACACCTAGAAGTAGACTGAGGAGAGAAAAGCAGAAATTGGGAATTCTTTTTCTGCAATGAAGGGAGGTGAATTAAGAAAGAGCCTATCCCTGGGGAATAAACAGGGATTTCAGCTTTGGGCAGGACTGATTCCAGACAAAATAAAAAGGAACTCAGAGTGATTCAGTAAGTCACTTTGTCCTTGTCTGTAAAATGAAGGGGTCGGACTAAATCAGGGATTCTTAATCTGGGGTTCACTGACTTTTAAAAGAAATTCTGATAACTCTATTTCAATATAATTGATTGACTTTTTAATATACTCTGTATTTCAACATAATTAGTTTCCTAACTTTTTAAACATTCTGATAACTATATTTGAATATTTTTCTTTTACTGTTTCTTAGTGTTCTGAAGACTATTGCAATATAATTGGTTTCCTAACTTTTAAAAAATTCTGATAACTGAATTTCAATATAATTGGATTCCTTTGTAATTGTATTTCAATATAATTGGATTCCTTCATAATCTTATATATTTTACTTTATGCATTTAAAGAAATCATTTATAAGAAAAGGTCCGTGGGCATAGAGTTGGAGAACTAGAGAGAAAGAGAGAGAGAGAGAGAGAGAGAGAGAGAGAGAGAGAGAGAGAGAGAGAGAGAGAGAGAGAGAGAGAGAGAGAGAGAGAGAGAGAGAGAGAGAGAGAGAGGATAATGAGTCCAATCTGCTAGGGAAGATGGGAGGGCATGGGTTCAAGCAGGCATGTTGGAAGGCTGCCCCTGGCAAGGAGAGGGCTGTGTCTTTGTCATAGACTTGGGAAAAGGAGGAAAAAAGGAATTTTGAGATTAAGAGATGGAGATAGTTCATGTCTAATGGCCTCCATTTTCTCAGTAAGGAAGACATGTTTTTTTAGCAGAAAAAACTGGGTGGGGGGGTCCCCTCAATGTACCAGATGGTCAAAGGGGTCCATGACACAAAAAGGGTAAGAACCCCTAAACTAGGTAATGTTTAAGTCCCTCTATAGCTCTAAATGTGTATTCCTGTATTTCACTAGGATCAAGGCTCTCCTTCCCTGTTCATTTATGACTGAACTAACACCTAAAATTTTTTTTTGCAATTTTCTGTTTTTGCTATTGTCATTTTAAACTTCTCGCTAATAATTGACAGTAAAATCTCAGTCTTCTAAAACCAAAAAAAACCCCAGAAGGCTTCTTTGCTGATTTCAGAGGAAGCAGGAAGGGCAAAACTGGAATCTGAGGGGTGGTAACAGTGATGACCAGCAGGGGGAACCAAAGAGCTAGACCTTAGGATGGAAGTAAATGGGAGTACTCCAGGTACTGTACCCTTTGGTACTCAAAGACTAAATCGTCCAACACTTTGCTGTGCTCCTCAGGTGCATAAAATGAGCAGCCAGGAAGAATTTAGGATTTAACTGATAGCTACAGTCTGGGAGATGTGTGCTAGTCCATGAGATAGAGTAGACCCAGCCAGAGCAAACCTTAAAATCTCTCATCCATGAAAGTGAAGATTATTTTCCCTTAAACAGAAGGGAAAAAAGGGTGGGGGGGGATCAGCTCTAGCTGCATGTGAATGATATGTGCCTCTATTATCTATCCTCTCAAGGCCTAATCAGCTCTCGGTGTCTCCAGCAGACGTCAGACCAAGCGGGCGACAGCATCTTCTGTGTGGGGGAATTGTTTTAGCCAAACCC
>CM053596.1:76958256-76976255 GCA_028646575.1 Pseudocheirus occidentalis | reverse complement strand
GCAGCAGACTCTTAAAAAGAGATTTTAGGGCATCCCCTCAGCTTAGTTTTTTTTTTCAAGCAAAAATTAACATGCAAAAATATATGTTACCTTCAGGCTGCCGATGATTCCACCCACTAGCAAGTATAAGGGAATGAGTGGCTCAATGGGGCAGTCCTCCAGAAACTTCATTCCTAGACATGGGAAAAGATACAGAAAATGTGCAAGGATAGAAAGTAGCATCATAAAGCAGGAAGTCTTGTTATGAGATGACTCAGGGATGGATATACTAGTCAGGTGCCAGGGAAAAGTCAAATTTTTCATCATACAAACCATTTATTTTATACTTTGAATGTATAAATAGGATAGGAACAGTGTGGGGAGAAAGATGCTGCACATTGTGTATATATGTGTACATGTTCTCTCTCCCTATAGAGTGGAAGCTCCTTGAGGGCAGACACTTTGATTTTTGTCTTTGAATGTCCAGCACCTAGCACAATGACTAGCTCATATAGTGCTTACTAAATGTTTCATAGTAGGTACTTAAGAAAAGTATGGAGGTGCAAAAGAAATGCCATTGATTGAATGTAGAATTCTTTATTTCTTCAATTAGTCATTTTACAACAAGCCACAGGTGCCAAGCAAAGTGTTGCTGCCAGAGTGTGAACCTTCCACAAATTGAGGGGAAAGTTCACTTGAACAGAAGTTAATGAGTCCTGCAGAGTGTTTTACCCAACAAAGGATAAAGAACAAAGAATTTGCTTTAAGAAAATTCGACATATGGAGATCATCAGTAGAATTATTCACTTTACAGAAAGGATTCACTGTAAGATTTCTTTAAGTAGCCCAAGTAAAGGGAAAGACACAGAGGGAGAACAGTAAGGTGTAGTGAGAACTGACCTTGAGACTAGAAGTCCTGGGCTCAGGTCCAAGTTCTGAGACAGAGCTGCCTTGGGAACTCTGCAAATTACCTCTCAGTGTTCCAGGCAACTCTCCTAAGATTCTGAGTCACAAAGAAGGTGTAGACAAGTACTGATAGATGAAATCCTTCACCAGAAATTCCCTCTGATGACCATGTTATGACACCAACGAAATCACAAATGTAGTTCTCTTTAACATTCCACAATATTAAAAGACATAGGTAGCCTGGGGTAGTGGATAGAGTAATAATGGGCTTGAGGTCAAGAAGACTGGGTTTAAATCCTACTTTTGATGCTTAAGCGACTCTAAACAAGTCACTTAGTCTCTATCTGCTTCAGGCAAATTCCCTAGGATTCACCTTACTAAGTCCCAGGAGGGTAGAGGAGGTGGTAGTCACAAAGTTTCCTTAAAATTGGATTTGATTGATAAAATACAGAACACACATATAGTGTAAAATCCTGGCCATTGTTAGCATGTAAGCTCTCTGAGGAAAGAGACTGTTTTTGCCTTTTCTGTGTGTCCCTAGGGCTAAGCGCAGCAACAGTGTCTGGTGTACAGTGTTTTATGAATTATTATTGATTAATTGTTGATTTTTGCTTCTTGGCACACCGCAGATGAGGGCATAAAATGGAGTATGGACCATGAGCAGCTAATGCCCTTTGAGCTGACAACATGCTATCTGCATTGATAACAGTTCCAGCATTTCAACTATGACTATCCACCCCTAAGAGGCACCCGGTTTATGATACTTAGTCAGACTAGGAGGTCCATGGTACAATGAAAGGAATCCTGATTCTAAAATCGGAGGACTCAGGTTCAAATCATGCCTCTTATGCTTACAATTGGTGTGACCCTGGGCAAATCTTCCTACGGCTTGAGTTTCCTCATCTATAGATGGCCTCCAAATTTCCTTCCAGTTCTAGATCCTTGATCCCATGATCCTGATTAATTCTGACCATAAACCAAAGTATACCCCAAATTTTTTACCCCTTTCCTTAGGGTAACTTATCTTGCCTCACCATTATATCTTAATTTCCTTCAGTTTAATATAATGGATGTGGACTAGACCTTTGATATCATTGGTATAATGCAGAGTTATCAAACAGGTAGGCTCCATGTGGCCCATGATGCTCCCAGTACAATCCAAACCAGATTAAAATGTAATTGGGAACTAGCTAGCAAAATAAATAAGAATACAATAAAACATAGTTATTATTATTATTATTATTATTATTATTATTATTATTATTATTATTTTGTCAATGTGAGGCCTACAGGTATCATGGTTTAGTGGCTTCCCTGTTGGTACAGGAAACGCAAGGATGAGGATACTTCTACCAATACAGGTTGGCACCTTTTCTGCCACTAACAGCCTTAGACAATTGTCTAATTAAGTGGTTCATCCAGGGTTTCAGATAGTTTCAGACTCAGGTCTTGTACCCACCAGGTTTTTATGTACAATGTGGGTTATAAGGTCCAGTGACCCGGAGGCTATGCTAACAGGACCCAGAAAAGAGAATTACTGAAGGATCAAAGTCTCCAGCTTGAGTAACCAATGATTCAGCATTGCAATATTTCATTTCTCATTTATGCCTTGGTAGTTAAGGAGACACAGCAAACCATTAACTAATGACAACACTGTATTCTGCTGACACTCACAAAGATATCTAGGTGTGATGTGTGCAAACATTCATAACTCTAGCCCAAAGGCAGAGGCTCCCAGTGGGAAATCAAACATATGTATTCTTCAAGGTATCTGATTGCTTTAATTTCTGGAAATCTGTGATGGATTCTCCCACAAGAATCTATTAAGGAAAATGATACTGAAATTTAGTATAACATTTCTGTTTTGTTTCGTTTTAACAAAAGGCTAAATTCAAGTACCTTAAAGGTCCATAAAATTGACATAAACAGTTTATGTCAATTTTACTGTAAGTAAAATTTTTTTCAACCTCAAAACCCAACTGTGAGATTACCACTGAATCATGTCTCTGATACCCGTACATTTCTAAGGAAGAGAGACCAGTGCTGTTCATTGGAGATTCAGATCAGTTCTGGAGAGTTTAAAAGGTTCTAATAAATATATGTGTGTGTGTGTGAGCCTCATTTACCTGGCAAAATTGGGGGTAATGATTTGGTCCATGTAGCTGAATTTTTTGTATAACTGAGGATCTGTCTGTTTCAGGAGCCAAAGTTATCACCATCAACATTATAATCGTTGTTATTTCATTTTGGATAAAAACCTTTCTAAAATGCATCATGCATCTCTGGCCACCAAATGCTCTAATGACTCAGTATCAAGATTGATGCGAATGATGCAACATTGTGATTAGAACGATCAATTATCATGCTGTACTATAAGGAAGCAACAATCTCAGGGGCTGGTAAGGCAAGGCCTATTTGCCCCTAACCTCAATGGCCTCAGATTTATGGAGGCTGTCTTGTTCTAGGTTAGCGTCTGCTTCTTCACTTTCTTTTCTCTCCTCCCCCTATGTTCCATCATCTATCCCTCTTTTTATCTATCAGAATGCCTACCTGCCTCTAGTAGGCATAACATGCTATCTAGTAGGCGTAACATTCTCTCCACATAAATTTTTGAAACTAGATTTGTATTGATCTTTGGTTTTTATATTGTCTAGATTTCTCCCCCAGTCACCCCTTGTTAAAAAAAATTTTTTTAAGGTAAGAAAAAGATAAAGAGAAAAAAAACCCTCAGGAAAGTCAATCACCAATCACTGGAAAATATCTAATATCGTAAAGAATGTTCACACCTGTGGACCCCCCCACCTCTGCAAAGGAACAAGGGGAGACCCCATACACTTTTGTATGTTCCTTCTAATCTTCTGTAGGCTAGAAAATGAGATAATCAAGTTAGTTGTTAAACATGTATGTAAATTAAGAGTACACAGCTTCTGAGAGAAAGCCTAAGGGTTTTTCCAATGAAGAAAGTTTCAGTATACATGCATAGAAGCTTTTGTGACATCTGTTTTGTTTACTTTTTCCATTTGCTTTTACTTTGAAGGGCTTATGTCTTTGTTGGTTTAGGCTACCTTCTAGATCAGGTATTCCTTGCATTTTTTGGTCCCTGTCCCCCTTGTCTTTAAGCCTTCTTGTTCTCCCTATTCAATAAATTCTAGAATTTATATGTATACATACACATATGTATGTATACATACATGTATATACACATATGTGTATACACATATGTGCAAATAAATAGAATAAAGAGATTAATTAAGGCATTATAAATGGAATCAAAGACTTTTTGAGTATTTTTGTAAGAATGGGACATGGAATATATTCTTAAAATTATTCCCTGATTTCTCTAACAAACTTCTCATAGCTACCCGGGATATGGCTGGGAAGTCCTGTTCTAGACAACTGAGTTTGTTAAGTGAATAACTTCTGGATCAGTTTATCTACTCATTCATTCAAAAACATTTACTGAGTGAATACTTATGTGTTGGAGCATCAGTACGCTAACTTTCTTTTTCCTATACAGATTAAGTTTCTACCAGGTAACACTGGGCTTGGAAAGAACCCTCGGAGGCCACTCTCCTTACCTTTTTAGCACCCTAGCTTTAAAGTTTGTAGGATAAGAAGATGCCTCAGGCTGCTAAACAAACATGCTGCCTCTGGGGGATGGTCCAGAAATTCAGTTAGCAAGCTTACCTGTAAAAGCCATGGACAAGGGCAGTGCCAGAAAAGCCAGGAGGGCAAAAATGAAGCAGGCTGTTGGAAGAGAAAGTGTAATAGGTTACACACAACCACTCTATTCTGTTTACAATCGCTTTTCAATGTGTTACATGAAATTTGGTTTCCTTTCCCTTCATGATCATGATAGTTAGAATGGTGCTGCAGATAAACTTTGGACTTGAAGTCAGAAAGATTTGAGTTCAAATCCTGCCCCAGATACATACTAACTTAACTGTATGACCCTGGACAAGTCACTTTACCCCTATTTGCCTCAGTTTCATCTGTAAAATGGGGATAATAATTCACCCCCTCACAGGGCTGCTGTGAGGATCACATGAGATTGTAAAAAACACTCACCATAGTGGCTGGCCCACGGCATGTCCTATATAAATGTTTATTTTTTCCTTCCCCCCACCCCCCACGACCTAGGGATACATGAGCCAGCTCCAATCAGCTGCCTGCTACCTGTGTGAGAGCTGAAATGGCTATTTGGGATATTTCAGCCAATTCTATTGGTCCCAATATAAACACACCTTTCTTCTGCCAAAGAAACTCAAGATGAAGAAAGATCCTGCACCTCTCGCAGTTATGGGTGGCAGGTGTATTCTTAGCCAAACAAGGGACAGAGGCAATCACACACACACACACACACATACACACACACACACACAGAGTTATTCTCTGATAGATGAGTGATTGAAGGATATGAACAATTATCAAAAAGAGAATTGCGGAGGATTCACAGCTGCATGAAAGAATACTCCACATCGCTAATAACAATGCTAACAACAACAATGCTGATAGGCTGCATGGAGAGAGCGCTAGGCCTGGACTCAGGAAGACTCATCTTCCTGAGTTCAAATCTAACCTCAAATGCTTACTAGCTGTGTGACCCTGGGCAAGTCACTTAACCCTGTTTGCCTCAGTTTCCTTATCTGTAGAATGAGCTGGAGAAGGAAATGACAAGCGTCTCTGCCAAGAAAACCCCAAATGGGGTCACAAAGAGTTGAACATGACTGAACAACAACAAAAACATTTACATGATGCTTACCATGTCCTAGGCACTGCACTAACCACTTTGTCATTTCATCTGAGATTATGCTCATCTTCAAACACCCCCAGGAGGTAAGCGCTGTATTTATCCCCATTTTACAGTTGGAAAAACTGAGGCAAAAAGAGGTTAAGTGACTTGCCAAGGGTCACATGACTAGTACGTGTCTGAGGCTGGATTTGAACTCAGGTCTATGTGACTCGAGGTTCAGCACTGTTGTCACTGTGCCATCTAACTGCCAAGTCTACTGTATAAATAGTACGAGCCACACAAGTAAGTATGTGAGACCAGGTAAGGTCAAGTGAAGCCCCCAGCGTTTCACAAATAATAGGTGGCAGCACTTGACTTCAAACCCAGGTCCTCAGGTAGGAGTGCAAATGTTGAATTTAAGGGGAGAAAGATGGGGAACAAGACAAGCTGGAAGGCTCACCAAAGTCTGGACGAAAAGCAATGGGGCATCAGCGGGAATAGATGGAAGGGGACAGGTCTGAGAGGCATTGCACAGGAAGCACAGACAGGACTTGGGACCAAGTAGACATGGGAGGCTGAGGCACAGGGAGACGCCAAAGAACGTAGATTGTGGCTTGTCCTTGGTTCTCGAAGAGCGCCGTGACATTGAACATGAACTCTTTTCTTGAGGGCCCCTCTTAGTCGGAGGTCACCAGTCACTGGTGACTTGAGATACCAAATTCATAAAGAACCTTGGAGATCACCTATTTCCAGATAAGGGAACCAAAGTGGTTAGTAATTTGCCCAAGGTAACTCTGTGATTTTAAGAATAAGATAATGGGGAGAGTAGCTTTACCATTATCAGAAACAGAGAAGTCAAGAGGAGAATACTCCTCCACTTTTGAGTGGAGGAGCTGGGAAATTTTCTGGGAAAGAGTTTAATTCTGACCATTTTGAGTTTGGGATGCCAACAAGCCATATTTTACTCACAGATTCCAGGGCCTTGGGATTTTCTGGCCTAACTCTGTTACCTACTCTTTTGACCATTCAAAGATACGATTTCCTTAGCTGTTCAGTATAGCCAGGTGCTTCATTCTTCTACCTTACAGGTTTATTGCAAATCCTATTGAACACTATGGGGAAGTTTCAGGTAAAATACAGCCTCTGCCACACTTTGTCATTGATGGGTCCCACAGCCCTCCCCATCTATCCAGACTTAAGGAAAGGTTTCTCAGGACCTCACTGACAACGTCAAAATGCATCTTTCCCTTACCTGAACATGTGGTTATGGTCATGTGCATTTATCAAATTTAATTGAGACATCCCAAGAGGCTGGGGGAGGGAGCACACATCACACAGATGCCTTTATCAATATTTCATTGCTTCCCAGATATTAAAGAGACCCTCTTGGGGTTTGGAAAGCACATAGAATGCAGCTGTTCATGTTTGGCAGGAGAATGAGAGAGATGGGCAAATGGAAGACTCAGGGGGGCTCTGAACTGCTACCCCAAGAACCATAACACTGTTTCAATCTGGGCTGAAAGGGTCTGGAGATTCTGTGGTCTGAGCACCCTGCCAGGCCTTAGCTTTGAACCTGGGGCTGACTCCCACAAATGGCGGCCAGCTTCTCTACAAGCTTTTCTCCTCATTGAATGTCCCACATAATGAATGGGTTTATGGTTTAAGGGTTTAGAGGGATTTTTGACACCTGTTCAAAATTACAAAAATCTCTTAGTGTCAGGCAAAGGAGTCCCACATACAGAGAAAAAAGGGGTAGAGAGCAGAGGGATGCTCAGCAGCTTCAAATCCCTTTCTTAACAGCCCTTGCTGCGTGAAAGGCACCGGTCTGGACACTATCTCTCCTCTCACAAAGACTGTGCTCCTAAGGGAGAGGGGGAAGCCTGCATGATATACACATGTGTACATACACAGCAATGTGAAGGGTTTGAGTCAGCCAACCAGCATTTGTTGACCACCTACTATGTGCCACGCATTATGTTAAGTGCTAGAAATCCAAAGGAAGGCAAATTCTAGTCCCTGCTCTCAAGGACCTCCCAGTCTAATGGGGTGGGTGGGGGGAGGCAGGGAGGGAGATAACTGCAAATAATTATTTATAAACAGGATATAGACAGGACAGACCAGTGAGTGGTAATCTCAGAGGGAAAGCACTAAGATTAAGGAGGACGGGGAAGGATTTCTTACAGAAGGGGGGACTTCATCTGAAGCTAGAAGGAAGTCAGAAGACAGATGAGGAGAGCAAGTGCATTCCAAGCATGGGGGACAGTCAGTGAAAATGTTCTGGAGTCAAGAGATGGAATATCCTGTTGGAAGTATAGCAAGGAAGCCAGTGGCACTGGCTTGCAGAGAATTTGGGAAGGAGTGAGATATAAGAAGGCTAGGAAGGGGCAAGGTTATGAAGAGCTTTTGAAAGACAAGCAAAAAAACTTTTTTTTAATTAAAAAAAGAAAGACAAGCAAGATTTTATATTTGATACTGAATGTAACAGGGAATCATTTGGAATTTGCTGAATAGGGGTTTGAAATGGTCAGATCTGTTTTTTCTTTCTTTTCTTTTTTTTTTTGGAGGCAAGTTGAGTTAAGCAACTTGCCCAGGGGCACACAGCTGGTATGTTTCTGAGGCTAGATTTGAATTCAGGTCCTCCTGATTCCAGGGTTGGTGATCTATCCACTGTATCACCTGACTACCCTTAGACCTGCTTTTTAAGAAAATCAATTTATCAGAAGAATGAAGGATGCCTTGGAGCAGGCAGACCCACCAGCAGGGGTCTGCTCCAGTCTAGCTGTGATGTGTTAAGAGCCTGCCCCAGCCTCAGAAGAGAGAAGGGGCGATAGACAAGGGACACTGTGATGTGACTTGGCCACTGGTTGGCCATGGAAGGTTGTGAGAAAAGATTAGGAGCCAAGGACAATGCCTAGGCTTTGAGCCTGGGTGGCAGGAGGAGGGCAGTGCCAGGCACTGCCCCAGGGGCCAGGGTCACAAAGGTGGAAGTGAGGCAGCACCTGCCCTTGAGAAGCTCATATCTTCCTGCAGATGGAGGAAGGTGGGACGCGTCCGAAGGCTGTAGAGCATAGGATCTAAAGCTAGAAAGGCTCACAGAGATCAACCGGTCTTCATCTTATAGATGAAGAAGCTGAGGTTCCGAAAGGCAACCCAGCAACAATGATGGCCAGCCTTTCTATAGTGACTTACAGTTTCCAAAGGGCTTTACTCTAATTTTGTTTGATCTTCCCAAGAGCTCTGGGAGATGGGTGCTACTGTGTTCAGCCATTTCAGTCACCTCCCTCTCTTCATGACCCTGTTGGGGATTTTCTTGACAAAATATTAGAGTGGTTTGCTATTTGCTTCTCCGGCTCATTTTACAGATGAGGAAACTGAGGCAGACAGGGTGAAATGACTTGCCCAGGGTCACACAGATAGTAAGTGTCTGAGGCCGGTCTTCCTGACTCCAGGCCTGGCACTCTATCCACTGTGCCACCTGGCTGCCCCAAGAATTCTACTGTCATACCCATTTTATAGAAGAGGAAACTCAGGCTGAAAGAGCTTAAATGACTAGCTCAGGGTTTGTATCCAAGGCAAGTGTTGGAGGGAGGTCTCCTGAATCCGAGTCCAGTATTGTATCTATTACATTGCACAGTCACCTCTACTGACCGGCCTAAGGTCCCGCAGACTTACTTACTATGTAGCAGTCAGATATCAAACCCTGTTCTTCTGACCCTAGATCCAATGTTCCCTGAAATGTTCATGTGGACTATTTGTCCCCGACCTGTGGCAGAGCCTTCCAGGCTCCCACCAGTCTGATCAGCCATAGTCCAGCATACTGTGCATTGACCCCAACATGGTGATGTCATTTTGGTCCTCTTTGAGATCCACAACTCCACACACCGCCCCTTCTACCCCCCATAGCTCTGTATAGCCTCATATTTTCAAATGCCTACTCTGTGGGCACTGTGAATATGTGCATAAACTACTCAGAGCTGGTAATCAACTCTGGTGATGTAACCCCGTAGATAAGAAGATGAGGTCATTCAAAGGATGAAAGTCAGAGAAGGGAAGATGAAAGCTGGAAGAGATTCCAGAGAAGAGGGTAAAAGTAGGGCTTCAATAGGACCAGCTAGCAATTTTATCTTGATTTACAGGACAAATTGAGAATTATTGTGAAGCTTTGAGCAAGAGAATGACATGGCAAGGCCAAACTAGGTAGATATTAATTTCTGCCCATCATTAGTCATTAATATGGCACTAGAACCATCTTCCCTCTTCCACTGACACATAAAGGAAGAGTTCCATTTTTTAAGCTGGTCAAGTGGAGTAAAACAGTGGAAATAATCAATAACCAGTGGAGTATATCAATGGAAAATGATCAATGACCAGTGGAATATATCAATGGAAAATGATCAATAACCAGTGGAGTATATCAGTGGAAATGATCAATAACCAGTGGAGTATATCAGTGGAAATGATCAATGACCAGTGGAGTATATCAGTGGAAATGATCAATAACCAGTGGAGTATATCAGTGGAAATGATCAATAACCAGTGGAGTATATCAGTGGAAATGATCAATAACCAGTGGAGTATATCAGTGGAAATGATCAATGACCAGTGGAGTATATCAATGGAAAACAATCATAGTTATTGACGCTACTTTCTTGTACATTGAAAAACTTTGCTCTGATATTCTTAACCTTTATATTTAATAGACAATTCATAATCCCAATTAGATACTGTCAGCTCATGTTTACTGAAAAGCTATTGTCTTAATTTGACATTGAAAGTGGTCTGTACATAAAAGCTTTTTTTTTTAAAGAAGAAATAGAGCTGGCTACATGCAAAATTCATTGAAATGGAAATGATGCTTAGGTCCTTATTAAAAGAAAAAATGATCTTGAAAAATAAAAGTAGAAGAATAATCGCCATTACCTTGAAAGCCAAGAGGGGTAAAAAAATCAAATTCTTTTGAATTTAAAAAAATAAAAATTCTCTGATCTGTTTCAGAGGCTTCTCTACTCTCTAGAGCACATGACCCTGGACAAGTCATCTACACTCTGAGCCTCAGTGTTTTAAGCTCTTTGAGACTCAGTGTCTTCATTGAGAACATGGAGATAATACTAGCATCTATCTACAGGATTATTATACGAGTGAATGAGGTAAAGCATTTCAAGAGCTATATACATGAGTTATTCTTATTCTTATTATTAGGCTGAGTGACTCCTCTTAGACATCTCCCCATTTTATTTTGCCTTCTTTTCCACTAGGTTCAGGGTTTGGAGGCAGTTACAAGGTTCTTTTGATCTCAAGACAAGTATTAATATGGTAACTTCTGGTTTGAAGTTGATAGTGCCTGTTCATCTCTGCCCATTGAGGGTATTGCCACCCTGGCACAAGTCCTTACCACCTCGTGCCCATACTGTTGCAAGAGCCTGTTGGTGGGTTTTCCTGCCTCAAGTCTCAACTTGATCCAATCCACTCTCCATTTAGTTGCCAAAGTGATTTTCCTAAAGCACAAGTCTAATAACACACACACACACATATTCACACTCACACACACACACACACTCAAATCTAATGGCTCCCTGTTATCTCCAGGATCAAATATAAAATGCTTTCTTTGTCATTTAAAGCCCTTCATAGCCTAGACCCTTCCTACCTTTACAGTCTTCTTATACCTTATTCTTTGACACGTCCAGTAACACTGACCTCCTGTCTATTCATGAACTAGACACTCCATCTCTTGGGTCTGGGCATCTTCTACGGCTGTCCATCATGCCTAGAGGCGTCTCCCTTTTCATCCTCTCACCTTTACCTCCTTCCTTGGCTTCCTCGGCTCCCATTAAGTCCCAATCAAAATCCCACATCCCATAGAAAGTCTTCATTCTAATGCCTTCTGCCAATTAATTGTTTCCTATTTATCCTATATTTGCTTGCTTTCTATATATCTGTTTTCACGTTGTCTCCCCCATTAGACTGTAAGCTCCTTGAGGGCAGGGACTGACTTTTATTCTTTTTGTATCCCTAGAGCTTAGCAGAGTGTTTGACACATAGCAGATGCTTGATAAATGTTCCTGTAACACGTATGACAACATCACAAAACAAACACCATGGTGTCACTTGTAGTAAATTTTCTAGCATTCAAAATATGTGTATTTATAAGAAGAAATATTTTGGAAGCAGCATAGCACTGTATATAGAGGTCTGGACTTAAAGCCCGCAGAATTGGGTTTGAATTCTGTCCTAACCTTCTCTTATTCCTGATCTTATCCTAGCAATTGTCAGCCCTGAATTATTCCCACCATCCTCTGCCTCTGCTTCAACTCCAGTGCTGCTAAGCAAAGCTGGAGAAAATCACAAGACCCATGCTCCTGGGACCACTACAGATTTATGTTGTGTAATCCTGCTCTACTGGGCTCTCACCACAGCAAGGCAATCCTTCTCCACCTCCGCTTCCTTAATGCATTGACTTACTATTCCACTCACCCCAGTGGCTTTTCTAGATCCTTTCTTCCCTCATCAGACCTCTCATGGATTCCCCTCCCTCCTGTCTCAGGCACTTGAAACTGTATGTGGGGAGGGAATAATTTCACCTCTCAGACCTTTATTTGTAAAATGAGAATAAAAATGTTTACCCTTCCTTCCACCGTGGGTTTTGGTGAAGAAAGCACTTTGCCAATTTTAAAGGCTGTACAAACCTGACAGGTGTTTCTTGTTGCCTTCTGCTAGTGCAGGCTCTGTTTGGATCATTCTTTTTTTTTTTTTTGGTCCAAGCTCTGTGATTTCATAAGAACAGGGTAGTCCGACACAAGACTCTGCTGACTCAGGTGGCAGTGTCTCCGTAACTAATTGTCTCAGAGATTCCTGGGCCAGGAGAAGCTAAGTAATGAGAACTAACATTGATGAAGTGCTCACTGTGTACAAGGGCAGCCTCTGACAAATACTCTGTGGCCTTAGGCAAACAGGTGGCACAGTGGGTAGAATTCTGGGCTTGGAGTCAGGAAGACCCGAGTTCAAATCTAGCTTCAGACACTAGTTGTGTGAGCCTGTGAAAGTCACTTCACCCTGTTTGCCTCAATTTCCTCATCTGCAAAATGAGCTGGAGAAGGAAATGGCCAAACCATTCCATTCTCTTTCCCAAGAAGACCTCAAATGGGATCACAAAGATTTGGACACAACTGAACAACAACAACAACAAAAACAAAATGTGCCAGGCACTGTGCTAAGTACTTTACAACTAATGTATCACTTAATCCTCACGACAACCCCAAGAGGTAGGTGCTATTATTACCCTCATTTCACAGATGAGGAAACTGAGGCAAACTGAGGTTAAGTGACTTGTCCAGGGTCACACAACCAGTAAATGTCAGAGGCCAGATTTGAACCCAGGTCTTCGTCACTCCCAGGTTAATTCTCTAACACTACAGGATATTATCTTTTAATAAATCAATTTAGAGATGGAGGAAATCTTAAGAGATAGTGTAGTATAATGTAATCATTTTACAGGTAAGGAAACTGAGGCTCATTGAATTTCCTTTTGATGCAGCCTAGTGCTCCGTCACCTACTTCTTGGGTGACACAGAATCCCCCAGTAGCAGGAGGGGTTACTCTTCCATCTGTCCCAGCAGAGTGAGGGCTCTCCCAGCAGAGTGGTTACTCCAGAGTCTAGGACCATACTAGTCACCCTAGGACAGGGGTTTGTACTTAGGATCCCTAAATGTGTCTTAAAAGAGTAGTTTGATAACTGCTTCAATCTAACCAGTTTCTTTTAATTGCTCAGTTTATATGTATGTATATATATACATATGTATATATGTATATATATGTAAAATAAATATATACATATTTTTATATAAATATATTTATATATGTAAATATATACATATATAAAGATATAAACAAATATATTTATAAAAATATATGCATATATTTATATATAATATATTTTTATATATTATATATAAAAATATGTATATATAAATATAAAATATATATCAGTATACATTTTATTTTATACTTTTAAAAACATTTTAAAACATTATTCTCAAAATGGGTCCATTTTGCCTCATTTTGAATAGTGACCCTTTGTTCTTTTAGATGGGTACATTATCTGCACTATATGGACAGGCACTGAAATTTGCTACAGTAAAAGACATCTGATCTTAAAATAAAAGATTGCCAAGGGGATCTATGCTATAAACAAGGCAAAGAACCCCAGACTTAGGATTCAGACCCTCAGTGTCAACTCTAAACCCATTCTTCTTTCCTTGAAAAGAAGCACAGGTCCTAGAGGATCAACTTACCATTACTTGCAATTGTAGATATGCATCGATGACAGGCCTTCTCCAAACCACCAGGCATTGTTAAGTGTTCTCAAAAGTAGACCTAAGGATTAAAAGAGATCCATTAAAATAACCAGGAAAATATTTTATGTGAATTAATTAACCACCATTATACCATAAATAATGTGGTAATTTAACCACATCAAATCACCAATTTAATATGAATTAAATAACCACATACATATATATGTATTATTGTGTGTATACACATATATGGATGCACACACGTATATCTGAGAACAGCGGTATAGACTAATGGTGAGTCTGTAATCAAAACCCTAGAAGTCCATTTTCATTCTGTCAGTCACTTGCTATATTTCTTATTGTTGTTCAGTTGTTTTAGGCATGTCCAGCTCTTTGTGACCCCATTTGGGGTTTTCTTGGCAAAGACACTGGAGTGGTCTGACACAACCAAAATGACTGAAAAACAAGGCAAAGGTAGTGGTTGTCATTTCCTTCTCCTGCTCATTTTATAGATAAGGAAACTGAGGCAAACAGAGCTACGTGACTAGCTTAGGATCACATAGCTATTAAATTTCTGAGGCCAGATTTGAACTCAGGAAGATGAGTCTCCCTGACTCCAGGCTGGGCACTCTATCCACTGTGCTACCTAGCTGCTCATATGACTTATATTGTCAAGAAGAAATGTAAGAGTGTAGGTGACACAATGAATAGAGCACCGGCCCTGAAGTCAGGAGGACCTGAGTTCAAATCCGTCCTCAGACACTTAACACAAAAACTAGCTGTGTGACCTTGGGCAAGTCTCTTAGCCCCAACTGCCCTCCAAAAAGCAGCAGCAGCAGCAGCAGCAGCAGCAGAAGAAGAAGAAGAAGAAGAAGAAGAAATGTAACCAAGGTTGGGAATGGGGTCTGGAACTGAGTGAGGATCAGCTCTTAGTCCCTGATTCATGGTGGACTTGTGTGACTCTGGGAAAACTGTTTAACTTCTTTCTCAGTCTTCTCATTGACTAACCAGGAGAAATCTGAACCTTTCTTTTACCTCTTATAGATATTATGCTATATTGATCTTCATACAGCATGAGCTCTTGGCCTTCTCTTTCCATCTTGGTGCACTTGGTGAGAGAGTACTGTTCTCTTCTAAACACTCTCTAGTTTATCAATGCTCTTCCTAAAGTGGGGTGCCCAGAACTAAACACAGTACTGCAACAGGACTGTCATCCCCTCATTCCTAGACTCTATGGCCTCCCTTAATTCAGTCTAAGACTGCATTTTTTTTTCATTATTTTAAAATCAGTTCTGTGCTACATCAAAGCTCCATAACATACTGGAGAAAATTTTAAAACCCCTAAACTGGAGCATCTAAAGACACAATAAGATAGGTTTCTCTTAAGTGGTGCTTGGTACAACACAACTGGATGGAGAAACAAACCGGAGCAACTGGAGAAAAAAAAATGGAGTGTAATGACTGGAACCAATCCGTTCATCTCTGGCTCACTCTACTGCCTTCTTGCCATCACAGAACAGGAATAACCCATTACCTTGTCACTGAAAACAGGACTGAAGTCACTCACTGGCAAGAATTTCTTTCTTTCTCTGATCCTTCACTCTGATAACTCCCAGTCAAGGAGTCCTGATAGGAAGAGCTGGTCTGGAGTGGGAGGGGAGGTGGGTATGTCAGTGATAGGACATGGGGTCCTTACCTCCTCTCATCTACTGGCATCTGGCTTTTTTGTCTATTTCTGGGTTATGAAATTATGAAAACTTATGAAAGTTATGAAAGTTTCATAACCTTTTTGGTTATGAAAATTTCTCCAGTTCCGTTTTCTTGGAAAGAACTCCTTTCATTTCCATAAATCAAGGATAAGAGATTGATGGATACCAAGTAATTTATTTAGTCGCCACAGTAAGCTCAACTCCTCCATGCATTGAAAGGCATGAATAAAAAGGAAAAAGGACATAAAGGAAGGATTCCATACATCCTCAGATACTCCATCTATGACATGTGGTGCAGCATAGGAAACAGAAAGCTTGCTTGGAGTCACAAAGACATAGGTTCGAGTACTGCTTCTGACACATACTGTTGTGTGACCTTGGATAAATCATTTAACCTTTCAATGCCTCCAGACAATTCTCTTAAGTCTATAATTTACTGAGGGGTTGTTGATCTGTATTGATGGTAGGAATTTATATACCAGAAATTTTCCCACATTTATAAAATCACAAGTCCAGAGGGAAAAAATACTTCCATTGATAAGAGGAGCATATTATAAGCCCAAGACTTAATTCAATTAAACAGAAATATTTGTCTAAAACTCAATACGTATGAGGACTAGGAGCACAGTAAACTTAAAGTAGACAAACTTCCTGACTTCAAGGAGTTTATATTCTAGTAGATAAGGAAAACCCCATGGACAGTGTGGTCCATGGGGTCACCAAGAACTGGCCATGACTGAGCAACTGAAAAAGGGCAGATAAGATGCATATAAATATCTATTGCACAAATAAAAATAATATAGGTGCTAAGAGTTTGAGTGCTGTCTATGAGATAGCTGAGGAAGGAGAAGCTGCTATTGGTGGAGAAGATCAAGGAAGTCTTCAGGGAGGAGGTGGTACTTTTGTTGCACCTTGAAGGATGGGAGGGCTAGGAGTGGGGGAACATGCTTAGATGTACAAGAGGGTTAATATTACTAATAATATGGTACTATCATTTTTTCTCATTATTGTTAATGTAATACCTTTGCTTGGTGGCCAGTCATATTTTTGGAAACCCTGACCACCTAGAACCCAGATTGGTAAGGACCTGAGAGAAAATGAAGAAAATCTTCTAGGGAGTCTGTGATGGTATAAAGCACACAAATGTTACCAAGAGAACCCCTTAATCCTCTCATAGCTTTTCTGAGTCCTATTTTACGCACAATTCTAACAAGTTGTTGTGGCCGAGTCATTCAGTCAAGTCCGATTCTTTGTGACCCCATAGACCACACCATGCCAGGCCCTTCTAGCCTCCATTATCTCTTGAGGTCTAAGCTCACATTTGTCCAATTTCCACAGGACTGACCTCTAACTTATTAATAACTCACATTTACATAGGGCAAATATTTACATATTGCTTTCTTCAAAAATAACCTTTTGAAGTAGGTATAAGTATGATTAGCCCCATTTTTTGAATGGGGAGACAGAAGTCTAGAAAGAGTGAGTAGACTGCTCACAAAGTCACACAAGTAGTAAGCATCAAAGTAGAACCATTAACCTAATTCTGCTGACTTCAGGTTTCTCCTGCCCCTTTTGACCCATGGAAGACTAGAAGAGGAAGGGAAAATCCACAGGCCTCCATATTGAGCAGGGATATCTGGCAGCCCAGCCATAGAGAAAGAAACAGGAAAACTGAAAAGTAGAACATAAGCGGGGGAAGCATCCATTTGGTATATGGACAAACAGTACTTCAGACCTCAGTAGCCCCTTTGTTTAAATAGGCAAAGAAATTTGTAAAGGAGTTAATAAAAGTTTCTACATTGTTGCTGAGTCATTTCAGTCATGTCTGATTCTCCATGACCCAATTTAGGGTTTTCCTGGCAAAAATACTGGAGTGATTTGCCATTTCCTTCTCCAGCTCATTTTACAGATGAAGAAACTGAGGTAGACAGGGTTAAGTGACTGGCCCAGGGTCACACAGCTAGTAAAGGTCTGAATTCAGGTCATACTGAGATAGAGTTATTATGCTCTGTTCACTATGTTACCTAGCTGCCCCTAAAGATTTTTAAAATAACAAAGGCATGGTTCCTTAAAGGGGTCAACTGAATTTATTTAGAAAAATTCATTTTTAAAATTAATTAATATGACAATATTACGCACTTAGTAGGTGCTTTGGCAAATAGGTGGGGCAATGGACAGAGTACCAGGCCTGGGGTCAGGAAGACTCATCTTCCAGAGTCCAAATATGGCCTCAGACACTTACTAGCTATGTCACCCTGGGCAAGTCACATCACCCTGTTTGCCTCAGTTTCTTCATCTGTAAAACAAGCTGGAGCAGAAAATGGCAAATCACTCTAGTTTCTTTGCCAAGAAAAACCCCAAATGGGGTCACAAGGAGTC
>CM053596.1:76925600-76957756 GCA_028646575.1 Pseudocheirus occidentalis | reverse complement strand
TTTTATTCCCATACTTTCTAGTGTTTTTAATTGGAATGGGTGTTGTATTTTGTCAAAAGCCTTTTCCAGTGCAGTATTTTTTTTATTTCATGTAATCAGAATTGTAAATTTTGTCTTCTGTGATCCTCTCTGTCCTTTGGTTATAGACTCTTTATCTGTAGTTGTAAATAGTAATTCCTTCCTTGTTCCTCTAATTTATTTTTAAGTGACCTTTTATGTCTGTCATATATCCATTTAAAATTTATCTTGGCCTGTGGTATTGGTTTGTTCCAAAATTAGCTTCTGCCAGATTGATTTCCAGTTCTGCCAATAGTTTATAACAAATAGTGAGATAGCGAACTCTTCCTCAGTTGTGTTTACCACATGCCATGTCACAGTGTTTGCCTCTGCATTGGGTGTCTAGTCTATTTTCCTCTTTGACCTTTATATTTTTTAAGTAGTCTGAAACAATTTTATTTATTATTTCTCTGTAGTATAGTTTGAGATGTGATATTGCTAGATCTCCTTCCTTTCCATTTTTTTCAAAAATGATTTTTCTTGAGATGAATTTCCTTTAGGTGAATTTACTTATTTTTTTCCACCTCTATAAAGTAATCCTTTGCTAGTTTGACTGGTATGGCACTGAATAGTTAAATTAATTTAGGTAGTAATGCCATTTTTATTATATTGGATCAGTCTATCCATGATCAATCAGTATTTCTCCAATTATTTAAGTCTATCTCTGTGAAGTGTTTTTTTAGTTGAAGTCATATAGTTACTGTGTGTTTCTTTATAAGTAGACTCCTGTGTATTCTATAGTTATTTTAAATGGAATTTCTCTTTCTAGCTTTCTTCCTGGGTGCTGTTAGTAAAATATAGAAATATTGATTTAAGTGAATTTTTACATCCTTTAACTTTGCTGGAATTGTTTTGATTAATTTTAGTTGTCTCTATGATTCTCCTTTCAAATATAAAACTATCATTTTGTTTTGTCTTTTGTATATTCCCTCAATTTCTTTTTTTCTTGTTTTCTTGTTATGGCTTGCATTTCTAAAACTTTATTTTAAAAAATGGACATCCTTGCTTTAATTGTGTTCTTATTGGAAAGGTCTGTATCCCCATTATGTATAATCCTAGCTCTTGGTTTTAGATAGATAGTACTTTCCATTTATTCCTATACTTTTTAGTGTCTGTAGCAGAAATAGGTATTTTATCAAAAGCTTTCTCTGCATCTCTTTTTTTTTCACTATTTTATTTATTCATTTATTTTTTTAAGTTAACTTTTGTTTATTTTTAGTTTACATCATTCATTTCCAGAAGATTTTGAGTTATAAATTTTCTCCCCATCTTTCTCCCACCCACCACCCCAAAACAGCCATCCCACTGTAGAGCCCCTCCCCCAGTCTGCTCTCTCCTATGTTCTCCCCCACCCATCTCTGACTTTCTGGTAGGGCAGGATGGATCTCCCTATTTCTCTGCATCTCTTGATTTTGTTCCTTTATTACATGGTCTAATTTGTTTATAGTTTTCTCAATGTTCAAACAGCTCTGCATTCCTGACAGAGATATTCTGAGGCTCAAATGAGATGGTGCATATAAAGCACTTTGCAAACCTTAAAGCATCCATTGACTTTATAATACCTCTTTGTGTTTGGTGTCTTTTGTTGCTGTTGTTTATACATTCTCCCAGCATCATTTCCCAAACTGAGAGTTTTTGTTAGGGCCAGGTTCTATGTATTTTCAGAGGGAATTTGTGGGGCTTTGTATGAATCTGATCTGTATTATAGGAGTCTTGGCGGCTGTTTTCATTAGATTTTTGAGTGCTGTGTCCTTTCAAGATTGTAAGGTTGCTCAGGCCAGGTTGCTGCATACTTTTAGTGGGCCAAATCCAGGAGTGCAGCACGTGACTTGGGACTTGGGGTAACCAATTGCTAAATTTTTAGTGTGTTCGTTTATACCTTGGAAGTCAACAGACACTACAAGTCAGGACTTGATTTATTGTTCTGTTTGTTGTCTGAGCTTAAGAAGGTGATGGAAAAAAATGTTAATAATGCAGACTAAACTTAAAAATATGTTGTACATAATTCTCCCTCCCCCCACTGGCCCAGGCCAGTTGTTAAATATTTACTAGCATACCTCTGACTACAGCTGTCATTTTAATTTCGTTTAGTGCCCTTCTTACTGATTTTTCAAAGGTACATTTTTATGTATTTGGCAAAGATGCTGCATTTCACCATATATCTCCTCCCACCTTTCTGCCTCTTCTTATCCTAGCATTAGTAACTAAGAACTCTTTGGGTCTGATCATTTGGCTAATTCTGAATAGTACTCTCGTGTACTCTTGGCTAGCCCACATCTCCGTTTCTTTCACAAGCATAGCTCCAAAGAGACTTGGTCAAATATTTTATTGAAATATAATTATGCTATAACTATAAGTATAGTTAAACTATATCTGTAATATTTTTCTATTCTGTAAGACTAACTTCATTTCCTTCCTTTCATATTTCATTGCCATAGTAAAATTTCTGTTTCAGAGACATGGGTCATCCTATTTTTAGACCCCTGATTCCTACTCTTTTTCCTTCATCTGATCATTCCCAGCTAAACTGGCACCATATTATAATGATAGCCCATTTTCTTTTAGGCTAAAATTGCTTCAAAAGAGCCAATATATGAAGACTTAAATTTATAAAATTAAGATCTTTTGCTTCTAAAAGATGTTCATTGCAAAAATCCTTCAAATAGTAAGCTTCCCTAGGACATTTGATGATTCAATTTACAAAAATTGATTTCAGGAACATGTATATTTTCTAAATCAAGTTATACCTTATACCTAAAATTTAACAGACAAATTATAATATTTTTTCTTTCAAAGCCTTAAGAAAGAGATTCTTTCTATTTATTGTTGACTTCTCCTTGTTGGCCCTTTTCTCAGAGCTTTCCCCCACAACCACCTTGTTATCTATTAGTTTCATTTTCTATGTGTCTTAAACATAACTCTTTGACCCTTATTAGTCTGTATTCATTCCTTTTACTCACCTTTGGCTTTGGCTAGATAAGTGTTTTCCCATTTCCCATTTTATTCTTTCCCCCTCGTTTCGATGCCATTTCTTCTTTCAGGTTATCCTTCTTCCCAGCTGGTTAAACCATTGTTTTTGTTGATCCATGTAATTAGACAAGTCCTTCTCCCTGTATCTCTTCCCTACCCTCAATCCTCAATTCAGTCCTCCCATTTATATGCCCCAATTTTTCATTAGTCAATCAATAAGCCTCTGTTAAGTACTTACTGTATAAGCTTACTGTGTAAAGAGCTAGAGATAAAAAAATAAATAAAAGCAGTCCCTTCCCTTGAGGAGCTTATAATAGTCTGTACATCAGAACATACAGGATGAACACAGAGCAGAGGGAAGGCAATTTTCAAATGGATGGCACCAGCAGCCAGAGTGGGAGGAGGAGGGTGTCAGGAAATGCCTTCTGGAGGAGGCGGCACTTGAACTGAATGTTAAAGGAAACCTAGACTTAGGAGACTGTGCTTGGAATGAATAGAAGTGTAAGCTAGAGAGTGGGGAGCTGGAAATGTCCCTGCCAGAGTGCTCTCTCTCTCTCTCTCTCTCTCTGCTCCCTCCTTGGCCTCTTCAAGTCCCAGCTAACATCCAGTCTTTCACAGGAAGCCTTTCCCCAGCTCTCTCAAGTCTAGTGGCTTCTCTCTGTTAGTTATCGTCTGTTTGTCCTGCAGGTAGTCTGTTTGCATATGTTTATTTGCTTGTTTTCTTCCCCTTTAGATTATAAGCTCTTTGTCCACAGGGGCTCTTTGTTGGGTTTTTCCCTTTTTGGTTTCCTCAGTGCTTAGCACAATGCCTGGCCAGTAGTGCATGCTTAATTAATGTTTACTGATTGATTGATTGATTGATTGAAGCTTGCTGCTTTTTTATGATAAAAGAAAATTATCTTTGGATAGAGAAGAGAGTCTGCTCTAGCCTGGCTGCTGTGGGCAATATTACTGGCCAGACCTGAAGCAGGGAGTTACTATTCATACAAGCTCACTACCATTTTCATTTACAAAAAAATCATATAAAATTCACTCTGGGAAAAGACAAGATTCTCCCAGGACTTAAAAGTTATTAAAAAGTATTTGAACAACTCTTTTAAAGCTTAAAATGGCACTAAAACTTTGGGGACACATGTATGTTCTTTAGCAAATGGCAGAAGGGGATGAGCTGCAAGCCCCTTCTTTTCTCCACTGCTTTTGATTTGCTTTGCTCTCTATGGTTATTGAACTAAGATCCTTTTCTTCCCAGGTGTGCTCTGTGGCATGGTGGCCATAGCAGATTCTGTCAAGCAAGAGGCAGCCCTGGCTGTCCATACCCTCAAAAGTATGGGTGTGGACGTGGTTCTGATAACCGGGGACAACAGGAGGACTGCAGAAGCCATCGCCACGCAGGTCTGCTGGTGTTGGTGTTTGGTTTGTTGCTTGTCATGTTCTCTCCTTGGGAGTCCTTTAATGATTTCTGGGGCTGGCTCCCTTTGGCCCCATGTGTCACAATATCCTAGGACTCAGAGTCCAAGGGGGCCTTAGAGATCAGGCAGGCGGGTGACCCCTTATGAGGAAACTTAATATGTTGTTATCTTCATTTTTACCACAGACACAGATAATAAATGTTAGAGCTGTCATTTGAACCCAGGTCTGCTGACTTGAAAGCTGGGACTCTTTCTAGGCCTCTCTGTATTGGTCTTCATCACTGATACCTGACTTTGGTGTGAAAAAAAACTCCATTTTTCTGTGTGTTTCCTTATTTGTTTAAAAAAGAGGGGAAAAAAAGGTGCCATATAAAGGGAGCACCTTTGCTAATACAGAATTTGAGCTTTTTCTGAATGTAAACCAAAGGAACAGGAACCCTGGGTTTGAATTCAGTCCCTGCCACTTACTCTGTGTAATTAATTTTGTTTAACATATACTGGTGCTGACGGAGCTATGAAGGGGCCTTACAGTTCTGGATTTAATTTTGGAATTAAATGAGTGACTGACCTGTCCAGAGCCGTTAGTCTCACTGTTGCACTAAAAGGGCACACACCCCTAAGAAACCAAAAACAGAAACAGAAATCTGATTTGTGCCAAGTTGTTTGTAGCAGTATCTTCTGTGGTAGCCAAAAACTATAGCAATTGGGAAATGGCTTCCAAAGCTAAGGCATATAGATATAATGGGGTATTATTGTAGAATAAGGAATGAAGAATTCAGAGAAACATGGAGAGATTCATAGGAATTGAAGCAGAGTTCAGTAAGAAAAAAGAAGACAAGTATACAATAATACATCATTGTGAAAAGTTCATTAAAAATAAATGTAACTCCAGGTAACTGAAAACCAATCAACAAGCGTTTATTAAGCTATTGTTATCAGTGAGACATTAAGTTAGGCTCTAGTGATGCAAAGACAGAAAGAGAGGAAGAGGGAGAGAGGGAAAGGAGAAGAGAGAGAGAATATGAGAATGTTTGGCCTCAAGTTGCTTCCAGTCTAATAGGAGAGACAAGATGTATACAATGAGAGGAGGTGTTATGGTCCTAAGTGCTGGCTTAGGAGTCAGAGGGCATGGGTTCAAATCTTACAGTTGACATTTCATATATATCAGTTTGACCATGGACAAGTCACTTAAATCACCTCTAAAGGAAGGCATTGAATTCTGGGTCTGGGATCTCGTGTGTAAAATTAAGGGGCTGTCGGATGATCATTAAAATTGTTTCTGACTCTGTATCCCACCACCTTAAACCTAGTGCTTTTAAAAATACGTTAGTCCTTTTCAGCTAATTATAGCTGGTCTAGGGAAGAAGAAGCCATAAAGAATATTTTTGAGGCTCAGTTTCAGCATGTCTACTTCCAAGGAATTTTGGTCCCTGAAAGACACAGGTTGTTGCCAGGCTGTTTCTTAGGGAAAAGGTTATCAAAGTATAATCACAAGGCTGTTTTCACTTGCAGTGTCTGAATCATGCCCCTGCATGTGGATTAATTCTCCTAATGGTGGGGGGGAATATCATCATTGCCCTTTCAGTAATGAGCTCTGGTCACGTGGTGGCATACCAACATAGAATTCCAGAACAGGATGAGGGTAAAAAACTTCACAGAAATGCCACTGGCGTTGATAATGCCGTTGCTGATTTCTTCATTGCTTAGAGCTGGACTTAACATGCTTTTAAACATCAGCTTTATGCATTTTCCACACCTGGAATGGCCCCTCTATGTCAGTAGAGAAAGGGGCAACATAGAGTAGCCGATGGGATAGAGATTCAGGGTCAGGCCCACCTGGCTCTGAATCCTGTTTCAAACACTAAAAACTGTGTAACCTTGGGTACGTCTCTTAGCGTCCCCATACCTCAGTTTTCTCATCCAAAAATAGGGATCATGACAGTGCCTGCTACAGAGTTGTTGTGGGAACAAATGAAATAATGTATGTAAAGCGCTTTGTAAAACCTGAAAAACTCCATGTAAATATCAGCTGTCATTACTGTTGCTGTTATTGGATTCCTGTATAGAATGACTTGAACCTAAGAAGACCCCTCCATTTGCCCATGGACTCTCCCAAAATACACCATTAATAATTTGTTCCTTTGGGCCTAACAATTCTCATTATGGTTCCTGTGTAAAAAACAAATAACCCTTTAGCAGACAGCCCAGTAAACCTTCTAGTCCCTCAGACCTCGGTGTGAGCCTTTCAGTTCTGATGTGGAAGTTTAGAGCTGGAATCGACTGCAGAGGTTGTCTAGTTTAGGGGTCCTTAACACTTTGTATGTAATGCACCCCCCCTCCTCCGGCCGTTTGGCATCCAGACCATGAGTCTCTGCTCAGAGTAATGTTTTTAAAGAATTGAAGGAAATCACAAATTTCAGTTAGAGGTTGGTGAAAATAAAGATGTCATTTTTCCTATCCAAGTTCACTTGAAATCTTTCCATGGACCCATATCCTGGGTTAAGAAGAACCTCTGACTCAGTTCACCCCCAGCCTCTCATTGATGAGGAAACTGAAGAAAACCACATGGTTTTCCCAAACCATCACCATTTTCCAGTATTAGAGAAACATGTTGGATATTACCTTTGTCACACTATTGTAAGCAGATTTTGATGATTAGAAAGAAGGAAAAGAAATTCAGAACATGAGACATGGACCAGGGAGAGCAGTTGGGGGGGGTGGTACAGGGGGGCATATCAGAACCTCACAGTATTCTGGGGTTTAGACTGTAGAATCCCACACTCTCCTTTTGCCAGTAGGGAAGCCAAGGTCCAGCGAAGTTAGGATTTGTCCAAGATCCCTCAGGGAAGCAGTGGCAAAGCCAGGTCTTCGTCCTCTAACTCCATGCTGTTGTTCCAGAAAAAGGAGGCTGGAAACAGAGATTGGGGGCCCTAGGGATGAGATTAGCACTGTTTCCTGGGGACAACTCTGACCATGACTGTACATGATCTTGTGCTTTTAAAAATGCCTCATCTTTAGCAACAGCTGAGGAAGAAGGCATCAGTAAATACAGATGTCCTCATGCAATGTAATCCATGATTTAAATTTATTTGCATGCAGGCATCATTACTTCTTGTTTTCCAGATGTTGGCTGGAACTCAGGGCATGGGAATTTGTATGGAGGTGGGGGGGGGAAGGTAGGGGGGTGGTCCTTATGGATTGGGAATCCCTGACGGCAATTCTCTGGTTATACTCCATTAAATCTCAGGCTCTTGAGCAGATTCAGGGAAGCAGAATTTACCTTGTTGTGTACCCAGAGGTGGAGGTGATAGTGCCCTCCCACCAGCTGATGTTTACTTGAGAAGCTTAACTAGAAGAAATGACTGTGAATGGGAGTTCAAAGAAAGACCTGGATTTTGTTCTACACCTCCACCACTAACTCCCTGTGTGGCTTTGGGCCGGTCACTCCTCTTCTCCTCCTTAAAAGGAATGGGTCCAAATCAGTCAGTGGCTCACAACCTTTCAATATGAGGAAGCTTTTTTGATGTCATACAAATTCCATTAATAAAAGTTGTGGTAGGAAAAGTATTCTTGGCACAAGTTATTGGGGATATACGTGCTGACAAGGCCATGATACCTGATGCATGCAGGAATACACGGACCCTCTTTTAATCCCTACCGCCTACAGCTGGAGCAGTACAGTAAATCATCCCAGTCAGTGAACGCTCATGAAGCACTCATCATATTCCAGGCCCTGTGCTAAGCATGGGGACCCGGTGACAGAAGTGAAACAATCCTGCCCTCAAAGAGCTTGTGCTCTGTTGGAGGTCTCTGTGGTCTCTCTTTGTTCTAAAGATCTGTGCTTCTGTGATCTCCCTTAAATGCCTAAGTGCCTACTTTATTGCTTAGTAGCCACCCCAGATTAATTTATTCTTTTGGCATTTATGTCCATTTCCAGTTCCTCCCTTGATAATAAGATAATTACAACCCATATTTTATGTGGTGCCTTCAGATTTATACTGCTTTCTTTGCATCAGCCCTGTGGGGTACATGGTACAAGTATCATTATCACTGCCATTTTAAAGATGAGGAAGCTAAGGCTTAGAAAAATTACAGGAGTTTCCCAAGGTCCAGCCCTCTTTCCACTTTACCATATTGCCTTAACTATCCAGTCTGCTCTCTCAGCCTGTCTAGATTTGAAAGATAGATGGTCAAGGCGCAATGACAGTATTCTCTTATTCTTCCAGCGTAGCCCACCTCTACCAGTCACCCTGTTTCAGGACACATGTTCTTGATGCAAGAGGGAGGAATGGAAGTTCTGGGCTTCTGGGGGCTGTTTTTGGCCTTACATTACCACACCGTGATTTTCTTTCCTTTATAGGTGGGCATTCACAAAGTTTTTGCAGAGGTCCTCCCCTCTCACAAGGTGGCCAAGGTCCAGGAGCTTCAAAACCAAGGGAAGAAAGTAGCCATGGTAGGAGATGGAGTGAATGACTCTCCAGCCTTGGCAAGGGCTGACGTCGGCATTGCCATTGGGACGGGGACAGACGTAGCTATTGAAGCCGCTGATGTCGTCCTCATTAGGGTGAGCTTGTATCCCTCTTCCTGCCTTCTTTTCCTCCCTAACTTGGGGTAGGAAGTGCAGTGGGAGGAGGGTGTAGTCAGTGACAATGGGCTTCCTGAGTTACAATATGCTCCTGTGTTTCAGAACGATTTGCTGGATGTGGTTGCTAGCATTCATCTTTCCAAGAGGACTGTCCGGAGAATACGAATAAATCTGGTCTTGGCCTTAATTTATAACCTAGTTGGGATACCCATTGCAGCAGGTAGGTGGTGATTTGCAGCTGGTTTGTTGCAAAGATGTTCATCAGCTTGGTTCCTGACTCCAAAGAAGAAGGAGTAGAGGAACTCTCTTGGGTAATTTTTTTTTATGGCTTAGATATGAGCTGTGCTCTGGTGGAGGATAACAAATCCTCTGATGGAGAGAGAGAGCTACCTATAGCATGCATTTCTCTCTGTGTTTTTAGGAGACAGATAGGAAACTGCTTACTTGGATCTATCCACCAAGGGGAAGAATGGGGTTTCCCGAGGCAGAAAACTTTGAGATGTCAACAGGATCATAGGACATTTTAAACAAACAAGCAAACAAAAAAAAGAACAATATTTAGCCGCACTGCCCACGTGAGTGGGAGGGACATCTTTCTTTCCCAGGGGTAAAAGAAGGAACCACATTATCTTTATGTTCTCATGAGAAAGGCCCCTAGCATGTCAGGCAATATAATAGCTGGCATTTTTATAGAACTTTAAAGATTTACAAAGCACTTGATTCACTTTAAGGTAAGGCAAATATTATTAGCTCTGTATTTTGCAAATGAGGAAACAGGGAAAGAAAGGTTACATAAATTGCCCAAGGTCAGACAGCTAAGAAGTGTCAGAACCAGGACCTAAACCACTCTCAAATCCAGCTTTCTGCCACATTTGATACTAGATGGAGGGGTTGTGATTTATGATCTGAGAGGGAGTATCTGCTGGATAGATGAAATCGCACATATCACAAAGCATCAGAGTATCTTTGTCCTCACTTGCCCAACTCCTGTCTGCCTTTGCCAGCACCGCTGTCTGTCTCTCCCACATCTGTCTCCATCTGAAGATCCGATTTAGATCTTATTAGGATTAAGCCCTGTGTCTAAAGTCTGTAGCCCAGCTCAAGCATCCCCTTTCTTCTCTCCTCCCTCCATCTGAAGCTTCTAGAATCATAAAGCAAGTATTGCCAATAGGTACTGCACTCACATAATACTTGAAGGTTTGCAAAGCATTCTACAGATGATCTATGTTACGTTCACAGGCACCCTGGGGAGTAGATGTTATTATCATCTCCCTTTTTCAGTTGAGGAAACTGAGGCATAGGACTGGAATGTCTAATAGAGAGAAATGCTCACACTGCACTGAGAAGAGGGGATAAAGTCTCTGAGAATGACTTTTCCGTCTTGAGCCTTTCTCTCTTTGTCATTACAGGTGGCTCATATAACAGGGATTAGTGCTCTGCCAGCATTCATTCATTCTTCATTCACTGGGACAGTAGAACCTTCCCCTCCTCTCAGAATTACAGTGGAAAGCTGACTTTCACCTCTTTTCAGTCTGATAAAGAGCCAGGCGCTTTTGTGGTCAAGTTATTTCACCCATCTTGGTTTCCCCATGTGTAACACGTCGGGTCCAAGCCCCTTGTTTCTACTAAAACAAAATGTTTTGATGTCCTTGGGTGAAAACTGATCTTTAAACACTCTGATGATCTGGTATTTAGTCAGCATGAATTTTCTCCACCAGTATAGCTTGTCCTCAACCCCTCAGGATCTTCTGGACTTTCTCTTTGAGAAAATTCATCACCTACAGACTAACCTTCTAGTGGGGAGCCTCTCTTTAACTAGCTGGGAGACTTTTGAACAGTAGACTAAGGACCATTTCTTGAATGCCTGCTCTGTGCTAGAGATTATAGGTACAAGTACACAAAGGAGCTAAGCCTGCCCTCCAGTACCTTGTATTCTAAAAAGAGATGTAATTCACTACTAGATGAGTATTTGAAGCCTTCAACTTGAAAGGACTTGCCAGGATGACTGATTTTGATAGACTTAGCCCTTCTCAGCAGTGCAAGGACCTAAAACTATTCCAAAGTACTCATGATGGAAAATGCCATCCACATCCAGAGAAAGAACTACAGAGTTTGAATGCAGAGCCAAACAGACTATTGTCTTTATTTTATGTTTTTTGCTTTGTTTTGTTTTGGTTTTTTTCTTTCTCCTGGTTTCTCTCATTCCTTATAATTCTTCTATACAACATGTCTAATGTGAAAATGTGTTTCATAGGAATGTATATGTAGAGCCTATATCAAATTGCATGCTGTCTTGGGGAGGAAAGGAAGGAGAAAAGGAGGGGGGGCGTAATTTAAAAGTTAAGGAACTGAATGTTAAAAATTAAAAATAAATAAATTAACTTTTAAAAAAATAAAAAAGAAAGGACCTGCCAGAATTTCTGCAATGATGAAGCACCAAGGTAGGACTCAGGAGTGATCTATAAATACAAAAAATTATTATTATACTCAATAACTTAAAAAAAACCCAACCCTCTCCTGTGTTAATGTGGCTTTTCTCTGATTTTTTTCTGATCATATCTGCTACTTGCAATCATAAATAGAGAGCTTCAAGGGTCTCAGAGGTGCTTTTCCCCTGTACCATGCACCATTCCAGGGTTTCACTTCCCTTTTCCCAAACCTCACCCTTAAATGCCTTGATAAATTATATACATCTATAAAAGTGTCCTTAAACCTTACAGTGCCATATGCTGACCAGTTTCAGGAAGAGCCAAGCAGATGGGATCATTAAGGAGCATTAAGCCTCCTTTATGATTCCATGATTTCTTGTTCTCTAGCTTTGAAAACACAATAATTGAATTGTTTTGTTCTAAAGTGTCTTGTGCCCAGTGAGCACTCAGCAGACAAGCATGGAAATGATTTTGGCGGTACTAAGGGAGTGGGGCTGGGGGGCTTCAGAAGGACAGCTCATGGCGGCACCACAGTGCACAGAGAGCTGGACATGGAATCAAGAAGACTCACCTTCCTGAGTTGAAATCTGGCCTCAGAGATTTACTAGCTATGTGACCCTGGGCAAGTCACTAAACCCTGTTTGCCTAATCTGTAAAATAAGCTGGAGAAGGAAAAGACAAACTACTCTGGTATCTTTGCCAAGGAAAACCCAGATGGGGTCACAAAGAAGGGCTGGACACAATTGAAATGACCGAATAACAACAAAAGTGGGAGAGAAGGAGAGAAGAGGGAGAGAGACAGAAACATGTCAGACACCAGATTCCCATCTCCCAGATGTAGCCTCTTTGGGTTAGGATCTTGTTGATTGTTGCAGCTTCTGTGATTAAATAGATGGGGGTGCTCTGCCAGGTGGTGCAGACCACAAGTCTCCGTGCCTTCTCATTCCTCTGCTCTTGCAGTTTTTTCCTTCCACAAATCCTCCTCATCCCCAGCTCTCCCTGGCAGGCTGAAGGACTTCCTCTGGACCCTTTAATGACTAGCATAGCACTCAGGAGCTTGGCTCCATTCTCCATTCTGAAGGCTTGACTAGCACGCCTTTACCAATTACACATCTGCTGGATAATTTTTTTTAAGTCGTTTCTCAGGGCAGCCTGCTCCCCCCTACTCTGCATTTCTGGATCACCCACAATTTGGATTCTCTTGCTATTGGGGTGGTCCATGCTTCACAGTCTGATGGCATCGCTGGGAAAACACTGGTAGTGAAGAAGGGGTAGACGTTTTGCCTAGGACAACCAAAAATAGTCCTGATGTGTGAACTGGGGAATGCAAAGTGTAAAACAAAATGTTCCCTTTCCTCAGGGAGCTTACACTAGTGGAGAGAAAGCAGCCTACACACAGGCAAGCCAGTGTAGAGTATCCACAAAGTAACTTCAAGAGGGAACACTAGGAATTGGGAGGAAGGAACATTTGACAACTCAGGCTGTTCTTTGAAGGAAGCTTGGGCCTCTCTGAGTCAGAGGTCTGGAGTGTATGATCCCCACACAAAGGTTGTTGTACATCCTTCATTCTCGAAGAAGACCAATGACATCAGGAAGGTGATATCTTGACTTGTAAGTGAATTGGATTTAAATGAGGCACAACTGTGCAGAGTCATTAGCCTTACTCTCTCCTCCAGAGTCATCTAGGTCCAGTGGCACATAGATCAGGATGACTAGAGATGGCCCCAGGTGCAGTGGGAGATCTTGGCTTTTTTAAGCAAAGGTCTTTCCCAGGCCTCAGTTTGAGGCAATACTCAGTGATTAAGGCTAGGTAAGAAATGAGGCCCCAAAAATGACCTTTTGCCTACTCCAAAAAGGAAAAAATCAGTCTGGGAGAGGAAGAACCTCAGGGTTTCCTACCAGAACCAAAACAATTGCTGTTTACACTCACTTTGAGCCATCAAACCCCAAACAATGACCTAGTGAGACTTGGGCTCAGACTGATTGTTGGCCAATCAGTGGGAGCCAGTGTGATTTGGGTTTAAGCCATACTCAAGTAGCTCCATTTGAACCCCAATGGGTTTTATTAAAGCCTGTTTTTTTCCAGTGGTGTATTTCAGTTAATCATAAATGAAACTTCATGGGACAAAAGAGTCAATTGTCCCAGTTTGGGTTTGTTTTGTTTTGATTTGATTTTTGGAGGGGGGAAGACAAGGCAATTAAGGTTTAGTGACTTGCACAGCTAGTAAGTGTGTCAAGTGTCTGAGGCTGGATTTGAACTCAGGTCCTCCTGACTCCAGGGTCGGTGCTCATTGCATCACCTAGCTGTCCCATTTTTTAAAAATGATAAAATAAATAAGTAGGGAAGAGA
Organism: Pseudocheirus occidentalis; assembly: GCA_028646575.1. Classification (NCBI taxonomy): domain Eukaryota; kingdom Metazoa; phylum Chordata; class Mammalia; order Diprotodontia; family Pseudocheiridae; genus Pseudocheirus; species Pseudocheirus occidentalis. The sequence goes on along the minus strand of CM053596.1, from coordinate 76,943,956 downwards.
AAAAGATATAGCTTGTAAACTCCAAGATATCTTGCAAGTAATCAAAATTTATATTCCTTTGGGTAGAGCACTCACAGGTAAAGGTATGATTCCCTCAGTGGAAAGAGGGAGAGCATGGAAGGAGGGAGGGAGAGAGGGAAGGAAGGAAGAAAGGAGGAGCAGCGTTGCCCAAGTGGAAGTAGCCAGTTGAGTGCCCAGTGGGGCAGCTGTTACTACTACTTAGATTGTTGTTTGTCCTTCATTCAGAAGAGGACTAATGACATCAGGAAGGTGATGTATTGATTTGCAAGTGAATTGGATTTAAGTGAGGCAGGGCTGTGCAAAGTCACCAGCCTCACTCACCTGGGTTGAAGTACAGAGGAGGAAGATGAAGATTGTCATACTCTAGTCCCCTCCTACCTTTCCACTCTTCTGAAACTCTACACCCCACCATGTCTTCAGTCCAATGACAGTGGTCTAACTATTCCACAAATAAGACTCATCTCTCAGCTTCAGGCATTTTCTCTGGCTGTCCCCCATGCCTGGCATCCTCTCCCTCCAATATTCTGATTATTGCCCTCCTTGGCTTCCATTAAGTCCCTTAATATCCTACCTTCTAAAGGAAGTCTTCCTCAACCCCTCTTAATTCCAGTGTCTTCCCTTTTTAATTATTTCCTATTTATCCTATATATAGCTTGCTTTGCATATATTTATTTTTCACATTGTCTCTTTTATTATTTATTAGATTGTAAGCTCCTTGAGGGCAGGGACTATCTTTTGCTTCTTTTTGTATTCCCCAATATTTAGCATCGCACCTGGCACATAGGTGTTTAATAAGTGTTTATTGACTGATTGATTGTGGTAAAGCTATCTGGCCAGATTAACCAAAAGGTAGAATTTTAGAACATAAGACTTGATAATAAGGATTGGCTCACTCTTTTTTTTCCATTCTGTGTTTAGCACTTAGTAGGCACTTAAATTATCAATTTTTTGTTCAAAAAAGAAGAGAAATATGAAACAAAACTAGAAAGGCAGGTGGGAGTCATATTGTCTAGGGCTTTAAATGTGAGACTAAGGTTGGTTTTGTTTGTTTTTAAATTTTATCATGTGTGTATTTCTTGTTGGCTAGGTGTGTTCATGCCCATTGGCATTGTGCTACAGCCCTGGATGGGATCTGCTGCCATGGCTGCCTCTTCCGTATCTGTGGTACTTTCCTCGCTACAGCTAAAGTTGTAAGTGCCATAGAGAGTAAAGGGAGGGCATGAGGTCCAGGATAGAAAAGCTCAACCGAGGAGTCTGGGGATGCCACAAAGGGTGACCCCAGTGGAACTGAATGTGTTACTTGTAAAATTATTCATAAGCAACCACTGATGATTAGCGCTCACTAAGTGCCGGGGCTGACTTGCTGTGCCTTGTATCCAAATGGCGTCATCTTTGCTCTCAAGGAGGCTCTTTCAGTTCTTTTTTAAAGCTGCCTTCAGCTTGGAAAGTTTTTACAGTAGGAGAACAACTCCTGCCCCTTGGCAAGTTGAGCCATTTTTTCCTTTAAAGGGAATAGAGGAGAGAGGAGGGCAGCATAGCTCCTGTTGTTGAAGTGGGTGAGGAATGTCGCATACATAATCAGATGTGATCACCCAGTCTGCTGTTTTTGTTTAAGTTCCTTTCCCTGGTTACTTGTAAAGTCTTGTTTGGTAGGAGTAGAGGTACAGCTGGACATGATTACAGTAAAAACAAAAGACAGCCATAAACAATAATAGAAATGGGCAACCCTCGGTACTGTCTTTTTAGCTTTTCTTTTTGGGGTCATCCTCATTTAAAGTCTTTCAGCAACATATAACATTTCCTTAGTCTACAAGAGCTAAAAATAAAAAAATGCATAAGGCTTTCCTTATCTCCTTCCTAGTTATAAGAAGCCAGATATGGAAAAGTATGAAGCCCAAGCCCGTGGCCACATGAAACCCCTTAACCCATCCCAGGTCAGCGTTCACATTGGGATGGATGACCGGCGAAGGGATAACAAGGTCATCTCATGGGATCAGGTCAGCTACGTCAGCCAGGTGTCACTGTCCTCCCTGACATCCGATAGGTTGTCTCGGCACAGCCCCCTGGTAGAGAATGGAGGGGACAAATGGTCACTACTCGATCGGGATGAAGAACAGTCTATCTGAAAGGTGGCGGCCATCACGGAACATCCACAGCATGATCAGGGTGCCATGTTTCCCAGAGGAGCAATGAGTTCCCCATACACAAAAGGACATGGGGAGGAATTCTTTTGCTTCAGGTCAGCTAAATAACTGTAGCATCACTTTTCCTTTGCTGAGATGAACTGAAATCTCTGGCATTGGGAGCAATTCTGACACACTTGTTCCTCCTGACCAAGGCAACCTATGGCTTTTCCCAGAAACAAATTTAGGCCTAGAAAAAAGAGTTCTAGCCCATGGCAACCATCTTCAACACTAATTTGAAATATTCAGGAGAAAATCTTTAGCCTCCACCATTTTACCAATTCTTTGTTTTTGGAGAAGGAAAAAATCCCCAACAAATGGGGAAGGGAAAGCCAGTGTTCCTCACAGTTTCCCTTTTACCATTTGGGAGGAATAGTAATAGTGAAATGTGGAAAATCAGATAATCACATTAGGACTTTACTGTAGAGTCTATGTAAAAACGTTGTGTCTTTTTTTCATTAATGCAAGTCCTTATGTTTATCATATTGTTGAGACCACAGTTTACCTCAAAGTGCCATTCTCTTGCAGCATATGACCTCTTTTTCAGTTCTCTTCTCTCCTCCCCCTCTTCCCACCATCCCTTTCCTCTCTCCAGGACCACACCCCTGGCTCCCATGCTTGTACTCCCTAATTTGTGGTCATGATTCTTTGCTCCTTTGTTCCCCACCTCCTCTGTATCTGCTACAGTCGGTTCTGTTTCCTTTCCGATGTTTCTCCACTCTGACTTGACTTGTGCACTTCCCGGCTGAGGTGGTGGCATCCCTGTGTATATGTGGCAGATGGCTCGCCATCTATCTTTGTGTGACAAGGAATGCTTTTATCACCTAAGGCCCCTCAGTCATTGCTTCTCACTGAGGAGGAATGGGGTGTGTTGTTCTGCAGCAGCAGCTGCTGCTGGGAGCCTGAGATTTAAGAGCAGATTAAAAACCTTTCTTCCTAGAGGCTGTGGGGCCCCAGCATAAGGGGACAGCAGTGCCACTCTGCTGAGCACAGAGTGCTGTTCAGGTGTTTGTGATTGGCAGGCAAGGGGTAGGGAGGGAGGATGGGATGAGGAGTGTTTTCTGTGGAAAGCAGTCACTCAAACAGGATTGTTTAGGAAGCCTTAGTAAATCGAAGCCTCCTCAACTAATTCATGGCCTTCCGGGGACGTACATGAGCCCTGCAAAAAATAGAGAGGAAGTATTTTGGGGGAGTCAAAGGGGGACAACTGGATGCTCTCAAGTGAAAAATACATATTTTTTATCTTCATCAGCTACTTGCAAATGGCATCCACACAAGAAGGCAGATGGATCTTGTTTTATTGTCTTAAGTTAATTTGTTACAACTGATAATTGAAGGGCCCATATGGGAGGTGGGCTAGTGGAAAGCTCCAGGAGTGGAATTAGTTAAGTAGACCCTTTAGACAGTGGGTTGGAGGATCTCTGAGGACAAAGGGGCCACGAACGATAGATATTGTGCTATTTCAAGCAATGATCAATATTTACCAGCAAAAAAAATTTTTTTAATTAAAAAAATGTACACCCCAGTTTCAGGGGGGTACATGTGATATTAATGTTAGTTGCACTGACTTTGAATGGAGTTCAATATTGAGACAGTTTCATCTGTTTATAGAAAGGTTAGTTTTTTCACATTATGGGCTATTTTATTTTCCTAGAGTTTTTCCTCTGAAATCCAGAGTTCTATTTTCTTACCTGTCCCTTTTACCTTTTTCTTTCTTTTCCTTCTGTTCTATTGACTATCCTGAGTAAAAGTTGCCATTTTTCTAAGTTAATAATGACATGAAGAAGATAATTTTGTTGATTTTTTAAAAGCTTTAAAAATGTTAAATGTCATGTTTATATACACACGAAAATATTTATGTAATTGTAAAAGAAAAAACCTCATAAATGTGCAATAGTTAAAGGATTTATTTTGGGGCTGATAGAATGTTTACTATTTTTGAAATACTTCTCATACAACCTTAAAATAAAATTGTTACTTTTTATCCATTTCCAAAACTGTTTGTCATTCTGTCTTTGGGAGTAGGAGGCTGTACTTTTGGTATTATGTGGTGAGTCCAAGTAATACTTTTGGTTTTCCTTTTTTTCGGGGTTGTTTTTTTTTTTTGCTCTTTGGAGGGCAGTTGGGGTTAAGTGACTTGCCCAAAGTCACACAGCTAGTTTTTGTGTCAAGTGTCTGAGGTCAGATTTGAACTCACGTCCTCTTGACTCCAGGGTGAGTGCTCTATTCACTGCACCACCTAGCCTGCCCCTTTGGGGTTTTTTTTTTAAGTTTATTAAATTTCATTACCTGTTCTGCTGAAAGGTTGAAGCCTCATCTGAAAAAGTAGCTTCAGCCAAGCAGTTTATTAAAGAATTAAGTTGGTATTGTACTGCATCTTGACACCAGCCAGCTGACCAATCTCAGTAAATTCTTCCCATGAACAGAAAACCAAATGTATTTTGAACAAAACTGGTGATGGATGGAGTTGGCCGATACAACATTACTGATTTAAGACTTTTTATGGATAAAATTCTAGCTCTGAAGTACATGGTCTTAGTATTCGTTTTTTACCACATATGATGCAATGAATTCAGAACTAGACAGACACCAACTTGAAATTACAAGGAAGAAGTTATGCAAAAGGTGAAAATAGTAAAAAAGCGTTGTTATCCAGTCATTTATGAGTAGTTAAGGTTTTTTTCCATACCATGGTGTTGTTTCAGAAGTGTTAAAGTTGCTAACCTTCTGTATATCGCTAATTTAGGACAAAATTTTGTTGGGTTGTATTATGCTAATTTATTTGGGGATCCAGTGCTCAGTTCTCACTCATATGCTTCCTCACTCATCAAGGTCTGAAGGATTGCTCAGAGTCCTCTTGATCAGCCAACTTGTAATCAACAAGTTATTCTGAAGCCCAAATTACCTTGTTTAAACAACAAAAGACTTTTAGATCCATCCTGTTGGTCTAATATTGAATCCACTCACAGCAATTTGCTGAACATAATAAATAATAATAAATTCAAAGACCTTGTTAAAATTTAGTTTCACAGGATAGATTTAGTATTCTGTTTAGTGGCAAAGGAGTGAAGAAAAGATCAATGCCAAATAAATTTAACTGAGGTCTCATTAAATAACTTTTGGCATCTGTAATTTTGAATTTTCTCCATCTGACGCAATCCCCAAACTAAACTTATCTATGAGGTTTGGCAACTGAGCCACTTGGAGTGCCGTCATGGCACTTAATATTTTTACAGAAAATTATAAAAGTTCACTTTGTTTTTCTAACTTGTATGCATTTGCTGAATGATCATGAAAGTTTGAATAAGTATGAAACACCTGAAGAGTAGCCTAAGCATTTGTGGGAAGGGCAATACTTTTCTAAAGACTGGTCAATAGTATACTTAGAGCACTAAAAGGACTGAGAGATAAAAAGGTGAATTGACAAGATTTATCAATAGATTTGACATGGCAGGGTGAGAGAGTCAGGAATTGAGAGTAACACCTAGGTTGCAGTCCTACATTACTAAGATTCTTTATATCTCCAGTGCTTGTACAGTGCCTAATATATAATAGGTGCTTAATAAGAGATATATGACTAACTCAGCAGTAAGAAGAAAGTTTGGAAGAGAGGAGGGTCTTAGGTGAAAGACAATAAATTCAGTTTTGGACATGTTGAGTTTAATATGTTTAAATCCAGTACACAATATCCAATAAGCAGTTAGAGATGCAAAACTGGAAGTTCAGGAGAGAGGTTAGGTCTTGACAAATAGATCTGAGAATCATCTACAGAGAGATAATAATTGAATCCAAGGGAGTTGATGAGATCACCATGCAAGATAGTAATAACACAATAATGTTGCATCTACTGTCAGGTTAGAGAGTCAGAAGATCAGGGTCCTGATAACTAAAAGATTTGATTTTCACTGGGAGAGAATTTGCTACCTGAATATTTTTTAATCAGTATCATTCAGAAGACTCCAACATGTGAGGCTATAAAAAGGTGAACTAAAACATCAGTGTTTCCCTAACGTCCTTTTTCCCATCAGTCCATGAGATTTTAAATTGAAAATAGTCCCAGTATTATTTCCATGATTGAAGAAATTTAGGGGTCTGTTTGAAGTTCTGACATTCTGTGCTTATGAATTCTGGTTTCAGAAGAATGGTGTTTGAAAATGGAAGTAATACTGGAGAAAAACAGGTGCCAAAGGTCATGTCACAGGTTCACTTAGGGGATCAAGATTAACAGAAGAAAACTCAATGTAAACCAAAATCTGAACTCCAAATGCGGGGTGAATGAGTGACTGATTATTTATGTTACTGAAGAGTCTTTTGATTTACAAAAGGGGTTCCTTTTAGAGTTCATTTTAAATAAGAACCTCCCCCAATTACATTTAAAATGCTATTTAATTTAGAGAAATGTGACTTGCACAAACTTTGCAAAATGATATTTATTGAGTTAATTGAGGGTATACATTCCAATGGCAATGATGTGTGTTTTGGTGTCTACCCCTTCCCCAGATTTCACGTAGATGGTAAAAACACATTCTTTGCTCAACAAGAATCCTGTGGAGCCAGTCAGAACATCAGAATCCATTCTTCATTTGCAATCTCTACTTGGGTAGTGATACAAACACCCAGGTTTGGGCAGCCTCCAAAGGGAGATGTGTGCGTGTCTGCCCTTTCCTTTGTTGGAAGACAATAACAGGGTTAAAATTACAGGACAGAATGTAAGCATGCTAAATAATGCTGAAATACCAGCATTTACTTCCGTCTTTTTAAAAAGGATGAATACATGGAGATGTATTTTGAGCTGGAAAATCATCTAGGAGCTAAAATGTAAACAGAAGTTGGTGGAAATTCATTATTCTTTTGTGAACAAATGCGGGAGAAGGAGTTTGTGTGTGGTGTGTGTGTGGGGGGGGGGGGGGGAGAAGTATTGCTTTATCATGCTGTTTAGCCATCTAAACATACAATCAATTCACACGGTCACCGGAGGTCAGCATGAGTTGTCACCTAGACCTGCTAAGTGATGTTTGTAGCAAAGGGCAGGAATTTGAAATGACAGCATCCTGAGTCCAATAAAAGGCAGACATTTTCCCCTACCCTTTGCCACTCCCTCCAAGCACGAACTGTAAATGCCCAGTAAGTGCTTAGTACCCTTTCCTCCAGAGTTCAGGAGTTGCACTGTCAGTCTCATGAGGAGGTGATTGAGGGAGAAGTATCAACTTTTTAATGGCAGGCTGACCATGATGCGTCATTTCCCTCTCAAACCACCAGGGGTCTCTCTAACCAAAACAACCTCGAATTTGAATGGAGATGCCCATTTCGCCCTTTACTGTTATTTTTATGTATCTTAAAAATTCAAACAAACATTTTCATAACGAAAACATTGCATAGAAGAAAAAAAACCTTAAGGCTGTAGTTTATGCCAGATGTTTCAGTGCATCTAAAATGTAAGCTGGTATTTAATATATGCAGGCAGGACAGGATTTCAGAGTACTTCTCAAATTTGCTTTCTGCTATGAATAGTGCCTTGTCAGGTTTACTTGACAGTCAAATTTCCCCCTTATCACCACCTATGCCTATTGAGATTGTCTTTATTCTTTTGACAAGTTTAGTTTTTCACTTTTTTTTAAGTTAGTGAAGGAAAAGATTTTAGAAGTTCCCCAAATTCTTGATTGTTCTAGAGCTACAAATTCTAAAGACTTACAATTATGCTTCAGGGAGGCTCCACTTAAATCATCATAGACAGGAAGGCTTAGAGGGTCTCACACAGTATGTGCCAAGGGTGCTCAATGAATTTTCATGGACCCATTCTTGAAAGACAACAGATTACAAGAGCTCAGAACTAGGAGTCTAGAGAACAGTTCCCATTCTGGTCCTGTTATTGAGATGTATGGCCTTAGGCTGGGGAATTATTTTAAAATTTCTCTTTGACTCCCAATATCTTTTTCTTCAACCCCAGAAATGCATATTGTGACACCACCAAGCCTTCAAATGGAAATGTCTTGAAGGCAGGGACTTTTAAAATTCTATCTCCAGTAGGTAGCATAGGCCCTGGCCCATAGGAAAGTAATTAACAAATGCTAATGAATTGAATTATTAGACCATTTTATGAACTGCAGTGGCTGAGATGATAATGAGCTGACGGCTAATGACGATAATGAGCCTTGCTAGAGTTAAGCTGTTTCTTAGACTGCCACTGTCCCAGCCACAAAGCCCTTTCCAGCTGAGGCCTTCCAGAACTTTACATCCGCTGCAGGGAGAACCCACGATGACTTCTGTACCAGCATGAGGCCTAGGAACGGGATTTTAAAGGAGGTCATTGTTCAAATGGAGATACTAATGCTTATCTATCACACACTCTCTGTAGGGTAGATAAAAAAACCTGATAATACATGAAAATCTGTTTTTAAGGTCTCATTGCATTGTCATGTCTTAACGTTTTCTCTTGTGAAGATCTCCCTGGTCTTTGCTTTCCATTTCCTCATGATGTTGGCCTACTCTTCCTTTTCCTAATCCCACTCCTCCACTGCTGGACTCAGAATATGATTATTCAGTGTTCACTAGGGATATGTGACTAATAACCCTCCAGATGGGTGAAGGAAAGGTTAGCCTGAACTCCCTGGGGGAGGTGGGACAGGTAGAGCTAGGAAGGCAGCATGATACAGAGAAAACAACAGTGGATGTGAAGTCAGAGCAGAGGGTTCAAATCTTGATTCTGGTACCAGTGTGAGTGACCTTATGAAAATCACTTGACCTTTGGGATCTCATTTTCTTCAGCTACACAATAAAGAGGTTTTATTAGGTGATATCAGAGACATCTTTAGTCTAGGAATAAACAAATACGTTTACATTTATTTTACATTTATTCTTTCTGAATAAACAGGTAGCTCCCTTAATGGAGTACAGGGACTCAGACAAATGGGAGCCCTGTTCACAATTCAGATTTCTTACCTTGTTCTCCATTGATTAGGTGCAACCTCCTGAACTGCACACGTCATACCCCCCTCAAAAAGCTCACCAGGCATGCTTAAAAACCTCTCATCTTTTGCCTCATCAGAAGCCTGACTCTGCTAGATCACAGCTCTGATTACAACCATTCACCTCTGACTTACATTCTGTTATCACTCAAAGATAGTATTTTTTTTTTAAGTTTTAAGGAGCTTTAATAAATTGGATTACAGCTGGGCTGTCTCATAAACCAATCAGAAGGGAAAACTAGAAAGCAGTGGGGTAGTACAGAAATGCGGGGTCTTTTATACCATTTTGAGTTTCTAACAACATCTCAGTAACTAAGCTAATTAATACCCAAACATAATCAGTAACTAAAACTAAATTGGTATCCAGAAACAATCCATAACCAAAATTAATTGATAAGTTGCTGAAGTAAGGGAGCTTGTGATTACAGGGCATAATGACAGAACATGAAGAAGAATGAAAAATAGGGACATTTTTAGGTAGGGGATTGTAGGGTAAACAGAAAGGGAATGGGCAATGATGACCTGAGCCCATAGGAGAAGAAAAATGAATACCTAGATTGGTTCCCACTGTCCCAGCCTGGCCCATAGGCAGGTCCATTGTCTTCTAACTTGCTGATTTCTTTTTTTTTTATTATTTTAATTTATTTTCTTGATTACATCATTCATTTCCAGTTTTGAGTTACAAATTTTCTCCCCTTCTTTCCCCTACCCCCAAGCCCAAAACAATGATCCCACCATAAAGCCCCTCCCACAATCTGTTCCCTTTTATGTCCTCCTCGAACGCCCCTCTAACTGTCTAGTAGGGCAGGGAGGGTCTCCCTACCCCATAGATAGGAGTATTTTTAAGCCTGTGGAAACAAAATTCCTCCCATTGTTTCCACAAGGGACTTCAAAGGTCCTTTCCAGTTTAGAAATCTAAATTTATTGCCCTCTCAGATGGAAAATTTACTCTTTGGAGTGTCTTACCTTGAAGTAGGGCTCATTTCATACATGTCCTGAAGGGAGGAACCCCTGCCTACTGAGGGCTTGTAGGGCAAGCCAGGGCTAGCTGGAAAATAGTAGAAACCATGGAGACAGGAGTATCCCATTTCCTCATCCTCCATGAGACAGGGTTACTTTCCAGGAACCTGGAAGTCAAGGGATCGCCACAGAGTTGGTGCCCAGATGGTCTGAATAAGTCATTGGTTGTCTTGTATAGTCACATAGGCTCTACCCTGATAGAAATGCCCCTTCTGTATACATTACCCTGGTAAAGACTAGTCTTTAGATTTGGTAGCTGCTAGTGTTGCCTGGAAGTCCTTCTACTACACCAAGCTAATATTCAATAAGTATTATTCTCCCATTGCTACTTCACTAAATGGTTGTTCTTTGTTTTGGAGAACCATCGTTAGAATAGCAAGTATTTCAAAAATTATATTTACTTGTCAGTAAAAAGTTCCCTCTGAGAGATGTCCAGATAATTGAAATTCCCGGTCACTACTCTATCTTGCCTCTATTCCAGGATTGTGATGTTTTCTGAGATCTTGATGAATTTCCTCCTGATTTCCTCCTTTTATCCTGGTGGTTTTTAGAATGCTCCTTCCACACCTACTCCCAATGCACATACAAATGGCTTTCACTCTATTTTTCCCCTTAAAGCACCTAGATTTCCTTATGCGTGCATAGTATCTCCTTAACACGGGAAGCCACTGTGGGCATTTGCTCAGATCCAAGCCCTTCCCCTTCAGAGATAGAGTAGAGGGCAGACCTAGAACCATCTAGAGTGACTGAAACATCCACGGGAGGCATCGCTGAGCAGCATGGAAGCTTTCTAAGTTTCTGTGTCCGTATTTACCTAGTTCACTCAGATTTGATGTGCTGGGGGCTGCTTATCCTAAATGAGCACATTTGGGAAAGGCTCCAGCTCCCTTTGTCCTCCTGAGTATAGATTACCCAAGTGTCAGCGTTCAGAAAGTTGAGTGGTCCCTCGGTAACCCTGCTAGCTCAGATGGAGGGGGTGACCGTGTCACTGACTGCTTACGTGCTTCTCTTAGAGGTAGCTAAGTGGTGTAGTGCTGCCCTGGGCCTGCAGTCTAAGACCCGGGGCCAGATCCGACCTCTCTACATCCTTTCTATTAACATCAACAAATTATATCTAGGTAAGTTCTTTATCAAAATATAGCATGTTATAGAGCAGTCGTTATCAATTTTTTGGTCTCAGGACCCCTTTATGCTCTAGAAAAACTATAGGGGACCCCTCAAAAGCTCTTATTTCTATGGGTTCTACCTGGAAATGTTTACCATATTAGAAATGAAAACATCTTGGTATTATCATAAAAATCACCTTGACCTTGTGGATCCCTTGAAAGGGTCTCAGGTACCCCAGGGGTCCCTAAATCATACTTAGAGAAACAGATGCTAATAGATCATTTAGTCTTTAAGGTTTGCAAAGCTCTTTATAATTATTTCAATTATCCTCAAAACAATCCAGGGAAGTAGGTACTATTATTATCCCCATTTTACAGATGAGAAGACAGAAAAGACACCATGTGACTTGTTTAGGGTCACTCAGCTAGTAAGAGTCTGAGGCCAGATTTGAACCCAGGTCTTTCTGACTCCAGGTCCAATACTCTATTCACTGTGCCACCTAGCTGTATTGACAGGAGACCTCAGAGTTAGGAATTGGGTCCAGATATTCCTCCATATTTATTGAATGTATGACCATGGTCAGCCTCTCAGTGCCCCTAGATAATTCTTTAAAACAATAAGTGGGGGACAACTAGGTGGTGCAGTGAATAGAGGCAAAACAAACAGGCCCTGAAGTCAGGAGGACCTGAGTTCAAAAGTGACCTCAGACACTTGGCATTTAACTAGTTGTGTGACCTTGGGCAAGTCACTTATTGCCCTGCGTTTCCCTCTCCAAAAAAGGCAAAAGAAGAAGAAGAAGAAGAAGAAGAAGAAGAAGAAGAAGAAGGAAGAAGAAGGAAGAAGGAAGAAGAAGAAGAAGAAGGAAGAAGAAGAAGGAAGAAGAAGAAGAAGAAGAAGAAGAAACTATAACTTCTAGCATGTCATCTCTTTTTTCTTTTTTCCTTTTTTGTTGAGGGCAATTGGGGTTAAGCGACTTACCCAAGGTGACGCGGCTAGTAAGTATATCAGGTGTCTGAGGTCGGATGTGAAGTCAGGTCCTCCTGACTCCAGGGCAGGTGCTCTACTCACTGCACCACTTAGCCACCCCTAGCATGTCATCTCAACAAGTCTCAGTGACAGCTGTGAACCTCTCATTTCCCCTGTTCAGTACTCTTACTTTGTATACTTGGGTGTAGCCATCTAAGTCCCTAGAATCAGTGGCTCTCAACCTATGGGTCACGACCCCTTTGGGGGTCAAAGGACACTTTCATAGGGGTTGCCTAACACCATTGGAAAACACATATTTCTGATGGTTTTAGGAACTGAGACACAGCTCCTCTATCTGTCTCCAGGCGGGTCTGCCCACGTGCAGATACACCCAGATATGCCCACATATGACTATTAAAGGGTCCCAGCATTAGGAAGGTTGAGAACCAGCGCCCTAGATTCTATTGCCTTCTCAGATGAATTATTCCCCCTGTGAATTCCTGGTCCTCTCTGCTGTTAGTCTTCTACTGTTACTGGAGAAATATCTCCTACTGAGTTCATGTGATAGGCAATTGCTGCCAACCAATGCTATCACAATGCAGAAATCACAAAGGTTAAAACCTAGGTTTTGTTATGCTCAGTCACGGGTTTAGAAGGTAGAAAAATAACCCTGGACCCTTACTGGGGTTCAAACAAAGCTTTTTATAAAGAAAATGCACAGCAAAGAGAGAATTTTTGACACTAGCAATCTAGTACATCCTCTTAGCCCATAAAAGTTGTACCATCTTATTTAAAGAGAATCATAATCGCATATATCCCCTAAGGAAACAGACCTAGTTAAACAGACTCTATAGGTAAACTAAGTCAAGTTCAGATTAAACTACATTTAGAGGGTTCACAATAGGTTGATTGAGAGGGGAAATTTAAGTGCCTCAGAGATAACTTCAGAGTCAGCATGAGCTGGAATCCTTCCACAAATAAATCAAGTCAAATTACTTCAAGAAACCTTGAGGCCCTTTTTGAGTTCTTATCTGAGGGAAGTTTAAGGCCCTAAGTAAATTTTCACATCCATAGGATAGGTTTCATCTAGCTCATTAACCTTCTAACCAGGAGAAATGGCCTTGAATCCCAAATAATAAAAATTAATAAAAGGAAATAAAAAATGCTCATAACACTATATTGCAATTGCTGCTTTCTGGGGAGATTCCATCTGATTTTCACATCTATTTGGGTAGTTTTGATGGTTCCATTTTCCATTCCATTTTCAGTTTAAAGCCCTCTTAATCATATTTGGAAAAACTCCAGGCAAATCTTTTTTACTGGCCGTTGCATGCTGTACTTCCTCACTGACCAGAAGACTGTCGGGTCTATATTTTAAGCCAGGGTCCACAAATAAAAATCATACTTTGACACCAGCTGCAGGTGTCCCAGATCTGCTTTTGTCTTAGACCTTCCTACCTTGAACTGACGACAGAGATGACAATGCCACCTGTGCCCCTAAATGCTTCTGTTTCTTCACCAAGACTTCACAATTCTGCCTGCCCCACACCCCTCCCCACAAGGATTTCTATGTTTATCTTCCTTTCCTTCTTTGTTTTCTCTTTGGAATACTTTTCCCAGTCTTTCCAGTGCGACTTTAGAATAGCGTTCACCTCAACCTGAATTTTGTGCTCTCTCTCTTTCTTATCAGTAGCAGAGACGTAGATATGGCCTCCTATTAGTACTTTGCAGGTTATTGCAAAATTCCCCTTAACCTCCAAACTTAGTGGAATCAAGAGCTTTAGCTTAGTCCAGCGGTTCTCAACCTCTGGGTTATGTTCAATTTGTAACAATGAATATACATCCTACATATCAGATATTTATATTATGATTCATAACACCAGAAAATTACAGTTATGAAGTAGCAATGAAAATAATTTTATGGTTGGGGGTCACCAAAACATGAGGAACTGTATAAAGGGTCGCAGCATTAGGAAGGTTGAGAACCACTGGCTTAGTCCTTCGTCTTACTGGCTATTTTCATGGCTGACTCTTGTAGATAAATGCAATGGCAGCTGTCTGTGGGCTTCTAAGATAGGCCAAAGCCCCAGTGAAAACAACAGCTGTCCAAAGCCATTGACTGTGGCGGAAGTCAAGTAAAATATTATTACCAACTACATGCCTTTTAATAAACCTCTTCCTTCCCAGTTATCACATTCAGAATCCTCTCTCCTTTCTCCTTCCATCTAACCACTACTGGTATTTGAGGTTGTGATTTGGATTTTTGGGCCGTGGTCAACATGGAAGCATGATGGGTTCTTGACTAGGAATGAAATGAATAGGCTGAGCTATCTCTATATAGATACATAGATATCTGTTTCTATATCTATACACATATATATGTAAACACACATATATACATATATATAATTCATAATTACTTGCAGGCTTACAAATGTGATCAAGAGGGCTTTAAAGTGAAAAGAGTTGGGGTGGGGATATAAAATTGCACCTATGGATCTATCGAGCCTGGTACCATACAACAAAAACAAATTAGGAGCAACAGAAAAGAGAACAGTAATTCATGGGAGATAATATCCAAGGGAATGAGCAATTTTTAAAAATTGTGTCTATATAGAAATACACGAACTATGGATAACAAATGTGGGAAGTAGAGATCTTGATGCAAAAAAGGCAAATCTGACCTTTGGCTAACTCTAATTGTCAGGAAGTGTTTCTTCCCATCACATATAAATTTGTCTCTTTTCATTACTAGGAGTGCATTACTCCTAGTTTTAATCTGGAACCAAGCCAAGTAAGTCTAATCCTTTGTTCATGTGATAATTCTTAAAATACTTAAAGACAATTGCCAAGTCTGTCTCCTTATCTTATCTCCTTCTCCAGGCTAACCATCTCTACTCCCTTCAACCCATCCTAAGACATGATCTTGAAGCCCTCTACCATTCTGACTGCCCTCTACTGGATGTTTTATTACTTATTATTCAGTAAGCAATCCACAAGCATTTATTAACACCAACTATGTGCTAGACACTGTGCTAATACAAAGACAAAAACAAAGTAGTCCCTGCCCTCAGAGTGCTTACATTCATACTGGGGAGAGACAACCTATACATAGATAAGTTTATAAAAATACATAGAGGATATATGAGGGAGGATGCTATCTGCATCCAGAGAAAGATCTGATAAATATGATAGTTTTACATATATACACATTTGTGTCTAATGGTAGCCCGTTGGGGGAGAAGGGGAGGAAAAAATCTACATGATAATTTTATTATATATTTAAAAGGATAGCAAATTGTATATAATAGATTTGTAATTTCATATGCAATCATCTTTTTATTATACTATGTTACAGAAATGCTTGTTTTATTTTATAAATTACAAATAAAATAAATAAAAAATTAAAAAATAAACAAAAAAATGGATGTAATTTGAGGAAGAAATCAACAAGTCACCAAGCATTTATTAAATACTTATTATGTTAAGGCAGTAGCTAGGGGTGGGACAGTAAATGTCAGGGAAGGTTTTTGTACAACATATTTCAGCAGGAATTCTAAGAAGTAAAGGTGAGCCTATGGTAAGGGAATTTCAAGATCTTCCCTGCCCCTTAATAGGCCTATGGAATTTAAAGATCTTTCCTGTCCCTTAATGTACTTCAGCCAAATAAGAGAAGCTTGCTTAGGGGAGGCTTGTTTTTCAGGAAGGCCCACACCTTTTGTTACTTTGTAATTAGGCAGTGGGTCACAAAAGTTGTGATGTCCTCTGACCCTGAAGAAGGCTATATAGATTTTGAGGTGAGGTTTTGCTTTGGGGCTCACTGATGGGAAGAATTATGTGATTTGGCCAGATGAGACTCTGGGTAGCTGTTGAGCCCCCCAGTTTTGAAAACCCAGATATTGGTGCTTCTCTCTGGTAACTAACTATGTATGTATGTAATGGTCAGACAGCTAGAAGCCCTTTCTGTTGGTCTGTTGAATTTTGTTATTTTTTCTGTCTGTATTTTTTGTCTGCTTGCAATTTCTGCTTGTAGTTTCTGAAGTTCATGGTGCTAACTACCCCCCCCCAACTAAGTGAATGATGTATATGTTTGATTAAAGTAAGATTGTTAACTCTTTTTGAGTTACTTTCCTTTAGAAAAGCAGATCAAAGAACCTGTGCTTGTAGCCACTCTGGGTATGCTAGGGTGCTTGCTATCAGTAAGGCAGGGAGCCCAATCAGGAAACTATTGCAATTGTCTAAATGAGCTGAGGGGGGTCTGGACTAGCTTGGCAATGAGAGTTGGGAATAGATTCAAGAGATGTGATGGGATGAGGGAGAGTGAGGATTCAGAGACAACGCCAAAGTTGCCATCCTTGGTGACTGGAAAGATGTCAGTGCTCTGAATAGAAAGAGGGAAATTCAGAAGGGGATGAGTTTGGGGGAAAGACAAGTTCTGTTTCTGACATGTTGGGTTTGAGATGTTTATGGGATACCCAGTTTGAAATGTCCAATAAACAGATTAAGCTACAGGATTGGTGTTCAGTAAGAGACGAGGATTAGGCAAATAGATCTGGGAATCATCTTCATCAAGATGACAGTTAAACCTATGGAAACTGATAAGGTCACAAAGAAAGCGATTAGACAGGTAAGAACAGAGCTGGGAGTAGTCATGAAACCCCAGAGAAGATGGAATATCCAAATGGAGAGGGTGATCAATAGCATCAAATGCTTTAGGGAGGTCAAGAAGGATGAGCATTGAAAAAAGGCCATTGGGTTTGGTCATTAAGAGATCGTTGGTCACCTCGAAAAAATCAGTTTCACTTGAGTGCTGGATTTCAAAGGGGTGACATGAGTAGGAAGAGAAGTGGAGACAATGAACGCAAGTAACTTTTTTCCCCTTCTGGGAGTATATGAACACGAGGAAAGATATAGGACAGTAGCTTGGAAGGGAATGGTAGAGTCTTGTGAGGGTTTTATAAGGAAAGGGGGAACTTCAGTGTGTTTGTAGGCAATGGGGAATGAACAAGGGAGAGATTGAGCTAGGAATCATTGGAGGAGGGAGACAATCTCCTGAAGAAACCAGGAAGAAAGGAAATTATTCCAACATATAGAAGGCTTGGCTTTGAAAAAGAAGGGGGAGTCACTTCTTCATTATCCACTGGAGTAAAAAAGGAGAAAATGGTAGAAAATACGAAGGAATTTTGAGGTGTGGAGTTGGGGGGATGAGAAGAGGGAGCCCGCAGAGGATGACTTCTCTTTTCTCAAAATAGGAGATGAGATCCTCAATGGAGAGCATTGGGGGAGAACGTTGTTCTGAGTGACTTGAGAAAAGAAAAACTATAAAATAGCCTTGGTATAAAAAGGTATAAAAAAATCGCTTCTGTAAACAGCAGGATAGAGAATTGATCAAAGGAGGGTAAAAAGATTGTGCTGAGTATTGTGGAAATACAATTGGGATAATACAAGATCTAGCAGCTTCTACAGCAAGGGATCAAAGGGCTTGGAATATGATATTCTGAAGGTCAAAGGAGCTAGGGTTAAAACCAAGAATCACCTACCCAGCAAAAGTGAGTATAATGCTTCAGGGGAAAATATGGTCATTCAATGAAATAGAGGATTTTCAAGCATTCTTGATGAAACAAAAACTGAACAAAAACAAAAAGCTGAACAGAAAATTTGACTTTCAAATACAAGAAGCAAGAGAAGCATAAGAAGGTAAACAGGAAAAAGAAATCATAAGGAACTTATTAAAGTTGAACTGTTTACATTCCTACATGGAAAAATGATAATTTTAACTCATGAGACTTTTCTCAGTTTGAGGATAGTTGAAGGGAATATATATGTATATATACATATTTATGTATGTATAGAGCATGTATGTGTATATAAATATATATGTGAGTGTGGGCATATGTATGTTCATGTATACATAGAGGGCACAGGATCAATATGAAGAGATGATATCTAAAAAATAAAATTAAGAGGTGAGATAGGATTTTATTGAGAGAAGGAGAAAGGGAGAGATAGATATAAAAGAGGCAAGTGAAAACTGTTACAATGGAGGGGAAGAACAGGAAAGTGAAAGGGACTGGGTCAACCTTACTCTCAATGA
>CM053596.1:76902071-76925100 GCA_028646575.1 Pseudocheirus occidentalis | reverse complement strand
TTGTAGCCAATGGCGTGAACAATGGGAAAAGAGAAACAAAATCAAACATAGAAAAGAACCATAGCATGTATTGCTTCAGTCTCCAATAAATGGGAAATTGTTAACAGAGGGAAGGCATTGGAATTAAGAGAGGTGGGAAAAGGCTTCCAGTAAAAGAAGGGATTTTAGTTGGAATTTAAGGAATCTAGGGAGGTCTGTAGGTGGAGGAGAGAAGTCCACCAGTGGATGATGTTCCTTAAAGGGCATCGTAGTTAGGAAAGTTCACTAATCTTACAAACCAGGAGTTGATGAAGTTTGAACATGATGATGTTTGAAGAGAGCTTTGCCTGTAGCTGACTAAACCAGTACTGGGGACATAAAAAGCCTTCTTAGCATGGAGGCAGGTCAGTCTATGGTTAAACATGGAATGGCTTCTGTTAGCTAGGGCCTAGCAATAGGTTGGTCCTCCCCCAAATCTAAAGAGGAGTGGTTATCTGTAGGGGTCAGTCTGAGTCTAAAGGCACCTATGGTGCTGAGGGTCACAGCCCAGTTGCTCAGTTCACAGGGAGGTTTCTTGTGAAATTACTCACCTGATGAGTGGCAGCTGAAACAGCTGGCTCAGCTCCTCCTCCATTGGTCAGTTCCCCTCCGGTGCATGTGAGAATCATGCCACCTCTAGGGTATTTAAGGAGGATGCTACAATACAATAAACATAGCTGTTGTATGCTTCTCTCTCACCTCTGGTCTCTTCAGTCCCTCCTGAGAATACAGCCTAAGGCTGGCCCTTAGGCTCCTGAGAAAAAGTGGCTGCTACAGTTATACATTCACCCTTTGCTTGAAGGCCTCTAGTGAGGAGATGCCTCCTAGCTCCAAAGCCGGGTCATTTCACTTTCTCCATTAGGTAGGAAGTTTCCTTCATCTGTCCTCACGACTGTAGCAGAAATTGTCTACTTTACATTTTGTCCACATCACTTCCTATTCTTAAAGCCCTTTGGGACTTGATATCAATTACCCTGCAGGTCAAAGGTTAAGATCCTCACCTTGTGATTTTCAGCCTTTCCAAATAGATTTAGGTCCATTCTTTTCTTACTTTGTCTCCTCCTAAGTCCTTGGACAACTGGTGAAACCCATGAGCCTCTTAGAACAATATTTTTAAAGCATAAAATGAAATATGTAAGATTACCAAGGTAGTCATGTAGTAGGCATCAGTGCTGTCATCAATGTGTTTTTTTTAAGTTCATAGACCTCAGGTTAACTGAAATGTAGTCATAAAAATATATATTTTTAAGTTCATGGACCTCAGGTTGGGAATATCTGCCCTAAACTGAAATGCACATTTAGGGGAGAAAGGAGAAGGAGGCTCATCACTCCCTAGCCCCAGGTCACCCAAAGGGACACACCTGTAGCTGGAGAACTCTTCTTCCCAATGCTTCAGAACACAGGACCACACATATAATCAGACATAAAGCATGAGGGTGGCCTTAGGGATCATCCACTTCAGCTGACTCAGTTTTCAGCTGAACAAAAAAATTGGTGGCCTAGGAATGGAAAAAAAAAACTTTCCCAAGGTCACACAGATAATAAAAGGCAAGGACCAGGATTTGAACCCAACTCCTCTGTGCATACAGCCTGCCCTCTTTCTAGTATACCATGTTAACTCCCTTCCACTTTTCAAAGACTCTTCATCTAGCTCATCCCCATTTCCACAATAGCACTTTTTCCCTTCTGACCCATCAAGTTTCTTCTGGTTATTTTAATAGCCCCTGACATTCTATCTTCTCTGTAGTCTTCTTCATTGATCAGTAGAAGGCTGGGGGCTTCTCTTCAACCTATGTGTCAAGATGCAACTTCTTTGGCTTTTCCTCACCTTGACTGATACCTTACCCTGCTACATAGCAGAACTTCATGAAGCATACACTTCAAAGTTCCTTTTGCCATTCACTTAGAATTTTCATCTGTTTTTCATAATCTTTTATTTCTGAATCAGTCAGTGTTCTTTCTACCAGGAGAAGACTTTGAGGCTTCAATTCCAAGTTCCTTGATGACAGTATGCTAACCTCTAGTTGAACATGAATCCCAATTAAGCTCTTCCTCACCTCCAAGAAGAGGACCCTGTAGGCCATATGTTACTACTGTAACTACAAATAAAACTCACGGCCATATCAAAATATTAAGGACACCACTGTGTACTGGTGGAAAGAGATCTGACCTTGGAGTCAGGAATTCATGGGTTCATGCCCCACATCTGACACATATTGGCTCTATGACCCTAGACAAGTCACTTAATCTTTCCATGCCTGTGGTAGATCTCTAACACTAAAAACTGCAGAGCAGTTGACTACATGCATTGGTAGGGGAGGTTTTCTTACCAGAAGTTTTCTATGTTGATGAAATCATGATGAAACCCAGCATTAAAATAGCAGCACATTCTGTGTGTTCTCCCCCAGTGGTCTACTTCAGGACCATTTCATCACAGAGAACCATACAGATAATCCAGTCTACCCCACTGTTTACCAGATAGAGAGCTGAGTCCCAGAAAAGTCAATTGATTTGCTCAATGTCATCCAGCAAGTCAGTTGCAGAACTGGAGCCTCCTGACTTTCATTATTTCTAAATTCATCTTCATCCCTTACACCAAGGGAAATTCTTGCCCTGAGGTTCTTGTCATACAACTGTACCATTCACTACCACTCCTAGGTATTGCCATCTACTGGTCCCCAAGCAACTGGTCAAGCTTTTGCAATAACTTAAAGTCTTTCTTTCCATCAGTTTCCTTGTTTTCGTCCCCAGATCCTTCAATTTCCATTTGATGGTGCTTTGAACCCTATCTTCACTATTTCTTAAATTCCTCAACTTTTAATTCTTCCTTCTGTGCTCCACTTTAGTGACTCACTGGAGTGGTTATAATGATGGAGACCTCCATCTATTACTTGAAGCTGATGCTCTATTTCCATGCTCTTAAAACTCTGAAATGCCTTTCTTTGATCATAATGTCCTGTACTCTCACTTCTTCATTTCCCCTGTTCCTGCCAAACCTGACATCCTCCTTTATCGTGACTTTCTCTCATTCTGACAGTCTATTATTTGATGTTCTGTGCTGAGGCTGACTCAGGCCAGTTTCCCGGTAGTTGATGTTCAGTTTTACAATGATATGAGACACTCATAGGTCATACAAAGGTTAACAAAAAGAGAATTACTTAGCCATAACATGAAGCTATTCAACAAAGCTATACTGATACCCTGAATTAATTCTGCTCAGCATAGCTCCCCATGCCCATGGAGGCAGATTAGGGAATCCCTGGAGCTACTTGTGGCTTTGCTTTTTTATGTTCAGGTGACCAAGAAATAATGTCAACATCCCCATGCCAATCAAATTTCAAGTATGGTTTCAATACCTTTTAAAGAGAAAATGTCAGGGGGCGGGGAGAGTGAGTGGGAGAAAATTTGAAACTCAAGGGATTGTGGAACTGAATCTTGTAAACTAACAAATTAATAAAGACAAAAAAATTAAATATCTTATGTTAAAAAATGTCTAATTATTAGGGATTTGGGATATTGCACCCTCTATATTTCAGCTCTGGTCTCACTCTCCTCCTTAACCATCTTCAGTCAATAATCAGGCATCTTAATACAGTACTCTCCTCCACCCTAAATTCCACCAACCCTTTGACCTTTTGTCTTTCACCTCTGCAAACTCTAAATATTGGTACCTCCTACCATTTGCTTTCTCTATTCCTATACTCCAATCATACTCATATACCCCATTCCCCCAGAACAATGCTGGAAAAAAAGTAAGAAATGGTGTCAAGTCCACCAAACATGCTATATAGCCCCATGTCCACATGGCAGTTCTTTTATTTATCTCAAATTGACTCTTTATCACAATCCTTACAAAAAGCCGTCTTCAGTTTCCTCTCAAACCTCTGACTGTGTGCCTTTCTTCCTCATTCATAGAATTTCAAAGTTGGAAGGGACCATAGAGGTCAACTGGACCAACCTATACTGGGACAGATATAGTCTTTACAACATCCCTGTAAAATGACCATCATCTACAGGTTCCCAAAGTCAGTGATACTGCCCCCTGGGGAATGCTGGAATGATCTAAGGCAGCGGTTCTCAACCTGTGGGTTATGTTCAATTTGTGACAATGAAAATATATCCTGCATATAAGATATTTACATTATGAGTCATAACAGTAGCAAAATTACAGTTATAAAGAAGCAATAAAAAATAATTTTATGGTTGGGGGTCACTGCAACATGAGGAGCTGTATTAAAGGGTCACAGCATTAGGAAGGTTGAGAACCATTAATCTAGAGGGATGGTAGTAGCCTTGGGTGCAATGGAGGGCATTGAATAAAAATAAGGGGGTGATGGAAACACTAGGAAAGAAGAGAAGATAAGAAAAATTTGAAAAGCCATTTGTACATGTTTCATCTGTTGTATAAAAAATTAGTCATAGTGATTGCATTATTTTTCAAATAAACAAACAAAATGAAAGTTCTAATCAGTGGTCAAAAGTCCACTGGCAGGTATAAATAAGCAAGTGTTGGCAGGTGAGCGTGTTCCTCATTGGGAAGTCCAGTATGTATCAGTAAGAATATGTGCATGTAATAACTTGTTTATAGTATGATACCATAGTTACATGATGCAATATTGCAATATCAAAATATTAATGCAGGGAACCCCCCAAAAATTTACAATAAATTATTAAATTTAAGATGCAATAAAATATATTTTATATATTTTTAAATGATGCAAATTTTTTTTAAAAAAAAGGTTAAAGGGTTAAAGAAAATAGATTTCCAGGGTAGTACTGAGTAAAATTTTTTTAAAGGGGGTGGTCAGCCAGATAAGTTGGGGAACCTCTGATCTATACACTGCTTGCATTCAGATCTCTAGTGGTGGGGAAATAACTCTGTCTTGAGGTAGTTCATCTTGTTGAGGCAACTAGATGACTCAGTAACACTAGACTTAGAATTAGGAAGACCTGAGTTCAAATCCTACCTTACACTCTTACTAGCTGAATGACCTGGGCAAGTCACTAGATCTTTCTTGGCCTCCTTTTCCTCATCTGTAACATGGGGCAAAAGTAGCACTTATCTCACAGGACTGCTGCAAGTTGAAATGAGATAACACAGGTAAAGTTCTTTGCAAACCTTAAAACTCTATGTAAATATGATTATTTTTAGACAACTCTTATGAGACTTTCCTTTATGGTTCTTTCCCTCTCCCCCCCCCCCGCCCCAACCAAATAAAGTACATCTAATTTTTCCTTCATGAAAATCTTTTGAACCTTTGATGACAACCACCACCTTCTCCTTAACTCTTCTCCTGGCTTGACTTCTTTAGTGCCTTCCTCTTATCCTCCTGCGGGATGGTTTCCAGTCCTCTCATCACCTTGTTTGTGTTCCTCCAGAGATGCTTCAGCTTGTCAAAGTTCTTCCTGACCCATGGCTCCCAAAACTAAGCTGTGAACTTCAGATTGAGCCTGGGCTGGGCAGAGCACACCAGGAGCATGGCTTCCTCCATACTGACGCTGATTGCTGATGCTGGTCAAGACTGCAGTTCACTGAAAACCCCAGAGCTGTCCCCATGTCCTCAGACCATCCCTTTCCCTTCCTATACTTGTGCATCTGACCCCAGTTACGGGACTCAAATGGGGATTGTTTCATTCTTTGTTCTTGTATCCCCTACCCTTAGCACATCAACTGATACGTATTTAGACTCTTTTGTGGGAGGGGGGCGAGGGGGAATGCAGGACAATTGGGGTTGAGTGACTTGCCCAAGGTCACACGGCTAGTAAGTGTTAAGTCTCTGAGGTCAGATTTGAACTCAGGTCCTCCTAACTCCAGGGTCAGTGTTCTATTCACAGTGCCACCTAGCTGCCCCATGTATTTAGACTCTTAATAAATACCTGTTGATGGATTGATCACTGTTAAATTTACCATATTCTATTTGGTTCATAGTTTTAGAATTTGGGGGATCTCAGTTATGCCATTCAACTTATTAGCTAACCCTCCCATTTTTCTGTTATTTCCAAATTTGAGAAGTCTGCCATTTATTCCTTTATATAAGTCATTGGTAAACTCAGTTAATATACTGACCTCCTTGGTAGAACAATAGAATCTTATTCTGGCTAATGAGTGTCCCAGTTGGAGAAAAAACCAAATACATTTTTATGGCTGTATTTGATCACATCAGAGCCAGAGCTAGACACACTGGCACCACCTAGCTGGGCTTTTCCTCCTCTTTTGTGAGGGGAGCCCCCTCCCCTTTCCACCCTCATACACACACGCGCACACACACACACACCCCTTTACTTGCACAATCTTCTAGCTCTTCTGTGTCCTTTGCCTAAATGGTCGAGCTGTTAGAAATCACAGACTAAGCAGAACCCAGGATTCTGGTTGGATTTGATTGTTTAGTCAAATATTTACAATAGAGCTTTTATTTGGAAGTGTTCTTATGAGAGTCTATTCTAGCAAATTTGAGCAGTAGATGTGTGCCTGCAAATAATAATAACATGTTAATAATACAAGTAGCTTGCCCAATGAGTATGATTGGTTGATGGGTACACTCTGTAAGAGCCTAGAACAACACTGATTATATTGACACTCAGGAAGAGCTGCATCATATACTGACATTCCCAAGATCTGCTAACCTAATTGATATGAACAGGTAATGGAGATGGAGAGGCTCTCTATTTATTAACCAATAAGTACTGCAGACTCTCACAAATACAAAGAGCACTGAGAGAAAGAAATGACAAATATATTCAATAATGAATTTTCTATTTAGGGAAGTATAGCATCTGGTGACTTGAATGAGGATGCAAATTACTATTCATCAGTTACCAGGCTCCACAAATTGGCACTTATTACTTATTCCTAAACCCATTGTTATCAGACATACAGGAGCAGGGGAGAGGAGACAGTGGAGGGGAAAGAGACTTCTTTCCTTTAGGCCTCTCAGGACTTTTTTTAACTTCACCTGTCAATTAAAGCTTTAGTTACTTGCTCTGTTGGAAGAGAGAACATGAGAATGACTTACAGTAGTGCACAAGAGAAAGCACAGGTTTTTCCTTCTCTACATCATGGCTATTATATAGGAGATTCCTGTCCCCTCTTTTATCCAGGATACTGTATATTTGGCTACATGATTCATCTCTTCACAGCTTCTGCCTCACAGGCTGAGAAATTACACTACTGCTTCTCCAGGTTGGGACCAGGAACTATCCCTTTGGGCCTGGTAAGTAAGAGTATGTCCAGTTGATTTCCTGCCAAGATGGCTACATGAACAAGAGGAAGGCCACCCAGCTCCCACATATCTTCTCTACAAAAATCTTGAAATTCATGAATAATGATCATGAAATCCAATTTAAAAAACTACAATAAATTACTTCTCCTATCCTAAACCTGAACCAAAAGTCAGCCACTGGCTCCTCTCTCTCCCACCCAGCAAAGGCAACCCCAGTATAAGTTATTACACTCTGAGGGGTGGGAAACCTGCTTCCATATGTGGCCATCTAGGTCCTTGGGTGTGGCCTTTTGACTGAGTTCAAGTTTTATAGAATAAATCCTTTTATTAAGGGGATTTGTTCTGTGAAGTTTGGATTCAGTCAAAGCACCACTGGAGGTCCTACAGAGTCACATGTGGCCTTGAGGCTGTGGGTTCCCCACCCCTGCTAGGTGTCTGGAAGCAGCAAGAGTAGAGGGCTTCCCTGAGAAAGTGCCAAGGTGGTCAGAAAGCCTCAGGATGAGGACCTTGGAAGCACTGGGGATCAGCAGCAGACTGTGACTAGCATGTTGCCAACTAGACCAGCCTGGTGCTGTAGTGCCTAGAAAAAGGCACTTTTGAGATCCCTAAAACTCTATCTTGAGCTACTGGAAAGCATTCTGAACTTCAAAGATCCAGGAACTCTGGATTCTGAGAAAGTACAAGAACCAAAGAGAGTCAGAGTGAGTCCAAACAAGGCCAACCCTCCTGCCAAAAAGCACAGAAAGGGCCAGAAACTAGCCCTGATATAAAGTCCCAATTAAAGAATTAACACTGGAGAAACAGGTAAATTGAAGGGAACATTATCCAGTGTCAAAAATGATTACAAATCTAATTTTGTAACAATTAACTATAAGCAGAGACTCAAGGAAAAAAATGGATTTTTGAGAAGGGCACATGAGTGCCCAGAAGAAATAAAGCAATAGATTATATGTGTGTGTGTATGTATGTACGTATACACACACACAGATTATAGACAAAACAACTGGAAGGAGAATAAGTAGCTTAAAAGAAAAAGTGGTAAGTCTTACCCAAGAAATGTAATACTTGAAAACTAATATGGACCAAACAAAAATTAATGACTTCATGAAACAGAAAGATATACTAAAACAAAACCAAAAGATCAAAAATTAGAAGAAAATGTAAGATATTTTTTAATTGACCTGGAAAGCAGGTCAATCAGATGCCCTGAAAATAATGGTTTTTTTTTTAATCACAAATGAAACCTAGATATATTAGAACCAAAGGCCAAAGATAGAAAGATTCCAATTGTCACCTCCTGAAAAGAATCTGTAAAGGAAAGATCCCATTAATATCAGAGCCAAAATTCAAAGCTCACACATTAACAATATATATATATATATATATATATATATATATATATAGATATTTTAAAAAGCACTATAAAGTACACAGAAATAAGTAAAGTAACAACAAACTATACAAGGTTCAAGATCACACAAGACTTCCACTAAAAACCAAAGAACAGCTTGAAATAAAATATTCTAGGGCATAAGATGTGAATTTCAACCAAAAATAACTTACCCTGCGAAAGTGAATATCATCCTCCAGAGCACAAAATGGGTATTTAATGGAATAGAGAACTTTAAAGCATTTCTGATTAAAAGACCAGAGTTGAGTAGAAACTTTGAAATATACAAACACAAAAATTAAGAGAAACTTAGATAAACTTATTAAGACAATTTGAAGAGGTTAGATGATATAGGGCTGATATTCTGATGGGGAAAAAGAAATAAGCATGTCTCTTAAGAACCTTGATGCCTTCAAAGACTATCAAGGGAGTTAAATTTTAAAAAGCAGAGGCTTCATGGGAATGGGCAAGGAGGGATTAGTTCTATTCTTATGATGTGAAGAGGGAAAAGAGAAATGAAGATAAAAAAAGTATAGAAAGATTATAATATAAAAAGGTTATAGAATATAGAAAAGAGGAATAAGGAGGGTATTATATTATTATGATATATTTATAATATATTTATATTATATAATTTAATATATAATAATATTATATTATATATAATAATATAATATAATATATTATAAATATAATATGTGTATAATATATTATATTTATTATTCTTCATAATTGGGAAAGATGAGAAGAATTTACAAGATGTGGGGAAGTGGACATTAGATGAACCTCACCCGTATCTGAAATGGACAAAAGAGGGTTGAGCACACACACGCACACACACACGCGCACACACACTCTCATTTTGGCATAGAAATACATCAGATTCTACAAGTAAACATACAGGGTGATGGAGGGGTTGGCGGAGAGATGTGGCAGTTAAAAGGGAGGATCATACTGGAGAAGGAATAGTTACAGGTAAAGTAAACTTCCTGATCCTGAAGTGGGCATTAAAAGGAAGCAGAAGGGGAGGGATAACAACTATAATTGCTTCTAAGATAAGAGTAAGTTGTATATGAATGTGATGGAACGTTATTGCATCATAACCAACAAAGAAAGGTAATTTCAGAGAATCCTAGTTAGTAGGAACTAACACAGAGGAAGCGAGCATATCTAAGAGAAAATATACACAAAGACAATAAATGGTCAAGAAAAACAACTTTCAAAGACTCAAGAACACACTGACCTGCTGTGTCTCCAGAGGACCTCTCATGAAACATGCTAACATGTTATCCACATCCTGACAGATCGCTGTCAATTAGGTTAGCATTCTGCCCCAAAAATGTTCCTGCTCGTTGTGTCTACTTTTGGGGGATGACCATCATATGGATTTAGTTTATTCTTTTCATCCATTCTGTTCTTATTTGTTACAAGGGTTGCATCCTCACTGCCCCTGTCTCATCCTCCCGCATTATTCTCAATTCATTGAGTTGGGGGGGGGAGGGGTGATGAGGGAGATGCGCACCCACACCCACACACCCACACACACACAGCCATTGTAGCTTCCATTCACAGAAGAGAAGGAAATTCAGAATGAAGGACTGACAAGTAGGATAATCTTGAAAGTAACATGTAGAATATATCATATACTTTTAAAATAAAAGCAAGCAGTTTGAAATGAAGATTCGTGGTTTCCTAACCTGCCCAGGCACCCAGGTTCACAATATCAGTTGCCTTTTCCTTTTCCTTTCCCCAAACCCATACAAAGTAAGTTGCAAGTTCAGTTTATTTCTTTCCATGATATCTTTTGCATATATGCTCTCCCCTCCTATTATTTTTCCCAACCACCAAACTAATCTTCCAAACGCATAGATCTTGTCATTGAAGTCTTGCTTTAAAACCTTAAATTCTTCCCTATTGTCTGTCTTCTCTTCAACTGCTGTTGAGCTATGATTTTCCCATCCTTTACCTGGCAGTTGAATTTTTGAACCCAAGTTTAGCATTTTACATTTATTTCTATTAAATATAATCTTTGTCATTTGTTCCATTTTTTCAGCCTGTTGAGATGTTTTGGGATCCTAATTCTGGCATTCAGTATGTTGATTTTTCTAAGTATATATTCTATGTCTTCTTTTAATCCATTAATGATAATATTGAAAAGAAGAGGAACAATAGTAGAATACTATAGCACTCCACTAGATACCTCCTTTTAGTAAAGTATAAATACATAATTTGCTATTTTTTGATGATTTGGTCATTCAACCAATTTTAAATCCAATTTTACTATAGTCCTGTCCATATCCCTCCATCTTGTCAGCATTAATATCAGGAGAGCCTTTGCTAACAGCCTTGCTGAAATTCAGGCATATTCTATCTATAACACCTACCTAATCCACCAGTCCTGTAACACTCAAAAAAAAAAAAAAGGACATGAGAACAGTTATGACTAATTCTTGATGATCTGCTGGCTTGTTGTGATTGCCACTTCTCTTTCCAAGTGCTCATAAATCATTCTCTTAAATATATGTTTTAGCATTTTGCCAGATATTGACATCAACTATACCAATAATAATTTAGGTGAGTGATTCAAGATGTCCAAGAGTGCTGGAACCTCTGAGCTCATTAACGTTTGCTTTGATGCCCAACTCTCAATGTCCTGCTTCAGTGCCACTCCCATCAAGCTTTCCCTGATATCCCACATGGAAGTTTTATGGATCTAGTTTCTTTTTGAAAATTCAGAGAGCATCTGCCTGTCTCCAATCTTGCAGTACCCCCTCTTGTTTTCCACAACATTTTGAAGATCACCGATAAGCAATGTTCACATCCATAATTTTTTTCAGTACCCTGGGATATAGTTCATATAAAACTGGTACTTGAAGGTAGCTTTTTATTTTTATTTTTTTAATCATCTCCTCACTTATCTTGTGTCTTATTCCCTGTAATCATGTCTCTTGGGGAATCTCATTCTAATTTTCAGACATTCAGCACTTGGCACTTATCATACCTCTGAAACATTGATAGACCCCAGCAATAATCATGCTCTTTTATGCAAATGAACAATCTAAGGATTTGAGTGATAGCATAATAAAGTACACAATACAACTTTTGTTCATTCAGCAACATTTGTTAATTATTTTGTTTGAGGGACTGCATTAGTTGCTAGAGGTAAGTCAAAGATAATTTAAGACATAGTCTCTACCCTCAAATTGCTTACAATCACTTAATATTAAGGAGATGGGGGAAGGATAGGGGTTGGGAATATGTGACCTAACTCCATCTAAGTCAGCAGTTCTCAACCTGTGGGTCACAACCCCTTTGGGGGTTGAACAACCCTTTCACAGGGGTCGCCTAAGACCATCAGAAAACACATATTTCCGATGGTCTTAGGAACTGAGACACTGCTCCTCTATCTGTCTCCAGGTGGGTCTGCCCACATGCAGATACATCCACATATGAGTATTAAAGGGTCACAGCATTAGGAAGGTTGAGAACCACTGATAAGTGCTTTCTACCAGAGGATCTCTCACCATTACCGCTGGTAATTTGGTCTTGGAGTTTACTTTATGGTCATAAGCTTTTATGGCATTTTTTTTTGTCTTTGTAATTCTGTGGATTTTATTTTATGCATTTAAAAATATTTTGAGAAGGGTCCATAGATTTTATCAAACTGCCATAGTGGTCTTTAACACACACCAAAAGGTCAAGATGCCCTTTAACTAGTGTGAACATTAACCTCACTGGCTGCAGGATCATTAGTCCTCTGCCAGGACTCCTAGATTTAGAGTCACCTCTGCGTTCTCCAACATGACCTCTCGTTTCTTCACTATCTATTATCCAGCTGAACCCTTTTCAAATTTGCCAGTATTCATAACTGCCTACTTTGCTTTTAAAAGTTCCTCCTTCCAGAAGACTCCTTTAGAGTCCTTTCTTAATGACTCTACCAGTTTACTAGAGACATATGACCTCTGGAGAAATGGAGTGCAGGAAATTTCTCCCAGTGGGTGATTTTTCTAAGTCCCACACATCAAGGGAAAAGGAAATTCTTCTTCTTGGCCATTGCTACTACATTGTCCTTTCAGTAAAAATTTTACAATTCTGACAACCAGCCGTGAGTACACAGGTATAGCCTGAGGTACACATGATAACAGATCCATTGCTTTTTAAAGAGCTTAGTCATAGCTTGTCATCCATAGTAGGTGTTTAATAAATCTTAATCTATTGATTCCAGACATGCGGGCTAGACTAAAACACCTGTATTTTGTTAAACTATATACTCTTTCCCTAATAGTATGCAAGTTCCTTGAAGGCAAGGTATGTTTCATTTTTATCTTTTTTTCCCCTGGTACTAGCATAGTGATTGGTGCACACTAGTTGCCTAATGATTGTTTCTTGATTCATTGATAGTGTACAATTTAAAATTGCATGCAATATAGTAAACACAGATCACATATAAACACATAGTACAAATCATTGCATAGTAAAATCACACGTAGTAGACTAAGCAGATAGGTAACACGTGGCTTCATGTATCAGAGTTGCATATAGTAGGTAAAATACAGAGATCATCTACAATGCATGTTGGGGCTAGACACAAAGTACAAGGTACATTGCTGCATTGGTGGTATTGTTTGGTGGCTTGCAATTTCTTCACCCGTTACTTTTAGAACATCATAGGACAGTTTGGTCACTGGCTGCATGGTCTGGCACTTTTTCGGTGACCATCTATCAATTCTGAGCCCTTTGTATCTACAGCTCTCATGAATATGTTGGTACATCAGACCTATAGCCTTAGTCCTAGTTCTGGGCCCATTCAGGCTGAATGCTATGATCTCCAGTACTTCATAAAGTAGGCTCTTCACCATTTTATGAGACAATGTAGACCATGGTCTTCCACCATAATCTTCATCGAGTGTTTTCACAAATGAGTTTGCATTCTATATCAGCATCACCCTTGGATACCAATTCTCTCTTCATCAAATGATCTACATACACACATATGTGTATATGCACATACACACATGACAGTAGTAAATGAAAATTTCATTAGTAAATTTTATGGTGGCTATGCTAAATACAACCTCAATCTATGAGTATTATTAGGAAACTAACAATGTGTCAGGAACTCATTCAACAATCAAGGAATGACATGTTATAACTGGCAGTTACCCACATATGGCCTGACTTGAAAACTCTTCACCTACCTCTTAATATTTTACAGAACCTTAGAGGTAATTTTTTTCACATATAAAATATCAGGGCTATATAAGATGATCTCTGAAAGATCCCTGACAGCTCTCACATTCAGTATTAAAAAAAGTTGTCATCTTACCAAATCTGTTCTGTTCTAAGAGACCATAAATATAATATGATCACTCAATCATGATTCTATAACTTTTGGCCCAATCTTCATTAATTTATTGGGTTCTTAAGCCTAGGAAGAACTCTCCAAAAATAATTATTACATAGAAATTGTTTTGGAGTAAAAAAAACCCTTTCATTTTTTTTGTTTGTTTTTTGGGGATTTTTTTGGAGGGCAGTTGGGGTTAAGTGACTTGCCCAAGGTCACACGGCTAGTTTTTTTTTGTGTTAAGTGTCTGAGGCCAGATTTGAACTCAGGTACTCCTGACTCCAGGGCCGGTGCTCTGTTCACTGCACCACCTAGCTGCCCCTAAAACCCTTTCATTTAAACTAATTTGACATGACTTCCCAAGTTTTCCAAAGCTTAGAATGGGAAAGCATGAAGAAAAAGATAGCAAAAAAGAATCTGAAATGTAATAGTGATCACTCTAATTCTATTATCAGGTGCTTAGTGGCTCTGAACGCTCTATAATTCCATAATTTATGGAATAATTACCAGCTCCACCAATCAAAATCCTATGATCCAGTTCAAATTCTACCTTTTTTTTAAATACTTAATCTGAAATGTTTCCATATTGCCTTGTATTGTAATTATTTGTGTATGCTTCTCCTCAGCTAGGCTGGAGCTGAGTAACAGGAATTGTTGTAAGAAATAATTATTGAAAAGAATTATTCATGAAGTGTTGTGTAATAAGAATAATGGCAAAATTTCACATTCTTTTTATGTTTCTCTTGATTCCCATGTATATGTTACAAAGTTTCTATGCAATTCTGGTCTTTTCATCAGGAATGCCTGGAAATCCTCTGTTTCATTAAAAGTTCATTCCCTTCCCTACCTCCCACCCCCAGTAAAATTATACTCTGTTTTCTGGATAAGTTATTCTTTGATGTAAGCCTTTGCTTTCCAGAATAACATATTCCAAGTTCTCCATTGTTTTGGAGTTGTGGCTGCTAAATCATGTATGATCCTGACCATGACTACTTGGTACTTGAATTCTTTCTATTTTAACATTCTCCTCTAGCTCTAAGAGATACTGGCAGTTTTCTTTTGTGATTTCTTGAAACATGATGTTTAAGTTCTTTTCTGGTCATGTCTTTCAGGTAGTTCAATGATTGTTAAATTCTTTCTCCTCAATTTGTTACCCAGAGTAGTTATTTTTGCTATGAGATACCTTATATTATTTTCTAATTTTTTCCAATCTTTGGACTTTGTTTTAATATTTCTTGTTGTCTCATGGAGTCATTTGTTTATATTTGGTCCAATTAATTTCCAGGAAGTTTGGTGTTTGCATATGGTTCTGTATCCCTGGTACCAAGCTGTTATTTCTCCTTCTAGTTCTTTCATAGTCTCATTTCTTTTTCCAGTTTTTCCTCCAGTACTCTCATTTGATTTTAAAAATAATTTTAAAACTTTTTTCCCCCTATGCTTCATTTCCTACAGGAATTCTATTTGAATTTGTGCCGAAGCTATGTTTTCCTTTGAAGCTCGGCTTATAGATATTTTGGGGTCATTCTCTTCTTCTGGGTTATGTATCAAGAGTTCCTTCTTTTTGCTTGTTTCTTTGCTCATTTTTTCCAGCCTATTTTGGACTTTTGACATCATATTAAGGTCAACTTCTGTGTGCTACTTGAGCCGATATCTGGTTCAAGTTTCAGACAATTACTAGGATCATACAATTCTAGTTATGTGACCCTGGGCAAACTTAGCTTCTGTTTGCATAATGTGTAAAATGGGGATAATAATAGTAAATCTCAGACTTGTGTACTTTCGGATCTTGCTGTCCCTTTCTTGGGGTTACTGAGTGTTCAATATTTCAACAATTCATGATTTTAGGCATTTAAGTGGAGTAGGGGGGTAGAGTGTTGGACCTGGAATAAGGAGGACTCAAGTTTAAATGCTGTCTCAGACATTTCCTAGCTAAGTGCCCCAGGGTAAATCTGTTCTTTCAGCTTTGACCTCTTCATCTATAAAACAGGGATAATATTAACACTTACCTCACAGGATTCTTAAGTAGATCAAATGCAATAAGAGCTATATCTCTTAAGTGTTTTTGCAAACTTTAAAATGATTTTATGAATGTTAGCTTTTATTGTTATTATCCATATGGGTGGGTAAGTCCATTTGCCAATTCAGGTCAAAACCTAGTGCCAAAACCTTTCATCACCTGATGACCAACATTCTGGTGTTGAGCCCTTTCCAAATTTAAATTACATTTCTGTCATCAATCCCATAATTGAAGCCCATATAGCTTAGTAGGATTGGGGGAGCTTGTTCACTGCAGGCATAACCTTCAAGAACTCGATGAAACCTTCATACTACAATGAGGCATTGGAAGAGGGGTTCAATGGAGGTAATTTGTTGCCGTTATTACGTGACATTTAGATAACACTTTGGAAAAATACATTAATAACAGGAAAAATGTTTCCACCACAGTCTTGTTAGCCTTCTATTATTTTAGGTGTTGCCTTATAATTTCTGTTTAATTTTCGAAGTAGGGAATCACTGCAGGAGGTTTCTGTTTTCCATGAAGATCATTCTCTCCACCACATACTCAATTCCGCCTTCAAAATAGGCCTTTTCATCACTGAGAATGAAAACACAGTGGGGCCCCATCAAAAGTTATGTTATTTGAAATCATAACACTTCACATTTCTGTAGAAACCAGACTTTGAAGAAATCCAGATCTCATGGTAGAAAAATCAGTTCTAGACTCTGAACATTAACATGTTCAGAGAGCTCCCTTTCCAGGGTTAGGCTGATAAATGTTTAACAACAGGCTCTCTGAGAAAGGCAAATAAGTGGTACAGTAGATAGAACATTAGGCCTGGAGTCAGGAAGTCTCATCTTCCTGAGTTTAAATCCAGTCTCAGACTTTTACTACCTGTGTGACCCTGGGTGAGTCACTTCACCCTGTTTGCCTTAGTTTCCTCATCTGTTAAATGAACTAGTGAAGTAAATGGCAAACTGCTCCAATATCTTTGCCAAAAAAAAACCCCAAATGTGAGTCAGACATAACTGAAAAAATGAGTGAACAGTAACAACAGCAAAGGACTGTCTGAACAATAATTTATACAGGACACACTTGTAAGTTCAATCTGCACTATCAACATTTCCTTTATCATTTTCTTAAGCATAGGCAATCAACAAAACAGTAAACCAAGTCCCGGGTTTGTGACTATTGCTGGTTTTGGAAGAGTCCGTGCTCATACTGAAGATTTAACAATCAGCTTTCAGGAGCCAGTTTAAGCTGGTTCAGGTATAGCCCCACCTCTTTCCCTCACAGAGAGGTATAAGAACAATGAAAAATATGATGTTGTACAAATAAAAACTGCTTTATTGATTTCATCTTTATCCTAGAATCCCTCCTGGAATATCAAACCACTGGACCCAGATGGCTCTGGAGGAGAAAGTGAGGCTGGCGACCCTGCACAGCCCTCCCTCACTCAAATCAAAGTCAACTACGAGTCATGTCATCATACGTTGGTGTCATGGTTCTCTTCAAGAGCAAAGGACAAACATAAGAGAATCCCTCCAAGAAAGGTCTACTTGGATGCCTCATGGTTGGATAGAGGTGACTTTACACCAATGGAGTTTGTAAGTTTGGGAAGGCTGTAGCATTCTGTAAATATTCAAGTGTGGTCCTGGTACTAAATTGAGCCTTATCTTTCAAGGACCACCCTATTTCTTCTACACAGTACAAAGAAGCTCATTACTGCAAATTTAGCTAGTCACTTTGTGATGAATGCTTTGGCCAACAACCCATGCAACAGAGAAAACTGGAAAATGTCCCTCTGTCCTGGGCAGAGTCCTTCCACTTCTGGAGTGACAGGGTCAGAGTTGCAGGAAAGGGGTCAAAGTGCAAAGAATTACCCAGTTTTTAGGTTACTTATTGACTTAAGTAGCTTATCTAATGACCATTGAGTAAGCATATGACTGGAAGAGGGACATCGTATTAATCCTAACATTTTCATAATAAAAGAAACCAGAAGACAGAAGGGATTTTCTGCTAAAAGGAAGGATGGCTCACAGGTTCTCCTTAGAGAAGCAAATAAAGGATCTGATTCAATTGGATTTATTTTGCCTCCAAAGGTATACTAAATATAAATTCATGAGACCTTTGACCATTTCGTGTTATAGTGTTCACATTACCATGAAAGCTATGGCCACTTATGTACCAATGTATATTGCAAAGTATCAAGAGGAAGAGAAATTCTGTGAAGAACTTGATAAGATCCTTCAAATTAAATCAATACTTGCTTATGATAACAAAGTGACTTCAGTGCAAGAGTTGGACCAGGGGGCGGCTAGGTGGCGCAGTGAATAGAGCACCGGCCCTGAAGTCAGGAGTACCTGAGTTCAAATCCGGCCTCAGACACTTAACACAAAAAACTAGCCGTGTGACCTTGGGCAAGTCACTTAACCCCAACTGCCCTCCAAAAAGCAAAAAAAAAAAAAAAAGAGTTGGACCAGGTAAAAACAAGCAAAAGAATTATTGGAAAATATGTATCAGGCGTAAG
Source organism: Pseudocheirus occidentalis (assembly GCA_028646575.1). Lineage (NCBI taxonomy): Eukaryota > Metazoa > Chordata > Mammalia > Diprotodontia > Pseudocheiridae > Pseudocheirus > Pseudocheirus occidentalis. Next base: position 76,906,599 of record CM053596.1, on the reverse strand, counting down.
GACTGACATGAGGTCAAAAACTTGAATTCTTTGGCAAAACAAAAACAACAGTATCACAAAAAATGAAATTGATAATAGACTCTTTACTAACATGGGAATCTTCTCTGTGCCCTGTCAGACAACCAACTTACTAGCACGGATGAAAATTAGTACAGAACTAGAAGAGTGAAAATTAGAAAACCATGTCATGCAATGAAAACCACTCCAGTTTGACCTATTCAAAGAAGTTATTAATGTACAACGGTTCAAGACAATTCCAAAGGACACGAAAAATACCCTTCACCTCCAGAGAGAAAACTGGTGAATTCTGAGTGCAGATTGAAGCATAACATGTTTTGAACTTTCTTTTACTTCCTTTTTTTGGCAACGTTTGGCAATAAAAATATGTTGTGTATGACTTCACGTGTATAATTGATGTCATATTTTTTGCCTTTTCAATAGGTGGGGAAGGGGCTGAAGGAAGGAAGAGAATTTAGAACTCTTAAGTATTGTCTTCCATCCTTAGATCCTTGTGCAGTGAACTGTCTTCCTGCTTGTCAATCAATAAACATTTACTAAGAGCCTACCATGTACTAGGCACTGTGCTAAACCCTGAGCATACAAAAAGGGACTACCCTCAAGGAACTTATTCCCAACACTTGGTAGAGTGCCTGCCATATAGTAAGCATTTAATAAGTGCTTGTTGACTAGTAGATTTCACAATGAAAATATTTAGAGCATTTGATTTGTATTTCTTGTTATAAGATAGACATTTGCTCTGGGGAAGCAAAACTTTGACCTAAAGACTCTTTTTCTATAGAGTGTTGTCATTGACACATCAAACTTATTCAAAATTCCCTGAAAGACTTTACTAACAGAGAACTTTGAACAATGTTGTGATCATAAACATCAGAAGAGGCATAAAACAGAGATGTACACTCACCAAATGCTACCATTATAAAGGCTATTCAGTACAAGGACCAAGTTCAAGAGGGAAAGGGGGCCTCTTTGAGCCTCATTGTCATGTATAAATGGAAATGAATATCTATAATACTATCTGTAATACTTATAATGCTTAACTATAATACCATAATTCTAGTATACTTAAGTCACTTAAACTCTGCCTCATTTTCCTTAACTCTAAAACAGAGGTAATAGTAGCACCTATCACCCAGCAAATGACACAATATTTGTAAAGAGCTTAGCACGGCTAAGCACAACCAGTACACACTGGGTGCTTAATAAATGCTTGTTCCCTTCCCTCTTTCCCCTTAATAGCTGCCTCCTGGCTTGTTGTAAGGCTTGGCCAAGAAAATGGATTTAAAGCATGTTGCAAATTTGGAAATTCTCTATAAATGTAGTTGTTGTTATCTTCATCACCATCAAGACAAGAGCCTTGTATATTTCACGACTAAATTATTTATGTCTCTTTTTTATTTGTGTGATTTCATGTTGGTGATTGCAGATCCCCAAAAGAATGCAAACTCCAGTGAGATTTCTATCACTGATGTTAGCTATAACAAATACCAAATTTCTTTTTATATATTTATGAAAAAATCTCTGGCAGACAAAATTGTACTTTTATTGCTTGGCTGTATTTCTCCCCCTTCTCTCCAACACTTTCCCTCTCTTCTTCCTTCTCTTCCTTGTCTTCCTTCCTTCTTTCCCTTTCTCCCTTCTCTCCCTACCTCCCTCCTTTCTTTCCTTTGCTCTCTCCTTCCTTTCTTCATTCCTTCCTTTGTTCATTCCATCCTTCCTTTCTTCCCTACCTTCCTTTCCTTTTTTTTCTCTTCGCCATCTCCCTTTCTCTTGCTCCATATTTTGTCAAGTCTATGATTTTTAAAAAACCTGTTAATTTTGAATTATTCTTTTAAAAATAAGTGAGAAATTCTTTAGCTACATATTCATAGCTATCATTGTTTTGAATAGTTCCAACCTGTTTCATTGGCTCTTTGTTTCATGTAGAAGAGGTCAAAAGAGGAGTCATAATGAAAGGAGCTAACTGACTTCTGACATACTTCAGAGCTGACCTATACAGCAAAAAGAGCCTTTAAATAAGGCCCACCTTGGTGTATTTAATATAAATAACTACGTAGCCTGTCCTTTCCTGTGTTCTTCTTGCATAGAACCTTCAAAACTGTTAGGCAGCCTTTTAGCTGTGGGGCTTGGTATTTCTTGTATGTGAAATTTGAGCCTGTGGTCAGAGAGCAGACTTGTATACACAGTGTTTGCATAGAGGTTGCTGACAGGAATGACTTGAGAACCATGATTGTGATAAGTGATCCGGGATGCCCAAGTATATGGGCTTTTTGGACACGTTAATGTCAATCTTTTTTATTTTTCATTTATTTATTATTATATATTTACTCTTAGCTTTTGATTTTTTTGTCACTAGAATTTTCTAATACAATTCTCTTCTCCTTTCCCTCTTCCAGAGCCATCTCTTCTAAAAATTTTTTTAAAAAGTTTAGCAAAACTAATCAACAAATCAACCAAATCCAACATTATATTCAAAGGGAAGGGGGTGACCTCTCTTCTTTGGGGCCATGTTTAGACATTATAATTTTTTTTATATTTTTCCCCTCCAATTTATTTATTTATTTTTAGTTTTCAACATTCATTTCCACATGATTTTGAGTTAGAAATTTTCTGTCTTTCCCCTACTCCTCAATCCCAAGATAGCAAGCCTACTGAAGACCCCTTCCCCTAATCTGTTCTCTCTTATATCCTCCCCCATCCTCCTCCATAGCTTTCTAGTAGGACAAGATGGATTTCTATACCCCAGTGCCTGTGTATCTCAATTCCAAGTTAAATGTAGAAAACAATTTTTTTTTTAACATTTGTTTTTAAAACAAGGTTTTTAAAACCTTGAATTCCAGATTCTTACCCTTCTTCCCTCCTCAGCCACCCTCACTGGGAAGACAAGCAATTCAATACAGGTTGTACATGTGCAGTTACACAAAATGTTTCCATAGTACTTATATTGTGAAAGACTAATTATATTTCCTTCCATCCTATCCCACTGCACCTTATTCTATTTCCTACTTTGATCCTGTCCCTTTTCAAAATTGTTTGCTTCTAACTACCCTCTACCCCAATCTGCCCTCTCTTCTATCATCCCCCCTCTTATTCCCTTACCCTTTACTTTCCTGTAGGGTAAGATACCCAGTTGAGTGTGTATGTTATTCCCTCCTTAAGCCAAATTCAATGAGAGTAAGGTTGACCCACTCCCTTTCACCTTCCTGCTCTTCCCCTCCATTGTAACAGTTTTCTTTTGCCTCTTTTATATGAGATAAGTTACCCTATTCTATCTCTCCCTTTCTCCTTCTCCCAATATATTCTTTTCTCACCTCTTAATTTTTTTTCAGATACTATCCCTTCATATTCAACTCACCTTGTGCCCTCTGTCTATGCATACATGTATACACATATACATATGCTCACATATATATTTATATACACCTACACCCTCCTATACATACATATATGTATGCATATATTCACACATTACATATGTATTACATATACATATGTACATACATACATATATACACACATATACATATACATTCTCTTCAATAATCTTCATACTGAGAAAAGTCTCATGAGTTATAATTATCATTTTTCCATGTAGGAATATAACTAGTTCAACTTTAATAAGTTCCATATGATTTCTTTTTCCTGTTTACCTTCTCATGCTTCTCTTGCTTCTTGTATTTGAAAGTCAAATTTTCTGTTCAGCTGCCTGAAAGTCCTCTATTTCACTGAATGACCATATTTTTACCTGAAGCACTATACTTAGTTTTTCTGGGTAGGTGATTCTTGGTTTTAATCCTAGCTCTTTTGACCTCTGGAATATTATATTCCAAGCCCTTCTATCCCTTAATGTTAGGTCTTGTGTTATCCTGATTGTGTTTCCAAAATATTCAAATTGTATCTTCCTGACTGCTTGTAATATTTTCTCCTTGACCTGGGAACTCTAGAATTTGGCTATAATATTCCTAGGAGTTTTCTTTTGGGGATCTTTTTCAAGAGGTATTTGGTGAATTCTTTCAATTTCTATTTTGCCCTTTGGTTCTAAAATATCAGGGGAATTTTGCTTGATAATTTCTTGAAGGATGATGTCTAGGTTCTTTTTTTGGTCATGGCTTTCAGGTAGTTCAATAATTTTTAAATGATCTCTCCTGGATCTATTTTCCAAGTCAGTGGTTTTTTCCAATGAGATATTTCACATTGCCTTCCACTTTTTCATTGTTTGGATCTGTTTAATAGTATCTTGATTTCTCATAAAGTCATTAGCTTCCTTTGTTCCAATCTAATTTTGAAGGAATTATTCTCTTCAGTGAGTTTTTGAAATTCCTTTTCCATCTGGGCAATTCAGCTTTTTAAGGCATTCTTCTCCTCATTGGCTTTTTGGTCCTCTTTTGCCATTTGAGTTAGTCTATTTTTTTTCTATGTCTAAATCTTTAATTTATTTTTTATTTGTTTTCTTGTTTACATTATTCATTTTCATTACATTTTTTGAATTACACATTTTCTCCCCATCTTG
>CM053596.1:76885917-76901571 GCA_028646575.1 Pseudocheirus occidentalis | reverse complement strand
CTTCTCTCTCTACCTCCCTCCATTCTTCCTCTCCCTCCCCATCCAGCATACTTTCCACTGCACTACCCAATCTATCATTAGCAGAGGTGGAGCTATTTACCACTGAAGCTCATTCAGAGGACCAGGTAGGGATGGGTTTCCTCCCTCAAATATTGGGACATGTTGAGCAAGTCAAATTGAGAAGATGATGGATGATACCCACTCACCTGAGCATAGACCGCATTTCATGTTTTGCCCTTTGGATCACCACACTGTTGCATGGTTGGCTGATACTCTTGTCTGATCTAAATCCTTTACACTTCCTGCAGCTTCACCACATATTCCCTTACTCTGTCTTCAGTAAACTAGAAAACAGCAGGGCACTAGCCTAGCAGAATAATACTTCTACTAAAATACAGAATAATACTTTATACTTAAAGATCCATATTTTTCCCCCCAACCACCTCTTCTCCAAGTTAAAGAACCCTAAGTTCCTCTAAATTTTCCCCAAATACCTTATTCTCCAGCCCCAAAATCATCCTTTTGTGAACCTTCTCCAAATCCTCTACTGGTACTTAGCTTTTTGTACCCAAAAAAGGGCTGCAGCTTCCTGCCTGCACCTGTGGGATTCTTTCCAAAAAGTGTACCGATTTATCTCCAGGAAATTTGAGCAAATTTCTCTAACTATACATTCTGGCTTCAGTTTGTCTGTCAAGTGATTCTCATGCTACAACCCATCTCTGTGATTTTTTCCTTGCCTAAAAAGTTTCCCCTGCCTATGTTAGAGTTACTTAATCTCTTGAATAGCCCAATTATAGTGTACTTTAAATAACTGTTCAGTATTTCCAAACTGCCACAATAGCACAGTCCTGAACGCCAGGGAGATCTGTGACCTGGGGTGAAACTAATGACAAAAGGAAATCCCTTTCAAATACTCCCATTCTCCTTTCAGCCCTACCCTTATGGCACAGCCCAGCTTGGAGTAACCTTAGTAGAAGAAAATGTATTTTAAAAGACTAACAATCCTGGAGCTTTTGGAATTGTTTGCAAGACGCCCACCATCTTCCAGAAATAGCCACCCACCGAGATGGCAGACCTTATTATTTATTATCTCTTCTTAGGTTCTCTAAAGCTTTTACATCATGTTCAGACTTGAGAATAGAACTCCTCAAAGGAAATGCAGCGGCCAGCACTTTTGTCTACCCAGGCAGAGTGGGTGCTATGAATGGAGCCTATATAAACAGAAAGGGAAAGCAAAGCTCCAGCCCACACTCCCCCTTGATTTGGATTTAGACATGAGTAATTCCATATATCTGCCTTGTGTTTGCCATTTCCTTGGCCTGTATAGTCAAATAGTGCGTGAACCAAATTCCTAGAAGCTTGTGACATTTCTTCGAAGGGCATTATTGTAAACATGCAACGGTGGGCAACAGAAGCCATGGAAAGAACTTTGGACTAGAAATCAAAGGAACTAGATCTGCCATTTACTACCTGTAGGACCTGTAGGCAAGTCACCCCTGTCTGACTCAGTTTCCTCATCTGTAAAATGAAATGGTAAACGTTTCTTGTATCTTTGCTAAGAAAACCCCAAATGGGGTCATGCCTGAAAAACAACTGAAAACAACAACAAATAGTATCTAGAATTTATTTAGCATTGTAAGGTTTACAAACAATATTGATAAGTATCATTTCATTTTATCCTGAGAGATGCTATTATTTCCATTTTATAGATGAGGGAACTGAGACAGACACCCAGGGTCATACAGCTTGTAAGTGTCTGGGGCTGGGTTTGAACTTGAGTCTTCCTGATTCCACAGTCAGCCTTTTAATCCATGGTACTACTTAATTTTAAAAGCTAAAAACCATACCAAGATTTCTGGGACACCTGTATTAATGCTAGCTATTCGGCAATCGTATTGGCAGGTTATTTTAGTATCCTGGGGTGTACTAGGTCCGGGCCAAGTGATCTGAATTCATTTTGAGCTTCAGAGTTCTCTCTAACTGTCTGTTCCCTCCCCTCAGGCTTCAATTGCCACTTACCCACATTTATGCTATCCTATTCAGTGTTAAGTTCATTTTCCTATGACAGAGAAAATGAAATCAGCATAGGAGTTGGATGGTTCCACATTTTCATTGTCATTTATTTACATTTCAATATCAGTGCCAAAGCCATGGGTTTCTCTCTATTCTGTGTTTTCTTTCTCAAACATAGGTGCAGGAATCCTTTTTCCTGCCCTTAATGCAAATTCATTGCAAGCCCCCAATTATTCTGAGCTTTTAGTTTTCCTGTTACTGTTCTTAGAAGTCTGTGGCACCATTTTAGAATCATTCTTATTTATGGGCCTCTGCTTCCAGTCTTTTGTATGTATCTTTTTTATGTTTAAATGTTTTCTGTTTTCAGGGTGGCTAGGTGGCGCAGTGAATAGAGCACTGGCCCTGGAGTCAGGAGGACCTGAGTTCAAATCCGACCTCAGACACTTAACACAAAAACTAGCCGTGTGACCTTGGGCAAGTCACTTAACCCCAACTGCCCTCCAAAAAGCAAAAAAAAAATTTTTTTTCAATTCCAAATTCAATACTCTCCTTCCTCTTACCCCGTGAGAAGACAAGAAATATAACATCCATTATATACATGAAGTCATGCAAAACTGTACATGTCTTTTAAAAATCCAGGTACTTTGGAAAGCTCCCCGGGAAGCTATGATGCTAAGCTATCTTAAATCTTCACTCACCCTTTTTTTTCCCCTCAATGAAATAATTTGTGATTGTTGTCTTCAGAAATTAAATTCTGTTGTCTTTAATCAATTTGCCTCACTTCAATTTTGAAAATGTGTATTGAATGCCTACTATGTGCAAGGTTCTATACCAGGTGCTCAGGATACAAAGACAAAAAGAAATCAAATGATTCCTGTCTTCAAGTTTACATCCAAATGTGAGAGAGAAGAAAATTCAGTCTTATTTGAGGAAGGGGAAAGTTCTAAAGATGGAGAGTATAAGGGAAGGCTTTTTGTGGGAAGGGTCCTCAAAACTGTCATAAAGGAATCTAAGGATTCCAGGAGGTGAAGATGAGGGAGAAGTGCATTTTAACTATGAATAGATTGCCTGTTAAGAGACTCAGAGGTGAAGTGCTAATGTAAGGGAAATATTCAAGAATTTCCCAGCAACCCCATAACAGTATATGAAGAGGTTCCTTAATCAACTGGATTAATTTCAAAGGCCCCAGAACTCTTTCCATTAGATGCAGGAACTTCTTTATACACTGTTGTGAGGCTGTAGAAAAACTACTTACTATCTCTTTTACACTGAGTTTAGAAAACTCAGTAGACCAGTTTGCCCAAAGCAGGGGAGCCTAACCTGTGTCTGTATAGTATTTTAAAAAATATTTTAATGACTATTTCAATATAGATTGTTTCCTTTGGAACCCCATGTATTTTATTTCACACATTTAAAAACATGATTCTGAGAAGGGATTTCATAGGGTTCACCAGACTGCCCAAGGGGTCCAGGATACCAAAAAAAAATTAAGAATACTTGACCTAAAATGTAAAGTTTATGAAGGAAAGCAATATGAAATAAGTCTGGAAAGGTAGGCTGAAGCCAGCCTGTGCCCATGGATTTAAATAAAAAGCTTAAGAATTTGCATTTTTATCAGAGAGGAAATATGGAGCCTAAATTTTTTGAAATTAATTTATTTTTAGTTTTCAACATTCACTTCCATAAGATTTTGAGTTTTAAATTTTCTCCTCCAGGCAGCTAGGTGGCACAGTGAGTAGAGCACCTGCCCTTGAATCACAAGGACCTGAGTTCAAATTCTACTTCAGACACTTAACACTTACTTGCTGTGTGACCACGGGCAAGTCATTTAACTCCAATTGTCCTGCCTTCCCTCCTCTTAAAAAAAAAAGACCAAAAAAAATATTTTTCTTCCCTTCCTTCCCCTCTCCCCTACCCAAAATGTCATACAATCTGATATAGGTTCTACATATACACTCATGTTGAATATATTTTCACATTGAGACTAAAACATTTTAAGCAGAGAATTGGCATGGTCAGATCTGTGTTTTAGAAAAATTATCTTGTTGAGGCAATATATCAAAAGGTTCATATGCTATGTCCAAGTGGGATTTATACCAGGAATGTAAGGCTGGTTCAATATTAGGAAAACTGTAAGCACAACTATCAGTAACAAAACCAACAAAAATCATATGATTATCTCCATAAAGATAGAACAAGCTTTTGACAAAATATAGCACCAATTCCTATTAAAAACACTAGAGAGCATAGGAATAAATAGACTTTTCCTTAAAATAAGTGGTATCTATCTAAAACCAAGAGGAAGCATTATCTATAATGGGGATAAGCTAGAAGCCTGATCAATAAGATCAGGGATGAAACAAAGATGCCTATTATTACTACTACTATTCAATATTGTATTAGAAATGTTAGCCATAGCAATCAGAGAAGAAAAAAGAATTAAAGGAATTAAAACAGGCAATGAGGAAAAAAGATTATCACTCTGCAGATGATATGATGGTATGCTTAGAAAATCCTAGAGAATAAATGAAGAACTACACGACATAATTCACAACTTCAGCAAAGTTGCAAGACATAAAATAAATCCACATAAATCATTGACATTTCTATGTGTTACCAACAAAATCCAGGAGCAAGAGACAGAAAGAGAAATTCCACTTAAAATAACCAGACAATATAAAACACTTGGGATGCCAAGACGAGCCCAGGAAATATATGAAAACTATGTGAAAAAAATTACAAAATGCTTTTCACACAAATAATTTTTTTTGGAAAAATATCAATTGCCCATGGGTAGGCCAAGTCAATATAATAAAAATAACAATTCTGCCTAAATTAATATACTTATTCAGTGCCATACCAATCAACCTACTGAAAGTTATTTTATAGAGCAAGAAAAAATAATAACAAAATTCATCTGGAAGAACAAAAGCTCAAGAATATCAGGGGAATTAATGCAAACAATTTGAAGGAACATGGTCTATTCATATCATATCTCAAACTTTATTGTAAAGTGGTAATTATCAAAACAGTCTAGTACTGGTTAAGAAATAGAGTGGTGGATCATTGGAATAGATTAGGTATATAAGACAGAGAGTAAATGACCATGGCAATCAAGTTTTTGATAAACCCAAAGACCCAAAGTTTTGGGACAAAAACTCACTATTTAACAAAAACTGTTGTGAAAACTAGAAAACAGTACGGTAGAAAATAGGTATAGACCAACATCTTGCATTATATAACAAGATAAAGTCAAAGTGGGTACATGATTTAGAGATAAAGGGTGATACCATAAACAAATTGGGAGAGCAAGGAATAGTTTATCTGTCAGATCTATGGATAAGGGAAAAATTTAAGATCAAGCAAGGTATAGAGAACATTATGAGATGGAAAATTGATAATTTTGATTTTATTAAATTAAAAAGGTTTTGTACAAATAAAACCAATGCAACCAAGATTAAAAGGAAAGCAAAAAGCTGGGAAACAATTTTTACAGCAAGTTTCTCTGACAAAGACATAATTTCTCAAATATATAGAGAACTGAGTCAAATTTATAAGAATATAAATAATTTCACAATTGATAAATGGTCAAAGGACACGAACAGGCAGCTTTCAGGTGAAGCAATCAAAGCTGTCTATAGTCACATGAAAGTGTACTCCAAATCTTTATCAGTTAGAGAAATGCAAATTAAAACAACTCTGAGTTACCAACTCACACCTATGAGACTGGCTAATATGACAGAAAGTGAAAACGAAAAATGTTGGAGGAGATGTGGGAAAATTGGGACACTAATGCACTGTTGATGGAGCTGTGGACTCATCCCACCATTCTGGAAAGCAATTTGAAACTATATACAAAGGGCTATAAAACTGTGCATATCCTTTGATCCATCAATACCACTACTAGGTTTCTATTCCAAAAAAAATTTTTAGAAGGGGAAAGGCTCTATTTGTTCAAAAAATTAATAGCAGCGCTTTTTGTGGTGACAAAGAGCTGGAAATTGAGGTAATGACCATCAGTTGGGGAATGGCTAAACAAGTTGTAGTATATAATTGTAACAGAATACTATTGTCCTATAAGAAATGATGAGCAGGATGATTTCAGAAAAAACCTCGAAAGACTTTTATGAACTGATGCAAAGTGAAGTGAGCAGAACCAGAACATTGTACACAGTAAAAGCAATATTGTGCAATGATCAAGTGTGATTGTCTTAGTGATTCTCAGCAGTACAGTGATCTAAGACAACCTCTTCTATGGTTTTTGGGGGTCAGGATGTATAGGTTTCACCTATACCCTTCCTCAACAGGCTTCTGGCGTCCCCGGCTCCCGCTTACTCCGGGAGAAACAGCTGCACAGAAAAGCTCAGGACACAGGACTTGCTTCTAGCTACATTCTCTAAGCCTGGCGTGGCTGGAACTCCCTCTGTCTCTGGGTAGCCTGTATTTAAGTCCTTTCTCCAGGGCCCCTTAGGGCCCCTCCCTGGCCATGCCCTAGCCACAGCTAGCCATTGTGCATCACCCCTAAGGCCGAGAGATTCTCCTGCTTATCACAAACATTCCACCCGTAGGTGATCACGTGCACTCCTGTTAGCTGAGGATGGTTCAACCCATTACCAACAAGAGACCCAACAAACCTCAAAGGACTCATGATAAAAAAAACAACACTATTCACATTCAGAGAAAGAACTGATGGAGTCTGAATGCAGATCAAAGCATGCTACTTCCATTTTTTTTCTGTGTGTGTTTTAGTATGTGTCTTCTTGGAAGACACGTGGAAATGTGTTTTGTATGATTGCATATGTATAACCTATATCAAATTGCTTACCATCTCAGAGAGTGAACAGGGGAGGGAGAAAGACAATTTGAAACTCAAAATTAAAAAAAATTAATGTTAAAAATTGTCTTTACATGTCATTGAGAAAAATATTATTTTTAGAAAAGGAAAATCATTTTGGCAGCTGTGCGGAGAATGTTTAAGCATCCAACAGGTACCTGAAGGACTATCTTTCATATGAAAGAGAGATCAGTTTTTGTTTCTGGGACTGGAAACAGTATTAGAAATAGGTAGAATTCACAGCTGGGTGGCATAGTGAATAGAGCACTGGCCCTGGAGTCAGGAGGACCTGAGTTCAAATCCAGCCTCAGACACTGGACACACTTTCTGGTGGTGTGACCTTGGGCAAGTCATTTAACTCCAATTGCCTTGCCTTCACCCTTCCCCCCCAAAAAAAGAGTTAACCAAAGAGGTGAATTTAGGCTTGATGTGAAGCAAAAACCTTCCTATCAATTAGAGTTACCCAAAAATGGAATTGGCTGCCAAGGGAAGTAGTGACTTCCCTGTTACTTTGTTTTTCATTCATTTAGTCATGTCCAAATCTTCATGGCCCCATGAACCATAGCATGCCAGGCCTTTCTATCTTTCACTGTCTCCCAAAGTCTGTCCAAGCTCATGTTTGTTGCTTCCATGACACTATCTACCCATATCATCCTTTGTCATCCCCTTCTCCTTTCGTCTTTAATAAAAAGACCTAGCATCAGGGTCTTTTCCAATGAGTCCAGTCTTTCCATTACGTGGCCAAAGTATTTAAGCTTCAGTTTTGGCATTTGTTTTTCCAGTGAATAATCTGAATTAATTTCTTTAAGTATTGCCAGATTTGATCTCCTTGTTGCCGAAGGGATTCTCAGAAGTCTTCTCTAGCACTACAATTCAAAAGCATCAATTCTGTGATGCTCAGCCTTCCCTTTAGTCCATCTCTCACAGCCGCACACCACTACTGGAAAAATCATAGTTTTGACCATATGGACCTTTTTTCAACAAGGTGATATCTCTGCTTTTTAGTATGCTGTTTCAATTTGCCATAACTTTCTTTCCAAGGAAATGTCTTTTAATTTTATAACTGCAGCTGCTGTCTGCAGTGATCTTTGAACCCAAAAATATAAAGTCTAATACTGCTTCCATTTCTTCTCCCTCTATTTTCAGGAAATGATAGGACCAGTTACCATGATCTTGGGTTTTTGGAGGTTTTTTTATGTTAAGCTTCAAGTCAGCTTTAACACTCTTCTCTTTCACCCTCATCAAGAGACTTCTTAATTCTTCACTTTCTGTCATCAGAATCATTTGTATATATCTCCTGGCAACCTTAATTCTAGCTTTTGATTTATCTAGCCTAGCATTTCTCATGATGTATGCTGCATATAAGTTGAATAAATAAGGCAACAATATACAACCTTGTTGAACTCTAAATCCATCAGTTGTTCCGTGCTCGGTTCTAACTGTTGCTTCTTGGCTCACATACAAGTTCCTCGGGAGACAATAACATGATATGACACCCCTATATCTTTGAGGACTTGCTATATTTTCTTCTGATTCACACAGAGGCTTTAGTGTAGTCAATGACACAGAAGATTGTTGAAAAAGAGTGTTTGCTATAACTAATGAGGTATCTTAGCAAAACTCTATTAGCGTCTGCCCTGCTTCATGTTATACTCCAAGGTCAAACATGCATGCTATTCCAATTATTTTTATTTCCTATTTTAGTATTCCAACCCCCTATTATGAAGGTGATATCTTTTTTGTGTGTTATTTCTAGAAGATTCTGTAGATCTTTATAGAACTGATCTACTTTGGTATCTGCAGCATCAGTGGTTGGAGCGCAGACTTATACTCCCGAAATGTTGAATGGTTTGCCTTGGATTTGAATAGATGTCGTGTTGTCGTTTTTGAGATTATACCCAAGTGCTGATTTTCTCACTCTTTTATTAACTATGAGAGCTATTGCATTTCTTTTAAGAGATTCTTGCCCACAATAAGATATATAGTGATCTACCCAAATTAAATTGACCCATTCCTGTCCATTTAAGTTCACTGATTCCAAAGATGATGATGGTTAACCTTCGCGTCTCCTGTTTGACCACTTCCAGCTTGCCTTGGTTCATGGGTCTTACATTACATGTTCTTGTGCAGTATTGATCTTTACAGCAATTGGACTTTCCTTTCATCACTAGACACATCCACAAATGAGCTTCCTTTCCGTTTTGATCCAGCTGTTTTATTTGTTCTGGAGCCACTTCTGCTCTTGCCCAGTAACATGTTGGACACCTGACCTGAGGGACTTATCTTCTGGTATCATACTGTCCATGAGGTTTCTTGGAAGATACTGGAATGGTTTGCCATTTCCTTCTCCAGTGGGTCACCTTTTGTCAGAACTCTCCACTGTGACCTGACATAGCTCATAGTTTCATTGAGCCAGTAAGCCAGTCTGCCATGACAAGGCAGTGATCCAGGATGGGTCCCTGTCACTAAGGGTCTTCAAACATTTATCAGGCATTATGTCAAGGGAACCTTTGTCAAAATTTGAATTGATCTAAGAGGTCTGTGAGGTCCCCTCCAGCTCTAGGACTCTGGGATGCTACATTTTGGGGGAGCCTAGATCCACTCTAATGAAGGAGCTAAGCTATCTAACTTGTTTAAAAAAGTTGTTCAACATGTGGGAGATTATGGAATACCAGAACATACTGGGTAAAGGGAAACAACACTTGTTAGCTTTTTTCTTTTTTATTTTTCCATATTTAAATGCCACACAAGTAGTCCTAGAATTAAGGAAGATGGAATAATGGTGGGAGAGAGAAATTGGAGGCTTGTTTATTTTACAGTGCCAAAAAAAAAAAGAAAGAAAAAGAAAAAAAAGCCTTTTCTGGATTTCTCCCCCTTTGGAATATGGTACAGAGGAGGAATGAATTTTAGCCATTGGACTAGCATGCCTTCAGTTACTCTGGAAATGTTCCTCTTTTCTTAATAGTCTTTCATTGCACCCAAGTGCTGAAATCACTGATTAGGAAATACAGCTCTACTGTGATTAACCTACTAGCATTTGGTTGCTAAGTAATCATCTGTCACATGGCAAGGTGTGCAGTGACCCTCCTAGCAACAGCAATCCTTGTTACCCAGCTGCAAAATCCAGATTTATATTCCATATGTATCTTTTGCTGGGGGTGGGGGTGATGAATGATGCATATTGTGATAAATGCAACCCCAGGAGCTGTAGGCAGAATCATAGGGTTCTATCAAAACCAGTCATTCTTGCTGAGGTGGGGAAAGGGGTATTGAGTCGGGGAGTAGGAGGGGGGAGTAAGGATCACAGAATCCCAAGCTCATACAGGGTTGGAACCGGCATTAAAAGCTAGTCAGGTAGGAACCAATTCATAGTGAGGTAAGCAGGACTAGGAAAGCAATCTGACACATCAGGACTAACTAAAACAATAGACTGAAAAAAAAGAAACTGAACATTGTATAAACCACCCCCAGCCCACCCCCCACTTCCCCACTACACATGCCCATGAGGGGTCATTTATCTGCTTTTTGAAGATCAATATTGTGATTGTGACGATCCTCAAAACTTGGAAGCCGTCCCAGGAGGCTTGTTTGGGGTGCGCTGCCTCTGCTCAAAAAGCTGGGGCTGCCTCCTCTCCCTGTCTAACACACCCTCTCTGGTCTTTTTCTGGAAAATTCCAAAGCCCACGTTTGTACACCTATTTGACCCAGCCCAGCCTTCCCTGCCTAATACCTAGACTGTGATGTCAGAGACAGGAAACCAAGCACTCACCTGAACAAGAGCATGCCTTCTCCCTGAATAAGCTACATCCTCTGGGTGCATCAGGGACATCCCTCCTACAGAGGAGGTCGTGACCCAGATGTCCTGCAGTGATGTCAGGAGTAGATCGTGGAGATTTTAGTCAGAGGTGAGAGCCTGAGGGGCCTCTGTGAAGGACCACTCGGAGAGTCACATGTCAACGATTCTGGTCTTTAAAGTCCTCACACTGGCCCCAACCTGCCTTCCCAGCCTAGACATTATTCCTCTCAGTCAACACTATGATCTATCAACTGCCCTTCTTCCCATCCCACCTCCAAACCCTTGCATTTCATTTCCTTCATTTTGTTCCTCAAAATCTCTAGTTTCTGTCAAGTCTCGGTTCAAACATGAACTCGTATGTGAAATCTTGGTTGTTCACTTTTTTCAGTCATGTCCAACTCTTTGTGACCCTGTTGGGGGTTTTCTTGGCAAAGATATTGAAGTGGTTTGTCATTTCCTTCTCCAGATCATTTTACAGATGAGGAAACTGAGGCAAACAGGGTGAAGTGATGTGCCCAGGGTCACACAGCTAGTAAGTGTCAGAGGCTGGATTTGAACTCAGGTCTTCCTCACTACAAGCCCAGTGCTTTGTCCATGGCAAACATCTAGCTGTCCTGTGTGATCCCTCCAATCAGTGCCTTCCCTCTCCAAATTACTCTGTGATTGTATGAATCTACCATACAACCTGTTTAGCATAAACTAATACCTGTACATATTGTCTCCTTTAACTAGACTATAAATTCTTTGAGGCAGAAAGTGTTTTGCTTTTATTTTTGTATCTCTACCACCTAGTATGGTTCCAGATCTATAGCAGGCACTTAATAATATGGATTGATTGATCAACTGATAATATCATGTAGATAGATGGTGCAGTGCATGAAGTGCTAGGCCCGGAGTCAGGAGGACCTGAGTTCATATCTAGCCTCAGGCACTTAGTAGGTGTGTGACCTTGGGCAAGTCACGTAACCTCTGTTTGCCGCAGTTTCCTCAACGGTAAAATGGAGGAAATATTACCTACTTTACATGGTTATTGAGGGTCAAAATGAGATAATTGTTTAAAAAAAGGCACTTAGCACAGTACTTGGCATATAGTAAGTACTATATAAATGCTATTATTATTATTATTATTATTATTATTATTATTATTAGAAAGAGTCACAGACTTGGAGAAAGGATACCAAGGTTTGAATTCTAATTTCAACACTTATTAGCTGTATGACCTTGGATAATTTGCTTTACTCTTCTGGACCTCATATTCCTCATATATTAAATGTGGAAATTACAGCATTCAGTATGAAACAACTGAGTCTAGCAGGCTCAGCCCTGCAGCAGAGAAAAGCAGCTTTTCTTTCCTTCTTTCCTTTCTCCCTCCCTCCTTCCCTTCCTTCCTCTCTCCCTTCCTTCCTCTCTCCCTCCCTCCCTCCCTCCTTCCTTCCTTCCTTCCTTCCTCCCATTCTTTGTTTCTCTTTCTCTTCTTTCCATCCTTCCCTCCTTCCTTTCTTCCTTCTCTTCTTCCCTCCCTCCCTCTCCCCCTTAGCAACAACAGATTCTATCAGATTCTATTGACTCTTGGTTGTGTGGCTCGATGAAGGAGTGCCAAACCCGAACTCTGAACCTGCCCTTCTCCCTCCTTCCTCCCAGAGACCCATTTAACCTCACCCACTGTCCCTACTAAGCCAAGATGGTTTTTATCTCGTTCCTTCCTCCACTCACTATCTACCTGCCATCAATTATTTTACCTTTTCCCTCTTGCATCTACATAATTGCCCATTGTTCAATACACAGTCTATTTTCAAAGCAACTGAGAAACCATCCTAGCTACTAATTACTGACTTATTGTGAGGAATGTGCTTTGTGAACCTCACGGTGCTCTAGAAATGTGAGTTGTTATCAGACAAAAATGCAGAAGGACAGGTGAATTTAGGGTGTTGATGAAGAAGTAACTGTCACGGCTTAGGGGTGCCGGGCCCCAGAATGTCAGGATACCAGGAAGAGTTGCCTGGAACAAATTCACACACTCAAACCATTTTCCAGTCAAGTGGCAAAGTTTATTGTGTTTTCAATAGAAGTGGGCAAGGGTTCTTAGGGACCCTGGTAGGAATGATGTTAAAGCTTATACGGAAAAGGCACAGTGAGAAGGGTGTCAAATATGCTACTTAGGTGATTCTTAATGGGATTAGAGAGAATGGGATTGCATATTGCAGCATATGCAAGTAGTCCAAGTGCTTTGAAAGAAGGCATCTGTGCTCTATGGAAGGGAAAATACAGAGAGTCAGCAGAGATAATTTTGTTGATACCAGACATTGAGGGAGAAAAGAGTAGTTTTGTTTAGCTGCCAAAGGCTGGTCCTTGGGGATCTGGTGCCAAAGAGAGAGTCCTTGGGTCAGTATCTCTGTGTCTGTTCTGATAAAGGAATTACAGAGTCAGGCCTTCAACAAGGGAAAGCCTTCTTATAGGGCAGGGGGTGGGTCACTTAGATGTGGTCTTGGGGTTTTTTGGGGTTTAGGTTCTACCACTCCAGCAGTGACATTAGAAATCTATAGGGATTACAATCTGTTTAAAGGATGCCACTAAAAGATTTTTACGAAGAATACATACAAAGAATTTTTAATTATAAACTTAATAAATAATCCTGTGACAAAAAAATAACTTGAACTAACAAAGTCTGGTTTCCTTCTCTCTGGCAATCATTATCAGATACAAGGGGATGAGCATTTATTAAATGCCTGGTGTTCTGTTGTGTCTGACTCTGTGTGACGCCATGGACCAAACAAAGCACACCGGTGCTATCCTTGGGGTTTTCTTGGCAAAGATACCGGAATGATTTATCGTTTCCTTACAGTGGATTAAGGCAGAGAGAAGTTAAATGACTTGTCCAGGGTCATGCAGCTAGTGTCTGAACTCATGTCTTCCTAACTCCAGGCTTAGCACTCTACTGAGCCACCCAGCTGCTGTTTGAACTTGGGCTTTTTCTAGCTCTAGGCCCAATACTCTATCCACTGCGTCTCAGGATGCTTGGCTAGATCTATAATCTTAGTAAGATTGTGCATCTTCTCTCCAACAACACAGAATTGCATCCTGTCTGTCTATGCCTCCCCATCCTACATGACCATGTCCTTTCCTAAGTTGTCCACAGGATATCCTTCCACAATGCTGGCCGCAGTCTTCTGGTTGTCCTGATGTTGTGGGGTTACTTGTGAAGTTCACTGGGGAGTCCCTGGTTGCTTGTTTTTGCTGCAAGATTGATTGTTGTTGCTTAGTCATTTGAGGTTTTCTTGGCAAAGATAATGGGGTGGTTTGCCATTTCCTTCTCCAGCTCATTTTACAGATTAGGAAATTGAGATAAACAAGGTAAGGTGACTCACCCAGGGCCACACAGCTAATAAGTATCTGAGGCCAGAATTATAAAAGATAGTCCCTACCACAAAAATTGTGAGTGTGGCACAAGGAGCCACAGGAGACGCAAGCTCCTTGAGAGGTACAGATGTTTTCATTCTTTGCATATGCATCTCCAGTGCCCTAGCATAGCACAAAGCTACCATTTAGTGAATGCTTGTTGATTGGTTGATTGACTCCTGAAAATTATCTAAGGAGAGAACAGGCACCCATTGTTTATGAGGGGGTTTTACAGCCTTATTTCTGAGCCCCAGTGGTTGCTAGAACGTAGCCTTTTCAATAGTACTTAGTCAAGTCCAGGCCTCTCAGTGGACACCAGATTGTGTAACATTTGGTGGGTCCTTTCTTCTTGGCCCATTTCTGTTGTCAAATACCATGGAAATTGGCCAGTGGGAAATGCAATTAACCTCGGGCTAATCATTAGAGAAGAGACACACACACACACACAGATGTGCCCAGGAAATTTAGAATTCTGCTTTTCGGTGATTAAGGGTGCCTCAGTCACCTCCATCCTTATAAGCTTTGTGCCGGTGAGACCATTGTATGATAACAATGCTTTCAAAGAGAAACCTGCCTCTACCACTCCAGACAAATAAAAAAAGCATTTCATGTACTTTAGAGCTTTCCTGGTATAGTATCAGATTGCAGGGCTGCTAATCCAATAGGCCAGTTGACAAAACAGAGAGAGTACCCCAGGAACATATTCTTTTCCACTAAAGTCCTGTTATAATACCACATCATGGTGTGGGGGAGACACTTGTTTTTTTTTTAATTTTTAATTTTTATTATATTTTCAAATGAAAATTCAACTTTTCTTCCTCCAACCTCCCTCTCATCTCCACCCCCATCCCCTGCATTGAGAAATGTAGAAAAAAACATGCTTGGTCAAGCATAACAAATTCCCATGTTGGCCATTACCCCCAAAAAATAGTATGCCTGAATCTGCACACTAGTCCAGCCTTCCCCATCAGGAGTGGGTAGGCTGTTTCATCACGACTCCCTCTAGAATTATGGTTGATCATAGTGTTGATCTGAATTTTCAAGTCTTTCAAAGTTGATTTTACAATATTGTTATTATATAAATTGTTCTCCTGGCTCTGTTTACTTCTTCAGTTTTTGTTGTTTTTTGTTTGTGTCCAACTTTTCATGACTCCATTTGAGGTTTTCTTAGCAAAGATAGTAGAGTGGTTAGCCACTTCCTTCTCCAGCTCATTTTACAGATGAGGAAACTGAGGCAAATCAGGTTTAAATGACTTACCCAGAATCACATAGCTAGTAAGTGTCTGAGACTGAATTTGAACTCAGGACAAGGAGTCTTCCTGACTCCAGGTCCAGCACTCCATCCACTGCACCACTTAGCTGCCCTGCTCATTTCACTTTGCCTCAGTTCATGCAACTCTGCCCAGGTATTTTTATAACCATTCCTTTCATCATTTCTTACAGTACAAGAGTACTCCATCACATTCACGTAGTAGAGCTTGTTTAGGCATTCTCTAATTAACGGGTAGTTACTAATCCCTCAATTTCCAAAAATTGTGGCTACAAATATTTTATGTACATATGGGGTCCTTTGGTTTTAAAAGGGCTATACTGGTGGAGCACCAGCTCCCCCCCC
>CM053596.1:76865116-76885417 GCA_028646575.1 Pseudocheirus occidentalis | reverse complement strand
CTCCTTCCCTCCCTCCCTCCCCCCTCCCTTCCAGTTAGGAGGGTCCGCATGCCAGACCTGGATTCAGATCCCATCTCTCTCTCTAACCTACTATCTGTTTAACCACTAGGCAAGTCACTGAACCTCCCTAGATGAGGCATTTCTTCCCCCTGTAAAGTGAAAGAGGATCCTTTCTAGCTCTGGATCTTGGAGCCCATTAAACAATGTGTACATGGGCAGAGTCACAACATCATACTCAGTAACAGCAATATTGTTCAATGATAACTTTTGAATGACTTAGCTGTTCTCAGCAATACCATGATCCAAGACAGTTCTGAAGGACTCATGATAAAAACGCTCCATAGAAAGAACTGATGGTGTCTGGTCACAGACTGCAGCATTTTTAAACTTTGTTTTTCTTGGGTTTTTTGTTGTTTTCTTTTACAATATGACTAATATGGAAATATGTTTTGCATGACTGCACATGTATAACCTGTATCAAATTGCTTGCCTTCTCAATAAAGGGGGAGGGGTGAAGAAAGGGTGAGAATTTGGAACTTAAAATGTAAAATATGAATGCTGAAAAATAGTTTTTACATGTAATTGGGGGAAAATTAAATAAATATATTAGAAAACAATGTATACAGAGAAATAAATGAAATGGAAATTAATTTTGGGACAGGAGAGGGTAACTGAGTAGACCAGAAGAGGCCTCATATAAGAGATGGCCCCCAAGCCCCAGCTGGTTCTTGAAGGAAGCTAGGGATTCTTAGAAGCAGAGAGTAATGAAGGGAGAGCATTCCAGAGATGGAGGACAAATTTTGTCAAGCCTCAGACTCAAGAGAAGGAGTGTTGAATTCAGGGAAAAGACGAAAATCAGAATAGCTGGTATATAGGCTCTTGGAGGTCAATAAATGGTTTTGCTTTCCACTTTATTAGAGACAGTAAGGTATATGAGAAAGAGCAGGGATTTTGACCTTGACCCTGAGACTTATTGGTAGTATACCACCTGTGGATAAGTTACTTTTACAATAGCTAGCATTTGTATGGGGCAGCTAGGTGCATAGTTCTAGAGTCAGGAAGATTCTTGTTCGTGAGTTCAAATCTGACCTCACACATTTACTTGCTGTGTGACCCTGGGCAGGTCACTTAATCCCTATTTGCTCATTCAAATTAGATACTTGTTAGATATATGTATGACCTTTGGCCAATCACTCAACCTCCTTTCTTCATCTGGGGATGATAACCTACTTCCCAGAGGCATTGGGAAGATCAGATGAGAGAAAATTTGTAAAACATCTTGTGAACCTTAACGCGTGCTATACAAATGCTTTGTTTATATTGTTCGGTCCTGTCTGACTCATCTTGACTCTGTGAAGTATTTCTATGGGGTTGTCTAGGCAGAGATACTGGAGGGGTTTGCCATTTCCTTCTCAAGCTCATTTTACAGATGAGGAAACTGAGGCAATCGGGGTTAAGCAACTCGCCCAGGGTGACACAGCTAGTAAGTGTCTAAGGATAGATCTGAACTCAGGAAGATGAATCTTCCGGACTTCAGACCCAGCAATCTATCCAGTGTCCCACCCAGCTGCCCCTCCCCGTCTATAATAAATAAAGTGGTCACTACTTACCTCATAGTAATGTTGTGAGGAAAGTTCTTGTGAACTCAGGAGCTCTATGTAAAAGGTAAGTTATTATGATTATTTGTTACTCCTTAAGAAGCAAGGTTTACATAGTAGGAAAACACAGGACAAAATAATTGGCAGATAATGCCAGTTGACCACTTGCTGGATTGGTCAAATACAATAGACTTATTAAAAATACCCACAGTGCCCTGAAAATACTGATGATATCACTGAAGAAGAGATCAATTGAAATCTTTGACAAATACAAACTTGGAGACAGAGTGCAGAATATCAACTAATTCTTGACGTCACCCCCTTACTCTCTTCCTAACTGAATTGCCAGTCAATCAAAAGCATGCATTGAGCACCACAGTATACAGAATGCTTTGCCGGATACTCATAAGAGTTATAAAAGAGAAGAAAACATATGTTCTTCCCTTCAAGGAATTCATAATATTAACCAATAGCTTATAGTACAACTACCATTATTACTTATATTCTCTCCCATCCCCGAGCATTTCTTCCTCCTTCATTTTGAGGAATAAGTGAGATTTTCTTTCTGTTTAATTTCTCCCAGCGGGCTACCAGCAACAAATAATTCTAAACCTATGTTAGCTTGGAAGGAAAAGTTGAAGAACTTGGATTTAATTAAGAACTCATAGTGGAAAGCAAACAGTTTTTAACCACTGTTCACACCTCTTCTATGCTCCTAGCTAAGTTTCAGTCTCAGCTCTTTAGTGAACAGCTGGTACTGTAACCTCAGGAGAAAACCAAGGGCCCTTAAGTCACCTTCCAGAATCTGTCTCACATTGCTCCCATTTTAGTAGTAAAATATATTCAAAAAGGGGGAAATCATGGTAGTAAACATAGTGTGAACATGAATATGAGTGAAATATGCCAGGATCGAATTCCTCCTCCTTGGGATACTTTGCATCAGGGGGATGTAGAAAGGCAGAACATAAGTTACACACAGGATACTTTTCCCCTAAGCTTCAAATCGTTTATCACCAGTCTGAAACAAAAGGATACTTACTGCTTAGCTGTTCCCCAAATCAACTGGACAACTCTTGTTGCACCCAGGAGACAGGTACTCATTGTCTGGCCTATTGGGTCATCTACAGTGATGTCATTTTAAAGGATGCAGACCCAATTGTGTTTGCAATGCCCCCTCTTTCTTCTCCTTTCCTCCTCTTTTGAGGTTAGCCCATAAGATGAGGAGGACGGCCAGGGAGGTGGAGACTGAAGAAACTGAACAAGGAAAAAGGATCCAGATAAATAATAACTTGCTCCGTCTTCCTTTTTAAACCTGACCAGAAAGGACAGCTGCAGCATGGATGATTCCAGTGTTATAACAAAGAAGATTATGACATCACTTCCTGTCTCAACGACTTCCCTTCGGGGTTGGACCTTATGGAAATAACCTTTATTTGGGGAGTGTTTAGTAGGAGAAGTTGCCTTCCTTACATATCCCCCAGTACCACGAGCAACTTTGTGATGTTGGTACACTTAGTTCGTTATACCCATATTACAGACGAGGAAACCGAGACTCAGAAAGGTTAAGTGACTTGCTCACAGTCACACAGCTGATAATTGAGTGGTGGTGAAGAAGCTAATAAGTAAATTAGTAATGAAGAGATTTAAGTAAGTAAGTAAGTAAGTTAGAATGAAGAGGTTTGTGTAAGTAAGTCAGTAAGTGCCAGGTGTCCAAGGGATATGATATAATCCCTCAGACAGGGTTCTTCATATGGAAAAGAATTTCAATAGGCCCCAAGCTATCTTTTGGCAAAGTTACAAATTTTATTACACTTAGCAGCGGGCAGGACAAGGTTAAGGGACCTACAAAGACCTGCAAAGAGCTTGGGCTTGAGGGACAGTATTTATAACCCTATGTTCAATATGGCAGTTGGGAGGATAGTTTCCAAGTCTGGGAACTAGGCTGATTTGAGATTCACAGAGTTATTGTATTGAAACAGAGTTATGTTGTCAAGGCTTTCAGTATGGCTATTGGGAGGATGAGATTAGGGATTCACGAGGCCTGTTATGTTCAAGGCTTTTGGTATGGATGTTGGGAGGATGAGCTAGGCTGATTAGGGATACACAAGGTATACTGAAACAAAGTTATCTCAAGGCTTTTGGGTGCAGCTGGGCACATAGAAACTTTCGGGACTTTCTCAGGGGCTTGTCTCTAGGGCTGGGGGGGAAAGGGGAGAAGCAGGGTTTGTGCCTTTATGGCAGAGTGTGACTTTTACAATTTAATTACACAGGCTTGTTACAAACTGATGTTACATACATAGATACCTGAATGCAAAGGAATCTTACAATACTTAGGCTGACAGAGGCATCCCATACCACATCAGTGGGAGCAGTCCTATAACCCAGATCTTGTGATTCCAAATCTCATGTTCTTTCCTCTAGATAATTAGAGGATGGGCAAACCAAAATGAAGTGAAGTAATGGACTGGCAAAGGCTTCATAGAGAAGCTGGTCCTTGAGATGGATCTTTTGTAGGTTGAAGACATTCTAAGATGGCAGGATCATACAAATTTGGAGATGGATGGAAGCAAGCACGACATTTGCTTGGGATGATGAACACCAATATTGCCCTCACTATTTTCTCTCGTTAGTGACTGTGATTGTTGCTAGACCAGCGATCCCTCCAAATCCAGCTTGACTGGAACAAAAAGGTGCTGAGGAAGGATGCTGGATGATCAGTTGTATATAGCCAGTTCAGGCTATGGACAATCTGGAATATCTGACTAAGAGGTTTGTACTTTTATATGCAATGGGAAGACACTGCAGATTATTGACAAGAGGAACAACATAATCGATATGGAAAACTTCAAGAAATGAAAGAGACCCAAGGGGATATCTGCTCTAACCCTCTGCTGGAAGCATAATGTCTTTTTTTCCACTCTAGACAATCATCAGTCCAGTTCTTGTTTGAATAACTCTGTAGATAGGAATTTAATATTCTAGACAGCACAGATTGTTAGGATATATTTCTTAAATGTTACTGACACCTGTCTTCCTATAACTTTTACCCATTGGTTTTGCCTTCTGGAACTCTTGTAGAAACATTTAACCCCTCTTCCACATGATGACCAAATTTGAAAGGAATTCTTATGTCTGTAAAGCTTTATCCAGGCTACCATAGCTCATGTTCTTTCATCCATACCTCATATTGATGGGGTGCTGGGGTGCCTTTGTTTGTAACATTCAGTTGTAACTTCAGTTTGTAAAATCTCACTTGTGTTCAAGTACCTATGTTTGTAATATCAGCTTGTGCAATTAAGTTGTAAATCCACACTTCCCCCGGACTGAAAACATTAACTCTGCCTCTCCCCTGAGTGAGCACTTTGATTAGCTGCAATTAATGAACTGCTTTATCCCAGCTTAGTACAATAACAAGCTATACCTATGAATCCTTCACAAAAGCATTTTGTAAACAACCACTTTAGCTTAGAGAAATGTATAGCCCCCTTGTTCTAGTGGCCAGCTTCACCTATGGATCCTTCAATGCACTATCAGCAAACTAACTCCTCTCAATTAGACACATCCTGGATCCCCAATTAGTCTAGTTTCCCAACATTTACCTTGTCAAACAGGACATTGATCGGTAACAGACTGGACACCTCTCAGTCAGTGTTGACCAAAAACCGATCTATTGATGTTTCAAGGCAAAAACCACACCTCCTGGTAGCTTCCCCATAGGCTTTCTCCCAGTGAATTATGGGCAATATACCTGCTCAGTTGATATAAAAAGTGTATGTCCTTTTAAGCGCTGACTACTCCTTAACTCCTCCCTAATCCCATCCTTACTCACCTAGTTAGCATAATTGATACTAGATTTATGACCTTATCACTTTATAACCTGTACCTCTACTTGCTGCACACTTGCAGGTTTCTGACCCCCCTGCCCACTGCAAAGCATAACAATAAACTTTTACAATCCTGACTGCCAAGATTGCTTGAGTCTGGGAATTCTTTTTCTGACTAAAAGAACCCTCCAAGGATTTCTGAGAAATCCATTAAAAACCCTTCACCCTCTTCAATATGACATAATTTTGTGTCCCCTCATCCAAGTATTCTTATATTCAAGCATTCACGTAGGGGTAAGTATTCTACAATGAATGAAAGGCTCAACATCCCAATAAATGTCACAAATACTGGAAAAAAACCATGCATCACTGGTATGTTTGTATAAGACAGTGGGAGACTGGTGAGTCCTTATCCTGGTGAAGCTCAGTATTGAATGAGAACACATCCCTTCCCTTTTCTCCATTGCCAATTCATGAAAAAGTCCAACTACATCATCCTCAAATGGAAGTTGTACTAGCATTACTGTCCATTCTGCTAATTTATGATCACAATCAATTCTGGCCTTTTTTAAAAAATTGATTTCTTTTGCTTTTACATTACATGGTGTGAGTCTGCCTGCCACATATCTTTCCCCACTGTACTCTCACCTTCCATTCATCCAATAAAGGGATTATCTAAAAATGCCAGTCCAGGGATGGGGCCAAAATGGCGGAGTAAAAACAGGACCTCTGCATGGCTCCAACCACCTCCAATACATGTAAAAAAAAAGACTCTAAACAAATTTTAGAGCTACAGAACCCACAAAGTAACATAGAGGAATAAATCTCCCATGGAAGGCAGCCCAACAGGTGGACAGGAAAGGTCTATAGCAGTATTCTGGGAGCTGAGTGCAGTCCCCCACAAGCCCTGAGGTTCTACCCCAGTGTGGCCCTGATCAGCGGTGGTCAGAGCAGACCTCAGGAGAGTGAATCACCAACAACTGTGGTGGTTTCCAGACTTCTCAACCCATAAAAGCCAAAAAGAAAGTAAAAGTCAATTGGGAACTCTGTTGGAACTGGATGAAGAAGAGCGTGGTCTGGCCCATTCCCCCAGGGTGAGAGGTGGCAGAGGCGCAGCGACTATAGCTGCTGCTGTGGCTGCCTCCAGAGCTCCTGGACTGCGTATTGTAGGGGGAACAAGCAACTGTTCAGAGGGCAATTTCTCTTGCTTTAACCTGCTTGTATCTGAGTTGCAGTCTTAGGTGGTAGTCCTGGGGTGTGTGGCCAGTGTGCCAGAGGTTGTTGGGGCTGCAGAGAGGGAGCCCTCCTAATAGCTCCAGCAGCTGCAAAACCCCCAGAGATTTGGGACAAAACTTTCTGCAATCTGGAAGCAGAGTTCTATGGTGGCAATGAGCTCAAAAGTTAAGTAATTGGCTGTCAATATAAGCAAGCAGAGGAAGCACAAAGAGACCATAGAATCCTCTTTTGGGGACAAAAAGAATCAAAGCATGGAACAGGAGGAAGACAGTGAAGTCAGAACTCCTGCATCAAAAGCTTCCAAGAAAAATATGAA
Source organism: Pseudocheirus occidentalis (assembly GCA_028646575.1). Lineage (NCBI taxonomy): Eukaryota > Metazoa > Chordata > Mammalia > Diprotodontia > Pseudocheiridae > Pseudocheirus > Pseudocheirus occidentalis. The sequence goes on along the minus strand of CM053596.1, from coordinate 76,878,443 downwards.
CTAGTTACAGGCCATGGAGGAGCTGAAGAAGGATTTTGAAAATCAAGTAAGAGAAGTGGAGGGAAAACTGGGAAGAGAAATGAGAATGATGCAACAAAATCATGAAAAGAGATTCAATAGCCTGCTAAAGGAGACCAAAAAAAAAATACTGAAGAAAATAACACCTTAAAAACAGACCAACTCAAATGGCAAAAGAGGCCCAAAAAGCCAATGAGGAGAAGAATGCCTTAAAAACCCAAATTGGCCAGATGGAAAAGGAATTTCAAAATCTCACTGAAGAGAAGAATTCCTTCAAATTTTGATCGGAACAAATGGAAGCTAATGACTTTATGAGAAATCAAGATACTATAAAACACATCTAAACAAAGCAAAAAATAGAAGACAGACCTGGAAAATAGATCAAGGAGAGATAATTTAAAAATTATTGGACTACCTGAAAGCCATAATAAAAAAAGAGCCTAGACAACATCTTTAAAGAAATTATCAAGCAAAATTGCCCTAATATTCTAGAATCAGAGAGCAAAATAGAAATGGAAAGAATTCACCAATCATCTCTTTAAAAAGGTCCCCAAAAGAAAACTCCTAGGAACATTATAGCCAAATTTCAGAGTTCCCAGGTCAAGGAGAAAATACTGCAAGCAGTCAGGAAGAAACAATTTGAATATTGTGGAAACACAATCAGGATAACACAAGACCTAGCAGCTTCTACATTAAGGGATTGAAGGGCTTGGAATATGATATTCTGGGGGTCAAAGGAGCTAGGATTAAAACCAAGAATCACCTGCCCAGCAAAACTGAGTATAATGTTTCAGGGGAAAATTTGGTCATTCAATGAAGTAGAGGACTTTCAAGCATTCTTGAGGGAAAAACCAGAACTGAATAGAAAATTTGACATTCAAACACAAGAAGCACGAGAGGGTAAACATGGAAAATAAACCATAAGGAACTTATCAAAGTTGAAGTATTTACATGCCAACATGGAAAAATGAGAATTGTAACTCATGAATCTTTTCTCAGTATGAGGATAGGTGAAGGAAATATAAACGTATACATACACATATGTCTATATAGGAGGGTATATATGCATATGAATACAAATGGGAGTATGTGTATATATGTGTACATAGATAGAGGGCACAGGATCAACTGAATAGGAAGGGATGCTATTTTAAAAGGTGAAATTGAGAGGTGGGAGAGGAATAGAATGAGAGGAGATAGGGAGACAGAATGGGGTTAATCATCTCATAGAAGAGGCAAGGGATAACTGTTACAATGGAGGAGAAGAACAGGAACCTTACTCTCATTGAATTTGGCTTAGGGGAAGAATGGTATACACTCTAAATTGGGTATCTTGCCCTACAGGAGAGTAGGAGGCAAGGGGATAAGAGGGGGGATGATAAAAGGGAGGGCAGATTGGGGGAGAGGGTAATTAGAAGCAAATGCTTTTGAAAAGGGGCAGGGTCAAAGGAGAAAATAGAATGAGTGGTGGGCGGGATAGGATGGAGGGAATTATAGTTATTTTTTCACAGTATGACTACTATGGAGATGTTTTGCATGACTGCATATGTACGGCCTGTACCGCATTGCTTATCTTCCCAGTGGGGGTGGGCGTGGGGGGAGGAAGGGAAAGGATCTGGAACTCAAAGTTTTAAAAACAAATGTTTAAAATAAAAAGTTGTTCTTTATATGCAACTGGGAAATAAAATACACAGGCACTGGGGTATAGAAATCCATCTTGCTCTACTAGAAAGTAGGGGGGGGATGAGGGAGGATATAAGAGACAGCAGATTGGTGGAAGGGGTATTCAGTAAGCTTGCTATTTTGGGGTGGGGGTAGGGGAAAGATGGGGAGAAAAATCTGTAACTCAAAATTCTGTGGAAATGAATGTTGAAAACTAAAAATAAATAAATGAGAAAAAAGATATAAGGGGAAAAAATCTTTATCATCAGTTTTACTTAAGATTTCATCTCAGTTTCCTCATTTGTAAAATTAGGCCAACCCTTGAGGACCCCTGAGGTCTTTTTAAGCTTGAAAACAGAGGTTCTTAATCATTTTTTGGCAGTCTAGTGAAAGCTATGGACCCTGTTAAAAATAGAATAACTATTTTTTTCTCAATTGCATGTAAAAATAATTTTTTTAAACATTTTTTTTTGTTTTCTCCAGAGAGGAGGCCAGGGCAATTGGGGTTGGGTGACTTACCCAAGGTCATGCAGCTGGTAGGTGTTGAATGTCTGAGACCAAATTTGAACTTGGATCCTTCTGATTCCAGCTCCAGCACCAGTGCTCTGTTAGCTGTGCTGACTAGCCACTCCTAACTTTTTTTTTTAATTTTGAGTTCTGGATTCTGTACCTCCTTCCCTTCTCTTTCCATGATATTATAGGCAATTTGATGTGGGTTGTGCATGTGCAGTCATGTAAAGCATATCTCCATATTGGTCATACTGTGAAAGAAAACACAGACCAAAGAAAAGAAAAAAAAACCTGAAAAAAAAAGAAAATGAAAAAGAAAAATGCCAGTCCAGTCATGTTACCCCCATATTCAATTAACTCCAGTGGCTCCATATCTCATCCAGGAACAAGGACAAAATCCTCTTTTTGGCTTTTAGAGCCCTTCATAACTCCTCCCTCCCCTGCGTTTCTACTCATTTTACACCTTATTCACCTCCTTCCTCATATTGTATGATCCTTTGATGTTGGCTTCGTGGCTGTTCCTCAAGCAAAATGCTCCATCTCTCAGCTCTGGACATCTTCTCCAACTCTCTCCCACACCTAGAAAGCTTTCCCATCTCATCTGTGGCTCCTGGATTCCTTGGCATCCTTCAAGCATCAACTGAAATCCCATGTTCTACAGGAAGCCTTTCCCAATCCCTTTTAATTCTAGTGCCTTCCCTCTATTAATTCCTCTCTATCCATAGCCTGTTTGTACCTGTTTGTTTCTGATCTCCCCTAGTAGATTGGGAGTTCCTCATGGAAAAGTGTACCTGTCAGATCTATGGATTAGGGAACAGTTTGTGACCAAACAAGCGATAGAGGAGATTACAGGAAGTAAAATAGATAATTTTGATTACATGAAATTAAAAGGCTTTTGCACAAACAAAACTAATGCAGCCAAAATTATAAAGAAAATGGGAAACTGGGGGGGGATTTTTGCAGAGAAACTTTCTCTGATGAAGGCCTAATTTCTCAAATATATAGGGAACTAGCCAGATACATAAAAATAAGAGCCATTCCTCAGTTGATAAATGGTTTAAGTATATGAATAGGCAATTTTCAGACAAAGAAATCAAAGCTATCAATTGTCATATAAAAATGCTCTAAGCCATTGCTGATGAGCGCGATGCAAATTGAACAGCTGTGATATACCACCCCACACCTTTCAGATTGGCCAGTATGACAGAAAAGCAAAATAACAAATGCTGGCGGGGGTGGGGGGAGAATTGGGACACTTATATACTGCTGGTACAGTTGTGAAATAGTCCAAATATTCTGGAGAACAATTTACACCCAAAGGCCTATAAAGCTGAGCATATCCTTTGACCCAGTAATACCACTCCTAGATGTGTGTCTCTGTTGTCAGTGCAATATTTATAGCACCGATGATTGACTATGCATATGCCGGCATAGTTCTCAATCAAAAAATATGATGTACTCTCCATATAGAAAACAGAAGCAAAACATTTATTCAGACACCAGAAAACCAAATCCCACCACCACAAAGTCAAACTATCATAGTAACAAAGAAGTTAATGCACCATAGCACAGCAGGGAGCCACACCATCCTTTAGCCTTCCCACAAACAGACATTCACAAGCATAGCTGTCACAGCAGGGGGCAAAGAAACACTCACAAGTCTAGCTGCCTCCTTGGCTCCATCCTCTCTCTCCCACCATCTAACTGCTCTGACTCCCAGCTTCCCGAGGGCTCTGTTCCACCTTTCAGCAAACTTCTCCCACGACAAATGTGATTACGTTTGACCTATTAGGGGGCAGAGAAGATCTTCAAATTCCCACTACCATTACAGTATCCCAACAAGATCAAAGGAAAAGGGAATAAGAACTATTTCTACAAAAATATTTATAGCTACTCTTTTTGTGGTAGCAAAGAATTGGAGATTAAGGGGATTCCCATCAACTGGGGAACAGCTGAACAAGTTGTGGTATATGATTCCAATGGAACGCTCTGTGATATAAGAAATGATGAGCAGGATGCTTTCAGAAAAATCTGGGAAGACTTATATGAACTGATGCAAAGTGAAGTTAGTAGAACCAGGAGAACATTGTGCACATTAGCCCAATATTGTAACAATGACCAGCTGTGAAAGATGTAGCTTTTCTGATCTAGACAATGATCCAGGACGTTCCAAAGGACCCATGATAAAAAATGCTATCCACATGAAGAGAGAGAACTGATGAACTCTGGATGCATATTGAAGTATACTTCTTTTAAACTTTGTTAATTTTATTGCTTTATTTTGTATTCTCTTTTCTAACATGGCTAATATGGAAATATGTTTTGCATGACTTCACATGTATAATCTATATCAAATTGCTTGCCTTCTTAAGAAGTGAAGAGAGAAGAAAGGGAGAGACATTGAACTCAAAAAAAATTTTTTTTACCTGAAATTGGGAAATATATAATGAAATAAATAAAAATAATTTTTAAGCGTGTAAATTTCCTGAGAATACACCATGTTTTTTTCATTTCTTTTCAATATCCCCAGCACTTAGCACAGTTCTTGTAGTTGCTTAATAAATTTTTATTGACTGCCTGATTGATTTCTTAATATACCCCTCCCCCTTCCTCTCATCTAGAAAGTCATGTCTACATGGGGACTGGTTTCTCAGAACTAGCTCCCAACACAGGGAGTGGCCCAGAGTAGGCACTTAACAAAAATTTGTTGACCTTAACTGAATTGAATTGGAGAGAGTGCCAGTGGTGGTTGCCCATGGCCTTTTTATCTCGACAAAGGAAAAAGAAAGGTTAACAGCATAAGCATCTACAAAAGGGATCCAGTTACATTGGACTCCTGCTGATACTCAAAAGTCTCTTGATTCTCACTAGTGAAAAATTCTAGATGTCAAGTATGGAATCTTAGGAGCCCCGGGACTAGGTCCTTAAAGCCTGGAGGATGCTGAAAATAGTAGGTTCTGGAACTCCATCCTCAACTCCTTCAGTCTAGTATCTGGTAGGTGCTTTCTATGTATCAAACTCTATACTAAATGCTAGGGATAAAGAGGCAAAAACAATTTCTGTTTCCAAGGAATGTATATATTAGCGGGGGAGACAACATGAAAAGAATTAAGTCCAGACAATATATATTCAGAATACAGGGGAACCTCCAGTGCCGCCACCACCAAGGGAAGAAGGAATAGGGCTCCCTTTAGGTGTAGAGTTGCCAGGGCTTCAGAGCTCTGGAAAAGGCTTAACCTCCTTGGGGTTGTCAAATCTTGTGTTACCATTTAAGGGTCTGTTCTAGCTCCCTCTTTCCCAAAGGACAGCACTAGTTTTAGAAGCCAGAACTTCTCTTGTCCAGCCTGTTTCCCCTTTCCTCAGATTCCCTTGTAGGATGTTGTGTTGAGAGCAGACATACATAAAATGTAAGTTTTAATTTTATGTTTTTTTATTCAGTTGGAAGTTGCCGTGAGTGACCCTGTGTAGACTTTCTTCTAAATCAGGAAAAAAGCATGGGGAGAAGGTGGTTATTATAGGGGAGTGATTCAAATAGAAGAGTGACTTCAGAAAGAAAGACTTTTGTGCTCGGGAAAGCATTAAAAAAAAGGGAGAACATTTATGCAGAAACAATTTGTTTTGACAGTGACTTTCCAAACATTCCCTGCCTTTTAAAAATAAATAAAAAAACTTACTTGTCTTTTTAAAAAATTTGTCTTTGAATAAGAACATTATTCATCTACACATGTGCACAAGGAAGTGTGTAGTTTGGTAGATGACACTGTTAGATCATATTATTATGTGTGTAAGTACAGATGTCAAGACCCAAGGCCAGATTTTTCTGTGTTTTCACTAGACTCATGTCTAGGAGCCTCTACTTCTGTTGGAAGTAAAAGGGTCATAAGGACCATTGGCTTTCCTGATGCACTTTCCCTTTTGTGGATCAGGGTCCCCAGATGGGAGAGTGGGAACCTTTATCAGCCTTATCCTACAGCCCATACTGAGAGCATGATGGAGGAACGATGAGAAAACTGACCGCTGAGAGCCCCTGGAGCAGAGTTGAGGGGTCAGGCAGCTTCTATAGTCCTCTTGAGAGGCAGCTCTTGGAAGAAAATGTCAGATGTGCAAATAGGAATGTCCCGTTTCCTTGTCCTCCATGACATACTGTTGGTAACTTTCCAGATCAGGAGAACTATCCATATTGTCTGTCCTGTGGGCTAATACAATCTAAGTGAGATGGTAGCATATGAGTACCTTTAATTAAAGACTAGCAGGAGGGGGCTGTATTGATCCAACACTAGCAAGACCAATGATCTCTTTCACCCTGTATGCACCTTTAAAGACATTTCTCTTTCCATGAGTAACTATAGTCAAAGTACTTGAGATTTTACCTCTACCACCTCCTGGAATCTAGGACAGCTTGAAACCTTCTCAGAATGAGCAGTGTATAAGGCCTGGATGGCAGCAGGACAATCAAGCGACTGTTGTACATAAGAGGTAAGGTGGGGTCACTGGGGTGTCCTGCTGCCATCCTGGCCTTACACATGATCAACACAAACGCTAGAAAAATCTGCCATCACTTACTTCCTTCAGTTCCTCATTTGCAATCAGCCCCCTGAGATCTGGTTTCCAATATGACCGATTGTCTGAAACAGCTCTCTCCAAGGTTACCAAAGATCTCTGAACTGTTTGATCTCAGAGTTTTCTCTCAGTCATATTTCTAGATTTCTAAGCAGCTTTTGACATTATTGCTTATCCAGTAACCTCTTGGTTACTGTCTCTCTTTTTTTAGCTTTTAGTGGTACTGCTTTTAAACCAGTTATCCTACTTTTTTTTTTTTTGCTTTTTGGAAGGTGGAAAGCTGGACAATTGGGGTTAAGTGACTTGCCCAAGGTCACACGGCTAGTAAGTGTTAAGTGTTTGAGGCCAGATTTGAACTCAGATCCTCTTGACTCCAGGGCTGGTGCTCTATTCACTGTGCCACCTAGCTGCCCCCTGTCTTACCTTTCTTAATCACTCTCTTTGCTGTATCATCACCCATGTCCCATCCCTGTGTGTGACTATAATCCAGGACTCTGTCTTCTTTCATCTTTATGTTCTCGCTTTCATCCATTTCATCAGCTCCCATGAATTCAATTAATATCTCCATGCAGATAATTCTAAAATTTACAAATCCCATTCTCATCCCTCTCTCAAGCTCCAATTCCCCACCATCAACTGCCTGTTGAATATCTCAAGTGCAATATATCCCAAACTGAACTAAACCAATCCTGCCCCTAATGTCCCAATTCCTCTCAAGGGTACCACCATCCTTTTCTGTTTCAAGCAACCAATCAGTGAACATTTATTACTAGGGATGGAAATATAATGAATGTAGTCATCTCTACCAAACAGTGTAACTTCCACTTGAAAGGGGAAGATGATGAACATATATATATAAGTTTTTACAGAATAAATATAAGAACAATAAGGGTGGACTGCTATGTAACTGCCAGGTGCTATTTCCAAAGTTAGTTCCTCAGTAAATATATGACTGTGGGTCATCCCTAAGTTGTCCTGATCTCTTATCTGGCCACTAGACCCAGGTGGTTCCAGAGGAGAAAGTGAGGCTGATGACTTTGTACAATCCTCCCTCAGTTAAATCCAATGCACTTGTGAGTCATGGCAGCATCTTTCTGATGTCATGGTCCTCTTCAAGAACAAGAAGGACAAACCACAACCACACAACATGAACACATTTTTAAGTTAATACACACAAAACTTCCTGAGTTGTTACATTATCTTTTATGTTAGAAAGTTCCACTCCACGGTCTTCCAAATTTTTCACATGACTATGCAAAATTCTTTAAATGTCTTTATCCTCATAATCTAGATCTACACCTGATAGCAAAAGACCTCTACAGTTTTCAAGACCTGACATGAGACAATACAATTCAACTGGTTTAGCAGTCAACTTTTGCAGAGACTGCTGTCTGTGCTACAATATCACCAGCACTCAAATATTAATTCTAGTCATCAAGTGGTGATTAATAAATGGCATATAAAAATGAGGTAATTAAGCAAGCAATATGAACACAATAGGCATAAACTCAAAATCTTGAAAACAATGTTAATTTTTTCATATACTAATATGTAGCAAATAGTTACACAAACAGTAAGTATTCAAAATTGGTTTATAACCATATAGCATATCAATAAAACTTGGCCACAGACATATTTAACAACACTGTTTTCAGTGTTGTAATAGGTAGCAAATAGACTATGGAAAAGTAAGTTTGTCCGAAAAAAGTGTATGGACACATCTATTAATTTTTTTAAAATTAGAAATAAGTAAAGTCTTCCTGGAATAATTGCTCGAAGAACAATTCTACCTTATAATTAGAGAATGGAACAAAATTATCTGTGTCTACCCAAAAAACCGATCTGCTTACTATGGAAAAAGAAAAGTGAAATAAAATGTGAACTTCAGAGTGAAGGTTTTAAAAATATCCCTTTCATGAGGCAAAATAAAAGCAAAAAATAAAATAAAATAATAAAAGTTGTTAAAAACTCAAACGGGATTTACAAACTCCTGTTGAAATAAAAAAAATAATCATTGACATTATACTACTATATAATTGTCAAAACAAATCAGATTCTGGAAAAGCAACAAGATAAATTCAAAAATTCCAATTAGCTTCATAAAAATAAAATCTGATGAAGGATTCAGCTCAAATGTAAAATTACCACCAAAATTTCAAGGCAGAGAAAGTTAAAAACCCCAAATTTCTGGAACCAGTCCCATCATATAGCACATTTTAACACCCCTCCAGGAGGTGGGTAAAACTTCCCCATGTATCTCAGCTTCTGGTGATGGAGGTAGAGGAATCCACAAAAGGTCCCAAAGGCATAAAATCTTTCTTATCTTGTGGGGAAGGAAGATATCTCAGAAAGCATATTCTAACTTGGTCAATCTGCCCCAAGTTTGTGGTGAGAATATTCTATTGCAACTTTACTTATTATGCTATTTAATTGACCTTACTAAGCAGAGGAGGGCTGAGCTTAACTCCAGATCGATGGATACTGACTGGTCAAACCACTTAAGGTTCTAGGCAACTCAAAGGGAAGGGGTTGACCTACATTGGTAAAGGGAATTTCCTTACCAGGAATTCCCTATACCAGTGGAATCCCAGCTTACTGTCCAATCCTTTTAACTAATTGTATACTCTGACTAGGAAAGCTAAATATATTAACGGGGACTCATGAGCCATGATTTAAGACCAACAGAGTAACTGAACCTGAGAGGTTTTGGGAGGCTTGTTTTTCTTTTCTTTTTTTTTTTTTTAGAGGAGAGGAGGCATGTGTAAATGGATGCTTAAGACGCAATACACAGGCTGCTAGGTGGTAGAGTGGATAGAGCACTGGCCCTGGAGTCAGGAGGATCTGAGTCCAAATCTGGTCTCAGATTTTGACACTTACAAGTTGTGTGACCTTGAGCAAGTCACTGAACCCCAGTTACCCTTGCCACAAAAGAAAAAAAAGCAATACCCTGCAATGTTTGTGGGTAGCTAATGTAACTCCATATTGTCTACAGTTCCTCAATCTTTCCCCTGACCCTGTTTATATTGTAGGGCACCCTTCCTTCCCTTACCCCCACTCCCCTCTATGACCTTCCTTACTGCCAAAACAGCAAGGACAGTCCTATCTGTTAGAGTCAGGTTGCAAAAGATAACAAACCCAAAAAAGATCCTTTCCTATTACTAGCCCCCAGCAACAGGCCTGTCCATGAAGGTGGACCTCCAATGAGGTGCCCCGTACCAATCCGTCTCCTGCCTAAACTAAAACTAAACAGACTTTGTTCTTTTGTTCCTCGGGGGGTGTCTGCCCCTGTGGATGTGACTCCCTTGCTGGCACACTCAATAAACCCTGGTTGGTTCCTAAAATTATGGTACTGGGTTTAGGTTATGGCTCTGGTTCTGGTTTGTTGTGAGACTGACCATTTTACTCACAGGCTTCTCGGTCACTGGCCGCCTTATTGCTTTTCACTGACATGTATTAGTATTTTCAGTGCATGTTTATTTGCTGCAACATTTTTAAAAATAACATAATATTTTCCAAAGTCAAAGAAAATTGATTTTTTTTGTTTCATTGTCAGCACAGATTACTAGGTAATGGAAGTGCTTTCATATACTTTTTCTCAGAATCACAGAATTCAACAGCTGGAAAGGATTTCAGAGGCCAGCTAGTCCAACCTTTACCTGAAAAAAAAGATGATCTCTTCTTCCATTCCCTTTCATGTCCAGAGGAATGGGAGAGACAGTTAGTTCAGGGACAATACCCTTCCAAGTGCCATTCTGGCTTTTGTAGCTGCTATCATTGGGAGTGCTTGTATAGAAAGAAGGCACGTAACAAGGACAGTGAGAAAGACCTTTGTGACTTCACAGAGTCCAAGTGCCTGCCTTCTGGAAAAATTAAGAAGGTTTGACAGGATGGCTGAAAGCTGTGAAAGCCAGGAGAAGTTCTTCCAAATGGTCTCCTGAAAAAGAAGGCTTTGTTTAGAGTAAATGACAAAAAGTTACACTTGAAACTCTACCCAGTTTTTTTCTTTGAACACATCTAATTAGTGTTGAGAAGGTCAACATCACCAGCCATTGTTTGGCAAAAGTGAGGCCTGACATGCCAATAGCTAAAATATTTTGATCACTGTGGCTAAAAATCCTCCCATACCCTCTTCCCCTTTATTCATGTTATTTTGTGGGAAATCTGCATGGCACAATATTGACATCTGGTCAAATTCACAGCTTGCCTTTGAGGATCTCCATATCCAAGAGGTAGGAGCAGAAGCTTATAGTTGCGCCTCACCCAGTGGAAAGAAAAATGTTTATAATCTGAGGGATTCCAATGGGGGAAAAAATGCACTTTGAGGAAAGTCAGGCCAATTCTGAGATATGTTGGGAGAAGTTTATCACATTAAGATACTCTAGGAGAGTCAGTAAGGATGGAGGATAGGAGATGAACCTTCTGACTTACAGATTTGATCCCATGAGACTGTGAAGGAGCAGGAAGCTAAGAACTCAGCAAAATGAGCCAATGATCCACTTGATCATTCAGAAATGAGCATAGGACCATCAATCCTGGTATTTGGAGGAGCTATGCTTTCATCATGTGCTGTGACCTGAAGAAGTTTTTGAGTAAAGACATTTGATTAAGAAATATATCTATTTGAATAAACAGAACAACCTTAGAAATTGTCCGTTTCAGAGTCCCAGTGATATCAAATGTCTTGGAGGTTTCTGGGGTCATATGAGCATCAAGATGGAGGACTAGACATTTTCTCTGATTCCCATGACCTCTAAAACCTCTCCAAAACAGAAATTATACACCAAAGATAAAGTAAATTCAGTTATCAGCATGGTCTGGGGCACCAAGGGTAAAAAAAAAAGGTTAAAAAATCTCAACTCCCTGAATTGATGCTTAATGACTGAACTCACTCAGAAGCCTTCCCCTACCAGCAGTAGGACTGTACTAACAGACTAAGGGACACAACATATGCTTACATGAAAACCCACCCCTAAACTCTTCTTTCTTTCTAATGCCACAGAGACCCAGTTTGATCACGCCAGGAACAAAAGCCTGCTAGGGAGTGCAACCCCATCACACCAGTGCTACATAGCTCTGATCTGCTGGTGCTGGGAAGACAGGCTCTAAACTGCTTATGCCAGGACGAAGAACTAGAGAATAGAGGGAGTGAGGGAGGTCACTATTACAGAACATTGTTCATGTGAGGAGCTGCAAAGCAATCTACCATGCCTGAAGGAAAGAGCACAGAATTTAACTGAAATCAATTCTAACCACCCAAACATCAGCTGGCACAAAGACTTGGGCTAATTAACCATGAATTGTCCAATGGGGAAAGATGCTAAGACACTTTGAGATCCAGGCCCAAAGAAACCACAATCAGAGGGGATGGAGTCAGGAAATGAGTGATAGGAAAAATAAGAGGGAAAAAAGACTCAAATTATCAAAGATTCCAAGGAGAAAATTTAGAGACCTTGAACATAAGCAGATAAATCAAAAGGAAAAAATAGTAAGAACAGAAGAATATATGGTCTTCAGATCTAGAAATGAGTTCAGGAATCTGTAAATAAATACTTGAAAACAAAGGAAAATGATATAACCCTTGATGAGACAGAAGACTCTATGGAGTTTTTGGAGAAGGAACCACAACACACTATTCTTGAGTAGTTCAAAAATAAATGTTGGGGGGCAGAGCCAAGATGGCTGCGTAGAAGCAGCAAGGTCCTGCAGCTCCCACACAGCCACCCTGAACACCCATAAAATATGACTCTGGACTAAGTATAGGACTCTCAAACTCAAAAAAATACAGGAAACACATCTCTCGTGGAAGGCAGCCCGGCAGCAGGGGATCACACGGCAGCCTGAAATCAAAATGCGGCCAGGCCCCAGGGCAGTCAGGAGGAGCCAAGCCTCCCAAGCCACAGCGTGAGTCTACTTCCGAGAAGATCTAAAGCACCTGGAGCAATCTTCACATCTACTAAGGCAGGATTAGAGGTCAGTGAAAGTGAGTGAAGCTTTCAAGCTAAATTTGGGGGAGGAAAAGCAGTTTGGCCAATTTACCCCCAGGGCAAGGAAGCAGTGGGGGAAGGGCAGAAACTGCTTCAGAGCCCCTGGCCTATGGATCTCGCAGGGGGCTGAGTCGAGTGATCAGGGCGAAGTGCTCTTGCATTGAGTGGCCTGGATTTGGATTGTGGTCTTGGGTAGTAGTCCTGAGGAGCACTTTCAGCAAGCCAAAGCTGGGGGCGGCCTGCAACACCCCCCTAATAGCTCTGGCAGCTGGGAAAACCCCAGCGATTTGGAACAGAGCTTTTCCCCCTGGAAGCAGAGTTTCACAAAGCTAAAAAAAAACCAACCAATTAATTGACTGGCCAACATGAGGAAAACGAAGCAAAATAAGAACAGCAATAAAACTCTAGAATCCTTTTTGTGGACAAAAAGGATCAAAGCATAGAATGGGAGGAAGACAACACAGTCAGAACTCCCACACCAAATGCTTCCAAGACACTTGAAGAATTCCTAGAAGCTATAGATAATCTAAAAAAGGACTTTGAAAAACAAATAAGAGAAGTGGAGGAAAAATTGGGAAGAGAAATGAGAATGA
>CM053596.1:76854459-76864616 GCA_028646575.1 Pseudocheirus occidentalis | reverse complement strand
GGTAGCGTCTAATGAAGGTTTTTCAAGAATGTGGGTGGTGGGGGCATGTTTGAAGACAGTAGGGAAAGACTGATAGGGAGTTGGTAGGGAGAGGCCCCACTATCAGGTTTAAGTCTTCTGAGTTATCTTCAGACTACAATGAACCATGTTATAAGGACTATCACACTGGTCTGTTTCCACCTCCAGAAAACATTAGTGTGTCCAACTCCTCCAGAGTCTTTCTAGGTTGGTTGAAGAAGTATTTTCATGACCTCCTCCTTGTGTTCACCATAAAGAAATCTGAGTGAGTTTCTGAAAAATCTATTTCAGTTGAAGCCCTGACACAAGTAAATAATCACCTCTAAAGAGGCCCACATCCTGGCCTTAATTTCAAGTTAATGTTTCCTTTTCTTCTTCTTGTGGACACCAAGGCTAACTTCACTCCAGTCTGCTCCACAGTGGGAACAGGGCCAGCAGTCTGGCAGATCCAACAAAGAGAACAGCATTCACTGTATAAAGGCCTATGGGAGATGTAAAGGAGTCATGTGTGGTCCCCACTTCAAGAAACTTACCATCACAGAATTAAAGACTTGGGGCAGGGGGGCCTCAAGACTCTGTCTCTTCTGTCTATACTATTTCACTGAGTGAGTAAATCAACTACCGTAGATGTAATGACCATCTCTACACATATAATTCTCAAATCTATTTATCCAGCCCTAATCTTTCTCCTGACATCCAGACTCCCACTTCCAACTGCCTATTTGACATCTGCCCAAATAGATGTCCCTTAGTCATCTTAAACTCTCTGTCTCCCAAGTGAACTCATTATCTTTCTTCCAAAACCCTCTGCTGTTATTAACTTCCCTGCTACTGTCAAGTACACCACCATCCTCCAGCCACCCTAGACATCATCTTCAGCTCCTCACTCTTTCACCCCCATGTCCTTTCCTCTGACCCTGCCACCTCCCTGAACTGTAAGTTCCCTGAGACCAATCCCCAGCTTCTTCCCAATTCCAAATCCAGGGCTCGATCTACAGCAGCACTTGGGACAAAAGGAAACAATCTGTACTTGGAGCTTGAGAGAGGAAAGCTCTCCTTCTGCCGACACAGGCCCCTCTCCCTACGTGTTCTAATGACATCTTCTACCTCCACTTTGCTTTAAATGTGCATGCAGAAGGGAACCCATCTAAAACCCAGACACCACCATTTTGGCTTTATATCATCCTGATCCATGATGAGCTGTGTATTAAATGAACGCATGGACTGGTTTACAGAAAAGCATTATCTAGGACTCCGTATGGTAAAAATGCACAGCAGCTTCCTAGTAAGATTCTTCACAGTCAGACTGGAAGTAATTTTCCACATTCAAGTATGATTACAAAACCACATTTCAAAGACAGAGTCGTGATTTGGAGGTTTTCTGCTATTCTGGATTATTTATGACTCTCATCCCATCCATCAGTATTTACAATATAGGAAATCTTCCACAAAGGGGACCCGCTCTACAGGGAAAACTCTAGGAGTAATGAGAAATGATGATGATAACTCATATTCAAGGAAGGGAAGGTGGAGGGTCGGGGGGAAAGGAGGAATCATTTACATAGTACCTACTATGTGCCAGGCTTACAAAGTAACATTATTTCAGTTGGTCCTCAGACAATCCTGCGAGGTAGCTGGGTAAATATACTACTGTCAAGTCATATGGGCATTTCATTTACACAACTTCTATTCACTCACTCAGAGTCATGCGTCTCCTGGCCAATAACCTGGTGGCATCTAGGATACTCCCATTTTGTTGGTGTTGAAGACCTAGAATTCAGATTATCTAAAAGTTCTTAAGGCTTTCTAGGTCCCTAGTCTCCACTTTTAAAAATTCTTAACATATGAAGTGAGTACTTCAATATAAAAAGGAGAACCTAAAAAGTACATAAAATTGTGAATCTTGATTATGTATATTTTGCTTTTCATACTAAGTATGTAATAAATTCCACAACTGTCTCTCAAAATCATTTTACTTGTTTGTTTTCCTTCTGGTCTTTTTTCTGTTCTCTTTTACATATTTCTTTAAAATGTTTCAATGACTCCCTTTTCTTTCTCTTCTTTTTTTCTTGGGGGGTGGGGAGGTTATACAAGGGAGGGGCAAACCTTATTGCCACCACTCTCACCCTTCCATTTCTCCCCTTATTAGAAAATAAAAACCAAAACCCTTGTAACAGACATAAACAGTAAAGCAAACCAAATGTCCCTATTGGTCTTTTCTGAAAATGCTATGTCTTATTTTGCAACCTGCATCCATCCCCTTTCTGTCAGGAGGCGGGCAGCATGCTCCATCAAAGGTCCTCACAAATCTTGGCTGGTCCACTGCATTGGAAGACTTCTTAATTCTTTTGAGGAGTTTTGTCTTTACAGTATTTTTGTTGATCTTGCATAAATTGTCCTCCTGATTCTCATCATTTCACCATGCATGAGTTCATACAAGTCTCAGATTTTTTTGAAACCAACCTTTTGTCATTCCTTATGGTTCAATAATATACCATTACATTCATATACAGTTTTTTAGGCCATTCCCCAACTGATGGATGCTCACTTTCTTTTCAAATCTTTGCTATAACAAATAAAGTGGCTATTTTTATACATATGGGTCTTTTCCCTTTTTCTTCCATCTCTTGAGGCCTAGGAATAGCATCACTGAATCAAAGCATATGGCCAGTTTAGTGACTTTTTTTTTTTAATTTTTTTTTTTTTGCTTTTTTTGGAGGGCAGTTGGGGTTAAGTGACTTGCCCAAGGTCACACGGCTAGTTTTTTTTTTTTGTGTTAAGTGTCTGAGGCCGGATTTGAACTCAGGTACTCCTGACTCCAGGGCTGGTGTTCTATTCACTGCGCCACCTAGCCGCCCCCAGTTTAGTGACTTTTTGATAGGATTCTGACCTTTCAACTTTTCTTCTATTAACAACCTTTTCCACTATCAGAGTTCTCCACATTTTCACATGCTATGGGGAGAGCCTCCATGGCCTTGCCCCACAGAACAAGAATACTGGTGACTTTACCTGTTACAGCAGTTGGCTACAAACCAACCTCTCATCATGGGGAGGGAGATGGCCTGCTGTGTGCTTTGGAGGTCAGCACTGAAAAGAAAGTCTTTCCTACAATTTCACCCCCTGCTCAGCTCTTTATCATCCCCAGTACAGCCACTGCATTGTGGAATAGGAATTTCCCTCTTTTGTTAGATTCATTCAAATGAGAAAAAGTAATGTTACTTATAGGGGGAGGAGGGAGAGCCCCAGCACAAGCATTTATTAAGCACCTCAACGTGGCAGGTACTACACTAAGAGCTTTACAAATATTATCTCATCTGATCTCATTTATAGCTAATTAAAATTATGAAAGCACAGTGAAGCCAGTCCCCACCTCAAGCAGCTTACTGAAGGGAACTGGTGCTATATTGGGTAGCACTGTCTGAGTATGCTGTGTACTGGATGACCATTAAGGACCTTTTCAGCCCTAAAATTCTATGCTATTTCTCCCCTCTCATTTGTCCTCTCCCACTTCCTTTAATCTATCTAAATCTTATTCATCCCAGAAGGCCCAGCTTCACTTCCACCTTCTCCATGAAGCTTTCTTTCCATCCATTCTGGCCCAAGCTGAGCTGTCTTCTAAACTCCTCTAACTCAACATTCTATACAGCTCGCTTTGGCCCTTTTCCATATTGCTTCACTGACTGATTATGATCAGCTAAAATGTTTGGCTGAATACACACTGCATGTGTAGCTTCGGAACCTCCCCAGAAGGGCAGGGAATTATTTCATTCTGCTTTTTTAAAAATATCTTTCATTTTCCTATCAGCCCAATGCTAAGCAAATACGAAGTGCTCAATAAATACCTATTCAATTAGTTAGGTTAAAGGTAAGTTTTCTGGCAGGAAGGTCATTACTATTTAAAATTCCCTTTATTGCAATAAAAGTACAAAAATCCATTAGCCACCCATAGATTCTTCCCAGCATTAGATGTTTTAAGGTGTCTCCTTCTACTAAATACCTGTTATTTTATTTAAATATTAAATATTTAAATATTATTTAAATATCTGGATTATTTTTTGCCTTCCCACAAGTGCTAAATTGTTTGGGTTTTTTTTTCTAGAATCAAACTCATTTTGTTTGCCTCCTAGTGTTTGTGGGGGTTTTTTTTTGTATGAAAGTTGAAATCTCTCTAGTGTCCTAAAGACTTCTGCTGCAACCTGAGAAGCCTGGGTCCAATGAAGGGATGGGGGACTCATATTTCCATGAGCCTCCCAGGACAAAAGGACCATGCTTGGAGGAGGAGACATCAGCCTGGAATCTTTCAGTCTTTACAAATGTCACCTGTTTAGCCAAGCTACAAACTTGCACTGGGAGTGGCTGCTCAGAGAAGACGTTTGGCCATCCTTTTCCCAGGAAACAGAGAAGGCAACGAGAACAAAGAACTGTTGAGAACTTCTGCATGATGAATGGCAATGGTGAGTAAGAACTTGGCACTAAGCTGCACACCAGGAAGCATGGGATGTGGCGTTTCCTATACATGTCTCTCCATTGGAAGGTTTGGGGAGTAGCATGCTAAATTTACTAGGCCACACTTCAAAACAAAATAAAACTGACTCATCTTCTCCCATGGAGGTCTGCCATTTTACTGATATGGGGACTCTCTCTATTGGATCAGAAACTCTACACTTCTTAATTCATGAGTGGCTGTGGTCCCAAAAATTCAGCATCCAACAGCTAACTACGTGATGAGCCTCTCCATTACCTGTACACTCACCTCACCAAGGCCAGGCATACTGTTAATCCTTAGGCCTGTGCATAGAGTCTCTCTGGCAATAGTAGGCCCTGCCAGCTGCTTGATAGGACCTTCCCAATCATTCCTGTCTTTTCTCCCACAGGTATACTCCACTGGCTCAGCCTTCTTTAACCCCGGTTTACCTCCACACTACCTGAAACACTGGGAGGATGGCAATTATAAAACTGGTAATAAAATAACTGGACCACATTTTGTCAAGCATTTATTATGTGCCTGCTATATGCAAAGCACTATGCTCATTACTATAGAAGACAAAAGCCTAAACAATTTCTTCAGCAACGTCCACAGATTCTAACTATGAAGGTAAGAAAGAGGGGCACAATTTACAAACAAGCTTTATTGGGGGTACTTAGGGTGTCAGACCTGCCCAGGCCTGGAGGTACAGTGGCTACTGGTTGAAATTACAGCTCCCCGGTGCATACGGTTTTATTCCTCCTCAAGTATAAACAGAACCTTTAAACTTTATTAAGTAAACACTCTGAGGTCTGTAAAGAACCACATAAAAGGAATCTCTGTATATCTATATGTGAACACGTTGCACTCCCTTCACCCCAAGAAGAATGTCAGCTCTTAACATCAGGTCTGCCATTTTTCATCCTTGTAGCCCTACCATGGTGTGCTGCACACAGGAGGCATTTAATGCTTTCTGAAGTAGCAGAAGAAAAAACTCCAAAGAGGACACAAAAGCAAATCAGATGTTACTACTTTGCTAAAGTATACACATATATGTGCATGTATGTGCATGTGTATATTGTGTATACACACATATACATATACACCTATATGCATACAATTTTTGTTAAGGTTCACATTTTCTTTTTAATTAACTATTATTTATGGTACAATGTATAGCTTCACTTTTTTCATTTGACTTTACTTTTTAACATGGTTAAGTTCATAATATAATTCTTCTTAAAAGCACAAAGATAAAGCCAAAGTTTCAAAACTGGGAGACTGCATGAGAGGGAGTCAATGGAGACATCAGAAGGTGAAGCAGATCATGGGTGAAAGCTAATCCACTCATTTGGGAGCATTCTGAGCTTCAGGTGAGATGGACCAGAACAGTGAGAGAAAGGACAGATGCTCCATAGGAATATGGAGCTGGGGGGGGGGGGAGGAGGAGGAGGAGAAAAGGTAGCAGAGAGATGTGTTCATCCATAAATAAAAGGATCAGTTCCTAAAAATTCAACAAACATTTATAAACTGAACAATATCACAATTTTCAAAATATACTGTTGAACTTCCTTCTCTGCTTTCTACATGTCAACTAAGAAAAGACTTCTTGTATTCTTCCCCTTGTACAAACTATCTTCTAAAGTTTGTGGGGGAGGGAGGTTACATCCAGGAATGACTGATGCAGAGAAAAGTTATCAATAAATCTTTTTTTAAATGAGATTTCATCCAGATATAAATCTTAAACATAATACAAGTCAATGTCCTGATGACACAAAATATCTTTCGTAAACAAAAAAGCGCATGAATTAAATTTTTACAAGGAAAAAAAAACTTACTTTGTCTGTAGTTTGACAAAATTGACTTCTAAGAAAGCCTGTGTGCATTTGTAAACCTGGTCAGCAGGAAGCTATTCAATTATGTAAACCCCTGGTTTGAGTGTACGCGATGGAAATACAGATTGAGAAGACATCAGTGGCAGACCATGAGAAATCATATGCTAGTCACATGAATCAGCTTAAAGCTTGTAAGCCAATGTCTCTGTAAAACAGTCACTGAGTTTATGATCATAGAGGCCATATAATATCTGTGAATAGTTATTACGATTTAACTTTACAATTAAAGAACAAGAACGCCAAAAAAGGAGAATGCTTTACAAGATATGTATCATAGCAATCCTTTCTTGATCTTACTCAACAGTAAGCCGGTCAATAAACATTTATTAAGTGCCTACTGTATGCCAACCACTGTGTTAAATGCTGAGGATACAAATACAGATAAAAACAAAAACAGTCTCTGCCCTTAAAGAAGCTTACAATGTAGTATGTTAGAGAGCTCCAGAGAACTCCCAATAGGGAAGAAAACTGTGCTGAGCCCCCTTTTTAGAGTGAAGGCCTGGAGCCCATGGCCCTGCCTTCCAGTCAGAGGATCTATCTGAGGGGCAGAGGGTACTGATTCGGCATCCTCACATGTGTCGTGAGGGTTTTAAAATAGAGAAAACAGTGAAAGAGGTAATATATACATATTGTTAGAAGTACTCTTCATCTGCAGTTCCATTTTTACTGCATTTATGGTATTTTCAGATTTTTGCAACACATTTTTGGCAACTTTGCAAATCTAATTTCTAGATTTTTATCTACATTGTCTTTTCATCCAGTTAATGAAGTAGTTAGTTGATACAAAAAGGACCCTTGTTTACTCTGGTCAACTGGTTCTCAAAATGTGGTCCTGTGAGGCCTTCTATGTCATTTGCCTGTTAGTGTTTCGTTAGCGCTAATATTTACATGATAGCATTATCTATGTTTGTATTTGTCATGAATAATTTACTTATAAGAGCTAAACCTTGCTGTAACACACAAAGCAGGCCTCTTGCCTTGATCACTGAGTCTAGGTTTTTGATTCCCCAGTGATAGCTGGAATAGTTGGATAAAGTCTTCTAAAAGGTGACTGATCTCCTTCCCACCAGGGCATTACTCTCTTGATCTTGGAGATGCCTTCTAAGTCTCCTTTTCTGGATTTCCCTGCAGGTCATGTCTGCTAACCATGGGCATCCCAAAAGAATCTATCCCATATCTTTCATTTTTCTTCTCCCTTTCTACTATCTCACTTGATGACCTCATCCATCGACTTCCATGAACTGAATTATCATCTCTATCTCCAGTTGCTTACTAGATATTTCAAACTCATATTCTACACACATATTAAATTCAACACGTACAAAACTGAATTATTTTCCCCCTGAAAATACTCACTCTCATTCTTGACCCCCAACTCTCTCTCACTCTCCACATCATCCAATCTGCTGTCAAGTCTTGTCTGAATACTATGCTACATGCTGAATGACATGTTACATACTGAATGACATGCTTGTTTTAGGCCTTGTGGCCATATTGCTGGAGAAAAGGGCGAGTTACTTTGATGTCTATTTGAGGCCTTGTGGCCACTCTGGAAACCTGCTGTGTCTGTATACCTAAAGCCCAACACAACGTTTATGTCACTGCAGTATACTGTTGTTATGTATTTGGTGCCCAACACAACGTCTGTGCTGTTGTAGCCTGTATTGTTGTTATTATTGTAGCACATACAGTGGCAGTTTATATTATTGTTATGGATTATGATGTTCTGCCTTAGTGTCTTGTCACCTGTGTAGACAGACTGGAAGGGCCAAGATGCCACCTGTGTAGACTGTCAAGGTCAGGATCCTGGAGGGGTGCTGTGTAAGTAAGGTAGATTTTAGTGTAAGTAAAGTGGGTTTTACTCTGTGTTGAGTTTGGTTATTGTTATTTTTTGTTATTTTTTAATTTTTAATTTTTAATTTTTGTTATTTTATTTTTTTGTTTTTATTTGTTTTTGGTATTATTTCTTCTTTAAAGTTCAGTTTCCTAGGATCCACAGTCATAACAATTTCTTGTTCCCAGGTATTAGATGTGAATGCCCAGTTACCGGTTTAAAACATCTCCACCGCACTTGCGCAGGATTATATAATGATAAGTAATATAAACATCACTGCAGCTGCGCAGTGAAAGTGAAGACAGAGAGAGGGTTTTCTGGAGGGATGTCTAAGAAATCCTTGAACAGTCTGAAAGAATTTCCAGGCACAAGCCATCTCAACAGTCAGGATTGTAAAAGTTTATTATGCTTTTCAGAGCACGGGATGGGGGAGGGGGAGTGTCAGATAAAACACTCATAAATCAGGTATCAACTGTGCTAACTAGGTGAGTAAGGGAGGGATTAGGGAGGAGTTAAGGAGTGGTTAGTGCTTACAGGGACATGCACTTTTTATATCAACTGCACAGGCATACTGCCCATAATTCATTGGGAAAAAGTCCCTGGCTGGGCGAGGGGGGCTACCAGGACGTGTGGTTTTTGCCTTGAAACATCACTTAAGTCATCTAGCAGTCAGGGCTGACTGGGAGGTGTCCAGTCTGTTATCTGTCAATGTCCTGTTTGACAACAGAGATGCTGGGAAACTAGACTAACTGGAAACCCAGGATATGCCTAATGGTAATGAGTTATCTTACTGATAGTGCACTGAAGGATTCATTAGGTGCAGCTGGCCACTAGAACAAGAGGCTATACATTTCTCTAAACTAAGGATTGTTTATGAATACTTTTGTGAAGGATTCAGAGGTACAGCTTGTTATTGTCCCAATAGCTATCCCAATAAATATCCCAAGCATGGATAATTGGAGCTAGGCAAAGTTAATGGTTTCAGGCTAGGGGGAGGTGTGGATTTACAACTTAATTGCACAAGCTGATGTTACAGACACAGGAACCCAAACACAAGTGAGATTTTATAGACTGAAAGTTACAACAATGTTACAAACAAAGGCACCCCAGCACCCCATCAAGATGAGGTGACATACACTTGTGAGGCTACTGCTGGCAATATGCCTTCTTTGTCTGTTGCCCTATAAAGCAGGTGGCCACTGGTCTGTGAGTGGGGAACCTTACTGTTAAATGAGCAAGCTGAAATGCTGTTCATGCCTCAGTTGGCCCCCAATGAAGCTTGAGGGGATTTAGGGGGATGCACAAGCTGTGCCTGTCTTAAATGACCCCATGGAAAAGTAAGGGTAGTCGCTGGGCCCTGCAAGAAGGGTGATTAAGGAATACTGTAGGAGTTTGTGCTCCCATTATTAGCAATCCTCTTCTGAGAAAAGCAGACAAAGTAAGATTATCAATCCCTTCTTAGTGTCTTTCCTGTCTGACCAGATCAAGAGTGAACCTATGCTGTGTTTATCTGTCTTACACTACCCTTCCAGTCTTTTTATACTTTATAGCTTTCGAATGACCCTGGCCATCTTTCTGTTTCTCCTGACTCTGAACATTTTCGATCGTTGTCCTCCATGCGTAGAATGCTCTCCCTCTTCAATTCCACCTCCCAGATTCCCTGGCTTCCTTCAAATACGTGTGACTGATGAGTCAAATGGTGATAAGTTGCTTATTTTTCAGATAAAAGTTACTTTAAAAAAAAAATTTCAAGGCCAATGCTTCCCAAGGAATGTTATCAATTACAAAATCTGAATCAGAAGGAAACCTCTTTTAAAACATCCTTTCACTGTCACCCAGTCTGGTTGATTCTATCTTTAGCTATCTCTCACTCCCTCTTCTTCTTCCCATAACTACTACCAGCTTTTTAGTTCAGATCCTCATTACCTCTCACCAGCATTATTAT
>CM053596.1:76796187-76854359 GCA_028646575.1 Pseudocheirus occidentalis | reverse complement strand
ACACAAAGTTTTTTAAAAAGTACCTTCCCTCAAGGAGCTTACAATCTAATAGGCAATAAATGGAAAAAGGAGAATTTTTGCATTTTAATTAGGTATAATTTGCCCACGACTTATGCATTACTATATAATTCTCACTATTTTGTCTGAATATGTGGTGCTCATAGTTTCTGCCATATGAACTTGGCAGCATTTTCGTCCTTATTTCTTAAATAGGATATCTGGAAGATATGCTTATTATTTTTTTTTTAATGCCTGCTGATTATGTTACCCATTGTTCAAAAATCTCCACTGGCTCTCCTTTACTACTGAATTACGCCCAGTTTTATAGCTTAGAATTTATGGTCCTTCATGATCTGTCTCTAGGCTATCCTTCCTGCTTTAGCTAAAGTAGCTCAACTACTTACCTACTCAATTTTCTGGCTAAAGGGTATTACTCAACATACCCCACATAGAGTCTGCACCTTCTCTTTCCTCCTCGTACCTTTTTGCTAACATAGTTCCTAGCATCTGGAATGCAACTCCAAAACGCCCTGTGCAAAAAAACCAAGGCCTAGTTCAAACTCCACTTCTTCCTGCATAAAACCTTTGTCTTAACCTTAATCCTCACCCACTCACTTTCCTTCCTCCCCTAACCCCACTCTTCTCTTATAGCACCCATACACATACACATAAAAAGTGATTGTTCACATTTATGGACTCAGTGCATTTTGTACCTCCTTCTATGCTTAGCACATTCCATTCTGAATTGCAGGCATACTCCACCTACTATCATTAGGTGAAATAATATTATGGGGGAGTAGTATTTCTATAGAAATGTTATAAAGGGTACAATAAAGAGATTGCAGCTCAATGAAAACAAATATTTATTACTAAACTCAGGCATTAACAACACTGAGCTTTAAGCATTAGTCTGGGTTTTCATAGCCATCTAATTTGTACCTCAAGCAATCAACCAAAATATATGACATCAGAGTTTCTGGATGTTAAGATGGGGTATAGTTAAATGTATTAATGAGGAAGCTAGGAAATAATAGGACAATTTGGAGTGAGAAAACATGGATTCAATTCCAGGCCCTTCAATTTACTTAAGCTTGGGCAAGTCAACTGATCCAATCTACAGATTTCCAATCTGTAAAATTAGGATATGATACTTACTATGATGGGGTGCTTGGGAGCCTGTGCTTAAACCCCAGTTCCAAAATCACATTTCTCCTCAGCCTCAGCGCATTATCTCTTCCCATTTCTCCCTAGCAACCATTTATGACTAGGACCCAGCCAAAAGCTTATCTCCTCCTGATACAATAAGTGAGAACTCCCCTGGATTATCTATACTAACTCTCTGGCTCATTATATACATCCTGAATCCCTCTGTTATGTATGCCATAGGCTTGCATATACATAACCTCCCAACACCCATCTTGTCAAACACAACATTGATGGGTGGCAGACTGAGCACTTCTGAAGTTTCAAGCCTAAAATCACACCTCTTATGCAGCCCTCCCACCTCGGGCTATTTCCTTAAATGCAGATCTGGCCACATAACTCCTCTGAGGTTCAACTAGTTTCAGTGGCTTTCTATTGCATCTGAAATGAAATATCAACTCCCATGTTTTGCTTTTAAAACTCTTTACAAATACGATGTATCTGTAATTGTGTACAAAGTTCTCCTGGTTCTGCTCTCCTCACTCAGCATCAGTCTGATAAGCCTCTCCAGGTAATAAGTGAATTCTGGGCAATACACCTGCACAGTAGATATTAGAAGTGCATGTTCCTTTAAGAACTAGTCGCTCCTTAACTCCTCCCTAATCCCTCCCTGAATGACCTACTTAACATACTTGGCACACGTTTTACTATAGTTTAACCTATATAAAGTTTAACTGTACCCTCTAAGGTTGCAGGTTCCCTAAGAAAGCTTGCCCTCTGTATGGCATAACAATAAGTCTTCATCACCTTGACTTAAAGAATACTTGAGTCCATGAATTCATTCCAGATTGCTTTCCAGGGACTCTGTTATTGGGGTTCCTGGATTCCCTGAACCCCAGGTCAACTACACCTATTTCACAGAGCTACATGAGGAGCAAATGAAATGACATTCGTAAAGTGTTTTGTAAATATAAATGTCGGATATTATCACTATAAAATAATGATGTTGGCTAACGTTATGCCAGGTATCATTACAATATTTGTGCAGGAGTCTTAACCACTCTACTAGATTACAAACCAGAGAGGCAGGAGGAGCATTGTGTATTTTATACAGTGCCAGATTTGGAGTCAGAAGATCTAGGTTTGTGTTGCACCTCTGTCACCTATTTCCTACGTGACCTTGGGTAAGTCACAACCTTTCTGTAAGATGAGGGGACTAGACTAGATGACCTGGAAGCTCTCTTCCAGTTTTAAGCTATGAAATGATTCCCTAATATAAGAATCACAATGAATGCACATTGGCAGAACAAGTCAACTTTCAGCAATCTAGTTCAATATTCAGCAATTTTCACTGTTAGGAAGTTATAAATAAATTCCTCCTCCTACAGCTCAAGGCTATTTAGTTTTGCTTGACCCTGAGTAGAGATAAGCGGTCCTCACCCATTCCCTATTTTTCAAATATATTAATGTATTAAATGAATGTTTTCACGCCTGTCTCTTTTCTTATTCCTTTCTTGGTGAGTTTTATTTTCCAGGCCATCAGTCAATCATAAGTGTGATTCTCCTCTGAATTCCGTCTATGTGTGCTGTGTGTCCCTTAAGCTTTGAAATTCAAAAGTGGGCAGAATACTCAGGTCAGGATCTCATCCATGCTGAATTCAATGAGAGGAAACCAAATTTACTTCTGATATAAAAAGAAACTTAACAAACTTATAAGCTGCATCAAATCTCTTGTGTTAACTGTTTCCAAAAACCATTTTCATGAGGAAACTAGGAAAAGTTGCTTTATAGGAAATGAGAAAACCTAGTAAAGCAGATAGGGCATAGAGCATCTATGTTGGAATCCCAGTTCTGTTACCTTCTACCTATGTGACCTTGGGAAAGTCATGTCACTTATCTGAGCCTCGGTTTCCCTTCCTGTAAATTTAGGGGGTTGGACCGCATCATCTGGAAGGCTCTCCAATGATTGCATAATATACACCAAAGAGATTTTTTTTTAAACACAAAAGGAGTTTATTGGCATACCAAGGCATCAAGCAGTTGGAGTAGGTCCAGCTGCAAATTCCAACTTCTAGTTGCTTTTAAACACAGGAGTAAAACAACACCAAAATGATTGTAAAAGCAAATAATACATTGTTACAGCTTGTAGGATAAGAGATCTCCAGCTCAAAGGCTGTACCTTAGAAGTCATCTAGGACAATCCTCGTTTATACATGAGGAAACTGAGGCCCAGAAAGGTCAAGTTCTTCTGTAAGGTCACACAACTGGTAGGTGAGAAAAGTCGAATTAGAATCCAGATTTCCCTGAATCCATATATAATGCACTGTGCATTATAAAAAGAAGGATCCAAGTTCCCAAAGCTCTTTGAAGGAGTCCAGAAGTTTTCTCTGCCTAGGATTTCAGTGCTCCACCCCCCTATAAAGGAGTCTTTCCCCTACTATCTTTCCTAGATCTTTCCCCATCTTTCCTAGACTTTATGAGACTCCACACCCTTGACAGGTTCCAAATAGACCTGTGTATCTTCTTGATTAAGGACTAGAAGACAAAGGAGATAATATTTTTGCAAGACCTGCATTATTTTATTTTATGAGGTATGAATTTACACAACATCAGAAATAACCAGAATAAAATAAAAGTACAAAATACATTTTAAAGGAAAGCTATTTTTAAAAATTTTGTTTGGACTGTCCATTGTTTGGAATTCTAAGCCCTCCCCACCCCTAATTGTTAGAGTAAATCCCCTTTACAAATTATCATGCACATCTTTTTGTTTGCCTATCCTTCCGGCATGCCCCCCTCCCCACTACAATCTAAGCTCTTTGATGGCCAGGACTGGTTGGTTGTTTTCTTTGTAACCTCCAGCACAGCAGTTCTCAACCTGTAGGTTATATTCAATTTAAAAACATCCTGCATATCAGATATTTACATTACGATTCATAACAGGAGCAAAATTACAGTTACAAAGTAGCAACGAAAATAAATTTTATGGTTGGGGGTCACCACAACATGAAGAATTGTATTAAAGGGTCGCAGCATTAGGAAGGTTGAGAACCACTGCTTCAGCACATAGCACAATGCCTTATACCACTAACAAAACATATAAACAATAGCCACAGTCATTATAACAACCTTGTGATGCTGGATGGAGTGCTCACTACCAGTCTGATCCAGAAGTGCCAACTGTCAAAAAGAGGGCTAAATTTGGAATTAAGAGACCTAGGTTTGACTCCCAGTCTGACTCTCCCATCCCTGCTCTAGGCCTGGGTTTCTTTATCTGTAAAATGGGAAGAATACCAGGTATGGAAACCAGGCAGTGAAAATGCACGGAGTTGGGATTTGAAGTATATTGTGCATAGAAAAGAAAGGAGCCACTGAGTATGAGAAGACTGACAGGAAAGTGGGGAGTGGCCAGATTATGAAGGGCTTCAAATGTCAAAGAGAGGATTTGTAGTTGATCTGGGAGGTGACAGAGAACAGTCTATAGGATGGCAGGGGAGGGGGATGACATAGTCAGTTTCTTTAGGAAAATAACTTTGAAAACTGAGAGGAGAATGGACTGGAATGGGGAAGAGATGGGGAAGCAGAGAGACCATCCAAGAAAGTTATTTGAATGGGCCAGGTAAAAGGTGCTAAGGACCAACTCCAGGGTGGTAGCCGGCTCAAAGAAGAGGGGAGGGGGACTAGTGGGAGAGAACGAGGAGATGGGGATGACACAGAGACTATGCATCTGAATAAGTAGGAGGACAACAGTGCCCTCAACTGTAACAGGGAAGCTGGCAGGAGTAGTTTGGGGAGAAGATGAGTTATTTTGAACATGCTGAGTTTAGAATGTCTACAGGGCATCCAGTTAAAAATGTCCAAGAGGCAACTGAAGATGTGAGACTTTAGAGGTTAAAGCTGCTGGATAAATATCTCTGAGAACCACCTGCATACAAACAACCACTGAATCCTTGGTTGTTGAAGAGATGTGATCACCAGGCTAAGTAATCTGAAGTGAAAAGAGAAGCTGGCCCAGAATAGTGCCTGAGAGGGCACCCATGGTTAGCATGCATGATCTGGATGAAAATCTGGCAAAAGAGACTGAGAAGGAACAGTCAGTCAGAAAGGATGAAGTATCTCATGAATCTTCTGAAGCTTAACGTTCCCATTTCCTTGAACTACTTCTTATGTAACACCAACTCAAGGACCTTCACCATCCCATGGCCCTACTTTAGGTACTCTATAGTTTATCCATGGTCCATCTTAAATGATGGCTCTCAGAACTGAACACAGTACTCCAAGGATCTCAGGAGCGGGGCTGTGGGGGAAGAGGGGAGACAGGTGTAATGGTAATTAATTTAAATTTGAAGACCCCTCTTTGTTAAGTAAGCAGGTACTTATCCCTTAGTAACTAATCAAACTTCTGTGAAAAAAACAGAAGGTGTGAACTCTCCTGTTGCTTACGTAACAGGAAGGGGTTGGCTGAATCAGGAAGAGTGTGTGTGTGTGTGTGTGTGTGTGTGTGTGTGTGCATTCAGAATTTTCTCCTGACAAGATCCTGGTGGAAGAATTTTCTGCTGAGAGATCAGGTGAAGGCTGAAGTAGCTGCTGCCTCCTGGAAAGCTGAGATTTCTTCTGAGTCCTAGGGCCAGCCGAACTGCCAGAGAACTGAGGAAGCATGCCTAGGATGCTAATGCTTTGTTTGTTTGTGGCGTGGTTAATTCCTGAATTCCAGGGAACAGAAATTGTGAAGGTTTTGAGATGTGCTGGACCCTTCAGTGTGTAACAAGAATTGCCCAGAAGACTGGACAAGAACCTAGGAGCTGTCTACCTCTGAGAACTGGACTAGGACCTGGGAGCTGTCTGCTTCTGAATCCAGGTGACTGGTGGATTCAGGAGGCAGCTGGGACCTTCAAAGGGGATCCAGGAATCTGAGAGATCACCATGACTCAAGATAAAGAAAAGGCCTCTCCTTGGATAGTGAATGCTGTGATGATAACATGGTTTACTAGTGACCTACAGGTGGGAGGGTTTGTGTATTTTCTAATGATTGTATTTAGTGATTCTCAATGCTTAGAAACTGATCTCTAAATAAGTGACTGATTAAGTTAACCTAGTTGCCCCATGAGTAGAAGACTGACTTGTATTCTGAGATGACTGAATGACTAAGTAAGGAGGCAAACCTCCTTAGGGATACCAGATGATTTTGTTCTTTGTTCTAAATACTGTGACCACTTTGGTGAAAACTATGTGGCCATTTTAACCATAAGCTGTTGTGAAACACTATACTGTGGTTTTCTACGATAAGATGTAATGTTGTGAACAATGCATCTTGATTTGTTGTGAATGATTTTCCTTTGACTTGTTCTTGAATAAATGGAGTATTCACTATACTCAGAATCTTATAATATAATCAGAACCTTAAAAGCTGTTCACAGTAGCATTCTTTTGGGAAGCTCCTTGTGTATGACGTTACAACAGGTTGCTTCCTTTGTTCTAGAAGAAGGCTAAAATGAATCACTATGTTCCATCACATTACAGTGTGTCTGACTGTGGCTATCAGAATAACAGGAGCTCAAAATGCTCTACCACAGGTTAAGCGCAAATAGGTCATGTGAACATCTTTGGTGGATTCTTCAAATTTGCACATCTCATGTTTCTTTGGATCTACTTTAATTCTGCTTTGCTCACAGAGTATGGCCCCTTCTCTGATGAGGGCACACTGTTCTGAGTAGTCCTGTGCCAGTGTCTCCAATTTCATGCATTAACTCCAAAGTTCTTAAGAAAGACCTTGAGAGAATCCTTGTATCACTTCTTCTGGCCGCCACATGAGTGCTTACCCTGTGTGAGTTCTCTGTTCAGGGGAACTCAAGATGCCTCATTCCTGATAGCCATGCCCCTCTTAATGCAGACCAAGATCAGAATGGCTTTTCAGGAAGCCCCATCACACTGCCCGCTCACACTGAACATAAAATCCTGTAAACCTCCAGGAACTTTTCAGACAAACTGCTAACTATGTTTCCCACATACTTGTGAAATTTGGTGTCTGAGTCCACATATAAGTCTTTACATTTCTCTTTATTGTAGTTTTTTTTTTTTAATTAAGTCCAATTCTAGCCTGGCAAGATCTGTTTGGAACAGGACTCGGACTCTCTCTCTCTCTCTCTTTTTCTCTCTCTCTCTCTCTCTCTCTCTCTCTCTCTCTCTCTCTCTCTCTCTCACACACACACACACACACACACACACCTGTTCATCAGCTAATGCTCCTGGCTTTCTCTCATCTACTAAACTGACTGGCACCAAGAGTTGTCATTGTTACCTGCATAATGAAAACAGGAAAAAAAAACATTTTTCTTTCAGTTTTTAATCCCAAGTAACCTTTCTGTGCTTCATTATTACACTTCAGGGAAGAGAGAATGCATTTAAAACCATTTTAAAATAGATTTCTTTCCCATGTCCTGAATTACAAACTACTGATGTTCTAATGATGTACCAATCCCACTGAGAGCCTGCTCTGACCTCCTCTTTGGGCTTCAGTGAATAGAATGTCAATGCCAGTTCAGTACTGGCACAAACTTTCTTAACCGCTTTGCTCTTCAGTACCCATTGGCAGAGATTTTAGTGCCTCTTTGGTGCATGTGCTGCTTTTAGATTATACTTGATCCACGTTTTGTGGATCAGCAGGATGAAATCCAGTCTCAGAAACTTTCTGGCTTTATGAGTCTGGGTGTAACCTCTGCCTGCCTCAGTTTCTTCATCAGTAAAATGGGAATGATAATAACATATCCCTCTCAGGGTTGTGGTGAGGATAAACTGAAAATATTTGTAAAGCACTCTGGAATCTTTACAGAGCTCTATAAATGCTACCTATTATTATTATAATTATCCTTTTTTTGCCTTTATCCATGTCACTGATGAAAATGTAGCACAGGGACAGGAACAGATCCGTACTCCACAGGAGACTTCCCATGAAGTGAACATAACAACTACTATGAGTTCAGCCATGAGATCAGTCCTGAAGTTATTTGTAGCCATTATAATGTTTCTTAGTCCACATCTCTCCAACTACTCTACAAGAACAATATGAAATTGGAAAAAGAATTGGTTCTGAAGTCAGAAAACCTGAATTCAAATCCTACCCCAGGGAGCGACCCTAAGTAAGTCTCTTAACCTACCTTGGTCTCAGTTTTCTCATTTGTAAAATGATAGGCGGCACTAGATGGCTTCTGAGAGCCCTAAATCTAAGATCCTGCAGGATTCTTAACTGAATACTTTGTCAAAATCTAAGTAAAAGATATCTACAGCATTACTTTCATTACTGGTAAAAAAAAATGTAATTAATTAAAGAGTATTATCTCTGTATAAAGCAATTAGGTGATGAAATGGAAAGAGTACTCTTCCTGAAGTCAAGAAGAACTGAGTTCAAATTTGATCTCAGACCCTTACTAGCTATGTGATACTGGACAAGTCACTTAACCCTGTTTGCCTCAGTTTCCTCATCTGTAAACTGAGCTGGAAAAGGAAACAGCAAACCACTCCAGTATCTTTGCCAAGAAAATCCAAAATGGGGTCACAAAGAGTTGACCTGCGTTGAAACCAATAAACAAAAAGAAAGCTTGTTAACATTCAAGGGCTTGATAGCATCTACACTATATTATCCATAAACAGAAGCTTTTGCAAGATTTTGCTCTCTGAATGGAATTCCTCTTCCCTTTGGATGCTGTGATGGAAATTCATCACAATAGTGGCAAATGCCTTGATGGGTGATTTCTTCCCATTTTATGCTCCGCTGGACCTTGGATACTTTTGTTCAACAAGCCTCTGATGATCTGTCTCACTTGCTGAATCCACCAAGGAAACACACAATACAAAATTAGGCAGAAATGTACAGACGCTGAAAGATAGGATTAAAAAAATGTCTTCCCTAACTCCTTCTATGGCTTTTTCCCCCCTGACTTTATTCTTTCGATTACAGGTGCCACCATTCCTTCAGTCAATCGTCCAAGCAGAAGACCACAATGATTCCCCTCTCTCCTTCCACTTCTTTGCTTATCCCTACAACGCCTCTCCCTAGGTGCTCAACCGCTGTTTGTAGAAGGAATGAAAAAATGAATTTGAGAATAAAGCTGTAAACCCCAGCAACTATTTCAAAGGCCCTGGGGTCAACAAAGACAAAAACAATTAACTGGTTCCTAGAGGAAATAGCTCTTGAAGTAAAATGATCTGAAATGATAGGAACCTCTCAAGTTCAGTTGCGGAAGTGGAAAAAAGGAAGAAAACTTCTCACTGACACTGTCACAGGCTACCACTCAACACACATTGGGTGATTTGATTATTAGGAAAACCTAAACTTCAGTAATATTAATCCTGTTAAAATTGTTATACTTCATTGGCAGCACTTTCCCCCCAAATTCAGTCTTAGGACCATCATCATCATCACAGCTACATTCGTATAAGGCCTTAAGGCTCACAATGAATATTATAAATGTTACCTCATTTACTCTTTACAACTGTGTGAGGTAGATGGCACTGCTAGCACCATTTTACAGATTTGGAAAATGAGGCTAAATCCTGTCCAATGACTTGTCCAGAACCATATGGCTATTAAGTGTCTTAGGCAAGATTTTAATTCAGATTTTCTTGATTCCAAGTCCAGCACTCTCCCTGCTGCCATCTACACGGCACATTACATTTTTAAAAGCATAGATATTATTGGGATATATGGTTCCAAAATGTCTATGGCAGAAAACTTTAAATTAGCTGGGTGGCACAGTAGACAGACAGCTGAAGTCAGAGTCAGGAGGGCCTGAGTTCAAATCCTATCTCAAACACTTATTACCTCTGTGGCCTTGAGCAAGTCACATAAACTCTCAGACTATCCTCAGCTGTAAACTGAGGCTAATAACAGCACCTACTTACAAAGCTGGTGTGAAGATACAGTGAGATAATATATGTGAAGTGCTTTGCAATCCAAAAAATAGCTGCATACTTTCTTTTAGAAGAATAACAGGGTTTCCATTAGAAAATTTTGCTGATATTTTTCTCTTCAAAAGCTTTATGTAGAGGTGGCCAGGTGGCACAGTGAACAGAGCACTGACCCTGGAGGCAGGGGGTCCTGAGTTCACTCAGACACTTAACACTTGCTAGCCCTATGACCTTGGGCAAGTCACTTAACCCCAATTGCCCTGCTTTCCCCCCTCCAAAAAGAAAAAATGTAACAAAAATACATATACAGCAAATTTTGGCTATAAAGACTGGCTTCATCTCCTCTACCTTGCTTCAAATTTTCCCCAAAGCCCCTTTATCCCAGGGAGAATTCCATGATTCCAAACACCTGCTCCCTCTAGTGACCAGTATTACAGAGTCTACCAATATAATTCATGTCCAAAAGTGATCCATAGTCAAATTAGCTTGGGAAGTACTGTATTAGATGTTCTAGGTAAACTGACAGAATGATTTAGCAAAATACAGAAATATATTTTGCATGATTTCACATGTCTAACTGATGTCACACTGTTTGCCTTCTCAGTAAATGGAGGAGAGAAAGTATTTGGAACTCAAAAATTTTTTTAAATCAATGTTAAAATATATAATTAAAAATTTTTTTTTAATAATTTCATGCCCAGCCTTCACCCCTCCAAAAATGAAGAATGATTTAGCAAATCTATAAAGTAAAATGGTCGGTAAGGAGCTAAGAAAAATTAAGAGACCCACCCAAGGAATCCCTTCTCCCTCTCCCCAAAAAAAGTCTGGCCATCAAAACCCCATATAACATTAATTTTTCATTTCAGAAGAAATTCAGTATTCTGTCCATTTTTACACTTGTAAAAAACAAATGTCACAATGACTTGTAGTTTTACAAAGTCATATTTGCTCTTAGTTGCAGTATGATAAAAAATAACTGTCCCCTTTGACCTCCCATTTATCTCACTGCCCTTCGTTACTTCTAGGTCTTCTCGCTTAGCTTAGATAAAAGGGAATTTTGATCAAAAATCACTGACTAAGGCACCTTCTCATGACCTCAGCTGGCAATGACTGATATTTTTGCAAAAGTCAGTACTAAACATGACTGAATACATTTATTCCCTTAATGTCTATGATGATGAGCGTCCACAGGCAGCAGCCCTGCCTCTTCAATTGATCAACAATGAAGTGTGTCAGTTGAAGAATCCAAGCTTTGGGGAGAACTCAGAACCAAATGAGGTATTGAGGAGATCATGAAGGAGAAAAGTGATATTTTTGGTTATATAAAATTTTAAATGCTTTTACATGAATGATATCAATGTAGCCAGAATAAAAGATAAACCACTGATCAAGAATTAAATTTTTTTTTACGTTTAGATTCTCTAATAAAGGTCTGTTATTCTAAGATTTATAAGAAATATAGACAATTCAAGGCCATTCTTTGAATAGAAAAGGGGTCAAAGGATATCAGCAGTTTTGAAAAGAATTGCAAATTACAGAAAGAATGTTCCAGACCACTAATAATAAGCAAGATACAAATTAAAACAACTCTGAGGCATCACTTCACACACGCAAATTTACAAAAGATGATAAAAGACAGAAAGAGTTGATGTGAGGACTGGGAGCTCAGTGAACTGGACACATTTTGTTGAGCTGTGAATTATCCCAATCATCTCGACTGGACTATGCTGGAAAAATTATTAAATTGTTTATGATCTTTGACCCAGTGTTCCCTCTAAGAATGTGCCCCAAGGATAAAGGAAAAGGTCCCCATGTGCCAAAATATTCACAGCAGCACAAAGTACTAGAGAAAAAGAAAAGGGTGTCTATTGATTGGGAAGTGGCTGAACAAATTCTGGTATGTGAAAAGAATAGGAATATTATTGTGCTATAATAAGCAATGAATATCAGGAAACTTGGGGAAACCCATATAAAGTGACAGAGAACAAAGGAAACAGAACCAAGTAAACAATGACCATAATAATGAGAATTAAAAGAAAATTAAGTAATGAATCACCGGTCCCTGATTTGATTCCAAATGATCAGTGGCGAACTGGTAGTAGACTGTAGGTGTGAAATGAGGCACTGAAGATATAGGCTAGGAATGTTCAACCATTTTATTAAGTGCTTACTGTGTTCCAGGCACTGGGCTATGCTAAATGTGTTGGTTTGTTTTGCTTCTTTGTTACAAGGAAGGATTTTATTTACCAGAAGGTGGTGAAGATTGCTGGGATGAGACAATAATATTCTCTAACACCGTCACTAAACCATCCCCCTCAAAAAATAGCATTAATAAAATATTTGCTTTTCTAAAAAGAAAGTTTAAGTTTGAGTCCTGCAAATCATAGATAATTATGTCAGGATATGATACTACCACCACCCTCCTGACTTGTACATCAATGCTTTCCCAATTCACAAGGTATTTTTTAAATATAGCTTTAAATATAGATTCAAAGATTTAGAGCCAGAAGAGAACTCAGAAGTCACTAAGCCTGATCTCCTCCTTTTACAGATAAAGAAACTGAGGCCTGGATGAGTTAGTTACATGACTCATGCCCAAGGCCATACACTAGTTAACAAGAGTAGAGCTGGGATTCAAACACAGGTTGGGTCTTCTGACTCTAAAACAGACCTGATTGTCACATCACCACAGGAGGCAGGTAGAATAATTACCATCCTCATTCTACAGATAAGGAAACAATTCGGAGACGTTAACTGTTTTACCAAAGTTCACAAAGACTCTTCCAGGCCAGAGTCCTTTCTGTCATACCACCATGACTCCCATACCAGCAGCTCCTGTATTTTATGTATAGCTTTATGATGACATAGAACGTCACATCTACAACCCCATGAGATGACTACTAAGCTTGTTCCAACTCTGTGAGGCCACACTGTGTAGGGTAGTACCAGCATTATACCCATTGTACAGGCAAAAAGATTGAGGTTCAGTGCTGTAGGGACTCAAAGCCTCATCTTGAGATTCTAAGTCAAGGGTTCTTCCACTGGCCATAAAGCATTTTGGTTAAAAATATGAGACTCCAAAATCTATAGTTCTATTCCATAACTGTATAGGCAAGTTATCGAAATTCAGTGAGTAAACTAAAACCTACTTTCTACAGACTGCTTCCAAAAAAGTAACCGTCAAATAGGTTACTTAGGTCCCTTCTTCTGCACTGCCCCCTAAAGCAGTTATGTATATACTTGTTTGTTTCTGCTCTCCTTTACTCTAGGACATTAGTTCCCAAGTCCATAGATCACGGACCACCTGCCTACTCTGGCTTTGCTGTTTAGTATCTGATTTTCTCTACAATCCCTGTTCTTGGCTTCCAGACTTCCAAACCATCCTGTCTCATGCTGGACCTTCAGGGCCTCCACACCCCAGAAGATCCATCCAACCCTACAACTGCAACCTTCTCTCACTGGTGAGCTCTTTCTGGAGTGAACATGTTGTGGAGGAGTCCAAGCTGGCTCTCCTTCCCCTCCTAGACCTCTTCCTAGCCTCAGGATGTCAAAGCCATGCCTATTCACCAGGTATCTTCCCCCTTCCCAGCTCCACTGTTTCCCCTCCCCCTTAGACTATAAGCTCTCAGAAAGCAGAGATCTTCTTTGCTTATGCTACATCCTCAGTCCTTAGCCCAGTACCTGAAATACAGCAACAACTTAATAAATGCATTCTTATTTGGATGACAATAGACAAGTCATTTCCTTTCCCTAAGTGCCCGTTTTCTATAAAACAGGCATTTAAGGACGCTTTTAAATCTAAATCATATGCTTTTCTACTTGCTACAGACAAAAGTCGATCCATTAGGAGGGTACCCTCTCTACAGCCCTCACAAGTTCTGGCTTTCTGGCTAGAATGAATGGGGAAGAAGGAGTTTACCACTCCTACAAACGACAACAAAAATGATCATGATAATAGCTGGCATTTATATGGTGGCTTGAAGGTTTGCGAAGCCCTTTAAACATAAGCTCATTTGACTCTCACAACCCTGTGAGATAGTTTCTATCATTATCACTTTCAATGAGGATGAACACGGCATCAAGGTCAGCTACTGCACTGATGGCAAACTCTTCAATTTGAACAGGCTATAAACCGGGGCAGAGTCAAATTGGCATGAGCTCCTGCTCCAACCACCTCCAATTCCTGTAAAATATGACTCTAAACAAATTTTCAAGCTACAGAACCCACAGTGACAGAGAGAAATAAATCTCCCGCTGGGACAGGAAGGGTCTGTCACACTAAGCTGGGAGCCGAGCACAGTGAGCGTGAGCCACATGATTCCAGCCCCAAGGTGGCCCCAACCAGCGGCACCCAGAGAAGACTTCAGGAGAGTAAATCACCAGCAGCTGTGGCAGTTTCCAGACTTCTCAACCCATAAACACCAAAGACAAGGCAAAAGGTGAGTGTGGAACTATGTTGGGGGGAGGGAGAGGGGTGGAACAGAAGAGCTCCATCTAACCCCTGCCACCAGGGTGAGAAGCAGTGGAGGCATGGCAGCGGCACCACGTGGCTGCCTCAGGAGCTCATGGCCTGCAGATGGTAGGCGGACCAAGCAACCATTCAGAAGGTAATCACTCTTGCTTTGACTTGCTCGAATCTGGATCGTGGTCTTGGGTGGTGGTCCTGGGGTGTGTGGCCAGAAAGCCAGAACTTGTGAGGGCTGTAGAGAGGGTACCCTCCTAAGAGCTCCAGCAGCTGCGAAAACCCCAGCGATTTGGGACAAAGTTCTCTCCACTCTGGAAGCAGAATTCTACCATGGCAAAGAGCTCAAAAGTCAAGTAATTGGCTGGCAATATGAGCAAGCAGAGGAAGCACAAACAGACCATGCAATCCTTTTTTGGGGACAAAAAGGATCAAAGCATGGAACAGGAGGAAGACAACAAAGTCAGAACTCCTGAATCAAAAGCCTCCAAGAAAAATCTGAACTGATTACAGGCCATGGAGGAGCTCAAGAAGGATTTTGAAAATGAAGCAAGTGGAAGAAAAATTGGGAAGAGAAATGAGAATGATGCAAGAAGATCATGAAAAGTGAATCAACAGCTTGCTAAAGGAGACCCAAAAATATACTGAAGAAAATAACACCTTAAAAAATAGACTAACTCAAATGGCAAAAGAGGCCCAAAAAGCCAGTGAGAAGAATGCCTTAAAAAAGCCAAATTTGCCAGATGGAAAAGGAACTTCAAAAATTCACTGAAGAGAATAACTCCTTCAAAATTAGATTGGAGCAAATGAAAGCTAATAACTTTATGAGAAATCAAGATATTATAAAACAGATCCAAACAAATGAAAAAATAGAAGGCAATGTGAAATATCTCACTGGAAAAATCACTGACCTGGAGAACAGATCCAAGAGAGATAATTTTAAAATTACTGGACTACCTGAAAGCCATGATCAAAAAAAGAGCCTAGACAACATCTTTTAAGAAATTATCAAGCAAAACTTCCCTGATATTCTAGAACCAGAGGGCAAAATAGAAATAGAAAGAATAAACTGATTGCCTCTTGAAAAAGAGGCCCAAAAGAAAACTCCTAGGATATTATAGCCAAATTCCAGGGTTCCCAGGTTAAGGAGAAAACATCGAAAGCAGTCAGGAAGAAACAATTTGAGTATTATGGAAACACAATCAGGATAACACAAGACCTAGCAGCTTCTACACTAAGGGATCAAAGGGCTTGGAATATGATATTCCAGAGATCAAAGGAGCTAGGACTAAAACCAAGAATCACCTACCCAGAAAAACTGAGTATAATGCCACAGGGGACAATATAGTCATTCAATGAAATAGAGGCTTTTCAAGCATTCTTGATGAAAAAAAAACAAAGCTAAACAGAAAATTTGACTTTCAAATACAAGAAGCAAGAGAAGGATGAGAAGGTAAACAGGAAAAAGAAATCATAAGGAACTTATTCAACTTGAACTATTTACATTCCTACAAATAAAAATGATAAGTATAACTCATAAGACTTTTCTCACTATGAGGATAGTTGAAGGGAATATATATATATATATATATATATAGAGAGAGAGAGAGAGAGAGAGAGAGAGACAGAGAGAGAGAGAGAGAGAGAGAGAGAGAGAGAGGAGGGTATATGTGTATATAAATATATATGTGAGTGTGGGCATATGTATATTCATGTATACATAGACAGAGGGCACAGGATGAGTGGAATATGAAGGGATGATATCTAAAAAATAAAAGTAACAGGTAATAGAGGAATTTATTGGGAGAAGGAAAAAGGGATAGATACATTAGGGTATATAAAAGAAGCAAAAGAAAACTGTTACAATGGAGGTGAAGAGCAGGAAGGCAAACGGGAATGGGGCAACCTTATTCTCATTGAATTTGGCTTAAGGAGGGAGTAACATACACACTCAATTGAGTATCTTTATCTTACAGGAAAATAGGGGAATAAGGGACAAGAAGGGGTATGATAGAAGGGTGGGCAGATTTGGGGAGAGGGTAGATAGAAGCAAACATTTTTGAAAAGGGATAGGGTCAAAGGAGAAAACAATAAGTGGGGGGTGGTTTAGGATGAAGGGAAATATAGTTAGTCTTTCGCAGTATAACTACTATGGAAATGATTTGGGTAACTACACATGTACAACCTATATTGAATTGCTGATCTTCCCAGTGGGGACAGTTGAAGAGGGAAGAAGGGAAAAATCCTGGAACTCAAAGTTTTAAAAACAGACGTTTTTTAAAAATGTGTTTTTTACGTGAAATAGGAAATAAGACATACAGGCACTGGGTATAGAAATCCATCTTGCCTTACTAGAAAGTTAGGGAGATGAAGGGGGAGGATACAAGAGAGAACAGATTGGGGAAACGGGTATTTAGTAGGCTTGCTTTTTGGGGTGGGGTAGGGGAAAGACAGGGAGAAAAAACTGTAACTCAAAATCTTGTGTAAATGAATGTTGAAAATGAAAAATAAATAAATAAATTTTAAAATTAAAAAAAGAAGGCTACAAGCCAAGACCAAAGGGGAGGGAGTGTTGATGCATGATTTTCTGGTTGTAGATGACTGTGCATTCAATGCAGCCTCTGAAGCTGAGGTGCAACAAAGTATGGATCAGTTCTCTGCTGCTTGTGCTAATTTTGGCCTAACAATGAACACCAAGAAAACACAGGTGCTTCATCAGCCACCACCACACCATCCATATGTGGAACCATTGGTTACACAGTGGTTCTCAACCTTCCTAATGCTGCGACTCTTTAATACAGTTTCTCACGTTGTGGTGACCCCCAACCATAAAATTATTTTTTTGCTACTTCATAAGTGTACTTTTGCTACTGTTATGAATCGTAAATATCTGATATGCAGGATGTATTTTCATTGTTACAAACTGAACATAACCCACAAGTTGAGAACCACTGGGTTACAACAAATGGAGAAGCTTTGAATGCTGGGGATAAGTTCACTTACTTTAGCAGTGTACTTTCCAGGGATGTGCATATTTGATAAAGAGGTTGACATAGGCATTGCCAGAACTAGATCGGTGTTTGTGAGGCCCCGAAGGAAAGTATGGAAGAGGTATTAGGCTGACTATTAAATTCAAAATCTTCAGAGCCATGGCGCTGATGTCCTTGTCGTATGCCTACAAAACCTGGACAGCCTACCAGCACCATGCCAGGAAACTGAATCGCTTCTATTTGAAGTGATTTCTATTTGTCTTAGGAAGATTCTGAAGATCACCTGGCAGGATAAGGTACCAGACACCAAGGTCCTTACTCGGTCTAAACTGTTAAGCATTCAGACTATGCTTCAGAGGGCATAGCTCCAATGGGCCATGCTGTTCAAATGCAAAACATATGCTTGCCAAAAAGACTATTTTATGGAGAACTCACACAGGGCAAACGTTCCCATGGTGGTCAGAAGAAGTGATACGAAGACCCTCTCAAAGTCTCTCCTAAGAACTTTGGAATTGATTGTATGACATGGGAGACACTGGCACAGGATTGCTGTGTGCCCACATCAAAGAAAGTGCTGTGCTCTATGGCAAAGCAGAATTGAAACAGCTCAAAGGAAATGCAGAATGTGCAGATTTAGAGTATCCACCCCAAATGTTCATATGGACTGGTTGGTGCCTAATCTGTGGTAGGGCATTCCAAGCTCGTATTCATCCAATCAGCCACAGACACACTGAAATTTGACTTTTGCATAATGATTCCATTCTGGTCCTCTTCAAGAACAAAACAACAACCAACCAACCAATCATTATCACTGTTTTACTGATGAGGTAACTGAGTCTGAAAGAGATTAGGGGACTTGTCCAGGGTCACACAGCTAGGAAGTGTCTAAGGCAGACTATGAAAACAAGTCATTGTGATCCAAAGACCCATAAATAGTCTATATCTCCTGCAACACCTAGTTGCCTATTTTGCTTAGAATAGATGCCAACCTAGTTTTTCTTAACTATCACAGGTAAAATACTAATTCATTTATTCATTCAAAAAAAAGTTTTGGAGAACACACTACATCCATAGGATTTTTCTAGTCACTAGCAGGGAAAACAAAGCAGCATGATTGGTTCAAATCTTCAAGGACCATCTATTATAACTGAGAGAAACAAGATAATAGTTTAGTTGAAAGAGCACTCTCTCTGGAGTCAGAAAATAAAAGTATGAATTCTGTCTCTGCAACTTCTACTCTGTGTAACCTTAGGCAAGGCATCTGACTAACCAGTCTGGCCTCAGTCTCCTCAGCTACAAAATGAAGGTATTGGATCAGTGGCCTTGGAGATCTATTTTCCAGCTCTAATTCTATAATCTTATGATAGATACCTGCATATGAAGAATTAAACAACATATGATTAAGCACCCAGTTAACTTTATAGACAGAGAATGTGATAGAAGGTGGTTTGGTTTTTTTTAAAGGTGAGATCACTGTCGGATAGAGTAGGCAGGGATGAATTCATAAAGGATAAGCGGACATGAGCTTTGTTCTGAAGGTTTCAAAGAATTTGTTTAGGGATAACAGGGATTTCAGAAATAAACCAGAGAAATGAAAAAAATAAACCATAACCACAGATATGATCATAACATAAAAATGAGCATAAAAAAAATCAATCTTTAGACCACTGGGAGCCTCAAAGATCAGCAGCTAGCCCTGCACCACATTTAGAATCATGTTCAAATGAGAAACTCCATTGACTAAGATAATTAGGGATTAAACCATCTACCCGCCAGCGCACCTGTCTATACCTCTCACGGTGGACCCTAAATAACACAACAAGATTAGGCACAAGGCTAGTAGACATACAATAATTAGGTAAGTAACTCTGTAGGACCTACACCTGCTAGGGACTTTAGAGATCCTGCTTCTCAAACTTTTGCACAGTGGTAGAACCCTTTAGTTTAAACAAAAAATTTTAGGCAGATAAGTGCTGAGATGGAGAGAGCACAGGATAGACCTCCTGTTCAAATCTGGCTCCAGGCACTAACTAGCTGTGAGATGTTGGGCAAGTCACTTGGCCTCTGTCTGCCTCTAACCTCTGGGGAATAGCACCCAGGATTTTTGTTAGAATCCAATAAGGTAACATTTGTAAAGCACTTGGCACATGGTAGGTGCTATATGAATGTAAGCTACATCATCATCATCATTATTATTAAAACTTTGGCAGAGCCCTTGTAGCAAAGTCTTCTAAAATAATTTTAATACCTATTAAGAAACAAGCTAAGGTTCATTAAAAAAAAAAAACAGATTTGGGATGCTGCAGCATTCCTAACAGCAGTTTGAAAAACATTGTTCTAGTGCAATCCTCTCATCCTACAGATATGGAAACTGAGGTTCAGAGATCTGATTATGATCTGCTCTTGGACATCCTACTGGTTGTTCCTAAAATTATAAAAAACAGTCCCTGAGGAACAACTAAAAAAACATGTCAGGGAAAACACACCACAGTGTCCATATGTGTATACATATGGTGTGGCAATATACCTACATGCATGTACATACACATACGTATATACATATATGATACTTCATAAAGTATGATATGGAAACAAGGTACTGTTTTAAAAGTGTTTGACCAGAATTGTAAGACATTGGATAACTGAGGCGAAGAAGTAAGCAACTTGCCTAACACACAAGAGCTAAGTATCAGAGCCAGGGCTTGACATCAGATTCTCTGACTCCAAGTCCAAACCCACTATGTGCCAGGCTCTGTGCCACGTACTGGGGATACGCAGAACAGCAAAAGACAGTCGCTCTCTCACACAGTTCTTTCTCCTTTATCACAATAAGTCCTGGGACTCTCCTCTTCATCAGGCATCAACAAGATCCTAGGCACTTTGAAATACACCAGTCCACTCTCTCTGACAGATGAGCTTATCCAGTCAATTACAGAAGTGTAAGACATTGAAAAGCAGGTAAGAACTTACTTTTCCTTGCTAGAAACTGCCCTGGAGTGGTCAACCAGTCCTAGCTATGATCTGATTTTCTTTTCCAGGTATCTATCCTCCCTTCTGAGAAATAGTATTCTTCTCTAATAAGCCTGGGAATAGCACCAAAATCACCAGATTGACTAGGGCAAAACAGTCATTATGGTTTTTCAAAGACAGAGAGAAAGAAGTGCTGAAAAA
Source organism: Pseudocheirus occidentalis (assembly GCA_028646575.1). Lineage (NCBI taxonomy): Eukaryota > Metazoa > Chordata > Mammalia > Diprotodontia > Pseudocheiridae > Pseudocheirus > Pseudocheirus occidentalis. The sequence goes on along the minus strand of CM053596.1, from coordinate 76,833,689 downwards.
TCTCTTTGGCATAGCTAGAGGTAAATTACAGTGACACAATTCTGGAGGCCAGCAATACCTAAACTCCGAGTTCCTTTTGGACAAGGCAAGGAGGACACTCTCATGTCCCTGCCTGAAATCACAGAAACCTCAGAAGTTCCCGGAGACCTTTCAGATCCAGTCTAACCTTTTTAATGTGTCTGGTGGATTCAAGCATCACAAGGACCAGAGGTCACCCTTAGGCCTCAGCCAACATTTGTTGCAGAAGGCTTAGTGGCTAAAACCCTTAACCTGCTTAATTAAGCCTTTCCATGTTGCCGTTTCCCGATTTAAAAGAAGAGAGACAGAACAAACCACGCTATTTGATATATAATGCAGGGATCTTAGGGCTCAGTACCTTTTCTCTAGGTCACTGCTGGAGAAGAGTCCTTGGCTGCAGGCACGTGGGAGTAGGGAGAGAGAGAGTGATATAGAGGGAGGTAAGCTCCCGGGAATCAACTAGGGCAACCCAGAGGTCTCCAGGACTCGCAGCTCCCGTAGGATTGCCACCGGGGAGTGTGAGCTAAGGAATAAAAGGGTCTGGGCCGCCTCTGCTTGAGGTGCTTGGAATTCCCTGGGAAAAAGGGGGAGGAGGCAGAGGGGAAGGAGGCGGCAGGAAGCTGGAATCCCTGCCCTACAGATTCCCAGCCCCATATAGATCGCAGCCCCTGCGGCTGCCGCTGCCTCCGGACTCCCACGCGGGGTTTCGAAGACAGCAATGAGAAGTATGGACTCTGCACCCAGGAGATCGATAGAGAAGCGTGAGAGACTCCGATTCGTCCCCGCCGGTTATCACTCACCAGCGAAAGGTCGGGGAGGCTGTTAGGAGGACGGGATTGGAAACGTTCCAGCAGTCAATTAATAGACCACGCCCTCTTCTCGTCACTAAGACAGGCCCCACCCCTCTCCTTCACTCCCCTCAGCTAGGGGGCGGGGAGACAAGCAGGTACCTAGCGTCACCACGACCCTAGAGATACTATTGGATAAGAGAAGGATTGCGTAGATGCGTGCGTGCTACTGCCAAGAACCAATCAGGAAACGCGATGGTCGCTGGAGGGGAAGAGAAGCGCCGGTGACACGTCACTGAAAACCAATAGGGAGCGGAGGGACCGGGAAACGGTTCCGGGGTCGCTGAAAGATGGCGGTGGTCGAGCCTTATTTGTTTCTGTCCAAGTTTTTGAGGTGAGAAGCCCGGGCGGGTTCGTTGGGGCCCTCCGCGGGGGTCCCGGGCACTGGGGAGCTCGGCTCCACGGGCTCCTTCGGAAGCTTGTCTGGCGTTATGAGGGGGACAGGGACCCCGCCACCGCTTGGTCCGCGCACTTTACATTGGTCTCTGGCCCCCTTCCCCAAGTCATTCAAAACACGGTAATAGTTCCCCCTCTGCAGAGACCTTAGTAATCATTTAACCCACCTTCCCCCCATTTATAAGTGAGGAAACAGGCCCAGAGACGTGAAGAGACTTCCCCAGCATCACCGATGCAGCAGGTGGCAAAATCAGGATTCGAAGCTAGAACATGATTCTCATTCCAGAACTCTTGGCACTGCGCCCTTTGGACAACGCTGGCCGCGGCTCGCTTAGCTCCCTGAGCTTTACAGATAATTCTGTTTTTCATGCATGGTCTAGTCCGTACAGATCGCTTTCTTAGCTTTTCCTAGTTGAAATCTGTGGTTTGGTTTCCTCCGTTTTCTTACCCGCCGCTGCATCCAGCACTGCCTCGGTAATCCATGCCTGGTGTTCTCTCCCGGCACCCCCATCTTGACATAGGTCTGCCTTGTCTCTTTTCTCAGATCTTCTTTGACATTGCTGGGTGGACTCCCGTTAAGGGCAGGGACTGGCTTTTGCCTTTCTTTCTGTTCCCAAAGCTAGCAGTGCCTGGCCCATTGTAGAAGTTTATTGGCTATCCTCATCCAGTAAGATGACATGGAGAGCACTTTGTTCCCTTTAGAGTGCCATATAAATGCTAGCCGCCCTTATTATATTATTATCCATCTGCTCATTATGTTCCTACTCCGGAGTTTTTTCAAGAGATGCTTCAGCATGTCATTTTCAGTAAATTCCTTAATTAGCTTTTTTCTTCTTCCTGCATTTCTTTGTGATTGATGTACATCTCCATTTCTGTTTATGATGTTGCATTTGTCCTGCACTAGTTTTAGTAATCTTAATGAATTCAGATCTGCTAGGGGTCTGTTTTGTTATATGGCAAATAATGCCAGACTTCCATTGCGTCTCTCCCAAGATACATAGGGATTGTTTAGCACCATTAGGTAATGCTTGTATTGTAGGTGGGGGAGTGTGCTTTAAGTTCCCAGGAGCATAGATCATAGATTTGAGCTGGAGGGGATCTTAGAGGTCATAGAGTCAAAACTGAGGATCAGACCCAGCTAGTCCTCATTTCAAATTCAGTGCTAGTTCCACAGCACCATTATTTACTTTAAAGCTGACTTCATTACTCTTCTCAAATCATATGATCTCAGATTTAGCCCTTGGGGACCTGGGAGGTCACTGAGTCTAATCTCAAGATAAATAAACTGAGATCCATTGAAGTTAACGAGTTAGGTAGCAAGGTCACACAACTAGTACTAGTACTAAGTATCTCCAGTCCTCCTTTACCATAGCTATGCTTTGATGTGTCATTTTCGATGATGTTTCAGTTTTGATTAATGGTTTTGGCTGAAGACTATTTCCTGGGTTCTAGACTCTTTAGATAATTTGCAGTTGTCCAAAAAATTCATAAATGTAGCAAGCATCTTTAGCCCCAACAAAATGTGCAGTGGGATTCGGTTTAATAAAATTTTTTGTACATTGAATGTCTGGTATATGTGTTACAGTTTGAAATATATATGTATTTGTGTATATATACAATATATAAAACTTTTATATACATACATGATATATAAACATGTTTTATATATAAAAAGAGATGCTTTTGTAATCAATAAAATGCAGTCACAAAAGCATTACAGAATATCTTTCTCAAGACTCTTTTTCCTTCTTTTAATTTCTGTGACACTGCTTTGTTCTTATTTCTTGCCTGTGTCTTGTTTGTAGTTACTTTTCTATGTGGTATAGTAGAGAGCCCTCTGTTTGAAATCAGAAGACCTGGGTGGGAATTTTGGCCCTTACTATCTGTGTGGACTTGTGCAAGTCACCTAACCTCTTAAGAGTCTTAGTTTCTTCAACTGTAAACATGGGAAAGCTGATAATTTCATTTACAATTTGAGGAAAGTACCAGATAAACCATAAAGCACTGTACAAATGAGTTTTATGCCTAAGAACTGGTAACTCCCAGGACTAGTCTCAGTACCCTCTACACTTTCTTTGTGATCTCATCTACTCCTTATGGTTCCAGTTAATCCAGTTGACTCCCAAACCTTTATCTCCAGTTCCACATTTTAAATTATCTAAATTATCTCTCCTCCAGTATGTGCTGCCAGCACCTCACATTCCATGTTTAGAATTGAACTCAAAGATTCTTCCCAAAAATGCGCCCTCCCCTACGTGCATATTTCTGTTAGAGGCCCTGTCTTCTTTATGATTACCCAGGTTTAAAAACTTGAAATCATCGTTGGCTCTTTCCTTTGCCCCACACACTCATATTCATTTAACTGCCAATTCTGCCATTTCTAGTCCCTGCCCCCATTCAGATCCTGCACCACTAGTCTGGAACAAGTTGATAAAAGACTATTTCCTTTGTACCTCTCTATCTAGAATTGTTTCCTATTTTTATTTTCTCTGGTTTTTGCTGATTTAACATTTTAAGAACAATTTATTCAGAAGATTCCACATTATGAAAAAATAAGTAGAACTATATAATTGTCTAATTTAATATGTGAATATCTTTAGTGAGGTATAGGTATTGAAAAGTATCTTGACACTAAACACCCCCCTTCCCAGATACACTTTCAAGTCTTATCTCTTCTGATGACTCTTGAAACCTTAACAAGTCTCCTGGTTCTCCAGCTTCTCTAACTGTACCTTTTGTCTCCCAGCACTGGCCCCACATTTTCTTCATAGCCTATTAAGGCAAGTGTTTCCCTAAATATGTAAAGTAGCTCCCAAAATTTTGTGATAATCCTTTTCTCTCTCTGTGTTCTCTTCCCCAGTAATCTCTTAGATTTGCATAGCTATATTTTCACTTCTGACTTGCCTGTGTTTGAAATTTTAAGATACCTTTACTTGACCCAATGGAACTTAACTCTTAGGTTCTCATTAAAGTGTGTTATCTTTCTCCACTTGTTCTTGCTCTATACCTCACTAGTACCCAACTTACCAGTACCTACTGTGTGCACTGTGTTCATTGCTGAAGAAATAAAGTTTAGATAAAATGGGCCCTGCCTTATAGGAATTTACTTGCATTCTAAAAGGGGTGAAGCATATGCACTAAAAACAGTCATGTAAAAGAACAAAAGTGCATAGGAAATGTATGTGTCAAGGATTATGTGAAGTCTGAAACTGTAGTGTGATTTTTGACACTTCTCCACCTCTCATGTCAGATCAGTTACAAGTCTTGTCAGAATACTGCCAGCATCCCCTGCATTCCTCCCCTTATGTGCCGCTGATCCCCCTTTACCATCCACATGGACTATTTCAGTAGGTTTGTAATAGATTGTTCCCCCCCTCGATTTCTCCTCTCCTGTCCATCCTTCACACTGCTACCAGACTTATCCTCATTGTCTTCATGTCATCCTTCAGCTCAAAACCATTTAGTGACTCCCTTACCTGTGGAGTAAAGTTCATAGTACCCTAAGTTTAGAGCTGGGTAAAAACCTTGGAGACAATCTGATCCAACTACCTCATTTTATAGATGAGGAAACCGAGGCCTGGAGAGGTCAAGTGATTTGTGCACAGTAATCACCCAAGTAGATTTGAACCTCTATGTTCCCTTGTCTCTTCTTCTCATTACATTATACAGCTTCACAATCTGGCCTGGTATTTAAGGCCGTCTACAATCTGGCACTGCCTTTCCAAGTATATCTTTTACCACTGCCCTGTATAGACTCCACATATCATTCATATTCAGTTAAACAAGCATTTTAAAAATACTTATATGGAGAACATGGATTTCCTTAACTCCAGGACGCCCATCCTCCTCACACCCACACCCCCACCTGTTGAACACTTATCACAGATTTTTTCCTTTTTAATTCCAGCTCATATCTAGAAAGCCTTCTTTGATCCTTTCCAGTCAGTATTGACAGTCCCTCTTCAGACCTACATCACCCCTGACTTGTACTTGTCTCTTATGTGCTTATATATTATTTTGTGTTGTAATCATCTTATCCCTCCTGTAGACTATAATTAAAATCCATTAAAGCAGGAACCGTTTATCCAAATTTTGTTTCTCTAGCAATTAGCACAGTGCACAGAGTAGACACTTAATGATTGTTGAATTTAGTGGATTATTGTAATAGTTCCTAATGGGTTTTCATGTTTCCTTTCTCATCCTCCCCCCCCCCCCACCTTATACTCCTTTAGCCAGCTGCAAAAATGAACTTCCTAAATCACAAGTTGGGCCACATTGTTTCCACCTTAAATGCCAGAGTAAGGAGCTTTGCATTTTTTCCCCACCCCTGAGTAATAGAGAATGGAGGTTTTTGAGTTGTGGGAACAATCTGGCCCAACTTGTGATTTAGGAAGTTCATTTTTGTAGCTGGCTAAAGGAGTATAATGGGGGGAGGTGGGGATGAGAAAGGAAACATGAAAACCCATTAGGAACTATTACAACAATCCACTAAATTCAACAACCATCCCATCTTATCCTACCTCCATCCATTGCACAAATCATCCTTATTCCTGGAACACATTCATTTCACATTTTTGCCTATTGAAAAACAGAATTTCAACATTCAAGACTCAAGTACCATCTCATCCATGCAGCTTTCCTTGATTTCTTTACCAGAAAGCATTCTTTTCTTGTTAAGATTTCTTATACTTTGTCTAGATCTCCCCTTTGCCCTAATTAAATTCTACCGTGTGTGTGTGTGTGTGTGTGTGTGTGTGTGTGTGTGTGTGTGTATGTATGAGAGAGAGAGGAAGAGAGAGAAAGAGAGAGAGGGAGGGAGACAGAGAGAAAGAATCTAATTGTTCATTAGATTATAAATGATTTGAGGTCAGGAACTGTGTCTTTTTCCATCTTTGGATTTCTCCCACCTGGCATAGCATTTTGCACACATTAGGAACTTAACAAATGTTTATTGACTTGAATCCTTAATTTCACTTTTTCCCTTCTTGTTTCAGACTTCTTTACTCCCTTCTCTTTCCTGGGCTGATTATTTGCGGACTTTTATGGTTTTTTTTGATTGCTGCGCTTTTGAAAATCAGAATAACGCTACAGAGAAAGAAACGATCGGTGTCATTGTACAGAAATAAAAAAAGTCAGATGGTGATTGCATTTTTTCACCCATACTGCAATGCTGGCGGTGGAGGGGAGAGAGTTTTGTGGTGTGCCCTAAGAGCTCTGCAGAAAAAGTAGGTATGCATCTTTCTCTACATGCTTATCTTCCCTTGTTAAAAATTGTAATCTTCCCTCCTCCCCCATCCAGAAAGTTCTGCTCTGGTACCACCAACTCTCTTTTTGGAATTCCCTCGGGGTACTCTCTATAGAATTCTTACTTTCCCCATGCTGTTGAATTTCAATTGGTATTTTGTTGGAAAACACCATATCATGTTGTGCTTCAGCAAGGATAACCAAATTCAGTGAACTCAGGGAAGATACAGTGGTTAGCTTGGAGCTTTGTACTTTTTTTCCCCTCAAACTTATGATTTCATTGGCGAGTGAGTTCCCTACTTCCCTGTGATATAGAAATACCCTGTAGCATTTGGAGGCCATCCAGCTTCCTTGCAGAACAGATTTGGAATGTCTTTTTGGAATTTGGAATTCACGTGCCTTGCCCAGGGACACAGAGCCAGTACAGATCTGAGATGGGACTTACTCCTAGGTCTTCCTGGCTCTGAGGCCATCTCTTAACTACACAATGCTCTCTCTTAGAAGGCACTTAATAGATGATTATCACATTGCTGTGGCCTGTAGGTAAGTGGTAAAGAGATAAAATGATGAAAATTACCTACTCTAGGATCATCATCAACATGAATGAATTACTCTAGTCCATAACTGCCCATAGTAATCTATCATTTTATCCAAAAAAGTTATATTTATGAAGAATGTTGTGTGACAGTATATTTGGTTTTTCTTATTTTTCAGAAGAAAGTGTTTCAGATATTGTTCTGTTAAGTTTTTGTAGAGAAGAAAATGCCTGTTCAGCCTTCATTTCTCTTGTTCTTCAAAGTGTAGACCTTATTCATTCAGCTCTCCTTTCTCTACTTTCCCTGCACAAATTATGTCTCTGTGTCTTTGTAAGTGCTTAGACCCACACCCCTCCCCACCCCAGCGTTTCCACTCCCTGTTGTGCAGTGTCCAGTAAGTCCTAACAGTCTGTCAAGGCGTAATTCAGGCTATCCCTCTTCAAGGAAGGGGCTGACAGTTCCAGTCACACTGATCATGGCTTCTCCAGTCCAGCAGCATGAATAGTAATATCAGTCAATAAACATTTATTAAGTACCTACTAAGTGCCAGGGATACACATATGAAAAAAGAAAGACAGCCCTTGCCCTCCTGTAAGGAGCCTGCAGTCCAATGAGGGAAGACAGCACACAAAGGAAGCCACAGGTAGGGTGGGGAGGAGGAGAAGAGCCCCAAGAAGTCAGTCAGGAACACTAAAGTAGGGCTGCCGGAAGAGAAATGAGCTGTCTGAGCTGACTGAGCTCCTTAAATGGCGCTGTAGAGTTCTTGGGCCCAGCATGAGCACCTGAGGGTGCTGGTAAAATGGAGTACCTGTCTGGTGAGCCTTTACAGCCTAATGTGATCGTCCTGGGATGTGGGAAGTCCATCAGAAAAGCCCACAGTAGTTCAGCCAAATAAGAAATTAGGAAATAACATAGTTTGACAGGGAATCGGCCTCTACGTTGTTAAGCTTTTCTGCCCAAGTTGCAAACTCCTTGAGCTATAGAGATCATGTTTTATTTTTTGTTTTCCTGTTGCACTGAATAGTCAGGAAAATGAATTTCACTTATTTCTGAAAGATAATTATGAATAGCCAAAACATCAAAAGTTGCTATTGTATTCTTTTGTGGAAAAGAATAGCAAAAAATATTTAATAAGCAGGGAAAATAAACTGAATCTAAGATGAAATATAATAGTGATGAAGTCCTATACCTATATTCATAGCTAGGTATGGGTAGGAAGGACCTAGGTGTTTTTGGCGGACTACAAGCACAAATCAGTAATGTGATATATCAGCAGACTTTAGCTCCAAGTGAGGAAAAATTTACTAAAATTAAGAGTTTCCCTACAACAGAACGGGCTGTCTCAGGAGAAAATAGATTCTTTATTTCTAGAGGACTAGAAGCAGAGGCTTGACAACCATTTGTCTGTGATGTAGAATGGATTCGCCTGCTTCAAATATAGCTAAGACTATAGCTGAGACTAAACACCTGGGAGCCTTTTCGATTCTAAGATTCTGTGGCTCTGTAACAATTTCCCCTAATTACATGAGCTAAGCCCTGAGCAGAACTATTAATGAAAGTTTTTAATGTTTTAAAAAGTGAACAATTCTGTACTGTCAGGCACTTTGTATTAGTAGCCGTTATTTGCAAAGTGCTGTGCTTGAAAAATACAAAGAAACCATTTTCTAGTTTTAATGATTTCATGGCCTGTTTATGAATATCCTATAGGTATTACATGGAATGACATTTACAAAAAAAAAATTTTAAGTGCTGTGAATACTTTGGTCAGGAGCCATAGGATAAAGGAAGAAGCTAAATCAAGTCTACCACTAATATGAGATAATTTATAAAACCCTGAAGGCCAGTAAGTAGCTTAGAACCTCCTGTACGATTGAAAGACAAAAATTTCCCATAACATTTGCCAGTTTTCTATTAAATGATTTTTTTTTTAGGTATCATGAAGCAACTTATGTTGTTTATACTGGTGATGAGGATGTCACTGGTGAACAAATCCTAGATGATGCTTTTAGAAGATTCAACATCAAATTAGTCCATCCTGTGAAGTTTGTGTTTTTAAGAAAACGCTACCTTGTGGAAGCATCACTCTATCCTCACTTTACTTTGCTGGGCCAGAGCCTTGGGTCTATTTTTCTTGGCTGCGAAGCTCTTTGGAAGTGTGTTCCTGATGTTTACATCGATTCCATGGGTTATGCTTTCACTCTGCCTCTGTTTAAGTATTTAGGAGACTGCAAAGTTGGATGTTATGTCCACTATCCCACCATCAGTACTGATATGCTGTCTGTTGTGAGAAATCAAAATGCTACATTTAACAATGCATCCTTTATTACAAAAAATTCCTTACTCAGCAGAGTGAAGCTCCTCTACTATTATTTATTTGCTTTATTTTATGGATTGGTTGGATCTTGCAGTGATGTAGTCATGGTCAATTCTTCCTGGACACTAAACCATATTCTATCTCTCTGGAAGGTACAAAGTTGTTGTAGCATTGTTTATCCCCCTTGTGATGTGAAGACGTTTCTGGACATTCCATTACATGAAAAGCAGACAACCTCTGAAGCTACAGTGGTGTCTGTTGGCCAGTTCAGGCCTGAAAAGGACCATGCTTTACAGATCAGAGCCTTTGCAAAGTTGCTGAAAAAGATGGCTACAGAGCATCCTCCTTCACTTAAACTCATCCTCATTGGAGGTTGTCGTAACAGAGATGATGAACATCGGGTAAATCAACTTAAAAAGCTTTGTGAAGATCTAGGAATTCAGGAAGATGTGGAGTTTCAAATCAATATTCCATTTGAAGAATTCAAGTATTATTTGTCAAGAGCAACTATTGGCCTTCACACTATGTGGAACGAGCATTTTGGGATTGGTGAGTTTTGTCCTTAACTTCAGAAAACTTTCTTGGTACCTTACTAGCCATTTTTAAGTTCTGGTTAATGAGCTTTGCTCTCACACAACCCTCAAGACTGTCCTAAAAAGATATGGCTCCTCACAGTGAGCTCTTTTGGCTGTATCACTTACAAAACCAACTCATTCTGTGCTTTTGCTCTTAACATTTCCCTTTCTTAGAATGTTTCTCAACCTAAACCAGGGGATTTTAACTAAACTATTTGGTATGATGAAACCAATTCTATTGAAATACAAGTTTAGGTGCCCCAGGTTAAAAACTCTTGGCCTATATACTCTATGAATTCTGAGAGAGACTTGCCTTCTACTGAATCCTGCTCCCTCTTTTAGCTCAGGGCTCTAGTTTATTTCATATTTATATATGTCACTGAAATCATGAAACAGAAACAAATTCCCTAATCCACTTACCTCCGTATTGCTGTTATTCACCAAATAAGCCACAAGATCATATGCCTAAGAAAGATCTCGTCAGAGACTACCAAGAATAGGGGTCACTAAGCTGAAGCAAACCAGAACTCTTTTACTATTCCTAACACATAGTATATCTTTTTCTTTTTCATTTATTATCTCTATTTACTACTCTTACCTCTCTGCTGCTTTTATCTTTTAATTTGCTATTTTCTCTGAAAAAAAACTTCTATTTTGCTTTTTTCATTTGCTAAATATATTTTTCTTCCAGAATATTCTGCTATTTTTGTTGCTGGTTGTTTTTTTTTGTAGAAGCCACATCTTAGCATAAAAGATCATTACTAGAAAGTGTTTAATAAAGCCTAAAATGTTTATTTCGTTTTTACTTTTTTAACATCTTATATATGTCATTTTATATATGCACAAATACTAACCGATATTTAACTGAGTTCCTCACCACTTCCTAAACTTGGAGTACTGAATTCATAAAAGATCTCTGGTGACCTCTGTTTTAGTGGACATATATAGGAAATTAAAATATGATGCTTTTGGTAATAATTTTCCTTGCCGGTTCTTCTGTCTTCTCTAGGAGTGGTGGAATGTATGGCTGCTGGGACAGTTATTCTGGCTCACAATTCAGGAGGCCCAAAGCTTGATATTGTTGTACCTTATGAAGGTAACACAACTGGATTCCTGGCAGAAAGTGAAGAAGAATATGCTGAAACTATGGCTCATGTTCTTTCTATGTCTCCTGAAAAGAGGCTTCAAATAAGGAAGAATGCTCGTCAGTCTGTAAGCAGATTTTCTGATCAAGAATTTGAAGTGACATTCCTATCATCTGTGGAGAAGTTATTTATGTTCTCTAAGTAAACATATGAACAAATGCCTTTAAATGTAAATATTCTTCTAAACTTTCATTCCCTATCTTAATAACATCACCACAAGCAAGTCCTCAGCTATGTTTACCGCCTTGGATATTTATTGAGTTTGTGAAGAAGAGGAAATTTATCTAAATTAAAGTACATATCCTTCTGTTTTAAATTAATTGTCTTATGCGAGAAAAATCTAATTTTTTTGGCTTAGTTTCTGGCCGGAAATTTCATATTTTTCTTTGAAAAAAAATGTTTCCAAAACGTACCAAGGAGAAATATTAGCTAAAATTTACTTGCAATTTTGGTATAATAAGCATTTAACATGTTTTCTAATTCACCACCATTCTACACACACAGCACAGTAGATTTAGAGAGACTGAGTTTGACTGCCTAATTCTTTTTTTTTTCTTTTTGAAGGGCAGTTGGGGTTAAGTGACTTGCCCAAGGTCACACAGCTAGTTTTTGTGGTAAGTGTCTGAGGCCGGATTTGAACTCAGGTCCTCCTGACTCCAGGGCCGGTGCTCTATTCACTGTGCCACCTAGCCACCCCTGACTGCCTAATTCTTGACCAATGATTTGTGTAATTATAGAATTTGAGTTGGAAGAAACTTTAGCAGCCATTTAGCCTCCCTTAGTTAAAAAAGAATGCTCTACAAGAGTGGTACAAAATTTAAGTAGAAATGGATCCCTAGAGCTGTATGTTGACTTAGAAAACCACAAATTAACATTATCTACCTCAGATTGCACATTTCCCAATTACATTTTAATCTGGTCTTGCCACTTGCAGAAGAGTTTGACACTTCTGCTATACAACATCCTCCAGTGATTGTCCAGGCTCTACTTAAAGACCTCCCATGAGAAGGCAGTCCACTCTACCTCCAGAGAGTTCAGATATCAAGCTAAAATTGCCTCTTTGTAGCTGCCAGCCATTACTCCTAGTTCTCTTGTCTGTCTCCCATGAGACATGTCCTTCAAGATGGCTGTCATCCCACCTCAAACCTTCTCCAGCATCTTCAGCTGCTCCTTTATGACAGGCAGTCGAGCCCTTGCTCCATCCAGGCTGCTTTCCTCACCTTTTCGGTGTCCTGCCCCCTCTGGCAGTCTAGTGAGGCTCATGCACTCAGAATCTTGTCTTTAAAAGTGTAAAATGCAGCACAGAGGATTATGAAGGAAATTGCTTATGTTGAAATAGAGTCATTGAATTCATGACCCCAGTCTACTCTAGGAAAACTCTGGCTTATCAGTGTCCTTCTAAAGTGGAGGTTCTGAGAACACTGAAGAATGTGTTCCAACCAGGGCAGAGTAAGTAAAAGGCAGAACAGAAGGGAAGAAGCATTTGTGACATCCGAGCTCTGGGCCAGGCACCATACTCAGGGCTTTACATATATTGTTCTCATTTGATCCTCCCAACAACTCTGGGAAGTAGGTCCTGTTATGAGCCCCATTTTACAGTTGAAGAAACTGAGGCACCCAAAAGTTGTGACTTTTCCAGGATCACACAAATAGCAAGAAATGCTTGAGGCTGAATTTGGACTTGGGTCTGTCACCTTATTCCGAGAAACTTTGCCTCTCTTAACGTAGGCCAGCCATCACATCATACTGTGGACTCATATTTTTCTCTCAGCCCACTAAAATGCTGAGATATTTTTGAGACAAACTGTTTCTAACCATACTCTGCCCCCATCCACTCTCTCTGAAGTTGGTTTTTTGAACCCAAGTGCAATATAAGACTTTACATTTTTCCCTATTGAATTTCATCTGATCAGATTCATCTCTGTTAAGATGTTGAACAGCAGAACTAACTACACATCCCTGGGATACTCCACTAGAGATCTGCCAAGATGACCATTAGTGACTACTCTCTGAATCAGGCCATTCAAACATAATCCTTTTTACTCCCTGCTCCCTGGGAATCTCCCAAGAAGCCACCTTGTTGCTGGATAGCAGATGATGTCCTGGAGGCCTTATCCCTGGAGCTCTAGCGCCAGGGCTGTTGCTTTGTTTGGCATCTGACCTACTCCTTTCTGGCAGGCTTCAGCCAAGGTTCATGTTAATCCTTACTCTCCCATAAATGCCGCTCTACTTCCCCTCTCTCCACTTCTGGAATCATAAATTAATACTGCTGTTGCCCCTGGAAAGATCAGCAGAAGACCCTGGGTTCTAGTTCTGTTATCTCTGTGATCTTTTTAGACCTGAAGTTTCTCATTTGAATGAAAGGACTGGTCTAAATAATCACCAATGTCTCTTCCAACTGTAGACTTTAATTATTCTGTCTTTTCTAAGTTCGCATATTGTCTCTAGACTTTAATTCCAACTCGAGACTTTAATTATTCCACCTTTTCTAAGTGCACATATTGTCTCCAAAAAAGTCTTGAAAGTTATGTTTAGTGTGTTATAACACTGGGTTTTTCATACCCCTTTGTCAGTTTGCAATTCTGCCCCCAAAGCATAATGCAAGGCCCTCTGAGGTGATGTCAAGACCTCACCAGTCTCGGCATCATCTGACAGCAGCGACTGAAGTCCCACCAAACTCTTCCTTGGATTTCAGAAGGTGACTGAGGTAGAAAGGTTTGAGCAGCAGAGTATGCTTTACAGTGTGCTCACACCACCATCTGACACTGTGGGAGGTAAGATTCAGACTAAAAAATGTTAAGGTGGAGGTGGCAGTTATCATTGTGCTAGGAAGCTATTCTAAACATTGCCCAGATGTGGCTGGCAACAGATGTGCTCAGATCAGTAGAGGTCTAGATACAGCAGTGATTCTCAACTTCCCAAATGCTGCGACCCTTTAATACAGTTCCTCATGTTGTGGTGACCCCCAACCTTAGAATTATTTTTGTTGCTACTTTGTAACTGTAGTTTTGCTACTGTTATGAATTGTAATATAAATATCTGATATGCAGGATGTATTTAAATTGAACATAACCCACAGATTGAGAACTGCTGAGATAGAAGATGAAGTATGAGGTAGGAAAAAAATAAGAAATATATCTACATCTATCTCTCTACATATACACACACACACACACACACACATATACATATATATATGAAGTAGTTGATGTTAAGATCACAGAGAAAAGGGAAAAGCTGGAACTAGATGGACTCATACAGTGCTTATCTTATCCCATTAACTGTTTTGTAATCATAGTTTACCTCTTTAGCTTAACCAGGGATGAAAGCAGGAAGGAAGGGAATAGCCTCCTAGAATTTGGGGGGAAAAAAAGCAATATGTATAAAACAAAAATGAAATAAATTCTTTGATATAACCCAAAAGTAATTTATCAAGAAAATGTATATGCCTTCCTCCAGTGAGTTTCTTTAAACATTGTGAAATAAATTGTCATAAATGCTGATGTTCAAGTCCTTAACAGCATTTTCTCATTGTATCTTTGCAGGGGATGTGAGACCCTGTGACTATCAATTTCTGTAAGTTTTCTCTATGAACAACCTAAGTACAGTCAGTTCTCAACATCTGTACATTTAATTTTTGTGACCTCATTCATGTGGTTTTATTAGTAACCTCATTTTTGCTTTCATGTTGGCAGCCTTGCACATTTGTAGCTATACACAATAGAGGAAAAAATGAGAGGTGCAATATGTGCAGGTTTGTGGAGTGGTTGGTATCTTCCCAGGTGTTTCACTGGTCTTTTCCACCTTACCATTGTAGAGTCACGCATATTTTCATTATTTGCCTTTAAAACTCAAGTTTTGTTTTGCAGTCCCCAAGCATAATGCAAGTCCTTTGGACTCCAAGGTAATGTCAAGACCTCACCAGGCTCGGTGTCTTCTGACAGCTTTGACTAAAGTCCCAACAACCTCTCCCTTGGTGGCTGAGGTAGAGAGGCCTACAGCAGTATAGTGTATTTATTGTACAATGCTCTTGCACCACCATTCACCACAGGAGAAAAGTAAGATTCAAGTTAAAAATGGTTTTTGTTTTAAGAGTGTTATTTGCTGTACAGTATTTATGGTACTGTGGATTTCATGTGTTGTGAAAAGTGGATGTTGTCAGAAATCAATTTTTTAAAAATTTAGTTAGCACAAAGGTCACAAATCTTAGGGAATTACTAGTGAGAAAAAATGTTTAGCGTGTTACCAATTTTAGTTTGTGTACTATGTTTTATGACTTATTTCATGGTTATTGTATTAGGAAAAATGCATATTATGAGAATTAATGTTTTGTTATGAAGAATTGTATGCATTAAAGTGTATTTTCAGCAATCTATGTAGCTCTTATTTCTAAATGTGAGCAACAAAGTAAGTTGACTTTGTTCTTCGTATAGTTGTTTTCTGCAGCTTCTGCCTCTAAAGTCTAAAGGTAATTTCAGAAGTTGATTTTCAGCTATATAACTATATCACTATACAGTGACCACAACTAGTAGCAAATTTGCCTCTCCTACCACCCTACATACCCTAAAGGTATTAAAAATATTTATGATAGCTTACTTAAAAGAATTCCAAGATCAGAAAATCAGAGAAATAAAGACATGATATTTTTTATGAAGGATTTGTGGTTGTTCAGTTGTATCCGGATCTTCATGATTCCATATAAGGCTTTCTTGGCAAAGATACTGGAGTAGTTTGCTAATTTCTTTTCCAATGGATTAAGGCAAACAGAGTTTAAGTGATTAGCCTAGAGTTTCAAAATTAATGAGTCTCTGAGGCAAGATTTGAACTCAGGTCTTCCTTACTCCTCATCAAGCACTTTATCCACCCAGCTACCCATCTGCCTCCTATTTATAAAGGATGAGGCAAAATAAATTTGCCTATTAATAATCTTTTGAGTCTAATATAGCCATTTTAGTCTGGCATATATGTAAAAGACATAAGATAAAAGTTACAGTGTGGCTACTTATGCTTTTCAGATTCTGTACGTTTAATTATGTAAGTATGCCCTAGGACAAACATCTTTTTTTAAAAAACCTAAATAAATAGACCCCTTGTTCCTGTTTCGAGTGAGTTTATGGGTGCATAAAAAAGTTACTTTTATTTTCATCTTTGATACTTGTCCTCCCTACTAAATCAGATTCAGTCTTTTGATCTAGTTGATTTTCTCATGAAGATGATATAGAGAAACAGACAGAAGGAAGACTTACTGAAAAATCACACTCATTGAGTTTACCATTCATAAATATTTAGTCTTTCTCTTCTAATATTTGAGAATGCCAAAGGTGCTGTTATAGAGGGAAAGTGGGAGAGCAGGAGGAGTGTCAGCAAAATTATTAGACTATAGTAAAGGCAGTAACACCTCACATAATAGCTGTAGATATAACTTAGAGGGTCTCCAATCCAACCAACTCTGTCATTTTACAGATGAAGAAGTGAGGGTCCCAGGAAGCTAACTAAGTATCTTGTTTAGGGTCACACAAGTAGTTTATTGAAGAAGTAGAATTAAGGTTTGTTTTTTTTTTGTTAGCTAACAATAATTTTTTTCATTAACAAAAATGTATTTTCTCTCCATCCCAGCTCCCACATAATGCCCCCCCCATCTCCACTGGAGGGAAAAAAAACCCTTAAATACACACAGTCAAGCAAAACAAGCTTTATCCAGAAATGTCTGCCTCATTCCCGAGGCAGAACCCCGAGTCCATTGCCTCTGTCAGGGTGTGTGTAGTGGGTCTCCCCAGTTTTCTCTACAACTGTCTCCTTTTTCCTCTCATAGCATAATTGTATTTCATTATGTTCATCTGTCAAAATCTGCTTAGCCATTCCCCACATTTAATGAGCACCTAGTGGTTTCCAGCTCAGAGGAAGAATTGGAATCCCAGTGGTCTGACTCCATCACCTGCTACTCCCTCTCTAACTTCCATCTACAGACAGTGCATCAGCAGTATTGTACCACCATGATATTTATTAAAGCAAGATACGATGCTAGAGGGGACAAAAAGACAAAAAACAGGTCCTGTTTTAAAGAAGTGAAGTTGGGGGAAGGGGAGAATCCAACACAAGCAAATAAGCACATTAAGAGATATTACCAAGGTGGAGGCGGGGGGAGATGGGAGTCAGGGAAGGATTCTAGACCAAGCCAAGCATTGTTGGAAGAGTCCAGAGCTTGAAAGTACAGGATCTGGGTTCAAATCCAGCCTTTGCTCCTTTACAACCTATGTGACCTTGAGCAAGTTCAATCACCTCTGGGCCTCACTGTCCTCACCCCTGTTATACCAGATGTTCTCTGAGGTCCCTTTCAGCCCTATATCTATGATTCGCTGACTCCCATGGGAGACAACTTGGGCAGCTACACAGAGTAAGAGGAATGAATGGTAAGACCAGTGTAGCCGAAATGTGAAATTTATGAAGGGGAGCAGTTTAAATAAAGCCAGAAAGGTGGGCAGGAGCCAGACTGTGGAGGCTCTTAAATGCTAGGTTGAAGAAATTGTGTTTTATGTCCTAGGCAACGGGGACCAACTCAGGTTTGGTTGGGTTTTTTTTTTCATCTATAGCTTGTGAAGATTAATCTTTAAAGATTTTGCTTTATGTAAATAAGCAAGGTGTCAGCCTTCCCCTCAACTCCCTCCATACCCCACCCAACTCAAGCAGCTTCAAAGAGCTGGGGGGAAGATCCCTCAGTCCCAGCTTCTGAAGATATTTAGGATATGCTATAAGATATGACTCAGGATTGCTAAAACATGAAGATATCTATCACTCTCCTACTGCACCCCACCCTCCGACTAACTGCTGGGAAATTTCCTGACTGCTGTTCATCCTGCATATTGATGGTTCATAAGCAACTGATTTTTTAACCATATATTTCAGTAATATTAAATAAAATTGCAAAGGCTATCTTGAACAACAAAGTGGACCAACACGGCTCTCCAGTCACCTCCAAATCTTGTGCTTAGCCTCCCATTTGGGGGCGGAACCCACCTTGCCACTGTAACATTAGGAATTAAGGAAGGAGTTGAAGGTTGAGGCCCTCTTTGGGGGTCAGTGACTATAAATACTGGAAAGGAGAGGAAATGTGGCAATCGGTACTGAAGAAATTGGGTCTCCTGGCCTTCTTTTAGGAAACTGCTCTGGTTCTCTACCTAGTCTAGCCTCAGCTCTCAGAATACTAGGTTGGCTTCTTTAGAAGTAAACCTCCAAAACTTAAATCAAAAAATCCTTGTGAAACTTATTACATCCTGACCTCTTGGGCTCCACAGCAATAATTCCAGTTTTTGTGGCCCAATCTAGTTTTCCTGCTGTTCCTCCTGATTTCCACAGATAGGAATTCAGGTCTGGACATCTAGTCAGCTCTCTGGGAGCTCCCAACTCAGTTTCTGCAGCTTTTCCTGCCTTTGTGATGGACTGGCAGCCAGAAAGTCTCCTTAGGTTTAGGATTCCACAGTTCCGATCCCAACCAAGAGTTGTGGTTAACTGCCTGGCAGTCAGCCACCCCCAGCTTCACTAGACAGCAGCCAAACTTGCCAGCACTCCCGAATGGTGAGAAAGAAAATCCATCCTGAGTTTCAAGGCCAAGTAGGGAGACAGCAACAGCATCCAATCTGCTCCACATGTATGACCCTGTCACTGGAGTCTTTATGTAAAGCCTCCTATCCCAGAGTGAGCATTTGCTCCTCGAGGGGTAGAAACATGGCAAGTCAGAGATGAACAGGACTCATGATGAGACTGGAGAGAAGAACCCTTCTGCCGAATTCTTATCAGTCACCTTTTGTTCCTCCCCAAACTACAATCACTGCAAAGCCTGTGAATCAATTATAATTGCAGAGTAGATGGGGGATATTGGTGGGAGCATCTTAGCAATAATAATGACTAATATATAGTGCTTTACGTTTTGCAAAGCGTATATTATCTCTTTTGATCCTTACAACAACCCTGAGATGTAGGAGCTATTATCATCCCCTTTTTACATGAGACCAAGGGCAAGAGAGATAAAAATAATTTGCCCAGGATCACATGGCTAGAATAAAGTGTCTTAGGCAGAATCTGAATTCAGGTCTTCTATTCACTGTACCACCTAGCTGCCGCATGTATTTATGAAAGATGAGGGATACAGATGCTTTGAGTTATCTAGTTAAAATCAGACCATCTATGGTTGACCTGGAGGTTACAGGGCAATTGAGAAGAACACAACTGCTGGGTAGAAAGATGAAGCCACAGAAAAAAAACAACGCAACATTACAAAAGCTAGCTGGTCCTCTCTGTAGTCATGAGACAGTTGGTAAAAGTGCCTACTACTCTTGAAGTTTCAGAAAATACTCTTCCATAAACTTCTTTCATGAACATATTTCAGGTCACTATATTTGGAACCCCAATTGTTTTTTTTAAAGGAATGCTTATTGAGATCCTTAGTTTTTATATAACATACATTTCGCTTCCCAGAAGTCACCCCCTATAACAAAGAATAATGATAGGGGGAGGAAGGTGAAGGTGAATAAAACTAGCCAAACATTAAAAAAAAAAAGTCTGACATTATATTTACTGTTCCACATCCATAGGCTCACACCTCTCCAAAAAGGCAGATTAAATGATTTCTCTTCACTTGATTATCATTTCACATCCTCCAGCATTGTTTTGTGGTGGTGATTTCCAGTTATGTTATTATAGTCCTTGTGTCTAGTGTTTTCTTTGGTCTGCTTACTTAACTTTGCATCAGTTCATATGTCTTACTGTACTTCTCTATATTCATCATTTCTCTGTAATATTCAGATCAGAGCCTGATGTATTAACATCAAGAATTTATAATTTTATAACATTTATAATTTATATTTGAGATCTCATTGAGTTGAGGAGTTCCTGACACTTAACTCTTTCAACCAAGACAAATCAAAGGCTCTTCTTTGCTCCTTATAGTCTTAAAGAGTCAGCAAGATTGAGTAACTTGCCCTGGATTTCACTGACAGTTAGTGTCAGAGGTGGTATGTGAATGCAGTTCTTCCTGGCTCAAAGCCCGGCTCTCTATCCACTACCCCACACTCCCTTCTCATTAGAGAGCTAATGAAGCGAAAATAATGTCTGGGACATGCATAGCAAGTCATGTATCTGAGATGAGATGCTAGAACATTATTTCAGAAATGATACTGTGATCACACTTACATACTTGGGTTAATTGTTCCTTCCTGCCCTTTGTCAACAACACAACTCTTGGCATTAGACAGAATGCAGGACTCCTCTAAATGTTGATTTGGTGTTCCTGATGTCTGGTCTCTCACACGGTCTCCCTCTGACTTTTCTTCATCCTTAGGGTGATCTGGCACCTCTTCTTCCTCTTTGGAAGTTGCAAGCTTTTTTAGAGATTCCAATACCTCATTTCTCAGCTCATCTTCAGATTCTTCAAAATTCCTGAAGTGTTCAAAAGGAAAAGTTAATTTTACCATGTTAAAGCACCAAGGACTAAGTCTTCATTGGAGTCGGCTCCCAGACCAGCACTCTGATAGAGGTTGTATAAACTCTTTCTAGACTCTAAGGCAGTGGTTCCCAAACTTATTTGACCTGCCATCCCCTTTCCAGAAAAAAATATTACTCAGCGCCCCCTGGAAATTCATTTTTTTTTATTTTAATAGCAATTAAACAGAAAGATATATGTATTAATGTTTCTACCTTTTTTTGTAAAATATAATAAAGAAAAGTGTAAATTAGAAAGATTGACGTTTGAAATTATGAAACTATTTATTGAACTCAGAATAGGTTATTCATCACCCCCCAAATGCACCTGTGACCATCACAGCCCCCCCTGAATCACTGCAGTGCCCACCAGGGGGCTGTAGCACCTGCTTTGGGAATCACTGCTCTAAGGTATTAACAAACAATAGCTTAATAACCAGAATCTAGTGTTGGGAGAGTGAGAGACTGAGGAAAAGGAAGGGGGGGTTTTCTTTAGCTAGGACTTTGTCTATTTGACTTCATGAATATCTGCTAATAGGTTTTAAGTTTCTTGAGGGTAGAGAATACATCTGATTTATCTGTGTATCCTTCTCCCCACCCTCCTCCAAACCTAACACAGTATCTCAGTAAGTGTTTTCAATAAGTGCTTCAGTTAAAATATTCAATAAATGCTTCAATAAATAAAAATATTCAATAAACGAATGAAGAAAATAATTCTCTTAAAAGCACAAATTGTCATTTATATGGCCCTTTAAAGGGAAGGGGGAAAAGCTTTTATTAAGTGTCTATTACATAACGGACAGTGTGCTAAGGATTTTATAATATTAACTCATTTGATCCCTTAAGGTTGGCAGAATATTTTACATATATTGACATTTCTAGAGCTCTTTGAGATTTTATATATTTCATTATATTGGATCCTCATAGCAACACTATGAAGTAAGTGCTGCTGTTATCCCCATTTCATGGATGGAGAAACTGGGGCTGAATGAGTAGAGTTGGACCATGTGGATGAAGTGATTTGCCCTGGGACTACTCAGTTAGTATCTGAGACTAGATTCAAACTGGGGCCTTCTTGCCTCCAAGTCCAGCATTCTATGCACTGCACCACCTAACCGGCTCAGAAAATATCCATTATGTCCTCTGGGCCTTATAACCACTCTGGAAGGTAGAGTTTTTACCTCTTTTATGCCCTAGGAAACCAAGGCTGATATATGTTGAGAAACTTGTCCAAGTCAGCTAGGAAGTGCCTGAGACAGGCAGGATTCAAACTCAGATCTTTCAGACCCCAAGTGCAGTGTTCTATCCTTCATACCATGAAGATGTACGTGCATGTAAACCTTTATAGAAAATATTTATTCATAACAAACGACCGTGGGCTTGCGTAGTTGTGCATATGGCTTAATGTTCTGCTGAGGGATTTAGAACACTGTGTGGTAGGAAGAATTGAGAGAAACCCGCTGACTCCATCTTGTGATTCAGTTCTGGAGCTAGCCCGGTTCCCTTTCTGTTCAGTTATCTGTCTAGTCCAATTTCTGTCCTGTGAGAAAACTTTATTCAGTTGTGTGAATTGTGAGAAAACCTTATTGTAACTGTTTGAACCTAGCCCTGTGTGCCTGGGAAGCTGGACCACCTCTTCCTGCTGCATAGACCTTAACTAAAGCCCCGGGCGGTCCAGATCCACACACTGATGCAAGGAGTATTCTCACAGCTGTACATCCTGAGCCACCCGTGGGTCTTACCTGAAAACTGATCCCGTTTCCTGTACCTTTGACTGAATACAGATACCTGGGTGGAGCGGGACGCCTCTTTTTCTGATTTCAGGGAATGTTTCCTGTTTGCTCCGTTTGTCTAAAATGGAAAATTCCTAATCTTTCCTCCTATTAGAAATCAGATTACCTTCTTTGATGAAGCAGTCTTATTTGATTAATTATTTTTAATATATAAAAGTGTTCCATCCTGCTCTTCCCCCCCCCCCCCCCGCCGTGTCGGGATTCAGTACCTAAGCTAGGGGGGTTTACTGGTCCCAATTTACTGGTCAGTTGACACCCATTGCTTAATGAATCCTCATGCTCAGAAGCTCGGACCTTTGTTTCTTTAGTCACTCACTACACTGCACTAAGATTTCCGAGACGCCTTGTATACGTACAATATCTGTTTTTAAAATGATTCCTTTGAGAATTTCAGAGCATTGCTTTCTAGAACTCAAACATTCTGAATATCACAAATCCAGTCTGGGAATCACTTAGCTGGGCTGAAAGGATAATTGACTAAATGACACACTAATGACTTGAATTTTTTTCAATTTTTCATTTTTTTTTTCAATTTCCAACCATACCCAAGCTCTATCCATGGTAATAATAAGACTAATACATTACATTATATTATACTTAACATATCCAAAGTATATGCAATATATGCAAATGCATGCAAACCTATATATCTGATCCTCACAACAGCTTCCAGGTGTAGGTGTTATTATCCCCACTTTACAGATAAGAAAACTAAGGGTCATAGAGGTCAAGTGATATATCAAGGATCAGAAAGCTAGTAAGTGCCTTAGGAAGACTTGAACTCTAGTCTTCCCGAATCTGAGTCCAATTCTCTATCCACTTCCCCTGGCTTGGAGAACACGACCCACGACTCCTTTTTCTCTCTTCCATCTCATAAAGCCTGCAAAGCTATCAAGGAAGGAAATTCTTCTTTTCCCCCTCTTTCCTATTTCCTCACTTAAACTGATTAATACTCAGTCCAGGATGAGAAGCTCTTCTTGAGTAGGAAACCTCTAAATGCTGCCATTCTTCTATGGACATGAATAGATGTCTCTCAGAGTCTGTCCCTATGTCTTTTTCTCCAGGATTTGTAAAATCCCTCAATAATTGAACCACATCAGATAAGCTTGTCATTTAATATTTTAAATTTAACATTTATAAGTAACTTTATAATAGTATCCAATACATATTAGAGAACTACAACAAATGTTAATGTTCTCTCACTGAATCACTGAAACATATATAACAATTACACAGAACTACCTTATATCTTCTCAGACTTGTATGTGAAAATTCTAACTAGTAATCCTATTAGTATAAGGAAAGACTTGGAGACTTTTGTTTTGCTTTTTTTTTTTTTGGGAGGGGGGAAAGCAAGGCAATTGGGGTTAAGTGACTTGCCCAAGGTCACACAGCTAGTAAGTGTTAAGGGTCTCAGGCCTCATTTGAACTCAGGTCCTCCTGACTCCAGGGCCAGCGCTCTATTCACTGTGCCAGCTAGCTGCCCCAAAATTATTATTATTATTATTGTTGCTGTCTTAGAGACTTTTAATCAGTCAAATAAAATGTTAGGAATATCTTGTCCTAATAAAAAACAAAAGCAAAAATCATATGGGTCTCTGCTTTATAACTCTTAGTTTTATATAACTGACACACATCCCAGACAGGGAGTGGAGTGTGGGGGACACAACATTAAAGCATGGCTTAGCCTTCAACTAGCTGTGTGACCTTGGACAAGTCTCTTAGCTTCTTCCGGTGGAAGGGATCCTAGGTCTGAGGAAGAAGCCTGGGTTTTTATCTCAACTTGAACAATTACTAGTTGTGTGACCACAAATAAATCCTTAATTTCTCTGAGTCTCAGTTTCCCCATCTTACAGATAGAGATAATAATGCCTATGGTACCTCTCACAGGGTTCTTCCAAAGTTCAAATGGGAAAATGTGTGCAAAAATCCTACTTAAATTTCGGCTTTTGTTATTGTCCATCAGAGACATGAGCTCTAGTCCTGGGTCAGCCAGTAACTAGTTGCATAATCTTGGATGAGTCACTTAACTTTCTGGGGTCTGTTTTCTTATCCATAAAATGAAGAACTGGATTAGATAAGTTGCAAGGTCCCCTTTATATCTTTAAAAAAATTGTTTGAATTCCAATTCATAAAATGCAAATTTGGAAGTTTCCGTTCCTCATTTATCAATGAACCAGTATTTTAAATCTAGTTAATAGGCAGTGAAATTCCTTGGAACAAAGTACAGATAAATCTGGGCATCAATGTTTAAAACTACTTGACAGATTACTTTTTTTAAGGTGAGAAAAAGGGGTAAAATACTCATTTACAAGAATTCTTTTTCATTCCAGTGACAGTGGTTTACCTTTCTACCAGTTTTTGGATTTCAGTCACTTACGTATCGTCATCTTCATCATCATCATCTTCATCATCATCATCAACTTTAGGCTCCAACTGTTCTTCATCCATATCAGTAGCACAGGTTGATTTCACTTTCTCCTCCTTTTCATCACTGGGAAGCCAGTACTTCAATGTTTCCACTAATTAAACATAAAGATCAATTTGTACCTTATTAAAACAAGGAACCTCTACAATTCTCTAAGATTTCCTGTTGTTGCTAGAACATTACTGGTGATATCACTAATTAATGACTATGAAGACCCATCCTTTCTCCTACTCAGATCCTGGCAACACCATTTTTTCTGTGATTATTTAGTAAATTTTTTAAAAGCATTCCTTTCTGACTGGCAAGGTGGTGAAGGAAATAATGGAGATTTAAAAGCACCCAACATCCAATTTTCTCTAATTTGTAAGAAATGTCTTGGCTGCCACTATTTACCTAGATTAAAGCACTTCCATAAGAGGTAGAATGTTTATAGCACAGGACCTCCATTTATCAATTCATAACTGAAATACTAGCATTTATGACAGCATTTTTAGAGTCAGCATATTGTAGTAGAAAAAACAGCAGGGTAAAAGGCTTATTGTAAAGAACTAATGAGAGACTGTACATAAAGGACTTTAAACACCTGTAATGCACCATAGAAATGTCAGCTGCTGTGGTTTTGTGTTCATATAAATATTATTACTTTATGAATCAATCACTGATAAATCCTCTTTGACATGATTTTTATTTGGTTCCTGTGGTAGGTAGCAAATATTACAGTTTGTTCAAACTCCCAAAGCAAAATTATTAGGAATAACCTTAACACTGGATTATTCACACATAGATCCTGCCCTGCAAAGGTTAATTGTGCTGGACATCAACTCCCAGGGTGGCTTTGCCACCAAACAAAAGTCCAAGTCACTCTCCCTTATCATTAGTTAATGTGTGCTCAGAGAATGAAGAATACTCTTAAATGTACTAATTAAAGCCAAACATAACTTGGAATGTGAATCTGGTATAGAAAAACTTTTCCAGGAGTAAATGTAAATTATTGCTTACCTCTCTGCCCTACTTGTCTCAATCAGCTCTGTTTTTCTAGAACTGACAGCACCTCATTTAAATACATTTTATGTAGAAAGGCAGTTATTCTGTTGCTGGGAGACAGGGGGAGAAGTAGAGCAGCTATGACTAACCCTTTCCAGTCTCCTCCCTCTATCCCCTGTGATTTGCATAGAATCCAAGAGGCATGATAGGGGTTTGAGAGAAAAATCCTCACTTCATTCAACTTCACTCAACTCTTTCGCTGTTTTGTTTAATGGATTCCTCTGGAAATGATTTTCCAAGACCAGATTATGATAGAAATTAAAAGGAATTTTCTGACCATAACTATGGTATGAATTAGACTGAAGGAGTCCAAACGAGTGGGAACAGACCCTGTAGTTTAAAGGGATACGCAATGGCTTTGCTAGTGCGCTAGCTTGTTAGCTGGCATTCTGAGTGACAAAAATAGCTTGCTTGGAGCTCTCCGCTGTGTCCCTGCCAGGATTCCACCTTGCGTTTGATTCCTAGCGGGGCCAACAGCTGCTCGGTAAAGAAAATGTGCGGCTTTTTAAAATGTACTGGAGAGCAGCTCAACGGCGGCTCCCGGTGGGAGGAGCAGCTTGTCGAACGATTTTTAAAAAACTATTCTTAGGTTATAGTACATGAGATCTACAGCCAAAAATTACGATTATCAAAATGATTGTTTTCCCTTTGTCGTGTTTATTTTCGCCAGTGACGGTATAGAAACTGGAGTATCTTTAATAGAAAAAATTTTCTTGTCATATATGTCACTCCGCCGTTTGATTAAAGTTTTGTTTACTTCAAACTGACGTGTCTTATGGTTCCTTTACTAAAGGATGCGCAAGACCACACTGATACTGTACCTAGAGTAGCAGATGGGAGCCTAGATGTTACATATAAAAGTAACTTCCACCTACTTCTAATATTCTGTTACCTTTTTAGGGCATTTCTTCACTCTCTCGACTTTATTTTTAAATGTGAAAATGATGGAGAAATGAGAGTAATATCTGAAGTTTTGCCAAACACGTGATTAAATAATCTCACCCCCCCATGTTTAATCCAAAGTGGACATTTTATATAATTTCCTTAAGTACATTGAAAGTGAATGAATTTGTGCTTTCCAGTCTATGTGCCGTTCTTGCTACTTAGTTGTAGCTACTTAGTTGCAGTGAGACCTAAGAGACCAAGGGAAAGGAATCAGATGTTTCATTCTTAGTTTTAGGAAGATGTATTTTACAGTGGTTCAAGAGATAGGCATGGAAATGAATTACTAATTGACTACAGAAATGCAAAATTCTTTCCTTCTCATTTTAGGATATTCCTGTTTTAGCTATATATGCAACTACTCCATAAAGACTGTCAGAGAAAAGAGATCATCTTCATAATAAATAAGTGGTTTTAGCCTTTTTGTGTCAAGGACTTCTCTGGAAGTTAGACAAAGACAATGGACCCCTTCTCAGAGTATGGTTTTTAAGTGCATAAAATAAAATACATAAGATGAAACAAAAGAATACAAATATGTTGAAATACAATTACCAAAATATTTTTTAAAAAACAATATCTTGGACCCTTAAAATCTATCTATGAACCCCAGGTTAAGAACTCCTCCTGAGAAGGGTTCCTTAGTTTAGAAGAATTAAAATGCAGGTGTGAACTAAAATGGAACTACAAACACAAATCTGTCATGGGTGATGAGCGTAGCTACCACCAATAAGATTCATGTACAGGGTCTTCATAAGGTCTTTGAGCACTTGAAAATTGTAATAGCAAATGTACAAACAGGATAGAAACACAGATGAAAAGTACACAAAGACAATGAGCATCATTGACCAAGTATTTGAAATGTGACACGGAATGGTTAAGTTCTATATGGTAATATAATGTCAAAAAAATATACATATATATATAAAATGCATTTACATAATACATATACACATATATAACATATGTATCACATAATGCAATATTAAAATGTACTTTCACTTTTCACATAACTATACTGTTTATTAAATGTGAAGCTGTGTGTAAATGTTTAATTTATCTGTAGCAGATTATTAGAATTCCCAGTATATATGTGTTTTCTACAAGTACTGAGGTGGCTGGTACTTCCCACTGCCCTGCCCTGTCTATCCCCTCATCAGTCTATTTTCCCTGGTGAATGAGAATAGATTCTCAGAACAATTCAAAAAGGAGTCTATTTGAGCTGTCAGAGGTATAGCTTCATAATAGCTAGCATTTATAAATCACTTTAAGGTTTATCACGCTCCCTCCTTTGATCACCATAAGAATCCTGTGAAGTAGGTAATATTACTATCCTCATTTTCAGATGAGGAACCTGAAACAGATTAATTGCCTTGTCCAAGGTCATGTAACTATTAAGTATATGAAGGAGGATCTGAATTCAGGTCTTTCTGAGTCCAAGTTCAGAGCTCTATCTATTGTACAACCTAGCCATTTGGCAAAGAAGGCTTTCAACTACACTGACGTTTGCTAAATTCCTCGGTATTTAAAGTTAACATTTAAAAGGCTTTTGACATAGAGATCTGGAGGAGATTTGAAAGAAGTCATAGAATCACAGTTCATAGGATCATAATTCTAAATATGGAAGGGACTTCAGAGGTCTTCTAGTACAACCTCCTTGTTTTACAGATGAGGAAACTAAGTCTCAGGGAAGTGAAATGACTAGTAGTTAGCATCAAAGACAGGATTTTAACCCAGGTTCTCTGACTCTGCTGCTTTTTCCATTGTACATACTCAAGTACAGTTGTGAGATTTCATCTTATTAGATATTCATCAAGACTGATTTGTTTTGCTTTGCTGAACATCCTGAGCAACGAAAAACTTTGTTGTTGTTGTTGTTCAGTTGTTAGTTGTGTCTGACTCTTTGTGACTCCATGAGTTAACTATAAGCATGCCGGACCCTTCTATCTTTCACTATCTCTTGAAGTCCGTCCATGTTTATGTTTCTTCTTTCCATGACACTACCCATCTCATCCTCTGCTGTTCCCTTTTCTTTTTGCCTTCAATTTTTCCCCATGTCAGGGTCTTTTCCAATGAGTTTGATCTCATTATGTGGTCAAAGCTTCAGTTTCAAGTATTTGACCTTCCAGTGAATAGCCTGAATTAATTTCTTTAAGTATTAACCAATATGACTTCCTTGCTGTCCAAGGGGCTCTTACAAGTATTCTCCAGCACCATAATTTGAAAGCATCATTTCTGCAGTGCTCAGCTTTCCTTGCAGTCCAACTCTCATTGCCATACATTTTAGCTTTAACTATATGGACCTTTATCAGCAGAGTGATATCTCTGCTTTTTAGTATGCTGTCCAGATTTGCTATAGCTTTCCTTCCAAGGAGCAAGCACCTGCCATCTGTAATGATCTTTGAGCCCAGGAACGTAACATCTGACACCGGGTAAATGTGAAAAATGGGTAAGTCTTATTGGCTAATCTCCTCACACAATCCATTTCAGGGCATCCTAAATGGTCCACAGCCTCTTTTTGGCCTCACCAGTTACCAGGTCAAGTCAACAAGCATTTATTAACATACCTACTCTGGGCCAGACTCTGGGCTAAACACGGGACTCAAAGAAATAAAGCAAAAGAGAGCAAAAAAACCACTTCCTGCTCTGAACAAGCTCTGGAAAAGAAGACAACATGCAAACAACCATGTACAAACAACATATTTAGAGGATAAGTTGAAGATTAATCCCAGAGAGAAGGCACTAAGTTTAAGGAGAACTAGGAAGAACTCTCTGCTACAAAGGATTTTTGACAGAAGGTGAGATTTTAGCTGAAACTCAGAGGAAGTCTGGAGGTAGAAATAAGAAGGGAGAGAATGTTAAGCTTAGGAGACATCTAGTGAAAATGTCTGAGATCAGGAGACAGAGTATATTGTGAGGAAAGAAAGGAAGCCAGTGTCACTGGATTTCAGAGGACATGGAGGAGACTAAGGTGTCAGAAGACTAAAAAGTTAGGAATGGGCCAAGTACAAAAGACTGAAGTCAAATGGAAGATTTTATATTTGACCCTGGAGGCAGAGGGGATTGTGGGAAAATAGTAGTGTGTTAGGACCTAGAAGAGCCCAGTTCCCCTCCAAACATCCCAGTGAAAACTCTAAAATTGTACTAACAGGAACAATAATATAAAGAAAACCAAAGAGAATAAGCTACAGTCCTCTCCATGCAGTCCACAAAAGGATTGGAAGAATCCTTTGGAACTACAGAGTGGAAATAAAAGTATTCTAGGTGGAAAACAAAGTGAAAATCAGCTTAATCCCACAGCAGATCTCAGGGATAAACCAGTGCCATGAAGTGTGACACCGGGCCTCATCCTCATCCCTGGTGAAAGACTGAGCCATTCTTGATCCAGTAGGTAGGATGCCCCTGCCAAAGCTGACATTCAGGTAGCCTTGGCCTGACCCACAAAGGAAGGCAAGTCAAAAATGGGGCCTAGTTTTAACCACCACACTCAAGATCAAACTGGGCCTGCCCATCCAGTCTAGTAGTATGTAAGCAGAGTTTGACCCAAGCACAAATTCTGCAAACCAAAAAAATTGGAGATAGGAGTAAACTGGAAAAAAAAAAGACATACACAGTGAAGAAAACATTTTGGACTGAGAGAAACCCAAAGGGTAAATCCAGTAGAAGAAAGTAAATTCTAAAGTTCAAGTACAACCCCAGAGAAATGATTGTCTCTTGGAATGGGTCACACAAAATCAATATAGATTCTAGACCGAGGCTTCTCAATCATTTTCTGTCTAGCTATCTTTAAATGTGCTACATTCTCTTGCCTCCCTTTTAATACTGAAATCACTTTCCTGTTATAGCCTCTGGCTAATGCTAACAAATGAAAAATACCTGAACGTGCCATATGCTCTGTGGGCAACATTAGGTGGTGACCCACCTCTGGAATAATAAGACAATTTCTCCATAAAAGGCATCCCTTTGGGGAAGATAATTAATGTTGGTAACTTGTAAATGGATTCTATTTTTCAGACAATTTTCCTGGTGTTACTCTTGTCACATTCAGCTCAAGAGAGGGGTCAATGTGGAATTTCATGCAGCTAATCATGCATTTTGACCAATCCAAAGAGGTGGGTCAGGGAGCCTTCTAACATTAAACCTTCTGGTGGAGAATATATATACTCAATATATTCTGGAAGCTGGGTAGTGTTTAAACTGGGCTAGTCTGAGATCTTCTATTCAATTCCTCTTCTCTGTTCTTTGAAACCTCTATATAGCTTTTCCAATTCTTTTCTACTTTCCTTCAGTCTCAGAGAATGAAATAGTTCTCCCTGTAATGGTTAAGCCCTCCATTTTTGTACTCTTCTACACTCTATAGATAGAATTGTCTGGCCTGAAAGACTCATCGTGAGTTCAGATCTGGCCTCAGACACTTACTGGCTGTGTGACCCTGGGCAAGTCACTTAACCCTCTTTCCCTCAGGTTCCTCATCTGTAAAATGAGCTAGAGAAGGAAATGGCAAACCACCGTAGTATCTCTGCCAAGAAAACCCAAATTAGATCATGAAGAATCAGACACAACTGAAACAACTGAACACCACCAAATTTTAGAACATTGTTTCATCAGTTACATGTCTGTTCATTTCTCTGTTGCCTACTATTCTCAGCTCTCCTCCGTCCTGGCCTTCCATCTCTTATAGGAATCAGCCTCTTTCTTTCCTGTCCTCCATTTCTAGATATCGAAAAAGAGTAGTGCACACTCATTGCCTCCACTTCTCTCCACAAACTCATAATATTTCCCCCTGCAATCTGGCTTTCCTGTAAATGAGTTAGTGACAGCTGGGTGTCACTGGCCTCCAGGGATGACATACTGAGTCAAGTAGCAACAAGAGGTTTTCATCCATTAAGAGGTATTAATTTTGGGGTAGGATTCCTGGCATCCCAGAGAGAGATTTGACCTCCTGCCTTCAAACAGGTCTCTTTGGTAAGAACCAAAGAATGCCTGGACCGGATTCTAAGTCCAATTAGTACAAATAATAATGAATTCATACTATTAGAAGTTATAATCATGTAAAATATGGTGATTTGTTCCAGTCCAAAGGAAATATGACATGTGAATTTGAATAATTTTATTTCAGGTGATTAATTATTCACATTAATCAAGAACTAGCTTACCGTCATATTTATCTCATAGACAAAACCCAACAAGGGCCTAGAGTTCACAGTCAATATAATTCGTTTTCTTTGAAATCCTATACATGTTTTAGGATTTTAAGATATTATTCTAAGAAGTCTATATGCTACACTGGACTTCCAAAAGAGTCCATCTCTCTCTCTCTCTCTCTCTCTCTCTCTCTCTCTCTCTCTCTCTCTCTCTCTCTCTCTCTCACACACACACACACACACACACACAGAGTTAAGAATCCTGTACCTAGAGAAACATAGGCATCCAATTAATTGTGACTTCATCTGGGAAAGAAAAGATTTTCTGAAAACCTTGTTTTCTTTCACTCTTGTAGCCCTAGTAAAGGACTGTTAAAACACACACATATACACACACACACACATTCACACAATAATCCTAGTAATTGGTTGGTTTTTTTTAAATGCTATAAGCATCACATCATCAGATAAAAAGCTTGGATGAGCAATTAGATTTTCTATTTAGTTTTTGTGGCGTTTGGGGGAAAAAACCATTCAGCCTGTATAGTTCTCCAAGACAGCTAATAAAGAAAAAGGAAATCTTTATCAAAGGGATGCAAACCAGCTTGCCATTTCCCACAGAGATGATGCTCTGGTCTTTTACCTGCATTAAGAAGGTGAAAAGAATTAAGGAGGTGTTTAAGAATACCTCAGGGTCCAGGAATCAAATATGTACAGTCATTGCTTGCCCATAATGCTCAGAGTTATATAACTACCCTAAGCACCTATCAAAGAAAATAGCCATATGGTTGTGCTCTTTCATCAAAATGCCTTAAGAGAAGTTGTCCACATGAAGATGCAGGGCTATTGATTAACTCATTTCATGGGCAGCTGCTACAACCATCAGCACCTGGAATGATGAATCCAGAAGGGATTTTTCCCTCTAGACCAGTGGTTCTCAACCTGTGGGTTATGTTCAATTTGTAACAGTGAAAATACATCTTGCATATCAGATAGATTCATAACAGTAGAAAAATTACAGTTATGAAGTAGCAACAAAAATAATTTTGTGGTTGGGGTCACCACAACATGAGGAACTATATTAATAGGTCATGGCATTAGGAAGGTTGAGAACCACTGCTCTAGACCTTTTTCTAAGAACTATAAGATCTGGAAGTCAGTGGTAGATGTTAGAGTAGGCTGTGAAATCATTCACATTATTCCTAGCAAAGTTTTGCAGAAAACACGTGCCTCTATAACACTGATTTTTTTTCCTCCCCTCCCTACCCCATTTACCTCTACTGAAACAAATCCCCAAGACTTGTCTTTGAAGGTCAACACAATAAGGAAGCTTCTGCTCTTTCTCTTCTGATTCCCCTATTTTCTGCCCAACTTCTACACAGGGCAAAAAACATGAGAACAGATTCTGAGAGCCCTGACCATATTCTGGAGTTTCAATGAAGATGAAAAGATACAAAAGAATCATAATCTCCAATGTTATTTTCTTTTAAAAAAAATCAAATAAATAACCTAATGCTCACACAAGTCAGAATATATAAGAACTTTATATTAGAAAGGCAGTTACTCTTGTCCTGGCCTTATTGCTCATTATGTGCAGCAGGGAGTATGGGATAATATAGATGTACCTGTATATTATGTTATGTTATCTTATATTACATTACATTATATTATATTGAAATAGGGCGGGGGGGAGAGAGAATATTAAATTTGTCATAAAAAGGCCTGGGTTGAAATCCCAGTCTGGGTGCTTACTAGGTATGTGACCTTAGTTAAATCACTTAAGCTCCCTGGGTCTCGGTTTTCTTATCTTTTAAATGAGATCCGACACTCTAAGGTAGCTTCAAACTTTATAATTCCCTTTTTTCCTCTTTCACCACCCCCCCAAAGAAAATATGAAGGTAGCCCGGAGGCGGAGGAACATTGCAGGAACTACAGGAAATCGTTCTAACACCCAGGTTGTGACCAATAACAAGCCTTTACTACAACAGCTGTTTTTTAGTCACGTCTGACTCTTCATCACCTCATTTAGGGTTTTCTTGGCAGAGATACTGGAATGGTTTGCCATTTCCTTCTCCAGATCATTTTACAGATGAGGAAACTGAGGCAAACAGGGTTATAACTTGCCCAAGTTCATACAACTAGTAAATGTCTGCGGCCTATTTTGAACTCGGGTCTTCCTGACTCCAGGCCACATGCTCTATCCACTGAGCCACCTATGGGCCTCCATTACTAGTAGTGTTAATATGATATTTACTACAATATTTCGAGAGCAAAAGAACTGAGGCTGAAATTTAGATCTGAGACTTCTTTCCCTAGACAATAAGGTTCACAGAGTGTGTTTGTATACACACTAATACACACATGCACATATGCGTATGTATCGATCTATATACATATCTATATATGTATATAGACACACACCACACAGGCCACACACATGCTTGTGACTGTTTGTATATGCATCCATGTACGTGTACATAAATGACACACACGTGTATATGTATCTCTGAGTGTATGCACTGATACACATGTGCATGTGTAGGTAAGCGTGCATTAACACAGACACATGTTATCCACATGCACATGTGTGTACATATGTGTCTATGTATGTACACACAGGCGCACATATCATACACATACTCAATTGTGAAAACAGAATTTATGGTCTGAACAGCAGAAATAATTGGTAGAATACAAAAACATCCACAGAGGCAAGCCTCACCAGAAAAGCAAAAGTCAGAATCACTGGTTGGGAATGTGAATACAGGGAAGTGAAGGACAATTAAAGAAGAGACAGAAAAAAGAACAACATTAAACTAAAGTATGATTTGCCCTACAAGGAAGACGTATTGATCCCAAAGACTGAGAAGAGAACTTAAATATCATAGGTCTCTCGGAGGAACATTGTATGCCAAAAAACCACAACACTATGTATAATGCCAGAAAGAACAGAAGAAAACCTCCAGAACTTCTGAACATAGGAAGCAAAGGGCCGGTTCAAAGAATCTACAGATTGTTTCCAAACAAAAACAAAGGCTATGCCGCAAACTCCAGGACACGTGCGAGTGAAATTTAACAATGACATTGAAAAATTGCATATTATATAGATAATAAAGAGAAAGACCTTCAAATAGAAAGAGAAAAAATGGAGTAACACAAGACCTACCAAAAACCACAGTGGGGAACAGCACAATGTGTTCTAAAGAGCAAAGGAGGAGCAGCTAGGTGATGCAGTGAAGAGAGCACCAGCCCTGGAGTCAGGAGGACCTGAGTTCAAATTCAGCCCCAGACACTTAACACTTACTAGCTGTGTGACCTTGGGCAAGTCGTTTAACCCCAACTACCCTGCCTTCCCCCTCCAAAAAAAAAAAGAGCAAAGGAACTCAAGATAAAACTCAAGGTGAACTGCCCTGCAAATCTGAACCTACCTATTAATGAAAAAAAAAAGATGGATATTCAATTAAAAAGAAATATCCAAAGTATTCCTAAAAAGAAAACTAAATCTGAAGAAAGTATTTGCTTCTCACCCAGCAGACAGCAGAAATACAATAAGTAAACATGTATGGGATCCAAGGACAAGAGCCACACCAGCAACTGCAACAAAACAGCAACCTAGAAACCAATGAGAGATTTCTTTCTAAATGCACACAAGGAGACAAGGGTGGACACAGGAGCAGGGATCCAATAGAAATTGTGGCGGAGATATAGGCTTGAAACATTAAATCAGATCTGGTCAAAAGGTAAAGAAATTTTATTTTAGGTGAATTGATGTATTCCTGCCCATAGTGTCTTACTCAGAAGAGTCTAGGTAAAAGTGGATTCCTTCCTTTGGGTGGTACGGGTGTAGATAAATCTCTCTGACCAAGACTGAGCGATTAGAGTCATGTCTCCCCCGCCTCTTTAGAAGAAGTCCACTTCTCATTATAGCATTCATTCTCTCATTACTTGTTAGCCAGTCAGAGTTGATTGCTACTCTCAGGGACAGCCACTCTTCCAAGGGCATATAACCACTGAATGGGTTCCATGAGGGGGGGGGGTGGGTCTTTGGCATTCGAGAGTTCTGCTGACTCCTTTTATCAATTATTGTTGGCATGGTTAATGAAATGATTAGTTACTCAGAAACCATGTCTCTTGAACTTTTTATATGCCACAGAGGAGAGTTTTGAACTCAGGTCTCCCTGACTCCAGGTCCAGCCCTCTATCCACTGAACCCTCCAGCTGTCTCCTTTGATTTATGAGAGAACACTAATTACTCCCCTCTGTGTTTTTCCTCCCCTCTCTTCTTTGTTGCTCCCTCCCATTCTGAAATGGGAACACGTTGATTCACCCCTTTTGTTCAGATCTGAGTTTTCCATTTGGGTCATTTTTGCCCAAGACCATCTCATTGTCAACCCTGCACTTCAAAGGCTGCCTGAATAACCTATAGGGGCTGATTTCTAAATGAAGAAAAGGAAGGAGAGAAACTTTAGTCCAATTCAATAATTGGCTATTAATAGAGTAGAGAAATAATAAGTTCTTTCACCTTAAACACTTACTAGCTGTGTGACCTTGGACAAATCATTTAACCTCTGTTTGTCTTAATCCACTGGAGAAGTAAATGGCAAACCACCCCCCTATTCTTGCCAAGAAAACCCCACGGACAGTAGGATATATGGGATCACAAGGAGTCAGACACGACTGAATGATGAAGAACAATCAAGTCACAGGCCAACAACAAAGGGCAAGTGACTCCTGTGGTCACTCTGGAGAAGAGCCTCTAGGGGAAGGGACAAGGAGACAAAAGCAGGAGATTCCAAAAGGGCGAGAGGGGGAAATCTGGTCTCATGATGATGGATGATGAATGCTAGCATGGGAGAAGAGAGAGAAGGGAGATGGAGATCTTAACTACAGGTTTAATCTGAAGGGATCTGGGGCTTTAGAAAGACAACTCGCCCTGGCTCACAAGAAGGGGAATCAGAGCTGCTGCAGACAAACAATACCCAGAATAGGAAAGCATGGACCCAGGGAGAAGATTTCTAGGCAAATGGGGGAAAAAAATACTAGGGGAAGGTCTATAACAAATTGCACAATCAGGGAGAAAATTCCTACAATGAGGCAATATCCTCTTTATCACATGGAGGAAATTGTATTTCTAAGAATAAGGTACAACGGACAAAAAGGGAGTAGAGGAGGGAGAAACAAGATCTAAAGTTAGTAATACAGAAACTGTGTGGAGGAAGGAACCCAAAATAGGTACCTTAGAAACTTGACTTGTTTATGGGTTACTGTGAATCCTTTGTGTTTTGTGCATTCAATTTGTGACATGTAATAAAGGTATCTTCTATCTGAAATGCAGGTAAGTATCTTTTACCTTATCGTCAGTGTTTTTATGGGAGCTAGGGTCACGTCCTTTACCTAAACCTGTAGAGACCTGGACACAAACTAGATTCTAAAGTTCCCAGAAGAAATTCTGCATGGAGGCATGCTATGGTTTTTGGGTCAGGATGTATAGGTCTCCCCTATACCCTTCCTCAACAGGCTTCGGGCGTCCCTGGCTCCCACTTACGGGAGAAACAGCTGCACAGAAAACTCAGGACACAGGACTTGCTTCTAGCTACATTCTCT
>CM053596.1:76773318-76795687 GCA_028646575.1 Pseudocheirus occidentalis | reverse complement strand
AAGTTGGATTGTTGAGCTTGGTTTGATTCCTTTGCCTGCTCATGTTGCCAGTCAATTAATTTGATTTTGAGCCACAGTAGAACTCTGCCTTCAGAGGAAAGATCTTTACCCCAAATCACTCAGGTTTTTGCAGCTGCCAGAGATATTAGGAGGCACAGTCTCCGCAGCCCCCACCAGCTTTAGCTCACTGAAAACAAACCTCAGCACCACCACCCAAGACAGTGATACCAATCCAGCAGGTTAAGGCAAGAACATAGCCTCTGGATGATTGCTTGGTCCCCCTGAAATCTTCAGGCCACAAGCTCTGAAGGAGCCCCATGGAGGTGGCTACAAGGCTCCCACTTCTGCTGCTTTCTTGCCCTGGGGGCAGACATCCAGACTCACTTTTCTCCCCCAAATTTAGCTGAGTTCCACTGACCTTTCACTTTGTCCTTGTTTCTTATGAGTTGATAATTCTGGAAACTTCCAGAACTGCCAGTGATCCACTCTCCAGAGTCCTCCAGCTGCGGCTTGTCCTGGCCACCCTGGGGCTAAGCCATAGTTTCAGGCCAGGCTGGGCTCGGCTCCTAGAACTCTGCAATGAGCCCTTCCTGTCCCACCTACTGGGCTGACCCAGAGGGTGATGTGTTTTTCTGTGAGTTCTGGAGCTCTAAAATTTGTTTAGAGTCATATTTTATAGGTGTTTGAGGTGGTTATGGTGGGAGCTGCGGAGTTCTGCTGCTTCTACGCCACCTTCTTGATCAGTGACTCTCTATCCTGCTACAAACAAGGTCCAAAATTCTCTACCTCAGCTGCAAAGTCCTTAACCTATTGTTCCAGAGGAAAATGATCTTTCTTTCCTTAACTTTGATGCTCTCCAGTTTATCTCTTGTGCTCACTCCAGGTAAAGTCACTCAGTGTTACTGAATTGTAACATCCTATCCCTGTCTCTGTATTTTCTCTCACATTATACCCTCCTCCTGATCTTAAAACACACACATACACACACACACACACACACACGCTATGGTTGCTAAGTCTTCTCCCTAACTTTCTAGACCTTGACTAAATATGCAACTCTTTAAACACTCCCTTCCCTCACTATTTCACAAGTCTTTTTCTTTTACTTGCATATAACATTTATACTCTTAAAAATATTGATGTTGAATATTTTATTCAGTGCCTTTTTCACACAGAAATCTCAGAACATTAATAGCATGTGGTAAGATAAAAGGACCTAGATCCAGAATCACAAATCATAAATACATGTCAGAAAAGACCTGGAATCAATTCATCAATCAGCATTAATTAAGTGCTTATTGTGTACTATTCTAAGTGTTGTGGACACAAATGAAACAGCGCTTCTCCTTAAGGAGCCTCTAGTCTATCAGGTGGGACAACTTCTATACATATAAGCAAATCTAAAATGCACACAAGGTAAACAGAAGGTAGTCAGTGAAGGAGGACTCTAGTGGCTGAGGAGATAAGGAAAGGTCTCCTCTAGGAGGTGGGGCTGCAGCTGAGCTTTGAAGAAGGGGAGGGGTTCTAAGAGGTGGAACTAAGAGGGAGCACATTCTAGGCATGGGACAGGTGGCTTGTGTGAAGGTGGAGGCAGAAGACGGAAGGGCATGTGTGCTTCATTTTGGTTCCTACAGCGTGTGCATCTTTATAGCCAGCTAAGGGACCACAGATACAGAAAGAAGCACAAATACACACATACACACACACACACACACACACACGCACGCACCCGCACACGCGCGCACCCATATCCCACAAAGGGTTGGTCATTGGGGGAAAGCCTCTTGGTCTCAACTCCAGACAGTGTCACAAGGTGAGTTTCTGGGTATGAGTTTCTGGGTCCCCAAGTTCTCATAGCCCCAGCCAAACACTCAGTGAGGGGGAGAACCACATCCCTGAGTGGCAGGAGGGGCTGAATCCCAGCCTTCTAGAGGAGTGGGGAGAGTTCCTGAACTGTGACTTGAGAACAACCCTAGAGCAGAAGGAGCAGCAAGGAACTTAACCACAATGCAGGGCAGTAAAACCAACCTTACCTTCCGTGATAACCACCAGTCATTTGGATAGTGCCAGTTCAATGGAAAGGGGTTTGCCTCTTTCCCCATCACAAGTTCATTTCCCAGAGGAGTCCAAACCCTTAGAATGACCCACATGAGACTAAAGGCCTAAGTATTTTCCTAGGTGGAAAAAAAGGCTCACCAGACAGAAAGAGAATGTTTTCATTGATATAGATGCCTCTGGGTCCTTTATGTTATTTCTCATTCTCCAAGAGATTAAATTAAGGCTGTCCTGTACTTGATATTGTTAGCTTGAGTGCTTGCATAGGAATCCCATGCCCTTTAACACATCAATAGACCTAGATCCCAGCTATATTCCAAGTTTCCCAAAGGGAACTCTGGGTATGAATAAAATGAATCAAAGAGATAATAATATATAATGGCATAAACTGCCTAATTACAAGTTAGAATTTGATCTTGTTGTGCCACAAAGTACCATATATATCATACCATTCCTCTATGTTTCCTATGTGGGAGCTAAAACCAAGAGAATGAGAAAATCATCAAAAAATATGTGTCAGATAATATGATACAGTGGAAAGAGAGCTAGCATGGGGGTCAGAAGACCTGTATTCAAATCCTGACTCTGCTACCTACCAGCATATGACCTTGGACAAATCACTTAACTTCTTTGGGCTTCAATTTCCTCATGTTCAACATAAGAAAGTTGGACTAGATGAACTCAAAGTCCCCTTCAGGTTCTAATGCTAGAGGCCTTTATGAGAGAGCCTCTGACACAAAAGTCACAATTGTGTGGCCCTGGCCCACAAGTCACTCAATACTCTCAGAATCTCAATGTCTTCATTTGTCAATGAGTGTAATAATTCTTGTACCACCTAGTACCTCAAAGTGTCACATCAAGGAGCATTTATTAATCACCTACTATGTGCCAAGAACTGTGCCAAGTACTGAGTAAGAAAAGAAAAAAAAAGTTTTGGCTCTCAAGGCTCTCGTAGTCTATTAGGGGAGACAGTACGCAAGCAGCTACATACAGAATACATTGGAAGTGGACTCTTGAAGGAAGGTATGAAGATTAAGGAGGACCTGCAATGACTCCTTGAAGAGTATAGGATTTTAACTGAAATTTGAAGGAAGCCAGGAAAGACAGGGGATGAAGGTGAGCAGGGAGAGCATTCCATGCATAGGGGACAGTCAGAGAAAATGCTCAGAGTCAGGAGATGGAACATATAGTGTGAGAAACAGCACAGAGGTCAGTGTCACTGGACTGCAAAGTATATTGGGGGAGGAAGGTGTAAGAACACTGGAGAGGTAGGAGGAGGTCAGGCCATGACATGTTCTTGAAATGTCAAAGTACCCGAGCTTAAAGTGCTATATTAATGTGAGCTATTTCATTAAGCTCCAAAAGAAGAGAAACAGTACACTTTAACTCATTATGTACCTGTTAGCACAGTTGCATCAACAGAAAATCCTTAATAAATTCCTTTTGATAATTGTGACTAAAGAAACTCTTACCTTGGGCCAGATTAGTTACAGGTTGTGCTGCTGATGGTCTCTTTCTATGTATTAGTGTGTGACCAAATTCTTCTTGAATTTCCTAAAAAGGAAAATCCTAAATGTGTGATTATCTCAGTTTATCTGAAGATTGGTCAAAACCCAAAGACTGACCAAGAAACTCACCACAGGAGACAAATATTTGGCAATGAGCTTCTTCAAGAAGGGCTTTTTCAAGATGGAATTGATTGATGGCCGATTTCGAGGAGGTATTTTAAAAAGCTGAGTTATTAAAGCCTGTAGGTCAGAAGAAAACTTTGGAGAGATGGGGTCAAAACGCGCTTGACAAATCTTGATCACCAGCTGGTGTAAGTTGGTACCTTCAAACTAGAAGGTCGGAGAATAAATGATACTGAGTATTTTCCCCAGTTACATAAATATAGATATTACTTTTATTTATATTTTAATATAATACATATTATACAAATAAATATATATTATGAGATGTATATATTTATACATCATTATGAAGTTATATGCAATCACCGTATGTATATAATTAGTAACTATTCTATTATTATCAATAGATGACTTGAATACTTCAATGGAGCTGTGATATCAACAATGGAGGTGCTCTTCTACCAGCGTGGATAACTGTAGAACAGAGGTTCTCAACGTGTGGGTCCCAAACCCTTTGGATGTCAAATGACCCTTTCACAGGAGTTATAGGGGTCGCCTAAGACTATCAGAAAACACATATTTCCAGTGGTTTTAGGAACTGAGACACCACTCCTCTATCTGTCTCCAGGCAGGTCTGCCCACATGCAAATACTCCCACATATGAGTATTAAAGGGTTGTGGCATGAGGAAGGTTGAGAACCACTGCTGTAGAAGGAATCTTAGGTCTTCAAAGGTTATGCCAGGAAAGCACAAGTGCTTGAAGGTTTTACCAAGCTGGAAAGGCTTCAAGAACTATCTAGTAACAGTGCCTAATAATATGAGGCAGCTAGGTGGCATAGTGGATAGAGTCAGGAAGGTTGAGTTCAAATCCAGGCTCAAGATATTCACTTACTGTGTGACCCTGGGCAGAGTGATGAGGAATTAAGATGCCTCTTGATGAGAATGAAAGAGAAGAGTGTAAAATTGGCTTGAAACTGAACATCAGAAACACTAAGATCTTGGCAACTGGTTCCATCACTCCCTGGCAAATGGAGAGAGAAGAAATGGAAGCAGTGAGGGATGGAGCCAAGATGGTGGAGTAAAAGAAAGGGAAGCAGGGTGAGATTTTATATTCTTGGGCTCAAAGATCCCTGCAGATGGTGACTGCAAGCACGAAATTTTTTAAATGTTTGCTTCTTGGAAGGGAAGCTATGGCAAATACGGACAGCATGCTAAAAAGCAGAGACAACACCCTGCCAACAAAGGTCTGTATGGTCAAAGTTCTGGTTTTTCCGGTAACAATGTATGACTATGACCCTAAGGAAAGCTGAGTGCTACTGAAATGATACTTTTGAATTGTGGTGCTGGAGAAGACTTTTGAGAATCTCTTGGACAGCAAGGAGATCAAATCAGTCAATACTTAAAGAAATTAATTCAGGCTACTCACTGGAAGAGCAAATTCTGAAGGTGAAGCTTCATATTGAGAAAACAGGGCTCATTGGAAAAGACCCTGATATTGGGAAAGATTGAAGGCTAAAGAAAAAGGGGACAGAAGAGGATGAGATGGTGTAATGAGAATGAGAATTTGAAGATCTTCCCTGCCCCTTAATAGACCTAGGGGTGAGTCTGAAGACCTCCCTTGCTTTGAAAGTAAACTCTGCCCCCTAACAGGCTGAATGTAATCACATGGAGCCTGTGATAGAGGGAACTTGCTAAAGGGTGGAGCAGAGCCCACAGGAAGCTGGTCAGAGCTGTGGGAAAGAGAGGTGCTCAGAAAGAAGAGAGAGACGTTTGTGAGTAAATATTAATCTTGTATTGGTTTGTGGGAAAGCTGAAGGATGCTGTGGCTCTCAGTAGTATTATGGCTTCTTAATATCTTCGGTATTATGATGGAATTGGCTTACTGTTTTGGGGATTTGGTTTTCTGGTATCTAAATAAATGCCTCAGTTCTGTCCTCTATATGGAGAGTTTGATATATTTTGTGATCAAACATCATGCAATATTTATAGTCCCAGTCTTTATTGTGATCATGGGCACTGTAAATATTGCATTGGTGATACAGATGGATAGATAGTGTCATAAAAACAATGAACATGAACTTGGACAGACTCTAAGAGATAGTGGAGAATAGAAGGGCCTGACATGCTATAGTCCATGAGGTCACAAAGAGTTGGACACAACTGAATGACTCAACAACAATGACCCTGGATAAGTCACTTAACCTCTATTTGCTTCAGTTTTTTCCTCTGGAAAACGAAGGTAATAATAGAAGAAGAAGAATAATTATCTGCTAAGTCAACTTAGCTAACGTTAAAGACAACCAGAAAATTTAACCACCAGAAAATGAATTTTTTGACCATGGAAACCTGTGAAACAAATATAAATCACTATTTTTAATCGTTAATACCAGGCTAAAATATTATATTTTGGTGCCTTCTGGTAGCACCTAGCATTGGTTCAGTGATCTTGGAAATATGAAACTAAACACAAGATCTAACAGGTCCTCTGAAGATACATGGGCTTCTTAGATGTCCACTATACTGTCTGTCTGTGATTTAGAAACTGGTCTCACTAAAAATCAGGTTGGCTACCAAGAAATGAATTTTTAAAAAATTTTTCTTTTGCAAAAAAACTTGAGAAGTTTGGGGGCTAGGTGGTACAGTAGATAGAGTGCTGGACCTGGAATGAGGAAGACTTGAGTTCAAATTTGGCCTCAGGCATTTACTAGCTGTGTAACCTTGGGCAAGGTTCTGTTTATCTCAGTTTCTTTATCTGTAAAACAAGAATAATAATAGCACCTACCTCCCAGGCTTATTGTGAGAATAAAATAAGCTAATATTTATAAAGGGCTTTGTAAAACTTAAATTATATAATGATACATTTATATATTACCAATTTAGATATATGTTATCAATATGTATTTGCAGTATTATATATTTCTAGATTATTACTATTATTTTGTTCAGTCATTTTTCAGTTAGGTCTGACTCTTTGTTGTCTCATTTGGGCTTTTCTTGGCAAAGATGCTGGAGTCATTTGCTATTTCCTTCTCCAATACATTTTATAGATTAGGAGCCAAGAAAAACAGAATGAAGTGACTTGTCCAGGGTCACAAAGTTGGTAAGTAACTGAGGCCAGATTTGAACTCACGAAGATGAGTCTTCCTATTTCCAGTCCAATGCTCTATCAACTAAGCCACCAACTGCCCTACATTTTTCTTACTATTGTCTACTAAAAGCAGAGAAACGTTGGATCTTCAACTGGGGATCATTACCCCATACCATGGATCATGAGTGTTTGGAGTATTGAAATATATGTATCAGAAAGTGGAGGAATGTTCTTTTGGTTCTTT
This sequence comes from Pseudocheirus occidentalis, assembly GCA_028646575.1. Lineage (NCBI taxonomy): Eukaryota > Metazoa > Chordata > Mammalia > Diprotodontia > Pseudocheiridae > Pseudocheirus > Pseudocheirus occidentalis. Next base: position 76,788,669 of record CM053596.1, on the reverse strand, counting down.
TAGAAATATGGACAATAAGCTCAAATTATTATAATCAGCTGATATTTACTGAACATCTTTCAAATACTCTTATTAGGAAGGAATCGTGCTCTAGAAACATCTCTGCTTCTAGAGTCATGATAAAGGCCATATGCCAAAATTCTGTCAGTTCTAACTCCAGCAATTTCATATTTGAAATGCAAATAATGCCACTGTATAATATACAGATTCTCCTATTTTCTCTCACCCCACAGTAATTTTTTAGATCATCTTTCTTAACTTTTTGTGTGTGTATCATGGACCTCTTTGGCAGGCTGGTGAAGTCTATGGACCTCTTCTCAGAATCAAGTTTTAAAATAACTGAAGAACATGATAAATTTTAGTTAAAAGTTAAGGAAAACAAAGATATTGGACTTTCCCCCCATCTGAGTTCACAAAGCCACTGAAGTCTATCCAGGAACTCCTTTCTTATGATGTAATTTATGTCACAAATTTATTAGTTAGTCAATAGATTCTATTAAATACATGCATTCTATTAAATACATTGTGTAGAACTTCAAACACATGACATTAATTTAAAGCCTCAAACTTGTCAGTGAGTTGGGGGTTGTCTACTCCAAGCATGTGAAAACTTTTCCCAGCAGAACGAGTGGATGAGAACAATTGTTTCCAAAGGCATGAAGGCAGTTGAAGCAGGCTTGTGAAGTGTTTGGAGCTTGGTCAGGCATTGAAGGTGCCAAGGTCATGCACTGCATCCACACACATAGCCAGTCATCTTGACTTTTGTCTTGCCCCTGGACTTTGATGACTCAGGAAGAGAGAATGAGGCTGACACTTTGTGCAACTCTGCCTCACTTAAATCCAATTCATGAGCTAGTCAGGACATCACCTGTAATGTCACTGGTCCATTTCAAAAACAAAAGGCCAGCAGCAACAGCTTAAGTAATGTACTGGGACTGAGAGGACACAGGGAAAGGCGTGTCATACCAGCATAAAGTTAGCTCTCCGTCATTTCCACTAATCATAGGTGTTGCTACATGGATCACCTAGTTATGGATTTGAAACTGGAAAGGATTTTTAGACGCCATCAAATCCAGCATCCTAATTTTACAAATAAGGAAACAGGGTCAGAGACAGGAAATGATTTGCTCACATTCATACATGTAAGCAAGTGGCAGAGCTGGCATTTGAATCCTGGTCTCCTGATTCCAAATCCAGCACTCCCCTCACTGCCTTCCATTGATATCAGGTAGCACACAAAAATAATTCATCTTTTTTTGCCTCATGAAGGTAAATGAGGTGCTGCTATTGACCTTGCCTGGGTCCAGAGACTCAGAAACAATCAAAATCAACTGGAGTGTTAATGTACTTTAACAGAGGGATATTATAATGCGAGCAAAATCATTAAGTAATGAGCTCATTATAAGTTCCTTCTGAGATATTTTGGACTTGACAAACTGTCTTTGATGACTTTAAACAGCTAAAAAGGGCAGGAAAATTAGTCCCCATTCCAAAAGGGGCTTGTTTATTCTGTTTACATCAAGGCAGAATTAATATTGCTAAATGGTAGTCTTCCATTATAGCAAGGTCATTGTAACCACTTGCTAATAGGCATGCCCATCTGTTGGTGGACAGATTTCTATATAGAAGCCATGAGAATTACAGATTTTTAAGATGGAAAGGAATTTAGATATCCTTTAGTCCCACTTCTTTTTATTGATGGGAAAACTCAGGCCTGAGGAGATGACCTGACTTGCCCAAGGTCATACTTACATTTGAAAATGTTCACATCTGACATTATGGAGCTTAATATTTCATTTTTTCTTTTTTTCTTTTTTTTTATTTTTGGAGGTAGGAAAGCAGGACAGTTGAGGTTAAGTGACTTGCCCAAGGTCATGCAGCTAGTAAGTGGTAAGTGTCTGAGGCCAGATTTGAACTCAGGTCCTCCTGACTCCAAGGTCGGTGTTCTACTCACTGTGCCACCTAGCCACCCTCAGAGCTTAATATTTCTAACCAAATAGTGAAGCTATTCTGGGAAGTGATATACCTGATCCACTGTCTAACTCTTATTTTCTCTTAATATACACATAAATATATAGCACTATTCTAAATTATCGAGAATGAATAACTTACAAACACACCAAAAACCATGACAATTCAGTCTCATTTCTTTATAGTTAATATTATATATTACCTCTTAAACTACTTAAATTACTATGGAATAGTTAGGATTGTTTTGTTTAGAGGGGAGGAAGGCAAGGAAATTGGGGTTAAGTGACCTGCCCAAGGTCACACAGCTAGTTAAGTGTCAAGTGTCTGAGGCCAGATTTGAAATCAGGTCCTCCTGATTCCAGGGCCAATGTTCTATTCACTGGGCCACCTAGCTACCCCAGTAGTTGGGATTCTTGCTGTTGTCTCTTTAAACCTATATCTGCTGAGCTCATGCTTTCCATTGGGGAGGAAGGAAAATTGATAATTAAGTACTTTGTTTAAAGTTTGTTTAAAGTCCCCTTATGGTGGCCGAGCTGAAGTTCAGAGAGGGGAAATCGGTGACTTTAGCTAAAGAAAGAATTTACAAAGTGTTGCAAGGAATTTAGACTTCACTTTAACCATTCAAATTGGTGATAAAGTCAAGTAGAATTCAAAGGATAATCTGAAAAATCCTGAGACTGAGTCAGTTATTGACCTGGGAGTCAGCATGGCTTGGGTTCAAGCGCTAACTCTGGAACCTACTGTCCACATGACCCTCGGCAAATCACTTGAGCTGTGTATTCCAGGCAAATTTCCCTAGTACAATAAATTAAGCTGACCCACATGGATAGAGGGAGTTCCCCATAACAATGAACTGTCTGGTTAAAAAAAGTTAATTATGATAATGAAGGAAAATGTGAATTTAGAAGAGATTTCAGACAACGGCCAACACTCTCATCTCCATGTTTTTGCATAAATCACCCTCCAATGCCTCTAATAAGCATCATCCTCATTTCTGCCTTTCAAAATCATCTTTCTTCAAGTCTTGGCTCAGGTATCACCAGTCCAACCCTCACTAGTTAGTCCCCTCCCTCCTGAAATTACTTTGTATAAAGTGCTTTGGACAAGATTACACAGATAGAAAACATCAAAGGCAAGATTTGAATCCAGGTCCTCTGACTCCACAGCCAGATTCTTTTCCTCAGTGCATTCTGTCACAAATGCCAGGGGCCAGCTTTGCCTACTTCTCTGGTCTCAGTCATCTTTACTAAGAACATAGCAGCTACCACTTCAAAATCTACCACCATGAGCCACATTTGCCTCATCTGCAAAATGGGGGTGTTACCTGCACTAACACATGGGAGTGTTGTGAAGAAACCCTAAAAGAGCGGTTCTCAACCTGTGGGTTATGTTCAGTTTGTAACAATGAAAATACATCCTGCATATCAGATGTTTACATTACAATTCATAACAGTAACAAAATTACAGTTATGAAGTAGCAATGAAAATAATTTTATGTCCATAAATTACTCCAATTTTCCAATTACTCCATAATGTCATATGTGAACATTTTCAAATGTAAGTATAACCTTGGGCAAGTCAGTTTATCACAACACAAGGAACTGTATTAAAGGGTCGTGGCATTAGGAAGGTTGAGAACCACTGCCCTAAAACATTATCTAAATGTGCTCCCCCCTTTAACCTGTTGGTAAGTTCCTCCTGAAGCTTCCACGTTGTGGAAGGGCCCAGCCCAGCCAGCTTTCATTCTCTTCCCAGACCTGTCCCCTCACTTCAAAACCACATGCATCTATTCAATGGCTGGCTCCTCCTAGAATATCCCTCAGTGCCTGGAACCTCCTTTCCCTGGAACAACCTGCCAGCCTTGCAGCCTGTTCACCTTTGACCATCATTCTACAAGACCTTCATCCTTTTCTCTCACTGCTGAGTTCTATGTGGAGCTGCCATTTTGCAGAAGGGCCCAGCCCCAACTTGCCTTCCTTCTCCTTTTTGATTATTCAGGAAGAAAACTTTCTGAACTTCAAAACCATGTACCACAACTTGTTTGTATTTGAATGGCCAATGCTTAGCACACTGCCTTGGCACAGTAAACAGTGAATGCTTATTTCCTTCCTTCCTAGATAAATGTGAATTATTGTTGTTGTTAAAAATACTGCAACTCTTTCCTTTCAACAGTTAATATTATTGTTATGTCTTCAGTAGTTTAAGATTAATCTGATACTTACAGGATGCCTTAATGTGCACAGTTCATATAAGACACAGCCAAGAGACCAAATATCCCTGCAAAAAATAAGATTAAATTTATATACCAAGAACATATATTGATTTTTTTCTAAAATGCTTCAACAATGGAAATAATAAAAGTGAATGACTTCCCTTTGCAAAGCACTTTACAGTTTTTCAAAATGTTTTCACATTCATTATAAGTGTGTGAAAAATTATTCTTGTTCACATGAAAACTGAGGCCAATTCTATGAGATAAAAGTGACAGTAAAGTAGAATTTTTTCTATTAGTTTGCTGGAATGGGAAAAGTATGTAAAATGAATCTGATGGTTCTGCATGTCTTGAATCAGCAGGGTTTTGAAGTAAGTTGAGGTTTTAATTTTCATTTGAAATTTAACATTTGCATGAATTAAATAGGTGGGTTCTAATCAAGTTTGGAGAAGATCTAGGTTGAAAAAAGCAGGGTTTGAGAAGATAAGGGGTTACTGGGAAAGGTACCTAATTATGTATGTGGTTGTATTTCTTTAAATCTTTAATTTTATAATTATTTGTATAATTATTTTCATAGAGTACTGATCAAATAAATATTAATGCTTTGCTGCATTGATGAGCTTATTTTTATAGAGAGAAAAAGTTGAGTTTAAAAATAGGCTACTCTCCAATTCAATTTACTATCACTACGGGAAGCCCAGTTGCCCATGTCATAAAAGCTATCAACAAGTCACTACTATCCATCCACTTGGTCACAGTGTATCTTAATTGTAGGTAAATTACTGAAGAAAATCTCTTGAGGAATCTATAGAGCTAGCCTTGCAACCTTCAGTTTATATGGTGATAGGAAAAATACTTATTATTTTCTTTTCAAAATGTCTATTCTGAATTTAATATTTTGACAACCAAAAAAATGAGCATTTCCATATACAAAGTAGAACACAATAAGGTATGGTATATAAAACTGTGAATTTCTTTTCTATATTGTTTACTTTTAAAATGCATATAATCAATTTAAACTGTTACTTTCAAAACTGTCTGTTCTTTTTGAACTACTTTCTGTATTCCTCTGCAAACTTTTTATATGTTTCAGTGGCTGTCATCTTTTATAATTTTCTTTTTTTATGGGATCGCCATTACTAATTTTTTTCTATTCCACCAATACCTTCTCCCCAACTGAAAAGAGAAAAAAATTCACATAACAACTAAGTATCTTCAGGCAAAACAAATTCATACAGTAGCCATAACTAAAAATGTATATTTCCTTCTGTAGCTGGTGTTCCATCATCTCTCTTTTTAAAATATTTATTCATTTATTTTTAGTGTACAACATTCAGTTCCACAAGCTATAGTGTTAAATTTTCTCCCTCTCCCTCCTCTCCCCCCTCCCTAAGACAGTGTGCAATCTGACATAGGCTCTACATATACATTCATATTAAATATATTTTTACATTAGTCACAGTAAAGAAGAATTACAACCAATGGAATGAACCACGAGAAAGAAGAAACAAAACAAAACCAAAAAAAGAGAGACAAAGCAAAAACTATGCTTCCATCTGCATTCAGACTCCACATTTTTTTCTCTGGATGTGCATAGTATTTTCCATCATGAGCCTTTTGGAGTTGTCTTAGAACCTTGCATTGCTGAGAAGAGCTGAGTCTAGCAAAGTTAGTCATCACACAATGTGGCTGTAAATGTGTACAATGTTCTCCTGGTTTTGCTTCTCTCACTCAGTTTCAGTTCATATAAGTCTTTCCAGGTTTTTCTGAAGTCTGCCTGCTCATCATTTCTTACAGCACAATAGTATGTCATTACATTCATATACCACAACTTGTTCAGCCATTCCCCAGTTAATGGGCATCCCCTCAATTTCCAGTTCTTGGCCACCACAAAAAGAATTGATTAAATATTTTTGTACATGGGGGTCCTTTTCCCATTTGTATGATCTCTTTGGAATACAATCCTAGTAGTGCCATTGCTGGGTCAAAATGCGTGCACATTTTAATAGCCTTTTGGACATCGTTTCAAATTGCTGTCCAAAATGGTTGGATCAGTCCACAACTCCACCAACAATGTATTAGTGTTACAATTTTCCCACATCTTTTCCATGATTCATAATTTTCCTGTTTTGTCACATTAGCCAATCCAACAGGCACATAATATGGTACCTAAAAGATATTCCAATCCACATTTCTCTAATCAATAGTGATTTAGAGCATTTTTTCATATGACCATAGATATCCTTAATCTCTTCCCCTGAAAATCACCTGTTCACATCCCCTGACCATTCATCAAATGGGGACATAATCTCTCTTTTAGTAAGTGAATAATTTGCTTCATCCTATAGATGCCTATAGAAACCTAACTGGTCATTGCTTTGATCAGAGTTCTTAAGACTTTCAAAGTTATTATTCTTTATAATGTTACTGTCATTATATAAATCAGCAGTTCTCAACCTGTGGGTCATGACCCCTTTGGGGGTTGAACGACCCTTTCACAGGGGTCACAGAGGTTGCCTAAGACCATAAGAAAACACATATTTCAGATGGTCTTAGGAACGGAGACACTGCTCCTCTATCTGTCTCCAGGCAGGTCCGCCCACATGCAGATACCCCCACATATGAGTATTAAAGGCTCACAACATTAGGAAGGTTGAGAACCACTGATATAAATTGTTCTCCTGGTTCTACTTACTTACTATGCATCAGTTTCTATTTCCAAAGATTCTCTGAAATCGACATTTTTACTATTCTTATTTATACAGCCCTTCATTCTCTTGTTGATGCTCCACCCCTCTACCTTATCTTTCATTTTTTCTCTTGTCTCTTTCTTCTTCTCATGCCATTTTCAGGATCGAGAACTTTGTTTTGCTTGTAATGCTTCCTTGTCATTACCCTTTTCCTAACATTCCCCCATTTTACATCCACCTGTTTCCCAGCTTACTTTAATGTACTCCTACACCATAGTCTCTGTGTGTGTGTGTGTGTGTGTGTGTGTATGCACAATCCTTCTTTACTGGATTCAGACAAGGGAGCTTCTGATGTTCACTGTTCCCCCCCCCATTTGTATATTTTCCTTCTCACATACTAAATTATGAGAAATACATTTCTCTTTCTAGTTTTCTCTTGACTCTTATGTTGGCATGTCTAAGTTCCTACTGAGTTGTGAGGAATGCTTGAAAGTCTTCTATTCTAATAAATATCTGTTTTTCCCCTGTAGGATACTATTCACTTCCAAGTCTTCATTTTTTCCCTTTTGGAAAACTTTATTCCAAGGTCTCCTTTCATTTCTAGTAGAGGCTGTCATGATCATGATTTTACGTGATCATGACTGTGATTCCTTGGTACTCGGACATTTCTTTCTGGATGCTTGCAGGACTTTTTTTTTTTTTGGTGGAAAGTCTGAATTTTGGCTATGACATTCCTGGAACTTTTATTTTGAGGTTCCTTTTAGGAGGAACATTTCAGATTCTTTATATTTTTATTCTGCCCTCTTCTAATATATCTATAAAGTTTTGATTTATGAAAAATGAAAATATAGTCTCTAGTTTTTTTGTTATAATTCCCAGGTAGTTCAATTTAAATTATATCTCCATAACTTGTTTTTCTAGTTAGTTATTTTTAATAGCAGATACCTTACGTTTTCTTCTAATTTTCTTCTTAAATTTCTTGCTTTGTCATGGAATCCCTGATATCCTTTAGGTTATTCTAATTTCTAAGGAATCCACTACTTGGATAAGGGTCACCACTTTCTGTTCTAAGCTTATTTGTTCTCTTTCCAATCTTTCCTGAACCTTTATCTTTTGCTTTCTTTTATGTAGCCTTTGTAGAAAATTTATTCTTTTCCTTTAAGTCTCTGCTTATAGTTGATACAGAGTTATTTTCTTTTAGATCTAATAGATCTTTAGATTGATTATAATCCTTTATAGTACTTTATTCCTTCCTTTACTTTGCTCATCTAACTAAGCTTAGCTCCAAATTGAGGCTTTGTGCCAAAACCAGGCTTCATTTTATACTGTGCTTTGGGGCAGAAAGGTTGGCCCTGTTTATTCTCTACCTTGGCTGCCTGGGATCTTTTACTGAGCTGCACCTACTAGGGATTAGGTCCCACTGTATCTTTAAGGTTCAGAGTGCTGGATTTTCATCTCAGAACAAAGTTCTAGGAGCTAAAATCTTATCACCATTTCTATTAAATGTCTACTGTATTAACAACTGCTCACTGAAATTACTGCTTACCATTTTTCAACTTGCATTAGCTTTCCCTAGACCTTTATAGTAACATAAATGATGGTTGTAAAGGACATCTTTGCAACTTGATCAGCAGGAAAAAGGAGGCCTAACTTATAAATAGCTACCTTCAAAGCTGAAGTCCTGTAACAAATTTGCTTTTGGCTTTTAAAGGTGGCACTTATGAGAGGTGAGCCTTTAAAAAGATGAATCAATTTGTGACTTTATCCAGGAAATAATCACCACTTCACTTTTTAAATAATTATATTAGAGCCACTCAGAGTCAAGCTAGGAGAAAAATGGCCCTGGATGAAATATTTTAAAACAGACCCTCTTCCTTTGCAGAGAACCTATAAATTTCATAACAAGTAATCTCAGTTGTAGAAAATGGTCCTCTGAGAATATCTAACCGTGTCTGACAAGTACTTTATAGAATATTATTTTTAAGTGCTTCAAGAAACAAATCAAACATTAATGTTCTATTCTTCTACTCTATGAATATCTTTTTATTTATGCTGTTTGTCCTATTAGAATATAAGCTCCTTGAAGGTAGGCACTCTTTTTCTGTTTTTACACCTTCTTTGTATCCTCAGTGCTTAGCAAAAATGCCAGGAATATAGTGGATGCTGAATACATGCTTGTGGTTTTGACTTGATTTCACAAAGTATAATGTTGTATCTTAGCACTGGGGTTCTTTTTTTTTTAAGATTCCAATACCTTTTAATTGCTCCATAATAAGGCAAGACTTTTGGTGGGCCGGGAACACAAGGTAGGGAGGGAGAGACCATCAATCAGCAGGCTTTGGGATTGTGGAGGAGACACTAATAATGAACAATTCTACATTTTATGAGTGAGATGGGATGAGGGCCATCGGGTCTGTTAAAGTTTCCTGGACTAAGAAGCACTGGGATTCTTAACTTTTCTTTGTCCATTATGGACCCTTTTGGCAGTCTGGTGAAGCCAGACTCAAAATAATATTTGTGGCCTACATTCATCATCAAAAGAAATATTAAATATCAATTAGAGCCTGGTAAAAATGACAATGTAATTTTTTTTTCCTACCTAAGTTTACAAATCCCCTGAAGTCTATCCATGAACTCCTTGGGAGTCCATGGGCCCCATCTCTGTCTTAAAAAATCATCATGGAAGCTATTTACTTATGAAATATAATGGATACATAGTCAAGAATGATACTTTCATTCTCTTTCATGTGCTAAAATTAAATACATAGCACTTTTTTATAGTAAAAAGAATGTCTTTCAACTTATAATACTTACTTTAATTATGTCTTTAAAATGCTAATACTGTATTTTTAAATGTCATATAACATTTTGAACAATAAAATTGATCTCTGTTTAATATTAATCTAATAGCTATATTACTAGTTTCAGTGCAAGTCTTCATTATAATTCCTATAAGTTTCTGCAGGGCCACGTAAGGTTGACAATTTCAAACACAGTGGCATCATAATATTGGCAGGTAATCCAATCAACCTGATCAAAAAAGGATAAATTGAATATTTGGTGGTCACAATAACCAAAAGTTCAATGTCTTAGTCATAGCAAATTGGAAAATACACATGCAAAGTAAAACAGAATGGAAATACATAATATTTTGCAACTTCCTCTCTTGTTATGCCCAGCACTCTTTTAGCCAAAACTATTGCCTTTCTCACCTCATTCTCCATATTCCATCATTCTTTTATCTTATTTTACATCTTCTCTTTCTCTCTACTTTCATCTTCCTCATCCTTTCCCCCTCATCTTCCTTTCTTCTAACTACTACTCTTCTTCCTCATTCCTCCCCTCTTTCTTGGATGAAGGCAAGGCAAAACCTAACAAGGGCCAGCATGGAGCAATTCCTGTGCTCAGGACATGAAAAGCCAAGATAAAATCAGCTCCAAGCCACCATGACCACTTAGTCCTCACTTGGCTTTAGTAATGCTCTCCTTACTCTATCTTAATGATCTTCAGCTAAGACTATATTATTACAGATAATATTCTGTTTGGAAAAGAAGGAGGTTTTACTATACAACCATCATGAAATAACATTAATTACCAAGATTCACATGCAGGGTTCTGTCACAGATACAACTCATCATTAATTTATTCATTAAACATTAATTTATTTTTCCTTGGGTAAGGGGTTGTACAAGGGCCAGGTGTTCTCTATTTCCTCAGTGATTTGATGGCTGAAAAGTTTTTAATTCACAGAATTTTGAAGTGCTCAATTTCCATATAGGTTGGTCCTCTTCAGGAAGAGATTAATTTCACAAAGCATAATGTTGTATCTTAGAGCATCATTATGAAAAATATTTACTTATACAATGCAATAAAAACACAGCCAAATTAAATGCAGAACACTCTAAGTGTTACAGCAAAGGATTATAATTCTTCAAACTTACAAATGTATGCTATTTAGTTATAGTGATAAGCTAATTGCAAAGATAGCATCCTCTATTCTGGTACTCGTTACAGCAAAGAAGTCTACACAATCAGTTCCCAACACCACTCCTCATTGTAACAACTCAATCCCAATCTAATATGGCAACAGTAGATATATGAGTAGCAGGCAACTGTAGGTATTCACAGTGTATGAAAGGCATGCTTGTGAAATGAGAGGCGTAACCCCCAAACCAGAGTGGCTACTGCGGCCTTTTTGGAAATGTGAGTGTGGGTCCTTCAGTATTTTCAAACTATATGGGAAGCAGCATGATAGAAAGAACACTGACTGACTCTAGGGTAAAAGACACTGGGTTTGAATCCCACCCATGATCCTTATGTGCAATAATATTTATGTGAAAAAATCTAAGAATCAATGTATTACCTGAAAACCACAACCAAGAAAAAGAGCCTAGACAATGCATTTTGAGAAATGATTAAAGGGAAAAAAAACCAACCACAGTGCCTTGGGAGTTAGCTATATTCAAGGAGCAGAAGGAGGAAAAAGAGCCTAGGGAAGGAGATAGAAAAGGAACAATCAGATATAGGAGAAGAAGCAAGATAGTACAGTGTCACAAAAGAATCTAAGAATAATGGAAGGAGCAGGGCTAACAGCATAGACTAGAGGGAGGAGGCAGACATAAGATTCCTTAAGATCAGAATTAGATGCAAACTAGGTTGACATCTTTCCTGATATTCAAAAACGATCATAGAAATAGTCATGATGTCATTGGTGGAGTCTTGACCAGAAGCCAAAGGAACTCAGGGAAAAAGAAAATCTTATTTTAAAATAATTTTTATTAAAAAAAATATGATAGTATATTCCAAGCCTACCAATGCTAATTGGCCAGAAGAAACATTTCTCCAAAGATCAGGATCAGAAAAGAAGCCTGAAGATTAAAGGGGATCCAGGGCATAAGGCACCTGGAAAGAATTAATTTTGTTTGTTGTTGATGTTTTTAACACTGTCATCCAGGCAAATAGTGCAGAAATTTTCTGCTTTACAACTGAGCTCTCCTGCCTCAAAAACAGGTGCAATGCTTTGAGAGAGCTCAGTCATTAGAAGGTTTGAACCTTAAATCCCCTTGCAGTATAGTAAAGCTTAGCTATGTTGGTGTTGTCTTGAACTGAGGGGCCATAGCTTTTGATAGAAGTGAAAGTTTCACATGCCATAGAGTCCAACCCCAGTATTTTACAGATGAGGACACTGAGGCTGAGGTTTACATATTATGCCCAAAATTCCCCCAAATTTCCACATGCCATTAGAATAGCAGAATCTGCAATCTACAGTGATGGTAGTGACTTGCCTAGGTTCACACAGACAGTAAATAACTGAGTCAAGATTTGAACTCTCAGGTTTTCCTGAGTCCACATCCAGTATGCTAACCAATGTTCTTTAGTTATTTAGTCCTCCCAAGTGTAGAGGGAATACTGAGATTATTCAAAAGTACAGACTGGGATACGATGTTCTCTTTAGTTCCAAGGTAATAGTAAGGCAGTATGACAGTAATCACAGCAAATCATAATTGTTCTGGAATGTCCCTACAAATATATATTAACAAAATTAAAAGATTAATGAGCTGAACATGCATTTTTAAAAATTAGAAAGCCAATAAATAAACAAGCCTAAAATAGAACAACAGGGAATTATATTAAAAATTAGAAGAGATAGATAAATTGAAAACCAAAAAAAAAACAACCCCACAGAAATCATAAAGAAAATGAATAGTTGATTCTTTGGAAAGACTAACAAAATTGATTTTTTAAAATCAGCTCATTAAGAAGAAGGGAGAAAATCAAATTAATAAAATAGCAAATGATCAAGGTGATATCACAACAAAACCAGAAGAAATTAAAAGAATATTCACACATATAATAACAATCACACATGTGCACAATTATGTGCTAATAAAACTGAGGCCACAAAAGAAATGGAGAAATACCATCAAGGTTATAAAATACTCAAATTATTAGAAGACCAGAAAAAGAAATAGATCTAGCTGTAGAGGAAATACCACACATATGTTTTCAGACTTTTTCAGTGTATTAATCAGATGTACCTTATTTTCCTTTTCTTTTCCTTTCTTCCTTCCTTCCTTCCTTCCTTCCTTATTTCCTTCCTTCTGTCCTTCCTTCCTTCCTTCCCTCTTTCCTTCCTTCCTTTTTTCTTTCCTTCCTTCCTTCCTTCCTCCCTCCCTCCCTGTCTGTCTTTCTGTCTGTCTGTCTCTCTCTCTCCCTCCCTCTATTTTCTTTAAAAAATACTGTTTGTTATATAGATGGTTCTCTGGGAAGGGCCAACAGAGGGATAATGGAGATAACTATATTGACGTAAAAAAACCGAAGACATCTATTTTTAAAAATCCTATCCATCCCAAGTAGCAATGCTATCCTTTTGCTGATTTTCTCTTTCTCTCAGTAAAGCTAATAGGCAAACAAACAAAACCAATTCTGTTGTCCTTAGCCAGGGGAATTTGATTTTTTAATTTTTATTAAAGGGGTCATCCCTTGACTCACTTCTTAAAGAGGCCTATTCATTCAATGGGTTTAACCTCACTCAAGGTGAGGACTTGAAAAGACCTTAGCTTAAAAGTAAGACCAGGGCCTCCCAGTGCATCCTGGGCCATCTCCAGTCATTCTGATGAACATCTGTCTATTCGACCCAGATGGCTCTGGAGGAGAAAGTGAGGCTGGTGACCTCGGACAGTCCTCCCTCACTCAAATCCAAGTCAATTGCAAATCATGCCATCATCTCCCTGATGTCATGGTCCTCTTGGAGAACAAAGGACAAAGCACAGGGGAATTTAAAGTCGGGAATAGCTCCTGAGAGCCAAATGCTAAATTTTCAGTGTGAGTGTTTACACCCCAGAAATCAGCAAACATTACAAATCAGGGCTGGATTTGTTGTTTTATTGGCTGCCTAGATTGAAGAGAGTGATGGAGAAAGTGTGGATGACAAAGATTAAACTTGTAAGTGTTGTGTGCACATTATTTTTTTTTCCTGGAGAGGCAGTTGTTTTAGCAGACTGCCGGCCCTAAAAATCACAATAATAGATAGTTTGTACTTAGTGACCCAAAGTGCTGTGTGTAGGTCACCTCATTTGATCTTCACAACAATACTGGGAGGTGGGTTTTGAGTCTGAGCAGGGTTAAATGACTTGTCCATGATTACTTCCTAATTCCAGGGCAGTTAGATGGTGCAGTGGATAGAGCGCCAGGGCTGGAATCAGGAAGACTCATCTTCCTGAGTTCAAATCTGGCCTCAGACACTTACTAGCTGTGTGATCCTGGGCAAGTCATTTAATCCTGTTTGCCTCAGTTTCCTCCTCTGTAAAATGAGCTGGAGAAGGAAATGGCAAACCACTCCAACGTGTCAGCCAAGAAAACCCCAAATGAGGTCACAAAGAGTCCAACACAACTGAACTGAACTAATTCCTAACTCCAGTTTACTCACTGTGCCACCCAGCTGCCAATCTCACAACATTCTAATTGTAGTTTTCAGTACTGTTATAAGATTAGGCCTGGTGGTCTTGAGCCCATCATGACAGTCTCCCTTTGACAGCTATAAGCTTAGAGAACATACTCATGGAAAAAGACTGAGAAGAATATTTTTCAAAGATTAGCACGGCTCTGTCTCCCAAATAATACTTTGTTACTGCTGTTTTTTTTCTTGATATTCAAACCACCAAAATAACATTTTTCTACCACCAGCAGGTTTTTTTCCAAAATTTTATTTTAGACTCCAACACCAAAACACAAATACAGCATAGAGAAATGAAACAAAAACATGTCATAAATTTAAATACAACATTAGACAGAAATAAAAACATGTCGTGTGCATACCAGAACATGAGAGGATTCAAAATATGTACAATGAATTTTCATTTCAATAAAGTCCAAGTGATAAATAATACTCGTTGCATTGAGAATTGTCCATCTTTTCTTTGCTTCCTTGTGAGTTTTCTTTTGTTCTCTGCTTTACACTTTTTTACTTTGTTCTTTTCTCCTTCCCCCTAAGCCCCCCACCCAAGAAGGCCACAATAAAATTTAGAGGTGTTTCTCTGTAGTTATAAATATAGACTATAATAAAGTTTAGATATGTTTCTCCATAACTATAGATATACACATACACATATACATATATACATACATGTATAGACAAATACTTTCCCAAACCTATTCTACTCCTGATCTTTGTTTTTAAGTATGTGTATATTTCTTGTTTCCTATCCCTCCTGCTTCCTCTACTTTTCTTTGACCCACTACCTTGCCCTCCTATGACTTCCCTACCTCCCTCCAAGGATCCTTCCCCTATCCTCCCATTCCCATAAATCTAAACACCCTTCTGTTTCCCTATTTACCTATTCCCTCGCCATTCCCTCTAAAGATCCCTCTCTTGTCCTCTCCTGCTCCTTCCTATGCCCCTCATGTTTTATTTCTTCTGAATTTAGAAGACTTTTATATGCTTTTAAATATATATACATATATTTATACACACACACA
>CM053596.1:76729520-76765873 GCA_028646575.1 Pseudocheirus occidentalis | reverse complement strand
GGGTTCTGATGTTCTTATATTATTTTTTTACTGGTAATGACAATGAAAACATTCAACAGCAATGCTACTCTAAAATTTAAGCTACTCTGAAATTTACTAGGAACACACTAGATACTAGTCATAAGTCGTGACTTGCCTCCCTCCTTCCAAGGATCCCTCCCCTATCCTCCCCTGTCCCGTTCCTATAAATCTAAACATCCTTCTTGAGCCCCCTATAACCTACTCCCTCATCCTCCCCTCTAGAGATCCGTCTCTTATGCTCCCATCACTACCCTAGTTTTGAGCTAGTCTGCTTGTCCTATGCTGGAGAGAGACCCCATCTCCATGTGGGCTACTTCACAATCCCTGCAGACAGAGATCACTGCAGAAATCCTCTATGTTCTGCAGGAACCCAGTGAAAAAATTGTCACCTACTATAGTTTGGTTTGTCACCTGAGAGTCAAGGAGTGACACTTAACTATGGGATTAGCTCTACTGGAGCTCCCTGCTTCTGTCAAAGGTCCGTTTTCTAGAATTTCATATCAATCACTTTTTTGTCTCTAGTTGTTCACATGTTGTCTTCACCATTCAGTTGTGAGCTCCTTGAGGGCAGGGACTGTTTCCCCAGCACTCAGCACAGTGCTTGGCACATAGAATGCTAAATAAATGTTTATTGCCTGAGTCACTCATCTAATTGAACAAGGGTTCTGATGTTCCTACTTTATTATTTTTTTTAGTGGTAATAACGAAAACATTCAACAGCAATGCTACTCTAAAATTTAAGCTGTTACTAGGAACACACTAGATACATTAAGCACTTGATATTTTTGAGCGGCAACAGGAAGTTAACAAAACACCAGCACCAGGTTCTAGAGTCTTTCTAGTTCAGAGACAACTACCCTCCCGCTTTTGTCGGTCCATTTGTTTTCGACTAGAAACCAGGGAGCCAATTCATCAAGGGCCCGGCCGCACCAGAATCCTGCTTGTATTATTCACCGGGGTGCCTATGTTCCTGCCTCTGCGCCCTGTTGGCAGACCCTGAGGAGTCTCGATCACCGCCGCTGTGGAAGGTTCTGCGGGGGCTACCGGGTTGCCATTCTGGAGCTCGGGAGCTGCAGACGCATGAGGGTATATAATGGGTACTTCCCAAGGAGAGTGGGGAGGGGAAGCTGAGCCGACGGCCAGAATGGACTAGGGCCCCAGGAGCTCTCTAGGGAAACAAAAGGGCTGGGAGCGCGTGTCCTGCACTTCCTGGCTGGGCAGGTCAGATGTAGCCAACCTCCGCCCCTCTCACCCCCCAACCATCCCCATCCTCAGGTCTGGGGTTGCTTTGCTGCTGCTGCTGCTGCTCTCCACTCCTGCCCCTACTCCTTGCTTCTCTGCAAGGGTCTCCTACCCCAGCTAGCCCTGCCGGGGTGAGTCCACTCCCAGCCTGAGCCTGGCACCTAAGCGCTCTTCTAGACTCCGCCTTCTTGTCTGTCTGGACCCCCAAAGGGCATCACTAGGGTTGGTGGTTTTTTTTGTTTGTTTTGTTTTGTTTTTTAAAGAAAGTAGTACTTGGTGTATTGGGGGTGGTCCCCTAGAATCGTGATGCAAAAATCTTCCTAAACAGCCTTGAGCGTTCAAGGTGGTCACTTCAACTCTATAAGCCCACTTTGAGAAGTGAGGTGCATACAGCCTTCCACGCACACAAGCGAACCCTAAGCCCTTCATTTAGTGTTTATTTGCATTCGCAATTTTATACTTACCTAGAAGCATATAGTACTATATAGGGAAGAGCATATAGTAGAATGGTAAGAGTTAGGGTTTTTTCCTTCTAAAAATAAAGCTCAGTGATAAGAGAAAGGATTTAAAGACTGAGGCAAGAGTGGGTCATTTAGCCTTAAGAAGTGAAAACTTAGTGTACAATAAGTGTCTTCAAATATTTGCAGAATTGCCTTGTTGAAAAGGGATTAAATTTATTCTACCTAATTCTCACTGGGTAGAATTAGCAAATATTGGGAAAAGTTATGGGGAGCAAATACTCACTCAATCAGTATAAAGAAATTTGGAACCACTTGATTTGTGAATACTGCCTAGTGTGAGGGGGTGATGAGTGTCACTGAGGATGTTAAGAACCAACTGCCCTGGGATTATATAAAGAGGCTTCCTTCATTGGGTGAGATGTTGAACTCATGATTCTTGAAGGCCCTTCCGAATCTAGATTCTGTGATTCTAAGTCCCATATGCCCTCTTTCTGAGAGTGCAGAGTGTTCCATTTGAAAGCTCAAAGTAAGTGTTAGAGACAGTAATGGACATTTCTCTCTGATTATTCTGATTATTTCCTAGAATTAGATCTATTGCTGCTTACCCCTGGAAAACCTAAACAATTTAGTAATCTTAATATGATGACTCCCCACCCCCCCCAAAAAAATCAAAGGTTATCACCGACGATGTAGCCCGTGATCATTGTTTATCGGTAAGTTTGACTCAAAATAAATGATGGCAAAGGAAACAAAATGAATTTTTAAAACGTAAGAATGAGGGAGATCTAAGAATAGAATTTTAAATAACTTGATGTTCATTCCTTCAGTTGCCTAAACTTTACTAAATCAAAGATGAAACTCTTTGGGATGGAATCTTTTTAAAAAGATCTTAAATAGGAAAATTCTACTGGTTGGCTAACTAATCCTTAAAAAAAATGTATATATATTCACACATAATGTATATATACACACATATGCACACATATACAATATATACATGTGTATGTGCATACACACTGTGCATGTGCATGTTTATATGTGTACATATACACACATGTATGTTCCCAGCTAGTTTCTCTCAGTTTATTGAACATCACTTCCCTTTGTACATCCTATATTCTAGCCAAAGGACCCTATTGAACTTGGGTTTCTGAACTTGGGTTTCTATCTCCCATGTCTGTTCCTCTGTAGAGGCTTTGTATACCAGTGCCTGAATTGCCCCTTCTCCTCCTCAACCTGTTAGAATCCTGTGGGCTCAATTTATGTGCCCTGTCTCAAGAAATATCATTCCTGATCTACTTATTCATACTCTGTCTTTCCTTAAGTTATCATGTACATATACTTGACCTGTTCATACATTATTTTTCACCAGTAGATCCTCAAAAAGACAAGAGCTGCTTTTCAGTTTATATATTCCAAGCACCTAGCATATTGCTTTATGCATAGTAGGTTTTCAATAAATATTTGTTGGATTGGGACTGGGAGCTCCCTATGCCTGTGAGATCACAGGGACAGTCCCTAGCAGTATCCCAAAATTCTAATAGAAAATAGATCACATGAAATAAAAAAAATTCAGTGAAAAAAATGAAAACTTATATTTGCATTTCACAACTTTTTTTCCTGTTATATTTAAAGCTTCTGTAGCATTTTTCTTCCAAACGATTCAATGTCCTTCATAAAAGGGATCATTTTGTTGCTGTTCAGTTGTGTCAGAATCTTTGTGACCCCATTTGAGGTTTTCTTGTCAAAGATACTGGAGAGGTTTGCTTGTTTCCTTTTCCAGCTCATTTTGTATATGAGGAAACTGGTCACATTTGAACTCAGGTCATCTTGCCTGGCGATTTATCCACTGTACCACTTAGCTGCCCAAGAGGGATCATAGTTTCCTATTATTTATTTCTTTAAAAAAATTAATCTGAATGATGTTGGTCCTTATATTTGTTGTTGTTGTGTTTTGGTTTTTTTTTTGATACAGTGTAAGATTTGGGAGACTAACTTATGAAAGGTAACTTTCATCACGGTCAGCTACTGGTTCATTATGAATGACTACACAGTACTGAAGGTGATTGGGGAGGGCTCTTTTGGCCGGGCTCTTTTAGTCCAACAAGAAAGCAGCCAGCAGAAGTATGCCATGAAGAAAATAAGGCTTCCCAAGGTAACTATTTAAGAAATTAACTATCAGTGTATCATCAGATTTGGAAGCACGTATTATCCCTAGGCTTATGTTGAAGCATATTTATAGGAGCAGAATGAGTTTATATATGCTGTTTCTTTAAAATGATGAGTCACCATCCAGGATGGTTACAATGCACCACCAGTGAAGAGACCACCATTGTTGATTTGCTGAGTGTGCCCACTTGTGACCAAATGAAATTTCAGCCATAGTAGAATGATTAGATTAGAACCCAAGAATTCCCTGATGATAGTGAAAGTGCTTAGGGAACAGAAGGTATGCTGTATGAACGTGACCTGCTGTCAGCTTCCTCATCATTATGTTGGAAAGTTAAGTGAAGGATCAATATACCTGTACAGGTGGTACCTGGTCAGACAGAGAAAACGTAAGGGAGGCAGCATGGTAAGTACTTTTAGCTTTGTGACCATGGACAAGTCACTTAACTTTTGTGAGCCTCAGTTTCATCATCTGTAAAATGTAAAATGTAAAAAATAAAATAATAGCACTTATCTTCCCAGGATGGTCATGAAGGTCACACCTTTTTATTTTTATTTTTTTAGAGGGGGGAAGGTAAGGCAATTGGGGTTAAGTGACTTGCCCAAGGTCACACAGCTAGTAAGTGTGTCAAGTGTCTGAACCTGCATTTGAACTCAGGTCCTCCTGACTCCAGGGCCAGTGCTGTATTCACTGTGCCATTAGCCGCCTCTGTTGTGAGGGTTAATTGTGATAATTGTGTTTTAGACCTAGAACTGCAGTAAGACATTTGGGACACCTCTATCTATGAAGTGCTTTGCAAACCTTGAAGAACTATATAAATTCTAGATATTATTATGATGATGATGATCATTTTATGTCCTTACCCAGTCTTTTTGAACTCAGGCTATTCAAAGTTACTTTACATTTTTCTGAAAACAGCCTGGTTGGCTGTTGCAGGGAGATTCCCAGGGGTATAGTGTGATGGGTGAATCATGTCTAAAGTGCACAATTTGCTCCCAAACTTGGAGTCAGATTATGAGGCTGCATGGTATAACTGAAAAGAGGACTGGTTCTGGAGCTGGAAAACCTGGGTTCTAGTCCTGCCTTGTATACTTGTTCAGCAGTGACCTTGTGTAACTTACTTGACCTCCCTGGGCCTCAGGATCTCATATAAAAATGAAGGGTTTATACTTGTCTCTTCCAGCTTTAGGGCTGTGACCTATGAGCCCTTTAAGTTGCTGCTCTGACTCTTGCTAGGTATGTGACCAAGGACAGGTCATTTAGTCTCAGCCTGTGCCCTCACCTGTAAAACTGGGATAATAATATTTGTACAACCTACCTCATGGTGTTTTTGTGAGGAAAGAGCTTTTTATATTGTGAAACAATATAAATGTCAATTGTAATTTTATTATGCAGGTCACTGAGCACCTACTATATTAAATTCATAAGAGACCAAATGAGTGGATTAACTAGCTAAAGAATATAAATGTGTTATATAAGCACTGTCCTAGGACAAAGAGCATTGACTATGATGTTGAGAGACCTAGGTTTCCAATCCTTGCAATGATATTTATGAACTATAATGATGCAGTGAATAGAGCACTGGCCCTGGAGTCAGGAGGACCTGAGTTCAAATGTGGCCTCAGACACCTAACACTTGATAGCCGTATGACCTTGGGCAAGTCACTTAACCCCAATTGCCCTGTCTTCCCCCCTCAAAAAGCCAAAAAAAAAAGAAGATAGTTATAGTTAGATTACCTAATTTAATACAGTTTTTGTACTTTATAATTATGAATTATCATTACTGAACATTTTATGAATGAATTAATAGAATTTAAAGTTTTAAAACTTGAAATTGTAAAATTATTTTTTTCCAGTCTCTTTCTGATGTAAAGAACTCTAGGAAGGAGGCCATTCTATTGGCTAAAATGAAACATCCCAATATTGTTGCCTTTAAGGAGTCATTTGAAGGTAAATATTCATTTATTTAATTCTTACATAGTAGCGTCCACATTTCCAAATATTGTTGTTTATGGAATAATTAACAAATGAATCCTAAATTTTTCCAAGCTGATGGACACCTGTATATCGTGATGGAATATTGTGATGAAGGTGATCTCATGCAAAAGATTAAACATCAGAGAGGAAAATTATTCCCTGAGGATGTGGTAAGAGATCCACTTTCTTAAACATCTCCTTTACAGTTCACTTGGCCTCCCTTTATCCTGTGGTTTCACTGATTAGATTCCAGTTCCCTGAGAATAGCCAGGACCTGTATTGTAAGTGTTCTTTGCACACCAAAATCTAGCACAGTGCCTTACGCATAGCGGGTGCTTAATAAATGCTTAGATTTATTTGAATTAATTAAATTTTCATAGAACAATAGATTTAGAGATCATCTAGTCCAACACCCTCATTTTACAGTTGAGGAAACTGAGGCTGAGAGTGATTAATTGACTTGCCCAGGCTTACACAGTCAGTAATTATGAGGCAGGATTTGAACTCAGCTCGTCCTGACTTGAAGTCCAGTGCCCCATCCACTAAATTATCCATGATACCTCCTCCTTTTCTTAAAAATTTATAAAATTTGGCATGTTAAAAGTGAAGTAGAGGCAGCTAGGTGGTGCAGTGAATAATGCACCACTTCTGGAGTCAGGAGAACCTGAGTTCAAATGCAGCCTCGGACACTTAACATTTACTGGCTGTGTGACCTTGGGCAAGTCATGAATCCCAATTGTCTTGCCTTCCCCCCTCCAAAAAACAAAATAAAGCAAAAGTAAAGTAGTTGGCATTAGTGGATGACCTGAAAAGATTTTAGAAGGACTGATATATATGTACACATTTTTGTTCAGAAAATATTAGCAAGTATAATTTATATAAATTTGAAAACCTGATGAAGACAGCAGTGTTTCAAAATTATCACTAGGGTATGTCACATAGAGTCTTAAAAACATCCCTTGTTTTGTGTTTTAAAGTAAACATTTTAATGTTATTTTGCTGGCAGATTGAAACAGGAGGCCAGACATTTTGGTGTATAGTGGTATCCATTCCCAGGCTTCCTCTTGCTCATTTTATAAACCCTAGTGTTCTGTGCACTTAACTTTGAATTTGACACTGGGTAAATGCTCTTAACAGTTTGTACTTACTGTCTTTTTGCTTATACTACTTATGGAAAAATGTATACTTAATTATTTTATTTTAAAAAGTAGTTTAGAAAATTATATTTTGATACATAGGGCTTAGCTTGGTTAGTGATGTGAGTAGTAACAAGGAATGTTTCTCTTTTAGGAAAATGCTGTGTTAGTAGTGTGGAGGATGATGATATGGATTCAGTGAGCTTTGATAAATGAAACTCAAAAGAATAAAAGTTCAATTCAGTTTATATTTGTCATATGAATATTGGGGGTTTTTGTGTTTATTGGATTATTATTTATATTATATTTTTAAAATTTTATTATAACAGTGCTATTATTATTTTAGTGTTTAATGGATTATTTAGTGGGGTTTTTTTCTACCTGGAAATGTTTTTTTTTTTGACAAAAAGCATTTTTATTTTGACATCTGAATAAGTGTTGACTTCTCAGGACATGGTGGCCTTTGGCATCTTTTCCAACTTATTCATCAGCTTGTTGCTCTGTGCCTTTCTCAGAAACATAGATGCCATCCAGAAATTTTCCAATATCCTTGTTTTTGACTGTGGTGGCCTGTTGGATCAGGGCAGCTGAGTTTGAAACAAGTTCAATATCATTTCCTTCAAGAATTAACTCATCTTTCTGGGCTTGAGAAACAGCACAAGCAACATCTGATCTCATGCGCACTCTTCGGATATATTTTTTACGCAAGAAATTTCTGATTTCAACAAGTGAGCCATTTTCTTGAATAATAACACTGATGGGGAAGTGAGCATACACAGACCTCATCTTGTAATGAAAACCCAGGGTAACACGTTTGATCATGTTTTGTTCATGGCTACAGATTGTGTGCACGGTTGCAAGTTCTTTTCTATTTCCCCATCACTTGTCTACCAGGAGCCTTTTTTTCTTCTTACCAAAGAGACTGAGCTCAACACTGACATGGTTGAAATCCCTACGGAGGATTCCTCTGGCCCCCTTCACAATAACTGTCTGACCCTTAAGAGAGATATCAACATTTTCTGGAATGTCGACTATCTGGTTGCTTAGAATAGTCTTCATTCTGGTAGTGAACCGGCCAAAGAGCTCTACCTGGAAATGTTAATCTCTTTGGGTAGCTTGGGGACAGTATATAATTTATTTTTACAATATAGGGCTAGGGCACTCTAATGTAGGAGGTTTTATAATATATCTTTTTTTGGGGGGGGGAAAGGCAGAGCAATTGGGGGTTAAGTGACTTGCCCAAGGTCACTCAGCTAGTAAGTGTTAAGTGCCTGAGACTGGATTTGATCTCTGGTCCTTCTGACTCCAGGGCTGGTGCTCTATTCACTGCACCACCTCGCTACCCCTCTAAGTCTTTATAATATGAAAAAAATGCTAATCTCAAGAAACAGGTGATGGAAATGATCATTAAACTCCCCAAATAGCAACGAAACTATTTTTATTGCATTTAAGCTTTGCATTTCATATTATTGCATTATGGTTTATATTTATGTGAATGCTAATACCAAATATACATCTCAAAATTACTTGGATTTGGTTTCATTTCAAGCAAATGTCTTGAAATGAAACAGTGATCGTCATCGCATGTAAAATAATTGCCTATGAGTTTGGCTTTTTTATCCCATGTCTCAATTTTTAATGGATGGATTATTAAGTTTTCTGACATATGGTGATGGCAAAGCACTGCGGCATACTAGCGAAAAAAGCATTGACTTTGTGGATGTGAGGTTTGTGTTCAAATCTTGCTTCTGGAATTACCTGTGTGACCTTGGGCAGATCTCTTAACCTCCCTGAGCATCAGTTCTCTTTTCTGCAAAATGAAGACTTGGACTCGATAGCCTCTGAGGTTCCTTCTAGCATCTAGATCTGTTACCCTATATTGATGATGGTGGTGGTGGTGTTGAGGATGATAATGATGATGAAATGATAATGATGGTGATGATGAGATGATGGTGATGAGATGATGATGATGATGGTATTGAAGATGATGATGATGTAATGATTAGATGACATGATGATCATGAGATTAAATGAGATGATGATAATGATGGTGTTGATGATGACGGTGTTGAGGATAATGATGATGTAATGATTATGGTGATGACATGATGATCATGAGATTCGATGAGATGATGATAATGATGATGATGATGACATGATAATGATGGTGATGATGACGGTGTTGATGATAATGATGATGTAATGATTATGGTGATGACTTGTGATGAGATTTGATGAGATAATGATGGTGATGATATGATGATGATGAGATGATGATAATGACATGATAATGATGGTGTTGATGATAATGATGATGTAATGATTATGGTGATGACTTGTGATGAGATTTGATGAGATAATGATAGTGATGATATGATGATGATGAGATGATAATGACATGATAATGATGGTGATGATGACGGTGTTGAGGATAATGATGTAATGATTATGGTGATGACATGATGATCATGAGATTCGATGAGATGATGATAATGACATGATAATGATGGTGTTGATGATAATGATGATGTAATGATTATGGTGATGACATGATGATCATGAGATTTGATGAGATGATGATAATGACATGATAATGATGGGTTGATGATAATGATGATGTAATGATTATGGTGATGACTTGTGATGAGATTTGATGAGATGATGATAGTGATGAAGTGATGATGATGATGAGATGATGATAAAGACACGATAATGATGGTGATGACAATGGTGATATCTGGTTCTCTGATTTCATTGGTGGAAGAAATTCCCTTATTGATGGAGATCAGTGTCTATTCTGCCCTTGTAGCCCTCCTCGATTGCCCTGGGGTTACAGCCAGTATGTGGGTCTGGAAGCCCTTTTTTTTTTTGCTTTTTAGATGCGGGGAGGCAAGGCAGTAGGGGTTAAGTCACTCGCCCAAGGTCAGATGGCTAGTAAGTGTTGTGTCTGAGGCTGGATTTGAACTCAGGCCCTCTTGACTCCAGGGGTGGTGCTCTATTCACTGCACCACCTACCCGCCCCAGGAAGCCCTCTTTTTCTGTCCCTGAAGTCAGCTCTCTGCCTCATCATGCCTATTCCCATATTTATATTTTTTTGCAGTGTTTTAATGTACTCAAGATCTGAAAATACAAAAATCCTTAAGAAAAAGTACTCCATGAACCAGATTTTAAATATCTTTTCCTCGCAGATACTTCAGTGGTTTACACAGATGTGCCTAGGAGTGAATCACATTCATAGAAAAAGGGTGTTACATAGAGATATCAAGTCCAAGGTGAGTGGTTTTTTTTAAACTAAAATTTTTTTTTAGTGTTTTTTTTTCTACTTGGAAATATTAGCTTCTTTGGGCAGCTTGGGGACAGTATATCATTTATTTTAACAAATATCTGCCTGCTTACAGATGAACTTGGAGTAAACATTTTAGTTGAGCACGTCATTCATTAAAACAGTAACAGTTCCTTGTACTGGTATGCTATTTTTAACTTTCCAAAGTGTTTTCCCATCTTCCACCTCAATTTATTCACAAAACTTCAGTGTGAGGTAGGCAGGGCAATAGAAAGCATTATCTCAGCTGAGACAAAGAGGTGTCTTACCTGGACATTGGTCTTCCAGCAACCTCAGGGATTCTAAACAAAGACCCTTATATTCTGCTCTGTAGATGAGAGCTTGCTTAGTCTGTAGATTCTTAATTTATGTACAGTATTATCAAGGTTGATTGGGTTTTTCTAGCTCATAGCAGATTAAAAGTAGCAAATTAGAAGAGGGAGCTTCTTTATATAATAGTCTATAATAGCTATTACTGATAAGAACATTAATGAAGGCCATGGAGTAATAAGATCTAATTAGGGTGAGGACAAATAGTTCTCTGAACCTCTGGGCATGTAATTATAGGAAATTTTAAAAAATGTTTTTGATATTTTTGATATTTATAATAATAGACCAGAATAATCATTTTTCAGTTACATTCTGGATATAGTGGTATATCACTTAATGTACACTTTGGGAGCAAAGTCACATTGTTCACTTTGTCACCTGGGTAAAACAAAGGCAGCAGAGACACTTTTGTGTACCTGGGTAGCACACTGGATAGAGTGCCAGGCTTGGAGTCAGGAAGACCTGAGTTCAAATCCAGCCACAGACACAAGTCACTTAATACTGTTTGCCTCAGTTTCCTTGTCTATAAAATGAGATGAAGAAGGAAAGGGCAAACCCATTCAGTATCTCTGCCAAAAAAAACCCAAGTGGGACCATGAAGAATTGGACACAACCGAATGACAAGCAGCTATGTGACAAAAAATACCTCAGTGTACACCTTCTTGACCTTGCCCTATTGAAAGTAAATTGAGCTGAGTCTGGTGGTTTCTCAGCTATAAGGGAGGCTGAGGCTGCTGGATGTCTAGAGCTCAGGAGCTCTGAGCTGCAGCGGGCTAAACACTAAGTTTGGAATTGATATAGTGAACCATGGGGAGCAGGGAGACCACTAGGCTACCTAAAGAGGGGCAAACAGCCATAGGTCAGAACTGGAGCAAGGCAGAGTTCCTGTGCTGATTGGAATGAGATTAGGATTATGAGTGTTCCCTGTACTTCCAGCTTGGGCAAGATAGGGAGACCCAGGGTGAAAAGGAGGGAGGGAAAGATGGAAGAAAATAAAGGAAGAAGAGAGGAAGGAAAGAAGGGAGAGGTGGAAGGGCAGAAAGGAGGAAGGGAGGGATGATAGGAAGAAAAGGGAAGAACAGAGGGAAAGGAAATGAAGGGAGGAAGGAGTAAAAAAGGAAAAAGGGAAAGGGGAAGAAAAGGAAAAAAGGAGAAAAGGGGGAGGGAAGGATAGAAAGAAGAAAAGGAAGGAAGAACAGAGGGAAGGAAAGGAAGAAAGAAGGGAGGAAGCAAGAAAGGAAGAAAACTGAACAATGCTTTGGCACAAATATCGGTCTGTCCTCTCCTCTTCAGCCTTTCCTTCCTGTAAACTTTTCCCACCTCAGAGATGACCTGTTCCCATTTCAGGTGTTCATTGCTCTCCTGCCCAATCACTGCTTCTCCCCATCAAAGAGCAAGAATAATAGTACTTGGCAACATAATTTGCCCCTCATGTCAATCTTTTGAGGTCAGCAGAGCAGAAGTTAACATCACCTTTTTGTAGATGGAGAAACTGCAGTTCACAGATTATGTGACTGTTTCCATATCACACAGCAACCAAATAGGACGGCCAAAACTAATCAGTCAGTTAATAAAAATTCATTAAGTGCCTAATAAGTGCTAGGCACTGTGCTGGCTGCTGGGGATGCAAAGAAAGGCAAAAAACAGTCCATGCCTGCCCTCAAGGAGCTCCCGATCTAATGATAATAATTAGAATCCAGGTGTTCTGACTCATTGACTCACTCACGCTGTATTTATTTTTACTACTGCTGCCTTTATCTGATGTTCTAGAAACAAACCATTCCTCACCTGTTGCTGCTGTGGATATGGCTTCCTGAGGAATAGGAGAACCAGGAGAAAGCTCAGCTGGTGAAATTCAGGCAGGCATCCCTAAGCCGGCTTGGACCACAGCTTTCCTTTTCACATCCTCGTCCACTTCAGCTGTCTGCTACAGAGTTCTCTATGAGCTCCAGAGCAGCTTAAGCCAGAACCTCACATGGACTTAGAAACCTATGCATACTGCCCCATTTCCCTGCCCCCAACACTCATTATCCATAAATGTTTATGGAGAGAAAGACCCAGCCTTGAACACTTCCAGCCTATCCCTTCTAGCCTCAACTGGTTTATTCCTGGATAGGCCCTACTTATACTTGCCTTGTGTCTGTTCTTAAGATAAGCCAGTCACCTTACTTCTGCTTGGGTCCCCTAAATACCTGAACAAATATTCTGATGCCACTATTCTCTACTTAGTTCGTCTCTTTCCTACAACACCAGTGCTGTGGAGGAGGAACCTGGGATATACAGGAAAGAGGATTGGACTTTGTGTTAAATCCCAGTTTGGATGCATATTAGCAAGATTTGTTGTTTGGTTACATTCATGACCCCATTTGGAGTTTTCTTGACAAAGATACTACAGTGGTTTGCCATTTCCTTCTCCAGCTCATTTTACATATGGGGAAACTGAGGCAAATGTTAAGTGACTTGCCCAGGGTCATGAAGCTAGTAACAGGCCAGATTTGAACTCACAAAAATAAATCTTCTGGACTCCAGGGCTGGCCCTCTATCCACTGTGCCACCTAGCTGCCCTACATAAGAAAACACAGTGACAGGACGAATTCGACCTAAAAGTAAAGACAGCCCTGAGTTTTAGGTATCAGATTGCTTGCCATTCACCAGGAGTAGTTCTGTATAAATGCTGTATAGACCTTTGAGGTCTGTAAAGCCCCCTACGTGTCATCTCATTTGATCCGCCCAAACACCTTGTGAGGTATTATCCTTATTTTCCAGGAGGGAGAATTGAGGCCAAGAGGTCAAATATCTAGGGAACTAAGCCTAATTTATAAGAATAAGAGTCATTTTCCATTTGATAAATGATCAAAGGATGTGAACAGGCAGTTTTCAGAAGAAGAAATCAAAGCGATCAACAGTCATGAAAAAATACTCTTAAAATACAAATTTTAAAACCTCTGAGGTACCACCTCACACCTGTCACATTGGCTAAAGAAATTAGTTTTGAAAATACCCAAAATGCGGAGCTAGAAAAGACTTCCTGTTCCTATCCTGCTGTTACTGCCCCATTTTACTCTACAGGAATTTTAGCGTCTCTTACATCAGGTTTTTCCAACTTGAAGCCTTACCTGGTAGGTCTGTCTTGCCTGAAAACCTTGCTTGATAAGTAAATTAATCAGGGTGATACCGCTGCATTCCCATCTCCCAACCATCCTATACCCTACTAACCCCACAGTCCTTGCCAGGATTCGTCTGTTACTCCCAATTCCCTGCTGTGCACAGAGGTGTTACTGTTACCAACTGGTATTGTCTCTATTATTGGAGACTCAACATCTCTCAGAAGTGGAAATTAATCCTCTTCTTGCAATGGTTGAAGACTCTTTTCTCATGATGAACAATAGGGCATTTGTTAAAGAGATCTGATTTTCTTTTTCTTTTGGTAATGCAGAATGTCTTCCTCACCCAAAATGGACATATAAAATTGGGAGATTTTGGTTCTGCCCGACTTCTCTCCACGTATGTAGTTCTCTTCTTTGGTAGATTCCGTGATCAAAGCATCTGCCATTCAGTAACAATCTGAAAAACATTCTCTTTCATTGTTCCTTCAGGCCTATGGCATTTGCTTGTACATATGTGGGAACACCTTATTATGTACCTCCAGAAATCTGGGAGAATATGCCTTATAACAATAAAAGGTATGTGATTCATCCCTCTGATGAAAAGATAAAGCTCTTCTAGACAACGGCTTCTTCACCCTTTTGGCAGCCTGGTGAAGCCTGTGGGCTCCTTATCAGATCTATGTTTTTAATTGCATAAAAAAATACATAGTTATTCTTTCCACAGGGGCACAGTGCTCCCACTACCTAAAAGATCTGTGTAAAAATATTTGGCTCTCCTTTCATACCAGGAATTGGAAACTGAAGGGGTGCCCATCACCTGGGAATGGCTGAAGAAGTTGTGGTATATGATTATGATACAGTGCTATTGTGCATACTGTTGTAAGAAATGACAAAGGGGATGGTTCCAGAAAAACCTAGGAAGACTTATATGAACTGATACAAAGTGAAATGAACAGAATCTGGAGAATAGTATATATACCTAGTAACAACAATAGTGTAATGATGATCAACTGTAAAAGACAGCCACTTTTCACAATAAAATGATCCATGACAATTCCAAAGGACTCTTGATAAAAAGTACTGTGTTTACCTTTAGACCTTATGCACTCCAAATATAGATTGAAATATATTTTTTCACTTTATTTTTCTTGCTTTTTTTCTTGCAACACAGCTAATGTGGAAATATGTTTTACATTACTTCATATGTACAATTGGTATTATATTTCTTGCCTTTTTAATGGATAGGGGAGGGAATAGAGCAAAGGAAAGAATTTGAAAACGAAAATTAAAAATTAAAAACAGAAAACAAGAGAACTTATTCCCTCCTCTAGAGGAAAGTTACTAACATGGTAAGAAATTAGAAACCACATTATATAAACAGTTGGTTGATGGAACTGGGGATTCTTAAAATTTGAGACCTGGGGGAGATCCCAAATGGCATGTGAGCAATCATCAAATATTTGAAAGGTTTTCTAAAGAAAGTAGATTTCTTTTGGATTGCTACAAAGACCATATAGAACTAGAACCAGCAAGTGTAAGTTATGGGGACATAACATATATTTAAGCTCAGTATGGGAGCTTCTTAAAAGTCAGAGCTTTTTGGCAGTAGAATAGCCTACTTTAAAAATTAGTGAGCTTTCTCCTATTACGTGTGTTTAATCACCATTCTGGGATATTGTAGGGAAGACTCTTATTTTGTGCTGAACTAGGTGAACATAAAGATCTCTTCCAATTTTTAAGGGTATTTGAATCTGAAATTTCTCAAATGTTCCACTTTAGGATAAATACCACCCAAGTGACATCTGAATAAGGCCCTTCTTGATAGGGGCCAGTCTGAGACTCAGCATGAATCAGTATGAGTTTTCAGATGACACCAGTTAACAATATTCAATTAAATTTAAATTTCATGAGCAGTCATCTTTTAAAAATCATACTGTGTTATGGAAATGCTTGTTTCATTCCATAAATTAAAAAGAAAATAAAATTTTAAAGTTAATTGCCTTAATAATAATAATAAGTATCTGTTCATCTATAAGATGGATTAAAAAAACCTTTCTGTTTTTGAATAACCTTAATTTAAATGATTGATTGGCAACTTTATTTAATTTTTTTATGTTTCAGTGACATATGGTCCTTGGGATGCATTTTGTATGAACTCTGTACCCTCAAACATCCAGTAAGTATGCCATACAAAATAAAACCTTCAAACCATTGTTAATTGGTCTTTGCTCTGCTTAGGTTTTAAGGAATATGCTAAATTATAATAGGAAGTTTGGTTCCTTAGATAATTAGATTAGGAATACTTGCATGTATTTTTATGACTCTGAACTTTTACTTAAAGATTGTTAGCAGAGAACAGAGGAAATGTTCATTTAATCATCCTTTTTAGTTCTAAAAAAATACCTTTTATCTTTTTAGTCTCTTCTCTGATTGAAAGGTCATTGAGGAAAGGATTTTCTCTTGTAATGATATCTTTTCAGTGTGTACAGTTACAAACATGTTTATTATTTCTAATAATTTCTAATCAGTCATCCAACATTTATTAAGCACTTAATATATGTCATTCACTGGGGATAAAAGAAAGGGAAAAAGATGTAGGAAATGGTTGTGATTTTACTGAGATTGACAAAATGAGGTTAGGTAATTTTTAAAA
Source organism: Pseudocheirus occidentalis (assembly GCA_028646575.1). NCBI lineage: Eukaryota > Metazoa > Chordata > Mammalia > Diprotodontia > Pseudocheiridae > Pseudocheirus > Pseudocheirus occidentalis. The sequence continues at coordinate 76,749,454 of CM053596.1, read as the reverse complement.
TTACCCCTCTTTATTTAGGCCAATGGTTCTCAGAGTTTTTGGATTCTAGGACCCCTTTGTACTCTTAAAAATTATTGAGGATCTCCCAAAGAGCTTTGGTTTTCATGGAATTTATCTACCAACATTTACTGCATTGGATATTAAAGCATCTTATTATTATTGTGAAAATAGTTTTGAGTTGGGGACCTCCAGAAATGGTCTCACAGACATCCTCCCCCCCAGGGGTCCTCAGACCACATTTTGAGAACCTTTGGGTTAGACTGTAGTGCTGAAAAAGCTGGTTCATACATTTATTACTATGTATTTAGCAAATATGTAGCAAATACAGCCTATGCACCAGATACTAGGTTAGATACAAGTCACATGGTCCTTATTTTAGGGGGTTTACAGTCTAGTAAGAATGCTACACCTGTACACATTTAACCATAATAAATGTAAAAGTGTAATAGTGAAGATAAAAAGTAGCATATAGGAGGGAGAAAATGCTTTGATACAGCAAGGCTTCATAGAGATGAAAGCATTTGTGCAGTCATGATGGGTGGCTAAGAATTGAACAGGCAGTGGAATAATAGTGGAGTGGGGGTAGGAATAGAGTATCCCAGAAGGAGGATTAATCCCTTTAAAGCTTATTAGATTTGCATTCAGGAAAATTAACATTTTATTGCTACTAATTGGACCATAAAATGCCCTAGCTCACAAATGTGGGAGCATTTGAGACATTGGTGTGAGTGATTCCAAAGAAAAGCTCATCAGTGTTACTGGAGGTGGGGCAAACACCACCCATTTGTATGTGTGTTTATAATGATGGGTTAGTAACATCGTCCCAGGGTAAAAGACCCAGGATGTGTTTGATTTTAGCAGCAGATTTTTGATGAACATTCTTGATCTCTCAAATTTAGCTTTTAAATGATTTTTAAAACCTATCAAAGCATGAGTTATCACTTTTTAAAAGAGAGAACATGTAACAAGAACTGTGATATAGTGAATAATAATTAGAAATCTGTGATATATTGTCTTTCTTTTCTCTTAATTCATTCTTGGTCCTTTAGAGATCATAGAAATTCAAATACCGCAACTGATTAGCATAAACTTCAGAATCAAAGCAAGTCTGTTCCTTCCAAACCCAGCCAGATTTCTTTCTTATTTTACATTTGTTGGGTACACAATTTTTCTCTTTTGTTTCATGCTCATATCTGATTATAAAAAAAAAGAGAAAAGGCTCTAACTATTCTTATGTCTTTAAGGCATTTTCTATTTCTAAGGAATTTTTTTTAGACTTCATATAGGTTGACTGTCAAGATGTTCATTCCTTTTCTTATTTCATTAAATAAGAATAGGTTTAAACTTCACTTCTATTCTAAAACGTTAAGTTGCATATCTAATTCTCCCTTTCTTGGTAAAATTCCACAACATGCACCAGTTAAGAAGAGTTAGCTTTCCCAGAATAATGATTTTAAAACCTCAAAATTATCATACCATTATATATGTGTGTATATAAAATGCCATATATAGTATACATGTATACTCTAACATGCTATACTATATAATCATATACATGTACATACACATTATTTATGAGAGTATGTATGTGTGTATATGTGTGACTATATATATGTGTGTGTGATGGAGTCTGAATGCAGTTTGAGGCATACTATTTTTCATTTTATTTTATTGTGTTTCTTTTTTTCCTTTTGGTGTGTGTCTTACTTCACAACATGACTAATATGAAAATATATTTTGCATGATTGCACATGTACAGCTTATATCAAATTACCATTTTAGGGGTAGAGGAGTGGTAGGAGGGAGAAAATTTGAAACTCAGAATTTTAAAATAATGAATGTTAAAAATTGTCTTCACATGTAAGTGAGAAAAAAATTTTAAATAAAGCTTATTTAATATTTTAGTTTCAGGCCAATAGTTGGAAAAACCTCATCCTCAAGATATGCAAAGGCTCCTACAATCCCCTCCCATCTCATTATTCCTATGAGCTTCACTATCTGATAAAGCAGATGTTTAAGAGAGATCCTACAAGTCGTCCTTCAGCTACTACAATTCTCTCTAGAGGCCCTTTAGCAAAGCTTATCCGGAAGTGCTTATCACCAGAGGTAAGATGTGTTTAGCTGGGCCATGAGGTGATTTTTAAAAAATGTGATAAATTGACATTTTACTTTTTCAACTTCAGGCACTCACCTAGATAATTGGCAAATGGATTATGATAGCCTCTAAGGGGCAGGTAGGTTATTCACATCATATTTTCTAACATTTCATTTCAATTGACAGATTGTCAAAGAGTATGGTGAGCAAATCATAGAGGAAACTAGGAAGTCCAAGAATGATACACCAAGAAAAATAGGTAACCGTTTTGGAATTTATTCTTACAGTTTACCAAAAATGACCTCGATGGAAGTGATTTAATTTATGTGGTTCCTCCCTCCTACAAAATTACCCTTAGCCTAATGGAGCACCCTTACATGGGCTTATGGTGACTGAGAGGTAGAGAAGGACTCAGGGGATATTCAGGACTACTTGCAAATATTAATTTAACTGTTGGTAAGTGAGAGGCAGCTAAGTGGCACGGTGAACGGAGTGCTAGGTGTAGAGTCAGGAGCATCTGAGTTCAAATTTGACCTCGGACACTTACTAGCTGTGTGACCTTGGGCAAGTCCCTTAACCTTGTTTGCACTTAACTCAGTTTCCTCACTTGTTAAATGAATGGGAGAAGGAGATGGCAAACCACTCTAGTATCTTTGCCAGGAAAATCCCATGTGAGGTAATGAAGAGTTGGATGAGATTCAACAGCAGCAAAAGGGACAACAGAAGCTTAAAAGTTTTATTTTTGTTTTTAAAAATTCCTGCATATGTTAAAGGAGAAAAGTATAGTTCAAGTTAATGTGAAATAATTATCAGACTCTGTAAGTCAAAATGGATTTGGGGTTTGGGTTTGTTTGTTTCTTTCTTTGGCTGTTTTCTTCACTTTGAGCTATTTTTATTTGTGAGCCTGATATAAACATTCAGCACATTCAGGAACCACAGAATTTATGTTTGACAACCTTAGTATGATTTTTATTTAGCAAATTAAAGTGTAGCCTGTTAAACTGAGGGCCTTGTATAAAGCAGTGTTCTTAGTGAAGTCTTCCCCAAAGGCCACATATATACAGTACCATAAAGATTTCCTATCCTATTTTCAGGCAAGGTTCAAATTGGGCTAAATAATCTCTTTCCTTTTTTTTTTTTTTTTTTTTTAAGAGGCTGAGTTAAGTGATGTACTCAGGGTCACATAGCTAGTCAGTATCTGAGGTCATATTTGAACTCGGGTCTTCCTGACTCCATGCCTGCTGCTCTATCCACCACGCCACCCAACTGCCCCTGCTAAATGATCTCTTATCTCAGGTGCCTTACAATTCTAAAATCCCATCCCACAGCTTTTCTGAACATTGTCATTTCTTGATTTCTCTGTCCTTTTGCATTGATCCCTCATTATCTTAAGTCTCCCACATCAAAACAAGCATCAGAGAATGGCTGGAGATAACACTGAGTGAAAACAGTATAGGAATGTGGTGAAAGCATCTCCTGTTTGCTGTATTAAATGAACAGCATTGATTTGCAGCATCTCCATTTTTAGCACAAGACAGAGTCCATTTTGTGTTCCTGTATCACACTGAGCCATTTTCCCTAAAGTGTAGGTCTGACCATAGCACCTCCCCTCCTCCGTAAACTTCAGTGGCTCCCCTCTTCCTCTGGAATCCTTTGCTTTACTACTTAACATCAGCCTTCCTTGCTAGTCTTCATAAATCTTCCTGCTTTCCCTCTCCGCACTCAGTGATCCAGCCACACCGACCTCCCTGTTGTTCCTGGCACATGAGACTCTGTGTCTAGTGCTATGTCTTTACCTTGCATTTCAGAATGCTTTGTCCCCTTCCCCAGTCTTGGACTCAGAATCCCAGGCTTTCTTTAAGACTCAGCACAAGTACCACCTCCTCTTCCAGGATGCCTTTTCCCATCCCCTCAGCTGCTAGTGCCAACTATTTTTTTTTCTTTTTGGAGGAGGGAAAGCAGGGCAGTTGGGGTTAAGTGACACGCCCAAGGTCATATAGCTAGTAAGTATTAGGTGTCTAAGGCTGGATTTGAACTCAGATCCTCCTGATTCCAGGGCCAGTGCTCTATTTACTGCACCACCTAGCCTCCCCAACTGCCAACTATTATAAGGTTATCTTACAACTACTCCATATTTATCTCATATCTTCTGATCTCTGTATGTTGTCTCTGCCATTAAAATGTGAGCTCCTCGAGGGCAGGGGTTGTTTCTTTTCTCTGTCTCCCCAGCACTAAGCACAGTGCCTGGCACACAGTTGGTGCTTAATAATTGCTTACTGATTGTTGATGACACAGAAATCCATCATTTTAACAACCACATTCTTCTGATGTTATATGCCTTGGAATAATAATAATTACTGTCACAGATAAAGTGTTTCAAGGTTTGTAAAATGTTTTCTAGACTTCTGTTACCTTCTTTAATCCCTCGAGGCCAAGGTGCTACAGACGTATTATTCCCCCATTTTGCTGATGCACGGACTGAGTTTCACAGAGGTTAAATGACTTGCCTGTGGTCCCGAGGCAGCCCATGAGCCCAGGTTTTTCTGGACCTTTTGGTCCAACACTTCCATTACACTAATAATGGCCTCTACCTCCCAGGGTTGTTGCAAGGATCCGATGATATAATATTTATAAAGCGCTCAGTACAGGGCTGGGCACACAGTAGGCACTCTATAAATGCTCATTGTTGTTGTGTACATTGCCATTCCATGTAAATCATGAGATCCTGCGCTATTGGAAGGCACGGGACTGGGGAGGATTGCAAGGCCAATAGAGTGACCTGCATGCTGCAGAGAAGTGGGATGTTAACCATTGCTGACGTACATGCAAGATTTGGCATAAAGGGAGCTAAGCGTACGCCCAGAAAAGAGTGCGCTGCTCGTGGGTGAGGACAAGAGATGCCAGAGGAGTTTGGGCGAGGTGTGGAAAAGGTATGCTGCGAGACGAGCTGTCTGTCGAGTAGATCTTCCAAGGAGGATTTATAAAGAATACGGACAGGAAATACACAAAGGGGAAGGAAAAGGAAGGGCAGAAGGAAATAAACATTTCTTAAACATTTACTGTGCAGAACGTTTTACAGATACGTTATTTGATCCCCATGATAACTAAGCGAGGTAGGTGCTGTTATGATCACCATTTTGCAGTTGAGGATATTGAGGCAGGATATCAGTTAAGTGACTTACTCAGGATCACGTAATTAAGGAGTGTTTGAATCCGGATTTGAACTCAAGTCTTCCTGACAGTAAGCCCATTTCTCTATCCCCTGAGCTACCTAGCTGCCATCCAAGGCGCAGGATAAGAAGGTATGGTTAGGATGCAGTCTGCGTGGTAGAGGGTGTACCCACATGAATGAGATCAAGATCCATCAAAGCATACGTTTTGACATCAAAATTCAATCATTTATGAAGTTATAAAAGATTTAATCTGACATAATTATTAAGCACCTAAGGCATTGTATGGTAAGTACCGCGTATACAATGACAAAAACAAGATAGTCCTGGCTCTCTAGAAGATTATATTCATTTTGTAGCAGTGGGGGTACAATGTGCTCATAGAAAGGTATAATGCAGGGAAAATTGAGGAGGAAGACAGCGTTAATTAGGGAGGTAGGAGGAAATCAGAGAAGGTTTCATGGAGGAGAAATTTGAATTGAGCCTTAGAGGCAGGCAAGAATTCTGAGAGGTAGAGATGAATTCAGTTTTGAAAATTCCTTTTTTTGGGGGGTTTATTGGTTACTTGGACTTAATTTCATCAGTGTGAGGAACTACTCCATCTACCCATGTAGTTCAGCACACTCTTTTCAATTTACAGTCTTAATTAAAGAGTTATCTGGAAAAATGAGACATTTAAGTGGCTCATTGTCCAGGGTGTCAGTATGCATGAGAGACAGGACTTGAACCCAGATCTTCCTGACCCAAAGCCTGGCTTAAAAAAATACATTTTAATTTAAAAGTTATTTTGAAACCATGCTTTTGTATAACTTTTGTAGGGCTTAATACAGTGGTTCTCAACCTTCCTAATGCCACGACCCTTTAATACAGTTCCTTATGTTGTGGTGATCCTCAACCATAAAATTACTTTCGTTGCTACTTCATAACTGTAATTTTGCTACTGTTATGAATCTATCTGATATGCAGGATGTATTTTTATTGTTACAAATTGAACATAACTTACAGGTTTAATTTTGGAAGGCTTAATGCCTTCCAAAATTAAAATTCTACTCTTTTATATCTTTAGAGTTACCATTGTTTCTCTAGAATTCTTTCAGTGTTTGCTGTCATTCAGGGCTTGATATCATAGGCATTTTAAAAAACCCTATTGATTTCTTTTTTGTATCTTACTCATTTCTATGCATATCATGCCTCCACTCAGTGTAGTTTTCCTTTGTAACAGAGAAAACCAATTAAGCAGAACCCATTCCACAGCTGAAGTTCCTCATTTCTCCAGCTAAAAGGAGGGAGATTCGTTTCCTCATCTTTTCTCCGTGGTCAAGATTAGTCATTACAGTTAGCTGTAGGCATTGTTAAAGACTTGGAGCAGCAGATGAATGTCCACATTTTGGAACACAGAGAGAGAGTCTGTGTGCATATTTCAAGTCAATCTGGGAAAGTCTTAGGTTATTTTCCATGAGAAACAAAAGGAATATGCAGTGGCTAGGCTATTATTGAAAGAGTACAGCTACTAGCTGCTGCTGCTTCTAGTCTAATTAGACATAAATTTGGACCTTGATAGCTCATTTGATGTAAGGAATGTGATCCGCAAGACCCTGCTAGAGAAAAGTCAGGCATCAAGAGACATCTGTGTTAGAGGCTTCTCTTGGCGTTTTTTTTTTTTTTTTTGCTCTTACTGGTTTTTCCACAGAGAAACAGTTGTATTCACTTTGACACCGTGATGATCAGATTTGTCATGGACCATCTACTTTTAATAGAAAACCATAGGGAGGCAAAATAGCAGATGTCCCTTTAAAAGCTGAGATGCATACTTAGGGTGGTTAAAGCTTTGCGCTGCTTGTTCCAACTGATATTTTAACTTCCATAGAAGACCTTCTGAAACTTGAAGTAGACAGCCTCGAATGTATGTTTTCTTTTTCTTTCTCCCTCAGACCCTGCCAGAACAAACATAATTTCAGGAAATGAAGCAGTTACTGTGGTAAGTACCTTACAGTTCAATATAACAAGTGTTTTTCGGATGCTTATCTGTTCTCTACCTGGGGCAGTGAGGTGGTACAGTGAATGAATAGAATGGTGGATCTAGAATCAGGAATGCTCATCTTCTTAAGTTCAAATATGGCCTCAGATACTTGTTAGCTGGGTGAGTCACTTAACCCATTTATCATTTTCTCATCTGTAAAATGAACCAGAGAAGGAAATGGCAAAATACCCCAATATCTTTGCCAAGAAAACCCCAAATGGGGTCATGAAGAGTCAGATACGACTGTAAATGACTGAACAACAACTCTCTACCCAGGCTTGTATGCTAGACACAACAAAAGAAAAATGATGCCCCCCTCCTTTTCCTTCAAGCAGCTTATTACTTTGAGGTAGATGAAATTCATCTTCCTCAGGCAGTTGGGGTTAAGTGACTTGTTCAGGGTCACACAGCTAGTGTCAGATGTCCACGGCTGGATTTGAACTCATGTCCTCCTGATTCTAGGGCTCTATCCACTGCACCACCTAGCTGTCCTAATGAGATTTGAACCCATAAAAGAAAGAGACACCTGAGCTGGTCCTTGAGCTGTCTCTAGACTCTGCCTTCCCTTCCACCCTGTGTACCACTGCTAGGTTCTACTTTCTAAAGAATACTTTAAGCAGAGATTCCTTGGCTAAAAAAACCAAACAGTGATTCTCCATTGTCTACTGAATAAACTCCCTAGCTCAGCAGGTTAGGATTTTCCTGATCCGATCCCACTTTCCTATTTTAGCTTTTATTGCATCAAATCTACAGTATTTTTTTTTTAAATTTTAATTTATTTTCTTGGTTACATCATTCATTTCCACAAGGTTTTGAGTTACAAATTTTCTCCCCTTTTTGCCTCTACCCCCCAGCCCAGAACATTGATCCCACTGTAAGGCCCCTCCCACAATCTGTTCCCTTTTATGCCCTCCTCCAACACCCCTCTAGCTTTCTAGCAGGGCAGGGAGGGGCTCCCTGCCCCCATCCCTGTATGTATTATTTCCCAGTTACATTTGATTGTATAGCTTTAAATACTAGATTCTTGCAATTTCTCCCCTGTCACCCACTCCCACTGGGAGGAACAGCAATTCAATACAGGCTGTACCTGTGTAATTACACAGGACATCTCCATGGTGGGCAAATTGTGAGAGGCTGATTGTATGTATCAAATCTACAGTATTGACAGCAGGCCTGACCCCATGGAAAAAAAAGTATATCATTCATGTGCTGAGAGCTTGAGAGTCAGATCTAAGAAGAGCTCTCTGTTTTTATTTCCTAAATACCCTAGAGATTGGGGCTTGGGTCAGGGAAAGGAGAAGATGTTTAGAAGGGTGGCAGCTAGAAAAAGAGGGTAAGGGCTGTTGATGTTATATAAGAGAGAGAAGCAGCATAGAAAGCTCTCCTTAGTCCAGGGGTGGGGAACCTGTGGCCTCGAGGCCACACATGGCCCTCTAAGTCCTTGGGTGTGGTCTATTGACTAAGTCCAAGTTTTAGAGAATTTAGAGAATCCTTAGAGAACAAATTGTTAAGGGAATTTTTCTCTGAAATTTGAATTCAGTCAGAGAGTCACACTGGAGGACGACATACAATATATGCGTTGATGTTGCTCATATAAAAGAATTTCAACTTGATATAATTAATTTTTAAAAATATTTCATGATCTCTTTTTTTTTTAATTGAGAATTCTCCCGTCAGAGAGTTCTAGGTCAAACAAGGGATAGAGAGGGCATTAACTTAGGATCATGGATTTTAGAGTTGGAAGAGGTCTCAGAGGCTGTTTCATTCAACCTCCTTGTTTTACAGATTAAGAAAGTGAAGCCTAAATAAGGTGGTCATCTTGCTTAGGGTCACTTGCACAGCTAGTAAGATTCTGAGTCAGAAGATGAACCCAGACCTTTTGGACTTCCAAGTCCTTCCCTCTGTACAGTCTTCCTCCCAGTATAAGTGCACTGTTTGTAGCAAGGACACCATGGGTTCCATTGGATTCTGCCTTGTCCTTCATAGATCTGAGCTTCTTGGTAAATTCCTGGCTTTCTATGACCTCTTGGAATCTATTTCCTTCAAAACATACTTCAGGCACCTTCTACAAGTCCCTACCCTCAAGGAGCTTACATTCTAGTGGGGGAAGACAGCACATAAATGGAATCTGAAAAGCGTTGATGGGGGAAGGGAAAGGGAAAGTGAAAGTACCTGGCATGAAGGGCATAGCAGAAAAGTGGAGACTCAGGAGTCTGGCTGGATAGGCGTGAAGACATGACTGACCCGCACCTCCTTCTTAAAATGGAGGTTCTGGGAGAACCATCCAATTGGAAGAAGAGGCTGTCGTTACAGTTATTAAATTCTGAGGGGCATTCTGGGTCACTGTAGAGAAAGTCCAGGAGTGCTGGGTCTTGCCAGCTTGGTAGGTCAGGAAGGCCGCAGTGCCACCTCTTTCTGGAATACTTGTGTTCATTTTGGATTCCAGGACCAACCCTGACAAACAGGCACATGATTAGAATGGTGAAGGTAATGAGGGACTTAATGTTATATGAAGATTGGGTGAGGGAACGTGGGCTAATTTGCTTAGAATTGAGAAGACATGGGGTGGATGGTGATCATTGTCAAATATTTTAAAATGTTAAAATGTAGAAGAAAAGTGAGACCTATGGCTTGTTGTCAGAGGGCATCACTAAGACCAATGGCTAGAAATGAGTAGATTTTGACTTGATATAAAGAAAAACTTTTCCTACAGTTTGATGTATTAAAAGATAGAATGGGCTGGGTTATAAGACCATGAATTCCTCATCTGTGTACATCTTCAAGAATATGGATCCATACTTTAGGCAGGGCTGGACAGAGTAAATTTCCACGCTTCCTCCTAACTCATGATTCTGTATTTGTTATTGTTTTTCTGCACCGCCTGTATTTTTTCATTTTTTTTTAAAGCAAGGGGAAGAAGAAGGTAAAAAGTGCAGCCATGCTGACTTAGAGAACATTAATAAAAATTTGACAGAAAATGCACTGAAGCGAATAAGCAATGAGAAAAAAGGTAAACTATTACAGTTCTAATACTCTAATTCTATAGTTATATAGTCATTCTCCATGGGGGAGGGAAGGGAGAAATAGAGAGGAAAAGCCCACATTTACCTTGCCAGGACAACCGGGCAATCCTACTTTTGCATGTCTTTTCCGTAGTCTTATCTTAGTGTTTTCTATATATCTACATATATGTGTGTATATTCGTAGTATATATTAATAAATATTAAATGAATTTTATATAAAGTATTTTATATAAATTTACAATGTGTATGTAAATGTTTCTTTTTATATACATACACATGTACATATGTACATATATGTATTTTAAATGTACATTTTTGAAGGTAAATGTTCCCAAGTTAAAACCAATGAGCCTGAATTAGAGATCTTTGATTCTTTTGTGATCCATGTGACCAGGAGCAAGCAGTATGCTTTTTTCTGTATTTGTTTCAAACATGAAATATCAGCACATTCACGTAATTTCAGAATAATGATAATTGTTCAAACTTCTTCACATCTTCTGGTAATTTTTTTCCTTATTATCTACTGTTTATTTTCTGCCCACATTTGGTTAAGAACAACATAGAATAATTATTTGATAAATTTTCTTTGAGCTTAAATTCTGAGGTTATATAACATTAATGAAACTGTACTGATACATATATACTATAAAAAATATCAAACACTTTAATCAGTACCTTTTTTTTTTATCTTCTTTAGCCTCTAGAGGTCAAAAAATCTTGCTCTACTTCTTATTTGAGGGAATTGTGAAAAAATCACAGCATTTTTATTATGCTATATTTGTAAACTAAATATGTAAACAGAATATTAATATTCCCCTTTTTATCCTATTAATAAGAAAACAGATCAATCCATCTGAGGAAAGGGGACTTGCCAAGCCCTCAGAGGAGACAGTGGGAGAAGAACATATCCAATACAGCTGTAAATGCCTTGGAAAATGCATCCATACTTTCCTCTAGTTTAACATCGGAAGAGGATAGAGGTATGTAAAGATGAGACTAAATGTAATTAATTTCATTATGTAGAACTCTCCTTTTTTATTTTTTAAAAATACTTTTCCAATTACATGTAAAAGTTATTTTACATTCATTTTTAAAATTTTTGAGTTCCAAATTCTTTCCCTTCCTTCCCTCCATCCTCTGTGAGGTGGCAAGCAATTTGATCTACACATAGAGTTGTGCAAAATATATTTGCATTTTAGTCATGTTGTGAAAGAAAAACACAGACCAACATAAACCCCAAGAAAATTTTAAAAATAAATACTTTGATCTGCATTCAGAATCCATCAGCTCTTTTATCATGAGTCCTTTGGAAGTATTTTAGATCATTGTATTGCTGAGAATAGCCAAGTTATTCACAGTTTGTCATGATACAATGTTGCTGTTGCTGTGTGTACTGTTCTCCTGGTTCTGCTCGCTTCACTCTGTATCAGCTCATGTTAGTCTCTCCAGGTTTTTCTGAAAGCATCCTACTCATCATTTCCTACAACACAGTAGAATTCCGTCACAATCACATACCACAATTTGTTCAGCCATTCCCCAGTGGGTGGGTATCCCCTCAGTTTCTAATTCCCTGCCACTACAAAAAGAGCTGCTATAAATATTTTTATATGTAGAGATCTTTTTCCTTTTAAAAAAAAATCTCTTTGGGAGTACAAAGCTAGTAGTGGTATCATTGCTGATCAAAGGGTATGCACAGTTTTATAGCCTTTTGGGTGTAATTACAAATTGCTCTCCACACTGGTTGGAACAGTTAACAACTCCACCAATAGTGCATTAGTATCCCAATTTTCCCTTCCAGCATTTGTCATTTTCCTATTCAGTCATATTAACCAATCTGATAGGTATGAAGTGGTGCCACAGAGTTGTTTTAATTTGCATTTCTCTAATCAATAGTGATTCAGAGCATTTTTTCATGTGACTATTGATAGCTTTGATGTCTTCTGAAAATTGCCTGTTCATATCCTTTGACCATATATAAATTGGGGAATGACTTTTTTATATGATTTTTGATAAATGTGATTTTTATATTTTTATGATGATTTTTATAAATGTGACTCAGTTCCCTATATATTTGAGAAAGGAGGCCTTTATCAGAGAAACTTGCTATAAAATTTTGCCCCTGGTTTTCTATTTCCTTCTAATCTTTATTGCATTGATTTCATTTGTGCAAAAACTTGTCAATCTATTGTAATGAAAACTAACTGTTTTTATGTAGAACTTTCTAAGAATTCTTTGGCAACCTGCTTTTCTCATGTTAGTGTGTCAGTGTCAACTTGAGTATGGCTCATTAAGACAGAATAAGTTTGTAAAAGGGTAAATAGTGTCTTTTTTGGTTTTGAGATATGATTTGAAAGATGCATTTTATGCTCCATGTCAAGCAGTTGTTTTAATGCATACTAATCCTTTGATCATACCCTAACTAGGTGGTTCTGTAATAAAGTACAGTGAAAATAACAGCAGAAAGCAGTGGCTCAAGGAATCTCCTGAAACTTTGTTGAATATCCTTAAGAATGCTGACCTTAGCTTGGCATTTCAGACATATACAATATACAAATCAGGTAACTAATGACTATTCTTCATGTACTCACATAAATACTTAGAAATGAAATCTCTTAGAATTTTAAAAATATTTTAAAGTATTTATTCAGAGATTATTTTCCTATTCTAGTTAGAAAAACAATAAGAAATTACAGGATTTTCAGGAAAATTTGTTACAGATTTGCATTTCTTTTATTAACTCCTTTGCTTATTTGATTAAATGGATCACAAAATTGCTGTCCTTTTAAGAGGGATATGTTAATCCTTATTTTAACAAAAATTTGGTTGCTTTATTATTGATATTTTATAGTTTATAATACATTACTTATATAGTGGTGAACTCCAAGGGATAGTCCAATTTCTTTTATTTTGCTGGCATTTTGTTTTATTGAATACTGTTTGAAATAAGCCAAAAATAGAAACTCAGGAGAATTTTTTAAATTAGCGGTTTTTTTTGTGGTCCTTGTTATAATACTAAATAAGAACCTTGCTTTAATGCTGTTGTTCTTAGTAGCTTTGTGCCAGATATACTGTAAGAGAAAAAGTCAAATTAAGCAGTGTTTATTAAGCACTTATTATGTGCCAGATGCTAAAAATACAAAGGCAAAACAAAACAAAAACCCACTTCCTGCACTCAAGGAGCTCATAGTCCAAAAGGAGACACAGCATGCAATTAACTATGTACAGACATATATACAGGATAAATTGGAGATAAGGACCAAGGCAGCCAGGAGGTGAGGATGAGGAAGGAGAGCATTCCAGGCATTATCAATAAAAATACCTGAGTGGAGAAATCTCTGTGAGGATCAGCAAGTAGACCAGTGTGATTGCATAACAGAAAACATTGAACAAGTCTGGAGATGTAATAAGAGCCTAAGTTTTGAAGGGCTTTAAAAGCCAAACAGAGGATTTGATATTTGATGCTGGTTGTGATAGGGAGCCCCTGAAGTTAATTAAATGAGGGAGGGGTTAGCATGGCTGGACTTGAGTTTTAGGGAAGGTCGGTTTGACAGCTGAGGGGAGAATGAACTGGAGTGAGGGGACCTGAGGGAGAGAGACCAACCAGTTGGCTATTTTAATTGTCCAGTTTAATTGCACAAGGATGGTGACCTTGTCAGAGCAGAGAAGGGGACTTAGGCCAGAGATTTATGAAGGTAATATTGACAGAACAGGTTGGATATGGGGGACGAGAGAGAGAGAAGAATTGGTGATACCTAGGTTATAAGCATGGGTGACTGGGAGGATGAGGTCCTCTTGATAGTAACAGGAGAGTTAAGAAGAGGGGAGAATTTTGAGGGAAGGATGAGTCCAGGTTGAATTTAAGATGCCTTATAGTACATCTGGTTCAGTGTCCAATAAGTAGTTAGAGATTTGGGAGAAGTAGTCAGCAGAGAGGTTAGGGCTGGTAAGTAGAGTTGAGAATCATCAGCGTAGAGATGATAATTGAATCCATGGGAACTGATAAGATCACCAAGTGAAGTCTCTTAGAAGGAGAAGAGGCCCTAGGACTGAATCCTGTGAGACACCCACAGTTAATGGCATGACCTGGATGACAAGCTAGCAAATGAGACTGAGGAGCAGTCGGGTCAGATAGGTAGGAGGAGAACCAGGAAAAATTGTTGTTTCAAAAATCTAGAGAGAAGAAAATCTCAGGGGAAGAGAGTGATCAACAGTGTCAAAGACTATGGAGAGGTCTAGAAGAATGAAGATTGAGAATCGCTTTGAGATTTGTCAATTAAGATTGTTTGGGGGTGGCTGGGTAGCACAATGGATAGAGCATCGAGCATGTAGTCAAATCCAGCCTCAGACACTCACTAGTTGTATGACCCTGAGCAAGTTACTTAATACTGTTTGCCTCAATTTCCTCATCTGTAAAATGAGCTGGAGAAGGAAATGGCAAACCACTCCAGTGTCTTTGCCAAGAAAACCCTGAATGGGGTCACGAAGAGTCAGACACAAATGAAATAACTGAAGCAGTAAATTTGGAAGAACAATTTTAGTTATGATTTGATGAGGTTGGAAGCCAGACTGTACAGAGTAAGAAGGAAATGAGAGGAAAGAATATAAAGACACCATTTGTAGATGACTTTCTTAATGCTTTTTACCACAGAAGAGAGGAGAGAGGATGATGGTTAAATGATAGCTCAAGGGAATGGATGGATCAAGTGGGAGTTTTTTTTAAAGATGGAGGAGACAGTAGGGGAGGGCAATATTATTAAGGCAATAGGCAAACAGCAGGCAGGGACAGATTAGAGATAAATGAGAGAGCAGGGAGGATAGAGGAGACAAGCTGTTGGAGAAGACAGGGTGGAACGGTGTCACTTGTACATGTGGAGGGATTCGCCTTGGCAAATAGAAGGGGTACCCCTTGATGTGAGTCAGGAGTAGAAGAGGAGATAGTAGCTATCAGAAGGAACCTGAGTGATGTGAGAGTGAAGAGGGGAGAAGAGGGAGCTCTCAACAAATAGCCTTAGTTTTTTCACTGAAATACGAGGCAAAATTCTCAGCTAAAAAGGTCAGGGAAGTGGGAGCCATTAGTTGTTCCGGGAGTGATGAAAAGACTTAGAAGAGCCACTGTGGAGAGTTGGACAGTGAATCTATTAAGGATTCCTTTGCTGCAGTGAGGACTCAGTTGAGATTATGTAACATAAATTTGTTGTGGATCCAGTCAGCACAGTTTCAGGATTTTCTCTAGCTTCATTTAGCAGCACATGAATAGGGGTAAAGGTAGCAGATGGAAGAGACAATGCAAGGCCAACGTCTGGCAAGGCAAGATCTCTCCTTGGATAAGGAGACTAGGATAGCATAGAGTCGAGCTGGTTCACTGTTGGATCAAGATGGGGAATGGAAGAGTGTGCACCTAGTACAAGGAGGATGGCCGGGAAGAGAACTGAGGGGGTGAAGGACTGGAGGTCATGGTATGGATGAAGTATAGAGTTTCAAGTCCTAAGGCAGAGAGAGAGATGGAATGACAACCGATGGTGAGCAGATAAAGGAATTCTAGCCCTGGGTTTTAGCCTCAGCTCCACCATTAATCTGTGATTATGAACAAGTCACTTAGCTCGTTTCCTCATCTATAAGATAAGATTGGGGGAATGGAACTAAATGATCTTTGAAGCCTCAGTTCTAAAATTCTACAAATTGTTGATTCTATAGGGGAGATGATATTACAGGGGACGATTTTTTTCCCCTGTTACTTCCAGTAACTAAATCTCCCTGGACAGGCTCCAAGCTAGGTTGTTATTACATCAAGTTCCATGCTAGAGTGGGTAATGACATAGCAACTCTTTGTTTTGTTATTTGTAATAGGATTTGCCTTTTATCTGGCTGGATTTTTTTTAACCAGAAGTTTCAACTCGCAGTCAGGGTCCTCAGTTTTTATTCCTAGCCCCATACCTGTATTATATCATTTAAGGAAAGGAATCTAACTGTGTTGTACTTGATCATTTTCATCTTTTAAACACAGATCCTTACTCTAAAATGCTTTTTAAAACTCTTAGTTGAAAGAACTTAGGAAGTAGAAATAACAATGGTAAGTTACACATGATACGTAGGCAGTTATGATATATGCTTGCAATCCTTTTCTCATTATCATACTTGTGTAAACAGAACGCTTATAGGAAACAATATCTACTTGGAAACTGTCATGGAAACCTGGCTGAGGCATTTGTTCTGGAGGGGGGAAGGTAGCATTCCTTAATCAGTCATCCATTAAGTGTTTACTTGAGTACTGTCATGTACCTAGAAATAAATATATGTGGGCCCCAGAAGTCAAGGACATGGTTTCTGTCCTCAAGAATTTTATGGTCTAGTTGGGAATATATGGTGTGTATGTGTGTGTGTGTGTGTGTGTGTGTGTGTGTGTAAAATAGAGATGGGTGTGCGTGTACATATATAGAGAGATACATGTGTGTTTCTTTGTGTGTATAAATATCTAAATATACATATATGTCTATATATGTATGTAAGAACAAAACAAGAATTTTTTTAACTTGATATTCTTGTCTTCTTTTGAAGGGTCAGATAATTTCCTGAAAGGACCTCTTTATGATGAAGCAGAAACATCAGATTGTGTAGATGGAGATCATGATATCAGCTTGGACCCTGAGAGATTTGAACCTAGAATAGATGAAGAGGACACGTATGTTCAAATTAATCTAAAAGTTTTCAGTTAGCATGTGTTTGCTTTAACAGAATTATTACATAATAATTTCGTGTTCAGTATGGGGATTTTATATTCTTTTTCACCCTTGTTAAATACAAGCGTGATATTTTGTCCTGTAGGAATAATACAATATTGAAGTATAGAATTTCATTCCTTTGTTGATTTAGATCTGTGTATCTAATTTTTCAAATCTTGTACTCCATGCCATTTTTTAATTTTAAATATTTAGGAATAAAAAACTATAGCTGAAATGGTAGAAGGACTTTTAGTAGAGCTTTCCTATCACCCGTCCTCCTCCAGACCCACTGAAGGGTCAAGAGAGGGGAGAATAAAAGGTGGGACAGAGGAAAAGAAAGCTTTTTAAAATATGGTTTTGTTATCTTGTATTAAATCGACAAATAGTTGAGTGCCTCTGATGAAGACTTTATATTTTCATTTCTCACATGCAGGGATTTTGAAGAAGAAGATGATGACCCAGATTGGGTGTTTGAACTGAAGAGGAGAGCTGAATTAAAGTGTGTGGATTGTGAATAATTCCAAAAGAAATGTTTCTTAAGCACATTCAAAAGAATTGTTAAATTAAATAATCAACACTGTGTAAGTTTACTTTGACAACAGAATAGATAAAAGCTGTGAATATTAAAGATGAGGGGTTTGATGATGAATATCACCAGGAAATGCATCTAGAAATACCCGGTGGGTTTTTGAAGTAGATGTTAGTTCTATATTAATCCTCTAATTGGAACAGCATCATGTAAAAGGTTTTCTTTATATGTCAGAAAGGGAAGTGGTGTCATCCTGGGAAAACATCTTGAGATTTCTTTTCTCAACACCCAATCTACTTTTAATCCTAAAATACTTTGGTAGGGGAGAGCCCTGTATCTCGATGGTTGTTGGTGCTTATTAACAAGATTTTGATGTATTATGTGTTTATACTCCAAAACTTTTTTATGAGAGTGTAACAGGATGTATTTTTAGCAGTGCATTTGTTCTGAAGTAGTAGGATCTTTTTCCACTAGTTGACAAAGCAGCCAATGGGGATGGAACAGAAATAGGAAGATTAGAGTGGGATGAGAACTAGGAGGGTGAGAGTGGGCTGAGTTTCTGGATCACACTAGATGTTAGGCATGAGCAGTAAGAATAGGACGTGAGTATAACCAATGAAGTAGAATAAGGAAGGACAGATCCTTGAGAAGAGAGTCAAACCTTGTTACTGTCAGTTTGCAGTTGGACCGTTCTTGGACTGTAGTCTTCTTTGGTAGAATGTAAGCTATTTGAAGGCAGGGCCTCTTTGCATTCATTAGCTGCAATTTCTGGCACATGGGGGACACAAGATAAATGTTTGCTCTGAATTGCTCAGGTGACCATTCCCCTTGGCATTTGCAGGGGATTTGACAATGGGAAAACCATTGATAACGGCTGAGCAAGGGATGTGACTGGAAGAGAGAAGCCATCAGGGTCCATATGTGGTTATCACTGTAATAATGGTTACAGTCTTGTTTAATATCATGTAATTTTAAAAATCACTTCAAAAAATGTTAAGGTATCATTAGAGTCATAGATCTTGGGAATGACTGAGGAGACCTCATCTATACCGTTTAGTTTATAGGTCAAGAAACTAGCTCAGAGTGGTTGTGACTTGGCCAAGATTGCACAGTGATAGAACTAGAACTATAATGTCACCGAGTCAGTCAATCAGTAAGCAAACATTTATTAAGTGTGTTCGCTACATGCCAGACACTGTGCTGCCAGGTGTACCAAGAAAGGCAAAAACCCCTCCTTGCCTTCAAGGAGTTCACACGCTTGTGGGGAAGACAACATGTAAAGAAATAGGTACATACAAGGATTCCAGTGTTCTCTCTGTTCTGCGGGGATGTTTTTGTCAATTGATCTCATTCAATTTGAATCTGAAGTACAAGGTACTGTGCTATGTTTCTGTGTGCAAAGGGTGCTATAACATTAATTGCTCCACGAATATATGACATCAAGGAGCCAGAAGGGATGCAACAGAAATAGGATGAGAGTGAGTTGAATTTCTCAGTCAGATCAGAGGTCAGGAGTGAATGGTGAGGAAGAATAGGACAGAAGAAGGGCATTAGTGGATATCAGAGAGCAAAGCAGATGGTACTAAACTTGAGCATATAAGTAGGAACAAAGCAAGTCTGAGATGGGGATGGAGAATTGGTTAGGCAAAAACAGTTTTTAAGCCGAGGAAATTAGGGGAGGTGCCATGGTGAAACTAATGTAGGTAGCAGGTAATTTGGAATTAGTGATATATAATTAGGCTATGACAGACTGTGCATCCTGTAGCCTTCAATTTTTTTTGAATAAAAATTATTTATTTCAGTGTAATTCCCTCATTTCATCTGTAACCAGGACTGTTTCTTTGTTTTGTAATCTTAAGGTGTCTAATGTTGAGTCATACTTCCCTGGAGAATTTATAATTTTCATGGTGCTTCCAAAAATATTTGGTCACTCTTTCATGCTAATAAAAATTTCTGTTTCTTGCATTAGAATAATCATGGGGTAGTTTATTTTTTGTGCATACTTTGCTATTTATTTCTAAAATATTTCAGTAAGATTTTAAAAAACATTTTTAAAGGCATCTAGACGGCTGCCTGAACAGGAGACAGACCACCCAACACGCCCACACCTACTCTAACAAAACCCTCAGGTTTGCAATCAGATCACATAACAAAGAAGAAACCCAGTAAGAAGCTATAGTAAGTCATATGAAAATTACATACAGAGTCAGCCAGAAGCCTAAGGCTATAAGGAGGGGTCCCCTCTAGCAGAGTGAGTGCTGTATGACCTGCAAGATTCTGGCAGAAGGCAGTGAGTGGAGGGCTCCCCTGAGGGAAGAGACATAGGAATACATACTAGTCACTGTGCTAAGAACTTTACAAATATTACCTCCTCTGAT
>CM053596.1:76709092-76729020 GCA_028646575.1 Pseudocheirus occidentalis | reverse complement strand
GTTTATTTCATAGTTGTCTGTCATTCAGTCATTGCATGATGAAAGATATGGGTAAAGAACATTACAATTACAAAATATTTAACCCTGGGTCATGAACAAATTTGGATAAAATCTCAAGCCTTCCACTGAATCATCTCTGCAAAGATGGCCCATCTTTTCAGCAAGAAGCAACCTAAAGGCAAAGATGAAAAGAAAACAAAATCATTTACACATTCAATCAATCCACAAAGATTTATTAAATGCACACCGTCCTACACACTAGAGACATAAAGAGGAAAAAGGAAACAGTCTCATCCCTCAAGGAGCTTACATTCCATATAAGGAAGCTGTCTACATCTACAGGGATGCATGAAAAGAGATATATGGAGGGCACGAGTATCCAGGGGCATCAGGAAAGGCACCACATGACAGGTGGTACTTAAGCTGCAACTTGAAGGAAAGTAGGGAGTCTAAAAGGAAAGGGGGAAGAAGAAATGCATTCCCAGTAGCAAGGAGAGCCAGCTCAAGGGCAGAAATGGAAATGGAGTCTTTTAGAAAGAAGAGCAAAAAGATCAGTTTTGGATGATTAACAGAAAATACACAGGAGAATGCTAAATAAGAAGACTGAAAAAGTAGGCTGGAATGAGGTTTTAAATGCCACAAGGAGGAGCATATATTTTTTCGAAGATGTAACAGAGAGGCAGCTGGGTGGCTCAGTGGATAGAGTGCTGAGCCTGGAGTCAGCAAGACCCAAATATGTCCCCAGACACTTACTAGCTGTGTGACCTGGCAAGTCACTTAACCTTTGTTTGGGTACTACACCATCTTTGTCAAGAAAACCCCATGGACAGCACTAGCATGCTGAAGAGTCAAATACAACAAAATGGCTAAACAAGAGGTAGCAGGGAACTACTGGAGGGGACTAAAAAGGACAGTGACACAGTCCAAACCACCCTTTAAGAAAATCGCTTTGGCAGCTATGTGGTGGAGGGATGAGAGCTCAGAGAGAGAACCAAGGACAGGAGACCACTTAGGAAGCTACGGCGATAGTCTAGGTGAGAGGGGACAAGGGGTGGTGTCTACACGGGTGGTGAGAACAGGACCGATGCTAGAGATGCTGGGGGGTAGAGATGACAAGACCTGGTAACTGAATGGAAAGATGTGGTGAGAATTGGCTGAGGAGACACTAAAATTGTGAGCCTGAGTGACTAGAAAAATCTTGCTGCCCTTGGGAGTAACAGGTAAGTTCGGAAGAGGGATGGGTTTGGGAAGAGAAATAAGTTATATTTTGGATAGTCTGAGTTTGAGATGTTTATGGAGCATTCAATTCAAAATGTCCAATAGTCAGTAACATAGGAACCAGAGTTCAAGAGAGAGACTAGAGCTGGATACGTGTATCTGGGAGTCAGCTGCAAAGCTTCCATAATTAAATCCAAGGGAGTTAATGAGGTCGCCAAGTGAGAGGGTATAAAGAAAGAACTTCAGGGTACACTCAGAGTTACAGCGTATGATATGGTTGATGATCCAGCAAAGGAGATTAAGAAGGAGCAGTCAGTGTGGCAAAAAATAGAATCTTCCAAGAGAGAACAATGTCATGAAACTCTAGAGAAGAAAGAGTATCCAGGAGAAGAGGGGGGTCAGCCGTGTCAAATGCTGTAGAAAGGTCAAGATGAATAGGAAAGAAGAATCCGATTTGGCAATTAGGAGAACCCAGTGATAAGTAGTAATAGAAATGAGTCCCACCGCCCCAACCTAATTACCTTTCTTTGGCTAAAAGAACAGACATTCCTACAAGTTTGGCAAATTCTTCAGATGTGAGAGATCCTTTTTCTGATACCTGTAACAAAGAACATCAAAATAAAATGTGTCAGAATTTGATTGGCAAGACATGATACTTAGTCCTATGAATCTGATCAAGTAAGACACTTTAAAACATTTAAGTTCCTGAATGGGTTACACATATTCAAATAGTATTAGTAATTCTATTAAATTGTCTCTACCAGTGCCTGACTCTACCTACCTCACAGGGTTATGAGGAAAGCATTATGAAAACATTAAAGAGCTACATAAACATGAAGTAATGCTATTACTAAGATAAGAACTCAAAAGAAAAGATTTTAAAACCTAACAGTCTAAATTGTAATATTTTTATAATATATATGATAGAAGGTCTGTATGATAGCATAAAAGGCAATGCTAAACATTCTGAAAAGGAAGAGGGTAAAGAACTTCCTGAATCAATTTAAGTTAAAAATATGTATTATGGAAACAACTGAAATCCAACCCAGAGACCAGAGTGTGGAAAGGGGCCTTACTGGATCATCTATGACAACCTTCCCTTTTTATGATCAGGCGACTTGAACAAAGAGAAGTCAGCGACTTGCTCAAGGTCACCACAGTGAATAAGATTTTGCAAGTCCAAAGAAGGCAGTAATGTTTCAAGCACCTTAAAGCTAAATTGCTCTGATCCAGGCCTATAGAGTACTACGCCCACAGTAAGCACCCCGGCTTTTTGCCAAACTGAACTTAAGCAAATCTTTTGACACAGTTGCCTGACAGTCAGTAGTGATGCTTAGTACCCACTATTGACAGAGTTCAATTATGTAATGCTTTCATTAAAAAAACAAAACAGTCAAAGCTAAGCCTCAAAGAAAATTCTCTGTGTAACATTAGTCTATTTTTTTCACTTTTTTCTGAGTAAAAAGGGGTCAGTATTGATAAGAAGTAAACTGGCCAGAGAAGCACTTAATTATAGGTTTGATCCACACTGACTCCTTAATATGCCAAGGCATAAAGGATCTGTGGGAAACTCCTAGACTAGGAATATTCTACTCCAACACAGATTGAAACCCATCAATGACAGTAATAAACCCATCTTTCAGAAAGTATTTATTAAATGCCTATGATGTACCAAGCATCAGGGAGTCAAATACAAACATGAATTAGTCTCTGACCACCCAAGAAGGATACAACGTGTTAATGGGTGAGCAAAAACACAGGATACACAAATATACACACTGTCTTCTGGGGTGGGGGTGGGGCAATCAACTGTGGGAATTAGGAAAGGCTTCAAGAAGCAGATGGTACTTGAGCTGGGTAGAAGCAAAGAGGCACAGAACTTGAGGCCTGATGGATAGGGAGGCTGTGTAGAGGTCCTAGCAATACAAAGGTCAGTGATCTGCCCACGGCTGAACAGTTCTAAGAGTCAGAAGTGAGATTAAAACACAGGCCTACAGGACTTCATTGGAAGTGCTTTTATCTACCATAACAAGCTGCCTTACTCCTTAAGAACAATTAAAAACATTAGAACCTATATATCTGAAAACAACTTTTTTAATATGGCAAACTTCAAAAGGAAATCCTATTCCTCAAATTTTACACCTAATATGCTTAAATCATCTTTGCAGACTGTTAAAGGACATCCAGGTTACATACTGTCTCTAAAGCTGAAGCAAGCATTTCCTCCTCATTGTGGGACTGAAGTTCAATGACCATGACACCGCTGTCAAAAATTCGGAGCCTGAAAATGAAAGATGAGAATAAGAGAGTAACTCATTTGGACTCTTCAATAGCTGAAAAATTGTGGAGATTTTTACACCCATGTATAGGAATGATGTCACAGCAGAAATAATATTCAAAACCTAACACCCCAATGAACTGTGAGCAAAAATTTGATCAAATAGTCAAATACAGATTACTTCATGACTTCCTTTCTTAATATACTCTCAGTGGAAGAAAAGGGATAATCTGAAGCCTGACTTTCTTACTTGAAGATAATACAGACCAACCCACGACATTCCTATTTGAGAGAAGCTGATCATTTTGCCCATATGTCTTACCTCGCTGCCAAATTCTTCCTGCCAAAGAGTCTGTTTTTCTACCCCACCTACAGTTCTAATAAAGATGGAAGCAGGGACAATGATGAGAAATGGGATAGCACTGATTACATTTTAACTATGTGTCTATTCCTGCCATCACCCACTAAAATCTATTACTATTAGGTCTAATGTGGAAGTGACCTTAAATCACTAAAGGCTGTGCTAGAGGAGTGAAAACTGTGGTAGAGTTTACCTACCAAAGTAAGAAAAGCTTCAACTATGAGCCTTGCAACAAACTGTACTTGTACGTGTTGTCCAAGGATTGACTTTTCTAAGAGACAATCATCATAGAGTTAACCATCAAGTAATGAACATCCACAGCAACTTATGAAGACCTCAATTAACGCATCAAGAGGTTACAACTTGAGTTAGATTCTTGTATTTCTGCCATGATTATCACATACACTCTTAATGGAGACTGAGGAGGTAGAGGAGAAAAGATATTTATGTATATATTTAAGGGAAGCATTTGGTTCTCCAGACTGGACCCTGTCCAACTGGTGAAGTTAAACCAACTGAATGAAGCCCCAGTCTCTCCCCACTCCAGCCCATTCTCCACTCGGCTGCCAAACTGATCTTTCTAAAGAGCAGGCTTGATCATATCATCCTGCTCCTCAATAAACCCAGGTGCTCCTTATTAAAAAGTCCCTTCCCACCTTTCTAGTCTTTTTACATTTTACTCCTCTCCACGTAGTCTATGATTCAGGAACACTGGCCTTTTTGCTGTTCCTCACACATGACACTCATGATCATGTGAAGGTCAGTTTCAGCGGCCAAATGTCCTTTCTCACCTCTGCCTTCTCACTGCCCTAGCTGCCTTCAACATTCAGCTCAAATTACCCCTTCTGCAAGAGGTCTTTCCTGGTCAAACCCCATTCCCCGCCCTCTTCTCTAGCCCCTTCCCTCTAAGGGCAGGGGTCATTTTTTTTCCCCTCCTTTCTTTGATTGCCCAGAGCTGGCACCTAATAAGTGCTTAATAAATGCTCACTGACTATAAAGAGAAACCAAAGGATTAGTCAATTTATCCAAGTTCCTGCAAAAGGCTTTTAGTTCTCTATTTGGTCTCAAGACCATGACCTTTAAAATACAGCTGTAAAAAGGACAGCCAGACTACTCCTTGTACATTAAGAAAAATGTGGGAATGCAAAAACAGCCCCTGAAGGTTGGAAAGGCTAAGAGAGGTGCTGCTGACCCTGAGACTCAGTCAGCACACATGCATTTTCTAGACTCAGGGCCTTTGTGGTGCACCGCTATAAAGACCCCACTCCCGTCAATGGCCACACTGATAAAACAGGCTTGGCAAGCACTATTATCATTCAATCTTCGAGGAATTATTATTCAAATTAAATATACATCTTAAGAAAATCTTTTACCTGAGAGGTAATTTCAGTGCTTCCAACATCTTACAAGCATTTACTAAGTCCTCTGGTGAAAGTAGCTAGTAAATAAAAAAAAGACCTTGTTGACATTATGAACGAACAGATATAATGTTATTTTAAACAAACACAGAGACCACAAACAATGGAGAAGCCTGGAACCCAAAGGCACATTTATCCACTCTTTGAGACAATATAAGCCTAAGAGGAAATCCATGGGCTGTCCTTGGGAAGGGAATGCCTAGATGTTCACCAGCTTCCCTCTTCCATGACTGGTTCCTATACCAGTTATGAAGCAAGGACGTGGATCCGAGTAAACTGAGCGCACCCCATTCTCTCTGGCAATGGAGGGTCGGGGCTGAGATGTGCTCCTGGGGGTGCCTCCATGCAACCTCCTCTGGGTCAGATTCCAGGGAGTAATTCCTTTAAGACGTAACTCTTTCTTTCTGCCACTTTCTTCTACAGGATGCTTTCGGCTGGTAGCACCCTCCACTCCAAACTACCTTGTACTTAATGACTTTGTATTTACTTTCTTGGCATTTATTCCATAGAGATTATTAATTGTACTTGTTTCCTTTGTGCCTAGAATAGTGCCTAACACAGAGCAGGACTCAATAAATGTTTACTGATTAAAGGAAGGTGTGTGAAACTGAAACTTCAACTTTCCTATTACATGTTAAACGATATGGGATTTAAAAAAGTCAAGACATTTATAAGATGCCCCACAATAGTTAGCTTAAACTTAAGAAAAAAAAAAGCTTAAAATAAAACCCAAGACACTAAGCTTATAGAAGCAAAATCCCTTTGTAGCAAATGCTATAAGATATCCAAATTCTTTTGTTTTTAATGGAATTCTGTTAAAAGGTTACAATGCTAGATCACAAGATTCAGAACTGGAAGAAATACTAAAGATCATCTAAGTCCAACCTCATCATCTAACAGATGAAAAAAGCAGAAAGAAATCCCATTCCTAGATTGCAAGAACTGGAGAAGAAAGAACGTCGATGTCCATGAGAAGTACTGCCAACCAGGAGGGGAAAGATGAAGGCACCCTAACAACAACAACAAGTACATCTTTGATGCCTAGGTAATAGGGAGGGGCACAAGCACCAAGAATACAATGAGCCCTAGTTACAAGAAGCACATGTTCTAAGGGATGAGACAAGTATATACACAAATACAGGAAGCTTAAATATAAGGGGAATAAATACAAATAAATACAAGACAGGAAGAAGAGCACTAGCAGTTGATGAGGTAAGTACAGGCTTCATGTAGAAGACAGCACTTGGGCTGCATCTTTTGGGAAGAGGAAGCGTTTCAGGCACACAGCAGCACCAGTACAAAGGCATGGAGGTGGGAGATGGGGCAGTGAAGAACAGCTAGAAGGTTCGGTCTGGCTGCATCAGAGAGTCTGGGAGGGTAGTACTGTCCAGTGAGGATGGAAAGATGGCATGGGTCCAGGCTGAGGAGTTTGTTTTATCCTTGAGGCATAGGAAGCCGTGGAGGTGAATGGGTAGGGGCATCAGATGGTCAGATATGTGATTACTTCAGCAGCAGCATGGAGGGTGGACTGAAGTAGTGAGACTCGAGTAAGGAAGGTGTGAGAAGCCCAAACTAAGGTGGGAGCTCAGCAAATGGAGAAAGAAGGGGTCAGATGTGAGAGACATCACGGAGGCGGAATTGGCGAGATATGGTAACTGAATGAACATGCAGGATGAGGGAGATAGAGGGGTTAAAGATAATGCCAAGGTTATAATAAACCTAGGAGACTAGCAGGATGGCTGTGTCTTCAAGAGAAATAGGGAAGTCTGGAAGAGGGAAGGGCTTAGGGGTTCAGTTTGTCATATGTCTTAGACTTGAGACCTCTCCAAGACATCCCAACATACTTACACCACTCAACCCTTTCCTCATTCTAGACCCTTTGTGTTCTTGGTAGTGGTGCCTTTGTTTAGGTGGTTGAATTTTTTGATATGAAAAATGATGGGAAATATGGTAAGTCAAAAAGAATGGGGAAATTTGAAGTGTAATTACTACTTTAAAACAGGACAAAAGAAGTTCTTCTCTTTTCTTTACTACCTACTATGAACACACACTCGAGGTCTTTGGTATAGAAAGGAACCAAACAAGGCACTTTTTACACAGCATTACCCAATGCATAGAATTTTATAGGACTAAGTTAACAAAATACTGCTCCTATAGGCAACTTTCCAAGTTAAGAAAATACTTTTTTTAATAAACAGAATCTATCCTTGAACAGTATTCATTATAATAGGATTTTCCCTGGATTACATTAATAATGTCTAGATTTAGAAGTACAATGTCAGAACTGATTCCTTACTTCCATTCCTCGGGCTCGGTTCACTAAACAGTACACTTCCGTAAGTGACATTATTCCCCCTCGTTCCTGTTTAAATATGAAATAAGTACATTTAATACAAAATATGGTTAGTGGCAAAGCTTCCTGAAATTTATGTGAGTATTAAATCATAGTGTAACAGAAAATAAATGTTCATAAGAAACTACTGAGACAAATTTCATATTCATATTTCAAAAAATTTTTTTCAAGGTCAAAGATGGTGTTACAATTACTGTTTAGTATTTACTAAATGGTCAAGAAGTACTTGTAAAGTTCTACAATCATAAGGTCAAATGGAGATCAGAGGTCATCCAAGAGGGATATCCCTATCTGAAAAATGAATGTATTCTACAACAGCCCTGATAAGTCATCATCCAGATTTTTTCCACACCTCTCCAGGCTGTCCTTTGCTTTTAAATTAAGACATTCCTGCTCATAAATAAGTGAAATCTTCTTTGCATCTTCCACCCTGTTGCTATTTCTACCCTCCTTTAATCATACAAATTAAAATCTCTACAATTGTCAGAAAATTGTGTATTAATCTGTCTTAAAGACTTTTGTATTAGGTACTTAGGAGGTGACATGAGTGAGATAGGCAACAAGAGGGCCTCTAATAAGACAGACTAGTATAGTTTTTGCCTAAGTCATCTATCTAATAATAATCTATAAAGTCTAGCTATGGTAGAAGTTAAATATAAAAAAAGCAGAAAACCTCTTGCACTTTCATTCAAACCAATTAATACTTATTTCAGAAAGAAACAAAATAATGGAATATTGGCTGACCATTAATCAAACTATGAGGGGTTACTCCTATCAAGGCTGCTGATGACTTGCTATGGAAGGGATTAAACATTACCAAAAATAAGGGTTTTTTATTTTGCATTTACCTCTAAAGGCACCTGCAGTATTCCAGCTAGTTGTTTTGCCAGCTGCATGTGGTAATGAGTGCCTGAGCCATGTGTTTCTCTGGTAACTGGATTAGCTATACCCATGCTCAGCAAGTAGGATTTAAACCTGATGGTCTAAATGGGAAAGATGGGAAAAAGCACATCAATGACAGGACAGTTAGACTTGTTTTGACCTTTATTCCTCCCAGCTATCAATGAAATATTTAATTGAATACTTAAATACTTTCCTCCCTCATCCCCTCCAATTTATTGAACCCTGGAGTGTGAAGGGACTTTAGGAGTCATCTAGTCCAGGCACCATGGGATAAGGAACTGCTCTGTACAACATTGTCGAGAAAGGACCATCTAGCCTCCATCTGAAGAACTTCAACAAGGGAAGCTCACTATCTTCCCAAGGCAAGTCTATCACTCTTGGTTTTTCAGTAGTTTCTATCACACCCGTTTCTTCATTACCCCATCTGGAGTCGTCTTGGCAAAGATACTACAGTGGTCTGCTATTTGCTTCTCCAGCTCATTTTACAGATGAGGAAACTAAGGCAAAAACAAGCTTACGTGACTTGCCCAGCGTCACACAGTTAGTAAGTGTCTAAGGCAAGATCTGAACTCGGGAAGATGAGCCTCACTGACTGCAGCCCCGGCGCCCTACCCACCACACCACTTGGCAAGCATCACTCTGGGCTAGCTCTAATTACTACGAATTTCTTCTTTAAATTGAATGAATTTTCTCTCTGCAAATTCGTGCATTATATTTATAACCCGTCATTATTTGTAATAGGGAAAGGATTTCTAGCAACATTCTGCCTGGATACATTTGATAACACAGCCTCCCCTTCCTTTATCGTGTCATCTTACTCTTTTCCCCCCTCACCAGGCTGGCCATTAAGAACATAATGGTAACAATTACATTGAATACCAATCACAAGGTTATCATTAGAATAAATAACCTCAAAAACCTCAACTTCAAATAATTTTGTGCCTAAAACTTGACTTTCAAAAAAGCTGCAGAAAATGATTATCTTTTACTCTTTTTATAATATCCCTAGCACCCCTAATATTTTTATTTTAAGAAAAAATTTCAAGCCCCCCAAACAAAAACATGTATATTATTTACCTACGTATGTTTATTTATATACATATTTATGCATGTTTGTCTGAACATATATATATATATATATATATATATATATAGACTTTATGTACGTATGGTTTTTAGCGCTAAAAGATGCAAAATTATTACTTACTTCATCTTCTGTGATGTCACCTTGCTTATCCTTAATTTTATTAGCTATAGATTTGGATAATTCGACCATTTCCTTTGCCTGTCAGGAAAAAAGTACCATATTTTCTATTTACAAAATGTACTTAAAAACAATACAATTGCTGTGAATATAAAAAATGTAAATTAACATACCTTGATCATGAGCTTGCTGAGGTCTTCAAAAGCCTGAAATGAGAACCAATGAAGTTTTAATGGAATGGATCTAAATGGACTGAGATGTTTTAGAAAAATTAAAGTAATGTTCCTTTGATAGCTTCATTATGATATAAGTTAGAGAGGGAAAGAACGTTCCTTTAAGAAATACATGAAACTTTCTATTAATTAAGGAATCTGGAAAATTACTATTGATGAATACAAATATGCCAACTACAATTAAATGAAATACATATATGTATATATGTATGTGTGTGTATATATATTTTAATATCCTCAAAAAACAAAAAGAATGTTGAGCCTGAGATCAGGAAGATTCATCTTCCTGAATTCAAATCTGGCCTCAGTCACTTCCTAGATGTGTGACCCTGGGTAAGTAAGTCACTTAGCCTCGTTTGTCTAAGTTCTCTCATCTATAAAATGAGCTGGAGAGGGAAATGGCAAATCACTTTAGTATCTCTGCCCCAAAAACCACAAATGAGTTTACAAAGAGTCAGACACGACTGAAACAACTGAATAACAACAAATTTTTATGGGTTTAAAAAATAAAATGACCTATCAGAAATAGTTAAGTTAGAAAATTTGAAACTCAAGCGACTGTGGAACTGAATCTTGTAAACTAAAAGTAAATAAACAAATAAAACAAAAAGGAATAGTTAAGTTGCTTTCAGAGAACATAATTTACTTTGCCATGAAGTCAGTAATAAAATGCTGTCATTTGACTTCTCTTGAACAAAAGGTATTTTTAGTAAGGTTGCTTTGCTGACCAAAAATGGCTAGTACAAATGAGAAAATATTCAGTGGGGTACACTTCTAACTTCAAAAGAAAATGTGATTTTGTACTTGAATGCTTCGAATAGTGGCTTTTGTCTATGATGTTTTTATAGCTTGGTCCTAGTACAAATAATGAATCCCAGTGAAGTGGTTACATGTATTCAAATTTGCACTAGCTGAAGTTACAATATGATAACTGGTTCCAGTCCAACGGAAATATGCAGTAGAAATTTGAATAATGTGACTATTTCATGTAATTCACTGTTCATTAATCAGGACCTAGCTGCCTATTTGTTGTGTTGGGTGTAACGGATACAGTCAGATTAAAAAACACAAACGTGTACGTGCACACAGGCATGTGTGCATACACACACACACCCACAGTGACAAAAGCATATGACTAGATCTACTGCTAAAACTGCTTCAGTGATTCAATGATCAATCAACCTCGAACATGACATCTTAGTATACTTCAACGGACCTGTGGTCTCATCAATATGGGTATTCCCTCCAACAATGCCTATCGTGACCCATACACCTCATTACTTAATTTAATTGCTGAACAACAAATTATCTTAATTTACTGAAATTTTCCTCCAAGAGTCACCATGAAGTTTCACTGTGAAAAGGATAAAGCTGTTGTTGTTGTTCATCCTTAGCTCAATGAGTATGCCAGCAAAATGTAAACTTCAGCAGGTTCTCCCACGCTGGGAAGGTCTGGATTACGGTGCCAGATACAGGGTACATCTGTCTCCCAAGGTCCAGCCCAGCTAAGAATAGGTAGGTTCATCGTACAGATGACTACTTGGTGATGAGAACCCATAAAATGAAGAAAAATTTAAAATGTCCCTCAATTCTATGCAAACTTCCTCTGTAGTGCTAATGGAAGGAACAGAAAAAGTAGGCAAAAGTGCTAAGAACCAGTTTTTAGACAGACCACAAACATCAACTTGGCTGTTCTAAGTCTAAATGTAAAGTCTTTGTCCAATGACCCAGGAGTAGGTATACTTAGTATTAAAGAAAATGAATCATCTCAATCTTGAGATTTTTTTTTTAATTTTTAAATTTATTTTCTTGTTTACATCACTCATTTCCATGAGACAATCTTGAGATTCTTAACTGAGATCAGAAGACAAAAGGAAAATACAGCTAAATGTTAAGATATTTTGCAGGTTCTCATCACAAATGAAAATAAAGGAATTGTGGAGGCTGGTTTCACTGTGCATCCAATGGCAAAAAGAAACAAAATTTCACGCAGCGATTATCTCCAAATGCAGTGGTCGTGACAAGTCTTTAAAAAAGACCACCATGAAGACAAATTGCAGCTTATGTGCTAATATCTTTTGCAGGGGATGAAGAGAAACATTCTAAAAAGAATTTGATAAGACCCTCTAAAATAAATCAACATGCATTTTCACACTTGGTGACTTTAATCTCAGAGTAAGCATAGGTGAAGGCAAAAAACATGTTGAAAAAAACAGTTCAGAACTAAGAAACAAAGACTAGTAGACATTCTCCAAAGTCTTATAAACCAAAAGCTCAATGATGCTGTGAAGAAAGAGGAACGAAGAGGGAAGATATATGCCAAGTGCCCGTTAGGTTCTGTGCCAAGTGCTTTACAAATATGGTCTCATTCAATCTTCACAACAATTCTGGGAAGTAGATACGGTGTTATCCCTATCTTACAGGTGAGGAAACTGAGGCAGACAAAGGCTAAGTGATCTGCGAAGGGTTCACATAGCTAGGTAAGTATCTGAGGCTGGATTTGAACTCAAGTCTGTCTGACTCTGGCCTCAGCATTTTATATACTATACCACCTAGATACTTTAAAGAAATCTGGAGGGTGCTGGGCATGGTAAGCACCAAATAATATTTCAAAAAATAAATTCTAACAGGAAATGACTAGCTACAGTTATCATTTCTGAGTCAGCTGACTATACATTCAGTCCATGAACATGTTACAGCAAAAACGAAAATCAATGCTAAATCAGAAAAAAAAAGATATGACACACAATTGGGGCAACTCCAACCTAACCTATTTAAACAAGTTCTTGAAGCCAAAAAAAAAAAAATGAATAGAAAGCAGATATTTCATAGATATGACCATTGCTAAGGAAGCTTAACCCACATAAATCAATCACCATAAGGAGACTTAAAAAAGCCTTGAAATCTCCTCTGGTAGCAAATACTTGATCTTCTTGCCAAGTAAAGAAATAAGGCGGCCAAGGGCAAAACTAATTTAGAATACAAACTCATTTGTAGAATCTGATAGAAGAATATGACAGAAGATTATGAAGAGTGCTACCTCATAAAAACAGCAAAGCACATTAGAGAGAAAAACCAAGTCTAGAGAAATCTTGAAAATAGGACCAACTAAGCCAGATCTTGGGAGTATTTAAGGATGACCTTGGAAGGAAAACAGCTTCTAAGGATTTTCACAGCAAACCTTCTCCTTAATCAGTGACAGCAAAGGCACCAAACTGAACTCTAAAATCACAGTCCCTGACATGCAGCACGAGGAAGAAGAAAGGGCACCAAAGAAAACCAAGATGGGACGAGAACCTGCATCAGACCAAGTCTATACAAAGTGAATCTGTACTGTTCTTACTGAAGGATTTATAAGCCTGGAGCTAAAAAGGATCTCAAAGGCCTTTTCAGAGAGGAGGAGAGGGAGGTACAAGAAGATTAAGTGACCTGTCAAGGCTCACAGAGGTAAAAAGTGAGGTCTGAACCCAGGCCCTCTGACTCGAGAGCCAGACTCTTCCCACCGTCTCACCCCACCTCACTGGAGGTGACAGACCTGGAGAACAATGAAAGAGGAAAGAGCACCAAAACATCTGGAAAAATCACAGATCTTACTGACACTCAAAATAGGGCAATTAAGAAACAATCACTAACCGCCAACCATCATGCCTTCTCCCCTACAAAATGTGTGAAAATAATCCATGCTTGTTCTGAAGGCCTCACTCATGAAAGTGGGAGAAGGAAACAAGGTGCTTTGAGAGCAAACACACCATTAAAAGGTGTATCGAATACTACATGTCCCCCTATTCACTTTTTGTTGACTCTAAAAAAACAACCAACGTTTTATTTTGTTGACCAAAATGCTACCTTTCTTAAAGGCTCTCTACCAACAGGATACATCCCATTCAATTTTCAAAATCATAAAAGATTCCTTGAAAGACAATTCTTTATTCAGCAATCCTGTACTTATTAATAACAAGTGAGGCATAAAACAGGGAGATGTTTATATGCTAAAGTGCTTGCCACTGCTGCGGAGAATCTTCAGGGCAAAGTTCAAATGAAAAGATTGTTAGGTCTTCTGGTTAGGCCTCTTTTTGAAGACGCCTTTTTTGCTGACTACAGAAAGCAAGGAGGTAGAGCCAAGATGGTGAGTTCTCCCTCAAACCCCTACAAATATTCTTAAGAAAATTTGGGGGGGTTGGAACCTTTTTCTCCCCATAATAATATCTTTTACCAATTACATGTAAAGATAGTTTTCAATGTTCATTTTTGTATAGTTATGAGTTCCAAATTTCCCCCCTCCTTTTCCCTTCCCCTCCTCCCTAAGACAGCAAGCAATCTGATACTGATTATACACGTACAATCATGTTGAACAAATTTCCACATGAGTCATGTTGTGAAAGAAGAATCAGAAGAGAAAGGAAAAATGAGAAAGAAAAAACAAAAAACATGGTATGATTTGATCTGCATTCAGTTCTTTCTCTGGATATGGATAGCATTTTCCATCACGAATCCTTAGGAATTGTCTTGGATCCCTGAGAAGAGCTATGTGAATCATAGCTGATCATCGCACGGTCACATGGTGTTAGCGATACTCTGAACAACACTCTCCTGGTTCTGCTCACTGCACTCAGCAATAGCTCATATAAGTCTTTCCAGGTTTTTCTGAAATCCGCCTGCTCATCATTTCTTACAGAACAATAGTATTCCATTTCATTCATTCCCTGGTTTCCAAAATGTTAAAGCTGTGGGTCACCCCAACAAAGGTAAATGAAAAGGCACACAGCAGGTATGATTAGGCTACAGCCTATCACCAAGGACAAATGGCTGGAAGGATATTACCAGAGATACATATGAAAAGAAAGGAGGTAGGTTACTCATAGCAGGAAAAGTCAAACACACAAGCATTTATTAATAAGCAGCTAGCATAACTAAGTGCCAGGCAGGAGTGCTGGCAATACAAAGAAAGGCAAAAACCAGACCCTGTTCTGAGAGGCTCACAGTCATTAATGGGAGAGACAACATGCAAAAAATCATGTACAAATAAGATATACACAGATAGCACAGATATAAACAACATGCAAACTGGAGGGATCTCAGAAGGAAGATGACAGCACTAAAGGGGAGCAGGAAGAGCTTCTAGCTGAAAGTGGGACTTTACATAAGACTTGAGGGAAGCCAGTGAAGAGAGGAGGTGGAGAGGCCTGGGGGGATGGCCTGGGAGATAGGAGCATGATGTGTGAGGCTCAGTCGGGAGGCCGGTGTCACTGGATCACAGAGGACGTGGAGGGGAATGGGCTATAAAAAGCCTGGAAAGGGAGGAAGAGGTCAGATTATGATAGATTTACTGATACTGAAAATAGGGCAATCAAGAAACAATCACTAACCACCAACCATCATGCCTTCTCTCCTATAAAATGTATGGAAATAATCCATGTTTTCTTTAAAAGACCAGCATCTTGGGTGGATTCCCCCATAAAGTCTTAAGGGGAAGTCGTGGACAAGAGACACCCAGATTGAGAAGGAATGGGTGGGTTGTAGTCTGCCTTAAAGGAGGAAGTCTCCAGAGCAATGAGATCACAGATTCATGAAAATTTTAAAAAATACTTAAAATGTACGCTAAGTATAAAAGAACATGTAAGTTTCACTGAATCCTAGTGTTTTAAAAATCAGAAGAAACTTCTGTAGTCATCTAATCCAATTAGGATCTAAAGCAGAAAACTTCTATGATATCCTTCAATAAATGTGTAGACCACACAAATGTTATTTCAACTAACTATAATGTCTTTTTAAAAATTTGTTCTGAGTATATTTTTAAAAAATAATTAAACTGCAATAAGCTTATGGCCATTTCTGTATATGCAAAATAATGTCCATCTACAAAAGGATTTTGCTAAATGAATAGTTTGTGCTATAAAATTCTTCTGACCACCAAGGGCAGTCCTGGAAACAAAGGGGAACATGCACACACCTAACAGGAATTTCCTCAGATAAACAAAGGCTAAAACGCTGGATTCTTATCAGCAACAAACAGCAGATGCAGGAAACCTTTTGTGGGAAACTCTGGGCACCAGCTCTGAAATTAAGTCATTTCTAACACTGAAAGTCAGGGGCAAACTAAAAGTCATGCCTTTTCTTTGAACATACAACACACACACAAATAGATTTCACACACACAAAACTTTGGAAATACAAAGTACTAACAAGATTCTTTTCTCAACAACAAAGAGAAAAAGAACAAGGTAATATATTTATCAAATTATTTTATTAATAATATGCTATATTTTCACTTGGAAAAATCTATTCTATCTAAATACTAAAATCCATAAGGAAGGCACACATATAAATGCAAATCATGTCTAAATTATAAATATTTAGAGTTGGAAGGTCTCTTAGAGGTAATCTAGTTCAATCTCCCCATTTTTGAGCTGAGGAAGTTAAGGCCCCAAAAGATGAAATGGCCTGTCCAAGGTCCCAGAGCCAGCAAGTGGCAGAAAGGAACTTGACCTCAAGTCTTCTGACGGAGCATCCAGTTCTCTTTCCCTCTGCTATTATAACTTTAAAACAGATTTAAAGTTGTCGTAAGGTATTTTAGTAAATACCTCAAATATTTAAAGTAATTATGAAAATATAAGTGAAAGCTTTTTGGTTTTTGCCTCCCTCATTCCTTTCATATTTAAAGTCACCTATCCTTTAAAATTAGTGAGAAAACTTTGCCAGACATTCAAGTAAAAGCAATTTACCCACTTAATCATGCTAACTATCCATTATAACCTGATTTTCCAGTTTTTAAATTTATTTATTTTTTGTCTTTTTTGTGAGAGGAAGGAATGGGGAGAGATTTGGTTTGCACCTGTGATTTCACAGGATTAGGGCAGTTCCAATGAGGAAATTCCCTCTTACAAATGCAGGTTTGTAACTATTTTTGAATGTACAGTCTGACATTTGAAAGAGTACACTGCAAGATTAAGTGACTTGCCCACAGTCACAAAGTCAGAAGCGTCAGAAGAATATGAATTGCAAGCACAAAAGGGCCTTGCCTGCAGGCCATCCTGCTTCGGGATCAGGTCCTTCAGCCCCTCCACCTTTTCACTTTCCTTTTACTCATCAATTCCAAGTTACCCCTGAAATTCTGAGCATGGTGCCAAGTGGACAGCTACACAAAGCCAGTGGTATGAGGGAAGCCCTGGCAGAGCAGACTCAGCAGAGCTGGTGTCAGGAATACCTGTGTTCAAGTTCTGGCCTCATGTTATCTGTGACACCTCGGGCAAGTTACTTAACATCATCTTTGTCTCAGGTAAAAAACAACTGAGAAACAACAGATCCTGATACTTAAGAACCTCTTTCCATTCAAAACATGGCATCTTTTTTCTCTGGGGTTTACAGGGACTAGACTCAAGGACTATGGATTCATGCTAACTAATGAAGGCAGCACAGTGTAGTAAAATTAATGCTGAAATAAGAGCTAAAAGACCTGAGGTCTAGTCTCCAATTTACCACATTAGCTGTGTGACTCTGGGCAAGTCACTTATCCTTTTACATCCTTGGTTTCCTCAGTTGAAGAAATCCTCAATTTCTTCAACTATAACCAGGTGAATCCTAATACTCGTCCCACCCTCATTCTAGGGTTATTGTGAGGACCAAATGAGAATATGTACCTGAAAGCACTCCATAAACTATCTTTTTCAGACAAAAAAGTATTATCACCATCATTACCATTATTACTAATGTTATGACTGAATCCAAAAGATTCCATCACCAACAGAAGACAAAAATAATCCAAAATACTAAGCCATTTAAATAAAACCTTTTCTAGTTTTACTTTTAAAATTGGACTACAACACAATCTCTAAAACCTGGATACATACAAAGAATCATGTACCCGCGGATACCTTCTTTTTTTAGAAGATATTGTTCTAGACTGATTAATACAATGCCCTAGAGAGCATATATGTAAGCATTTCTGGGGAGCCAACGTCTCCATGAGTAGAATTCTTTGTAAACAGAGAGAATTTCATTTACTGTACTTGTATCCCCAACATCAGCATAGGCCTGGCACAAAGCATGAACTTAATACATCATCTATTCAAAAAGACCTTTAACAAGAGAGAGAGACTATAAAGAATCTTGGAAATGGGGAATTTTACAAGGACTTCTTGGTGAATCTGTTGCTACAAGCAATGATCTGATTGTAAAATCTAGCTGCTCCTAGTGGGCTTGAAGAAAATCTGTTGGAAAGTAGTTTGCCTGCCAAGGAGCCTATTGATGCAAACATAAAGAATATGCTAATGAAAAAGCATCTTTCAACTTCCAAATTTGAATATCTCTGTATCAGAGCTACAGAGTGCCTCTATGCCTGGAATGCCTTCTCCCACAGCTAAGCTGGTTATAATTCTACCCATTTTCAAGGCCCAATTTAAACGCCAGTTAGCCTAAGTTGGTCCTCCCTGAAGTAAAATTCCTCCTTCCTATAAATTTTCATGTACCTTGTACCTCTCGTTCACTTTCATGCTCTACTTTATATCATATTTATTTGTATATACTTCTAAATCTCCCTACTAGGACAGGAATTGTGTTTTATTTACCTTCACCTCCCCTGCCAAGTTCCATAACAGGACTCACTCAATAAATACATGCTGTAATAAACTGGCTTCTCAACTTAAGACACAAAATGTTAATCAGTGAAATCAGCATGAAGAAAATAAAATCTTTGTCTTCTACCCTTTATTCACTACTAGAAATTTCCTTCAAGAGCACCATGAAATCATCTAGCAATGTTATCTATAATGGGACTGAAATTTTTCTAGCTGACAGCTTCCTCTAAAAGCAAGTAAGACATAGGATGCAGTGTCATTTTCATTCATATGTTATATAAAAAAACCTATGGAGCTAGCCAGCACAGTGGATCGAGCACAGTACTTAGAGTCAGGGACAGCTAAGTTCCAATCTAACCTCAGACATTTACTAGCTACATGTCCCTACGAAAATGCATTTAATTGCACCGTCTCTTACTAATGTAAAATGTAGAAAATCATAGCACTACTCCATGAGATTACTGTAGTGATCAAATTAAATTAACATATGCAAAGTGCTTTGCAAACCATAAAGTACTATAAAAACACTATTACTACTACTACTACTACTTGTACTACTACTACTACTACTGAGTATATTTATAACTGAGGTAGAGCATGTGGGCATGCCATATTCTGAAATGAAAAATAATGAAGAGATAAGCCCAGCAGCATATAAGCACCCCAAGACAATACAAGGATAAGAAGAGTTCTAGGAGTTTTGGTAGATTCCCTATGGAGGATTTATGGAACAATAGGGAAATAATCACAAGAAGGAAGAGTAGATGTGCTGTAGAAAGACCATTATACAGTGCACAAAGGCAAAGATTGGTATTATATAGTGCACAAAGTAGGCCTCAAAAGAGTTAAGGGTAAGCCCAGATGCCAATAAAAATCTCATTATAACACCTTTTCTATTTTGGTATTTGTTTGAAAACTATGATATAATATTAAGACACGAAAGTAAACCTGGGGGGCAGAGCCAAGATGGCAGCGTAGAAGCAGCAAAGCACCGCAGCTCCCACACAAACACGCTAAAAAACTCATAAAATGGGACTCTAAACAGATTTTCAAGCTCCAAAACTCTCCACAAGACAGAAAGCACATCTGTTGCTACAGGCAGCTCAACAGGTGGGGCTCTTCTGGCCAAAACCCTGGCGGGTCAGGCCCTGGGGCATCAGGCGGGGAGCCAAGTCTATAGGAGAGCAGATCAGCTGCACTGGAGGCACAGTTACCACATTTATCAGGCCAGAAGAAAAAAAGGCTAAGAGAAAGGTCAGTGGATTTTGCTAACTGGGGAGGAGAAGAGTGGGTCAG
Source organism: Pseudocheirus occidentalis (assembly GCA_028646575.1). NCBI lineage: Eukaryota > Metazoa > Chordata > Mammalia > Diprotodontia > Pseudocheiridae > Pseudocheirus > Pseudocheirus occidentalis. Next base: position 76,709,183 of record CM053596.1, on the reverse strand, counting down.
GCCAAACTGCTCCCAGGGCAAGGAAGCAGTGGGAGGCAGCTGTGGCAGCAGGAACGGAGCAGCGGTGATTCATCAGGGCCAAGGACTCTTG
>CM053596.1:76688540-76708592 GCA_028646575.1 Pseudocheirus occidentalis | reverse complement strand
CTTCTGGAGGCATATCATCTTTTAAAACTCAGTGTTTAAATACTGGAGGGAATTTTGGTTTTGCATTCTTTTTAAATGGACGTATTTCCTCTATTTCTTGTCCTTTTATGATTTTGGACTGTCTTATAGGGGCATCATTCAGGTCTTGCTCTTAGTAGGCTTATATTGAAGTAAGAACTATTGGATTCTGACTCCCACTCAAAATGCTGTCTTGGTGCTTTTCATAATTGTTATATTTATTATTTAGTGCTTTCATGACTTACCTCTTAGGAGCATTAAGACACAGACCTGTATCCTTAGCTTTATTATAATGGCACTTCTTGAGCCACTTATTGTCAAGACAGAACTTTATACTTTGTGTATGTAAAGATCTTTTCAGGGTTAAATTAAATGATTGATATATAATATATATTAATAAATCATCATAATAAAAAGATTTTTTTCCTAACTTGGTGGTCTCCTGTTTTTTAAAGTGTGAAAAAAGAATAATCTAAAATGGTCACCATTTTCCTTCTAGACAATCAGATACTTAGTACAGATGTGAAGGACCCTATCAAACCCTTTATTTTAATAATTTTAAAAGACAACTATTCTTATAATGACCTATTAAATTAAAAAACAACCTGCTATGACTGTGAATGACTGAGTGTGTATTAAAATGATCCTCCTTTAAAATGTACCCTTCCCCCAATCTTTTCAAGACATGTCATGTCATTTCCTTGTTTAAGATCATAAAGATTTCACATTCAAGTTCAGACTTTTCATTCAAAGCCTTTCTATAATTTGACTCTGCCCAACCTCTCTCACCCTTCCTTGGCTCCTCTGTTTCCATCTCCCCACGGCTGAATATTCTATACTCATTGATAATTGATTGCCTTTGCTTATCAGTGCCGGGGGATAAAGACAGAAGTCCTAAGGGGAGTAACTAATTCTGGACAAAAGGATCCAGAACAATCTTGTACTAAAGGATTGAATTGAATCTTGTAAAATCAAATTTAATATCAAGTCTTACACTTGCATTCAAAACAATCACCTTCACATATACCGGGTTGGGGAGGAATAATGAAACAGCCGTGTCTGAAAAATATCTGGCCATGTTAGTGGTAACAGTTTAGATGTTATGAGGGGCAGCCTTTGCAAAAAGTACATAAATAGGAGATGGAGCATTTTTAAAAATGAATTTGTACCAAGGATTAGCCAATGAACCAGTTTGGCTATAAAGTTGTAGATAGTGAGGGGGAATAATATAAAGCCTGGAAAAGGAGAGTCAAGATTGTTAGGGACTTCAAAAATCCAACAGGAATTTGCATTTTGTCTTGGAAGAAATAGCTTTTTTGAGCAGGAGAGAAGTATGGTCAGGTGTGCTTTAAGAATATCAGTTTAGCACTTTTCGGATACATAGGGATTAAGAGTTAATCAGTTAAGAGCATGTAGCAATAATTCAAACAAAATATTACGAGGGACCAAACTGTAAGTGAAGAGAAGGGGGTGGAAATGAATGAATCGACAAGATTTGGCACCTTACTGGATATGGAGAGAGGAGTGAACGAGAAAGGAGATGATGTTGAAGTGAATCTAGGTCACAAGGAGAAATTGAGAAATTGGGAAAGGGATATATATATGGCTTCCATTTTATACATGTTGAGTTTGGAGATATCCAAGTGAAAATGTCCAGCAGTTCATAAGGGAGAAATGGAGAGGGGCTAGGTATTTGAATTTGGTAGTCATCTGTAGAGAGAAGAACCCATGGGGTTCACAAAAGATCACTGGGAGAAAGACAAAGAAAATAGGCCTCAGGACGCTTCTTTGGAGTTAAGGAGTGGATCATGGATGCTGATTGTGTGACGCTTTGCTAAATGTAGGAACGGAATTTAAATACCCTGACAGCCCAATGCTGACAAGACCCTCGTTTTATTCTATTTCCGTTCTTTAATAAAATTTGGTAATATTGTTTATCACTTTTAAAAGGTTACTTAACCCAAGTACAGTTAGCACAATGGCAGGCCAGTTCAGAAAGAATTGTCTTTAGCCTATAAAATTACATACAATATGAATTTGGTTATCTGTATCTAATTTTTTCCTCCAAAAAGGAGATTTCTTCTGTTTTAATATTCCAGAAAATAGACTGAGCTAAAAATGTTATCATACGTGGAAAACTTGATTGCAAAATTGAAAACTGGGACTAACCAAATAAATCCTTTACAGGAGTTAAAGTGAGTGGTGATGTCATTTTTTTTTTTTTGCAATTCAAAAAATTTCATGAGTGCTATTAGGTAAATTATTTTAAAAGATAAGTGTTTTAAACTCTCTGGACTCTGTAAGTAAGATGATGGTGAAAATGGTTGTAGTAGTCTTTAAAAAGTCCATTGAAAATTTCAAGGAAGGTTTCAACTTCATTTAAAAAATGTCGTACTTTATATAAAAGCAAAATAAATTGTAAGCAGTGTTAATTTAATTCAATTCATTATAGCACCTGTCAGAGCAAGGTACAACTAGGTGCTGGTGACACAAAGGCAAAGCCCCAAACTGTTCTGACGCACAAGCAAATACGTATCCGAATAGACTTCTAAGAGAACTTTCTCTTCTGCTGCGTACTTTTAACCAAATAGCTTTAAGATGTTGCTTTAGGTGCAGGCAGATTTAAAAAAAAAAAATTTTTTTTCTATCCAATGCATTTTAACCTTGAGTCGTTTTAAAAAAAGATTATACAAGTCGAAAATGATTGACGTTTTTCTAGCTCTCAAATCACATCCGCGAATCCTTTCAATTAAGGGCTATTTCCCTGGTTTTCCTAGCGGGAAATCCCTTAGAAGCACAGGATGTCAGAGTTCGCGGGGTCGGACCAGACCCGTGCTCAGAAATCGATATTCAGGGTTTGCTGGCATTTGCCATTCTCTGCAAGAGAAGCGAGCGTTCCATACTCCGGCTAAATTTACATTCCCTTCTTAGAAAGCAAGAAAAAGAAAGTTTTATGAAGAGAGATAATAGTTAGAATTTCCCAAGTTCTTGATAGACCTCTGTTGTCTCCCCCGAGTCTCCTGGAGATGGATATAGTGGGGACAGTCTAAGCCTTCTGGCTCCGACTCAGGGAATGCCCTTGCCTGAAGAAGGGCTAAAGCGCTGACTCTGGGCTTCTGGTGGCTGCCCACTTTGTCTGGGAGGTGGGGAGACTGGAGGTAGAATTCTCTACGGTCCTGCATATTTCCTGTCCAGTTTCCTGCAGGGCAAGGGGGTGGGAGGAGGAAAGGATGCTATGCACAGCAGAGAAAAAGAAACACACGCGCAAGCACACACACACACACACACACACGCGCGCGCACACACGCACACTCACATGAAACTTCCCTGTGTTGCGGTCCGCCCTCTCCTTTCCCTCCCTCCCACCCACGGCAGCTGCCGAGGGCAGTCCGCGGGCGGGGCGCGCCGGCCGGGCCGGGCCAGGGCTGAGTAGGGTAGGGCGTTCCTCGCCCTCCTCTTTCCTGTTTGCTGGCTGCCCAGTTAGCTTGAGTCCCGGAGTGCCGAGGGAGCAAGGACCGACTTTCAGATGCTCCAGGGCAGCCGCAGGGCCAACGCGTCCCTCCAGGCGGAGCAAGTGGAGTGACTTCTGCGTCTCTGCTTTTAGGTCTCCCTGGCTAAGAACACCAAACGCTTTATCCCAGGAAAAGAGCCCAGACATCCCAGCACAGTACTGAAAGGTTGCAGTTTGTGGAGGTAAGAGTCTGGCTGCCTGCCTGCTTTTCTCTATGAAGTAATCCAGTTTGTTCTCAGCCTCCTGGCACTTGGGGAGTTGTGTGCTTTTGCACTGGGATGCATGGTGCCCACCTGGTTACGCGTGGATTTCCTGGAACTTCCTCTTTTGCTGCATTCAGAAACTTTATCTGAATCACGGCAGCCTTCTCCGCCAAAAGAGGATTTCCACATCGAAAATTTCAAATGAAATTTTTTTCCCTTAATTTTTTTTCTTTCCTTTCCCTGCTGCCCCGTTCCCATTCCCACTACTCTCTCATTTGCCTTTTCCTGGAAGAGGAAACATCTCACACACACACACATACACACACGTGCATACGATTTTACCTCCACATTTGCTTTGCCATGTGCAATAGGCAGTTAGAGTTTGGTTGAAATCAGAAATACCCAAACTCTATGTAGTCGTTCAAATTTGGTAGCAGGGTTTTAAAATTGCGTCTTGTAGGGTCAGCATAGGATAGTGAACTCAGATGACTTCTATTCAAGTTCTGTTCTGACCCATACTAGACTTTTGCTCACTAGCAAATCACTTAAATCTTCTAATACTCCTGCCCTTGGCACCTAACCCTTCTGTAAAATCACAAGTTACTAGGAGGTGCTGATCTGCAAGGGTAGAAGGAGTTCCCTGCATTGATGAAATCACCAGTACAGATGATGATGATAAATAACATGAGGATGATGATGATGATGATGATTCTGTAGAGACATTGAGGGAATTTAGTACTAGGCAACCTTCCAGAGGCTGGTGTTGATTACCTAGTACAGGTAACCTTGGGTTCTCTCCAAGGCCATGGGTGCAAGCTTTGTGAGACTTTTGTCAAAGTGGGAAGCTATGATAAGACTACTTGTTTCGTCTCTGAAGACCACCCTAGTTCCATTTGGAGTGACTTATCACCAAGTGATGAACTTTTTTGGTCACAGCTCATGAAGACTTTCTTTACCAAAGTGGAGCTGCATGAGCTAGCCCAGAGACTGCCCAAATAGATGGAATCATAGAGCTCTGCAGTACTGAAGTCTAAGTAACTAGCAGAAAGATTCTCATAAAAAAGTAAACATCTTTGGGACATCAAGCATCGAAAAGCTGTGTAGGAATTTCAGTCTATTTTATTAAACACCTACTATGTGGAAAGTGGATGAAAGTGATTTTAAGAGGACCTTGTGATAGTGCATAAACATTTTGGAAGACACATAACAAAGGATCACCACTAAAATAAGGATTTGTGGTGTGTGTACCTTTAGAATGAGGGACCTGGATGGCATGGTGGATAGAACACTGGGCTGAGTCAGGAAAACCTGAGTTCAGATCCAGCCTCAGACACTGGCTGTGTGACCCTGGGCAAGTCACTTAACTTGTTTGTCTTAATTACCTGGAGAAGATTATGGCAAACCTCTCCAGTATCTTTGCCATGAAAACCCCATGGATAGTATTGTTGGGCTATGGTTCACAGAGTCACAAAGAGTTGGACTTGACTTAGTCACAGTGACCGTTAGAAAATGGAATAAAGGTGGACTGGCCTTGTGCCGCTTTGTAACACAGCAGGTACATGAACCTGTTCACCAGTAGCACTCTTAAAAGGAGAGCATATGGAAAGCAAACCAAATTTGAACATACATAGCATGAAATAAGATTTCCCTTAAGTAAGAATATTTGGAATTAGATATTTTCTCCAATTCTGTCAATTTAAGTGTTTCTTTTCTGAAGGGGCAAAAATCACTTTTTCCTCTGTTGTAGATGTCACTAAAAAGGCCACATAGCTTATTTTGGAAACTACTCAAGGGTAGTTCCTTTCTCTCCATTAGGTGAGCAGTCTGTGGGATCCCAAGCTATTACTTTTGGTTCCAAGCAGATACTGTTTTTGCTGGGATTTTTTTTTTTGACTCAATACTTTGGCCAGTGAGAGTATTTACAAACAGCTCCTTTCCCAATTCCCAACATATACATTTGGAATTACTTTTTCAGGAAATATGAACATATATTTATATACACAGTATACATATCAACATTCTCTTTTCCTTAAACATTATTTAAAACTAAACATTCAAAAGTGACACAGTGGTGGGTATGTACAGTAAGTTGGAAGAAATGCAATAAGAACCAGCTAAAAAGGAAATGAATGAGAAACAGCATTCAGCACAGTTCTTTCTTACTCTGAAAAGTTCTTTCTTTTTCTGGGTGTCCTGTTACTTTTTGGTTGGCGGTCTAGTTAGCAGAATTTCCACATTTCCTTCTAGAAGTCTAAGCATATCTCTTCTCTTTTGTATATATCTCAGAGGAGTGTGTCTGGAATTCCTCCAGGTTATACCACATGATAGGCTTAGACTACAAACCTTGGAAGGACTTTCATCATATAGAAAGATGAGCCGGTTGGGTGTCATGGCTGTCATCACAACCACCAGCATTCAATCAGAGAGTTCTTTTTAAATGATCCTGACTATGAAACAGGCAGTTTTGGCAAAGCGGCAGAAGTTTTTGGAACTGGATGATCTTTCCTAATCCACATTGTTGATGACTGGATTCACAGCATCTTAATTCATAGAGCCTTACACTGGCACACGATCATAATGATACTTTCTATGAAGGTTTCATCTGCATCCCTTGACCACACCATCCCATCCATGTTTTAGATGTGAAGATGAGCAATTCTGTAGAGGTTTATATTGTTCGGGCTAGGAAAGCTTTTATTTTGTTCTAATTGCCATCCAAATCTCTGCTGCTTTGAATACTGAAAAATATCTGGTTTTTCATTGTGGTGCTAATGCAATATTCACAGTACCCATGATCACTATAAATATACCTGCATGGTGATCAATAGCAAAATATAACAAACTCTCCATATAGAAGACAGAAGCAAAACATTTATTCAGACATCAGAAAACCAAATCCCAATACCAGTAAGCGAATGCCATCATAATAGCAAAGAAGTTAATAAGCCATAACAGTGCAGAGAGCCACAGCATCTTTTAGCCTTCCCACAAACCAATACAAGCCTAGCTGTCACAGCAGGTGGCAAGCATCAACTTTTACACACAAGCCTGTCTGTCTCCCTTGGAAGAGTGCTCCTCCCAACCATCTAGATGGCTTTAACTCCCAGCTTCCTGTGGGTTTGTTCCACCCCTCAGCAAACTTCTCAAACCACAGGCTCCATGTGATTACATTCAGCCTATTAGGAGATAGAGTATATTTTCAAAGCAGAGGTCTTCAAATTCCCTTAGGCTTATTAAGGGACAGAGAAGATCTTCAAATTCCCATTCCCATTACATTTTTTAACCCACTGTTGTTGAATGAGAAAGATAAATTCTTATGTCAATATTTCTTTTTTTTTCTTAAATACTGAATAATCCATTCCTGAGAAAAACTGATTTTATTTTTATTTCAATAATTGAAGTGTTCCTTGGCTATAGGAACATAATATACACCTATGAAAACTAATATTTATATAATATATATGCCATATATTTATATAATGTTAAGTGCTAATAATGGGGGGGGTTAAGACCAACCTATAGATTTTTGTTACAAATATTATGTGTGTGTATGTGTATGTGTATATATATATGTATGTATTATATGCACATATATAATTAATAATATGTGTTATTATATGTGTATGTATATATACATATATCTGTATATATGTATGTATATTAACAAGCCAAAAGACAGATCTTTTTTTCAAAAGAAATGAGCCCCCAAACATCTTGTATTACAGTTGAATAGCCTGGCCTGACTCAAGAGAAAGAGAGCCTCTGATTCAAATCATTCTGAGCCACAGGTAGGCCATACTTTCCCTGCTCTCCCAGGTGGTCGTCTAAATAAATAAATGAAATGGTGCATGAATCATCCTTCTGCCGATAGGCTTCAGCAAGAGCAAGTTTTGGAACACTGACAAAAGAAAATCAGTAAAAAGTATTTTATTTTCAGAATACGAGATAATTGCTATTCCCCTATTCCTTTTTTAGATCATATCACCTTAAAGTCTGATTGTTTGGAACTACAAAAATATCATGCATTACTATACCAAACTCAAATTGCTGGCCTGCTGTGCGTGAAGCACCGTGATAAGCACCAAGCCTAAGAAAAAGACAAAATAAGTGTAAATGATCCTCTAAAGAATCTTGTTAGCTTAGTAATCATTTGTGAAATTGTCACTCTATCCAAAAAGTCAGCAGCTCTGACTTAACTTTTTCAGCATGGGTGGCATAATGGATAGACTACTGGACTTGGAGTGAGAAAAACACAAATTCAAATCCTGACTCAGACGCTTAACTAACTGTGTGAGTCTAGGCAAGTCACTTGCTCCAGTCTCAATTTTCTCCTCTGTAAAATGGGCTTAATAAAAGCAACTGCCTCACAGGTCTGTTGTGAAGATAAAAGGAGATACTATATGGAAAATGCTTTGCAAACTTTTGAATGTTTTTAAAATGCCAGCTAGTTTTTTTTTATTAACAAAACTATGCAGCAGAACAGATGGAAAACTGATTCAGCCCCAATGGGCCAACATATGAGGCCAGGGAAGTAAGACCAGCATTTGACTTTTACAACCCATTAGGAAATGGAATTCGTTTTCCTTCTTGACCTCCCTAGCATCTGATACCATCAACCACTCTCTCCTTCTGAATAGCTTCTCCTCCCTGCATTTTCATGCTCTCTCTTAGATTGCTTATCTGAGTATGCTTTTCTCCCCAACCATGAATGGTCCCATAAGCTTTATCCTGGACCCTCATCTTTTCTCTCTTTACGTTTCCTCTCTCTTGGGCAAATCATCAGCTCCTATGGGTCCAACTGTCATCTTTGTGCAACACACACATATACATACATGTATGGATGGATATATATGTGTGTGTGTATATGTATGTATATATCTGTCATCTATCTATCTATCCACCTATCTATCCATCTACCTATCTATCCATCTATCTATCCAGCTCTAGTCTTTTTCCTGAGCTTCAGCTTCATATTGCCAACTACCTGTCATTTAGACATCTCCAATGAGCTGTCCCATAGGTATCTCAAATTCAACATCTCCAGAACAGAGCTCATCTCACCTTCATGTCCAAGTTTCTGTTTCATTTTGAATATACTACCATCTGTCCAGTCACATAGATTCACAATGGCAGAGGCATCTTTGATTCTTTTCTCCCACACCCGCTTATCTATCTATCAGATCCTTTACCAAGTCTTATTGATTCTGTATTCACAGTATCTCTGATATCCATCCCCTTCTCTCCACTCACATAGCCACCACAATAATTCAGGTCTTTATCACTTTTTTCTTGGGCTATTGCAATAACTTCCTCCCTAGATTTTTTTTAAGGTTCACCTTGTGGGCCATGCCTTACATGAAACTTTTCTTAGTCTCTTTAGTTGATAGTTCTCTCTCCCTTCTTCTCAAATGATCATGTATTTGATTATCTGTTTACATGTAGTATTCTTCTGCTAGAATGTAAGCTTCTTGAGGGAAGGGACCAAAACACTTTTTTTGTTTTGTCTTTGTGCAGCACCGCATTCATAGTAGATATTTAATATAATTCTTGTTGGGTTAAATGGGAAGTTTCACAAAAATCTAGTAATTTGAGCAATGTGAGACAGTCAGGTAGAGCAGTGCATAGAACATCAGATCTGGAGTCAGGAAGATCTGAGTTCAAATGTGGCCTCAGACACTTACTAGCTGGGTGAACTTGGGCAAGTCACTTAACACTATTTGCCTCAGTCCCTCATCTGTACAATAGGGACACACTGGAGAAGGAAATGCCAAACTATTCTAGTACCTTTGCCAAGAAAGAGTTGGATGTGACTGAAGAGCTGAGAGATAGTCAAACATGGTAGTCGAACCTCATAATAACAGCTAGCTAGCACTCACATAGCACTTTAAAGTTTGGAAAGGGCTTTATAAATCTTAAATAATTTTATCCTCACAAGGTTATTTAAGAGAGGGAGGTGCTGTTATTATCTCCATTTTACAAATAAGGAAACTGAGGCAGGCAGTAAGTGGCTTGCCTAGGGTCACAAAGCTAATGAGTGTCTGAGGCCAGACTTAGGTCTTCCTGACTCCAGGTCCAATATTCCAACCACTACGCCACTTGCTTGCCTGATACTGAGCATATTGTTATGATTGGCTATTTCTGTTGATCAGATTTGTCAGCCAATTGTAAGATTTGTGCCTCTATTCTGTGCTATAAGAATATAGCTTCTATATTTTAGAAATAAGGACTACGGGGTGTTCAGGAGGACTAGACTCTCTTGTCTGAGGGCAGCCAAACACTTTCCAGGGCTGCTTGTTGACCTTTGGCATTAGCTTGATTGACCCAGCTCTCAGCTGTGGCTCCAAGAAGCTGCAGCATGCAGCCACACTCTGGTAAGCCATCCCAGCAAAGGATCTAAGCCAGACTGAAGAAAACCGACAGGTCTCTAACCTGTTGGTGAGTTAGGGGGATGTTTACCCCAAGTATATGAAGACTTCCCTCAGTGAAATGGGAAGATAAGAACAATGTATTCCAACAGCCATAAAGGTGGCTGAAGCAGGTGCTGGGGCGTCCTTAGAGCTTGGTCAGGCATCAAAGATACTAAGGTCATCCAGTGCATCCCAGGCCATTACCAGTCCCCTTGACTTTTGCCCTACCACTTGCCTTCTCTAACTCAGGAAGACAGAATGGGGCTTATGACATTAGAATAGAATAGAGGTAATTTTGCCTCACTTAAATCCAATTCACACACAAGTCAAGACATCATCCATGTTGTCATCAGTCTTCTTCAAAAACGAAGGGAAAACAACAATTTTAGGAACGGCTTCTTGGTTTTTCTGTCAGGTTCTCAAGTTGTTATTGTTCAGTTGTTTCAGTCGTATCCAACTCTTCATGACTGCATTTGGAGTTTTCTTGCCAAATATACTGGTGTGGTTTGCCATTTCCTTCTCTAGTTCATTTTACAGATGGGGAAACTGAGGCACACAGGATAAAGTGACTTGCCTGGGATCACACAGTGTCTAAGGGCAGATTTGAACTCAGGAAGATGAGTCTTCCTGACTCCAGAGTCTGCTCTATCCACTGTGCCACAGTTCTGAAGGAGGTAACTTATTTATAATGGGATAAAGGGAAGGAAATGGAATCACATTTATTAAAGAAAATGAATGTACTTCCTATTCTAGGGAGTTTGACTGCTGAAGGGACTTTAATATTATGAACTGTACTGATCAAAGCTATCATTTTCTGAAGTTGTAATTGCAGGTGTTCTTGAGAAAAGTACATGTGACTTGGGTGCGAGAAAGGACATGAGGAGTCCAAGGACTTGGGGTGCTGCTGATCAGAATGAAACAAATGTTGAAAGACTTTTCAAATCTGCTATTAGTGGTGCTCTGTGACTATGGTGAGTACAATATGCACAAGTGTTACCATACATATAAAGTTAAAAAAAATACAAAGAATTTAAATGTAAAATTTACAAGCTTCATGATTTTGATTGATGATCCCTTTTGAAGCATAAGAAATCATGTAATTTAGTAGAAAACTTGTTTACAACTTGGGAAGTAACAACCTAAAACACTCAATATCTTCTTAACACTTAATACGTTCTTTTGGTGATTTCAAAATAACATGTAGATGTGTAAGTAACTGAAAGGAGAGGAGGATTTTATTTCAAAATTGGTAAAGAAATCAAACTACCCATGGAGGAAGATTGTAAATCATCCTGAATGTTGATGACAGAGTAAACATGGTTTGTTAGGACCCCTGTTATAAGCTCCATTTACTCCTATCTCACCCTTTCTAGCCTTTTATAGCCATCAGTCAAATGGAGGATTTCCCTCCATTGTTGCTTTTCCTAAAAAAAAAAGAAGAGAACAATGAAACTTCATCCTCTCATCATTTTCAATTAAATGTCGATCAGGAATGTTTAGAGTTTTGTGTAGTGATGTTTCACTTAACCTAATGAGAGGGTGAAAGACTGACCCATTTAAGGAAGATCAGCTGTGTACATCAAGGGGATACAAACACAGATTTAGGTGTTCAAAACTGGTTGTTGCATGGATCCATTTGGGGGTGGTTTCCCCCCCACTTTTGAGAGTCACAATGAAGAATAGGTCAGTCTGTTTGGGAGTATAGGAAAATGTGAAATAGGGGTAGCTATTGCTAAAGGCTAAAGACTAGGGAGACAGCATTGTGATAAAAAATATTGAAGTAGAAACTCAGGAGTGGCTGGGTGGCACAGTGAATAGAGCACTGGCCCTGGAGTCAGGAGGACCTGAGTTCAAATCCAGTCTCAGACACTTGACACCTACTAGTTGTGTGACCTTGGGCAAATCACTTAACCCCAATTGTCCTGCCTTGTCCTCTCCAAAAATAAAAAAGAAACTAAGAAACTGAATTCTTTCTTCTTCCATGACTGCTTTGTTGTTTGTTGTTTAGTTATATCTGACTCTTCATGACCCCATTTGGGGTTTTCTTGGCCAAGACATTGGAGCAGTTTGCCATTTCTTTTTCCAGTTCATATTACAGAGGGGGAAACTGAGGAAAACAGGATTAAGTGACTTGCTCAGAGTCACACAGCTAGGAAGTGACTGAGGCCAAATTTGAACTCAGGAATGAGTCTTCTTGACTCCAGGAGTCATGTGCCACCTGGCAACTTTACCTTTAAAATAATAGTGCTTAGCACAGTGATTGGCATATAGTAAGGTATTTAACAAATGCTACTTAACCAACTCACTTTTTGATTTACCACCATACAATTTCTTCATCATTGATCTTGTAGGGACAGTATCATAAGATCATTGTGAGAAAAATTAGCAACAAAAAAAAAAATCCCTCCCTTAAAATACATTCAGATAGGAAAAGAAATATACAAAGAAAGTGATAAAAGGAAAATAAACAGAAGGCATAAAATCATATTGTTTTCCTGTTTCTTCCTATTAATTATTCAAATAATATGAAGAATCAGTTCATACTTATGCACGGGCCTTTTAGAACAGAATGAATGTTCTTCAGAGAATGTAGAGCTCTCATTTCTAGAAGGAGCTCTCGTCCCAGCAGGGTTTCAGCTCATTGTTACAAAGCCAGATTTTGTCTCCTGTGATATGTGTTTGGATACATTTCAAAAGAGAAACAAGGATACTTGTGTGTTGTGGCCCTGAGTTTTCTTTCTATTCTTTGCTTTCACCGTTTCAAGTTGAGTTAGATTTAAAAAAAATATATAACAGATCCTTGAGAGGCTGTGTATCTGTCCTGTCTAGAATAAAGACATTTACTTTAAAGTCACCAGCATCTCCAGAGAGATTAGTTTAACTTAGAACATCACAGTATCCATTCGTTCTCTACTGGATTTTGCAAACGTCCCTTTTGTTAGCCTGGCAGAACAAAGCACCAACATTATAGATACCCATCCAAAATTCAGCACCACATCCAGCTAGCCTGACACTGGTTTCTTTGCTGGCAAAAATTCCCAGCATGGCAGAAGACTTTGAACCATTTATTCAGGAAACTCTGAATTTCAAATCAATTTTAGGTTTAGTGATGCAACACAGCTGATTCTTTATTACAGGGTAGAAAGGGAATCAGAATGAGTCACAGGAGATCTGAGCTATTTCACTGGGTCTCAGTTTTCTCATCTGTAAAATAATTAAATAATCTTTATGGTCCTTTCAAACCTCAAAAGTATATGGTTTTATTACTTAAACAAATATCCTTCCTATACATAAATCATGGCTACCCAAGAAATCCCAAACCCAAGTAACCAGCCTCGGATACTAACTGTGTGAACCTGGGCAAGTCACTTAACCCTGCTTAAAAACTTGTTTAAAAAAAAAAAGAACCTTTTTTTATAGATGAGGAATTGAGAGAAAACTCCAAATAAGATCATGAAGAGTCAGACACAGCTGAAACACTTGAACAACAACAAATATGATTGGTGCTAGAAGTAATATTTGCCTTTTTTCCCCTCTAATATTTTAAAGTATTTCCCCTGCTTCATATATGTATATGTACCTGCGTGTGTACATGTATTTGTGTGTGTGTATATACATATACACACACACAAAGGGAGATACACATGCATATAAAGGGAGATTACTTGATTTTATGCTATAATCTCAATGTGTTTTGCAATAGTTAAATCCCTTTAATAGATTTAATAAGGAATAGAACCACAAAAAGGTTAAATCATAAAATCTCAAAGTTAGAAGGGACCTCTGATGTCATCTAGCCCCACCTGTGCCTGGATAAGAATCTGTGGACCTCCAGTGATGTGTAACTCATTCCCTACCAAGGCAACTCATTTCATCTTTGGACAGCTTTAAATCAGTTGGCCAGCAGCCAGGCTTTGATCCAATTACACAGTGTTTAAACTTTCAGTGCTGGGATCTGTACTGAGTATCCTGATTCTTAGCCTGGTGCATTTACTTTTTGCTTAGTCTATGATGCCAATTATTTGTAGAGCAGAATTGAATCGAGTTTATTGGGGGCCTCTGGATATTACCAGTGTCAAACAATAGAGCCATTAAAAATGATTGTAAGCATCTTCTCTCATTTATCTTTCTCACCCATGTACTGGTAGCTGTAAATATTCATGTAAATTATTAAACACTTTTCTGTGTTATTTCCTTTTAGTTCTTGGTGAAGCCGAGTACCTCCTCTTGGGACAGCCAGGTCACATAGCTTTAAGCAACAACACGGTGTCTGTAGATTTCCAGTATTCTGATGGAAATAACACTACAATGAGGAATGTGACTGTCCTGTTGTTGAGTGCCAGCAAAAATCAGACCATCACCACCAAATACCTCCTGACCAACCAGTCCCAAGGCACACTGGAGTTTGAATGTTTCTATTTCAGGGAGGCTGGTGACTATTGGTTCATACTGAGTCCAGCAAAAATGGACAATAACACAAGGGTCCCCTGGCAGGAGAAGTATGCCTTTCTGAAGGTGGAGTGGCCTGTGTTCCACATTGATTTCAATCAGACATCAAAGGCAACAGGTGGCATCTTACAGGTGGGACTTTTTACAAATCAACCACTGTGCTCTTTCACTACAGACAGACCGGATATTTTGGTGGATGTCACCTTCACTAACAGCATCTTTGAACTGAAAGAAAGCAGGGATCAACCACTTGAAGTAAGGATCAGCAAAAGAGTTAGTCTTGCTCCAGTTCAGTGGATAGAGTTTGACTGTGCTCCCATTGGTTCACAAGCCTATGCCACTGTGTTACTGAAACTGCATGATACTGAGTCAATCATTACCTCTGCAGGACCCGTTGACCTGGTCCACAAATTTGGCTACAAGTTGGTGATGTTGCCAGAACTAACATGTGAGTCCTTAGTAGATGTGGTCATAGTGCCCCCTCCATGTACTTTTGCCCAAGGAATGGTCGCCGTATACAAGGACACCCCTAGGCATTCTGGGGACAGGCCTGGTTGGTTGGCCGAAAACATCGTGCCCCTAGGGGCCAGCAAAACAGCATTTAACTGTACTTTGTTCGCCATGGGAAAAAATAAATACTGCTTTGAGTTCAGCTTTTCAAGCAAAAGCCATTTTTCCTCAAGGGAGGAGTGCATGGTGATTCAGAGAAATATAGGTTGGTATTGCAATCTCTTATTTCTCACAATGTCTTGAATTGGCACTTTCCAGTCATTGGCTTTATTGCTTAGCATTTAGAAGACTGTTTAATTTTCCAAGTGTGGCAGATCCATTTTTTTTTTCATTTATTCCTTCTAGGAATCCATTTTGCAGTATTATTGTCCTTATTTTGGGAGATAGGGAGACTTGAGTCTTGACTGGCTACCACCAGTGAACTCCACTAACGTAACTATGGAAAACCCAGGGCAGAACTGGGATTGAAACTCAGAGCTGAATCTCAGTTCTTGGCATGTTTTACTGAGCTTTGCCGATCTGTTTTCTCTTATCTGAATAAGCCATATCTAGTTCCTAGGACAATTTAGAGAAATACAGCTATTTCAACTGGGTAGTTTCTTCTCATTGGTCAATACTTCAATGTATCAAAGATTTTCTCAAATGGGCTTACTCCTTCTCCGGTCATAGTCCTTTTGTGCCTTGGTAGAGGATCTTCATTAGCTGCTGCAAGCAAAACTTCTTTAGCAGGGGGCCAGTCTTTTGGTGATGGATATATTTCCTTGAACTTAACTAAGATCATTGTTAAATGACAGGCATCTCTTACATCACTAAGTTCATACTTGAATGAAAGAGCACCTTCCAGTTGGCATAGATCTTTAGCCAGAAGGAAGCTCAAAAGACTTCTAGTTCAACCCCTTCATTTTACAGTTAAGAAAAATGAGGAGTTGAAAGGTTAATTTTTTTTTTTGTCCAGGTCACATAGGAAAAAAGTATCAGACAGGAGATTTGAACTGAGATCCTCTAACTCTAGAGTCCAGATCTTTCCTCTACTGTGGGCTCACATAGGCTTCAAAAACCTAGAATTAGTTATTACAAGGGAAGGCTCATATGCATTTGGAGGTGGAGAGAGAAGAAGTTAGTTGGGAAGAAACTGGTATAAAAAACAAAAAGCATAAATAAAAATTTTGAAAATCCACAAAAACCAAGTCACCTTTACATAATAATGAAATACGAGAGTAGGATTTTAGTGGAGGGAGTTGGATCTTAGAAGCAATATTTTTTTTTAAATATGAATATGGGTGCTCTATTATTTATACAGTGTTTTGCCTGGAGTTCAGTTATCTTCATCACAGCATACAATCATGCTTCTTAAATAAAACTGAGCATAATTACATAATTAGGAGTGGTAAAAGGAGCTAAAGACTGTGTGGTTTTTAC
Source organism: Pseudocheirus occidentalis (assembly GCA_028646575.1). Lineage (NCBI taxonomy): Eukaryota > Metazoa > Chordata > Mammalia > Diprotodontia > Pseudocheiridae > Pseudocheirus > Pseudocheirus occidentalis. Next base: position 76,692,075 of record CM053596.1, on the reverse strand, counting down.
ACTCTTTTGTGCAACATAAATTGCCCGCCTCCGCAAATAAATATTGACTTAGAATCCACATGGCTGAGATATGATTCTTCATTCCTGGTAGGTTTAGGAACACGGTACCTACCCAGGTTTTTTACAGTAATTTTTAGGCTTCCCTCTTCTAAGCCAAAAGTTCAAGTGTGGCTGAATTGAATTCTTTTTCTGCCCTTTTTTTTCTTATTTATTTTGAAAATATAAGTTAATGCTCTAGGTATCCAGTAAAGATGGCATCTCAGTTTAACTCTCCCCAAATACCATACTCCTCTACAGCAATAGATGTACTTGTGTTCCATAAACCACTAGTTTGGCAGTGACTCCAATTCTTAGATTCTTTTGGAAATGGAATGATGGTGTGTGTGTCTGTGCTTCCTTTTCTGGATATATTTTAGATACTCCAGAATGTAAGCTCCTTCAGGGCATAACTGAGAGTTTCTTACTCAGAGCACACAAAGTGTATGAATAGGAATAATCACAACCATTCTCATTCCCCAAGTCTTTGTTATTTATTTATTTGTTTGTTTGTTTATTTATAACAAAAAACAAGTCAAAAAATGAGAATCAGACCTGGTTCTGGAAACTCTGTCTTCTGTCATCACATACACTCTTCCATTATTAGAATTTCTGCAATACATTAATCAGAAACAATATCACACAAGTCTGTGAGACATATTGCAATTGTATTTATTACAAGAGAAAGTCACATGCATGTGGGAACTCCTTAACACCCAGCTCTTCATCCCTAGCTTCATATTGTACTTTATAGTAATTACAGCCTTTCAGTAGGCTTTTCCTATTTCCACTGGAATTTCTTATAAACATATCTCATTTAGATGTTACTGGTCTCTGGGGCAAAAAAAAAAAATTCACAGAATCCGACCCTTTCTGAGACTAATTCCTTTGTATTGTATAGGGATGGAAGGGTATCTGCACTTTCCAAATTGCAGGCAGATTATGTGCACCCATTTAAAATGTTATTGCGAGACCCAGTTCATGATTTTTTATTCCGTGGAAAGAGTGGGGATAGGGGTAAGGAGGAGGGGATTGTTCTGCATAGAGACTGCTTACTTTGCAAACACCTGCTAATTAAATTCTTGCTTTTGGGTTAAAATACATTAATTGGGCTAACTGACTCACATTTAAAGATCCTTGCATTTATATGCAGTTTTAAAAAGATTAAAGAAATAGTATCAATGAGTCTTTAGCTTTTGCAGCTGGCTCAGAATATAAAAAGCCAGCCAGACTTGTTTCACATGTATGTATAGAGTGGTGTGACCAAAAAATAACCGGGCTGCTTTGTGTGTGTGGCTTTTATAGAATTCATTTTATTGTTTTCTAGTCACAAGTTGCAAATATGGAAAGATAAATAGGGCAAATATATATCCACTGAGGCTTTGCTTTACTTTTCACTAGAGTGGCATTTATTCTCTGCAGATTAAAAAAAAAAGAAGAAAGAAAAAGATCAATAATTGTATATTATAAAAAATAGTATAGTTCAACAGTATTATAGTATTATATTTCATATCATGTATTGTAATTATTGTATAATATAGTATAGTATAATAGTATATAGCATCGTATGCTAGATATATATATAGTATGCTATAATACAATATAGTATGCTAGAACTCCAATAATAATTTATTGAACTTCCATAGAATTTTTATGTACAAAACATTTTATAAGAAATTAATTTTTAGCTGCCTTTTGCAGGAAAGTATCAAAATAATATTGAAGCTTTTAGGTTCCCTTGAAGGAACTGGGGATGTTGAGCCTGAGAAAGACTCAAGAAGTATATAATAACTGTCTTAAAGTATGTGAGGGAATTCCTGTTTAGGTACAGGTTGGACTAGACTGCTTCTGAAGATCATTCTACTTCTGAGATTTTGTGGGGAAAAAAACAACCCCACGTTCCTTGGGTGTGGTAGGGATACTCTTCTGAAATCCCGTCTACTGTCTAGGAAGAGGGGAAAGGCTGGTGGATCACTTGAGCTAGGGAGCTCTGAGCTATAGTAGGGTTAAAGTGGAATGGAGGGTCCATATTAAATTTGGCACCAATATAGTGGACCCCAAAGAGTAGGTAGTCATCATGCTGACTAAGGAGGGGCATACCTTAGAAATGGAGCATTTAAAGCTTCTGTGACAGTGCTGGGATCATCCGACATCTGGGTGGCCATTGTACTTCCAGTCTGAGCAAAATAGAGAGACCCAATCACAAAACAATAACAAAGAAAAAAGAAAGGAAAAACAGAAGCAACCACATTCCTGGTTTTTCTCTGACCCAACCATGATACCTAGTAGGTAGAGCACAAAGCTGAGTTCTGTTGAAATGCTAGATGGAACATAATTACCACACCTGAATTGGAGCTGGTCCAGGGAATTAGTTTGTAAATGTTCCAGCTCTTGTGAAAGTCCCCAGAGACTTTTAATTACCAGAAGGAGCCAAGAATTCAAGTTCCATGACTCATCCCAAAGAAAGTACCTCCTGGCTAGCTCGAGTGCATCTACCCAACACTGGGGGTTGCTATGGAATACTCTGTCAGCTGATGAGCAGAAGCAAGGTCTGCCTGGATTGGCTTAGCTTTGGTAGGCAGTGTTGGCATGTTCTCATGGGCCATAGGTGTTATAAGAGCTGTGGTTGGGGGTTTGGAGGAGTCTAAGGACATAGGCTGGATTTTTCAATGGTTTTTGTAAATTTATACCAACTGTCAGTGCACTACAGTGTTACCTGTGTTTTTGTTTTGTTTTGTTTTAAAGTGAATTTGTCAATAAAATGGTAGCATTTATTTATTCATTCATTTAGTCTTCCAAGAAGGCAGTCTGCTATAGTAGATAGGACTCTGGACTTACAGTAAGGAAGACCTAAATTCAAACTCTGCCTCGGACATGTACTTGTGTGACCTGGACTTCTCTTTGTCTCAGTTTCCTCGCGTATAAAATGAATGGTTCGGACTAAATCCATGATCTAGTATTATGGGATTTGAATGAGACTGAAGGATTTTTCTTGTTTTCCTTGTATTCTTCTTCCCCTTTCTCCTTCTCCCCAGTAAGGTGGAATTTCCTAACTTTCCCTAGAGGACATAGCATCATATACTTGACCTTGTGTCCTCACAGAAACATGGAGCCCATGGCAGGCCTGGAATCCATGCAGTGTCACATGTGGTGATGGCATACGTGATCGGCAGCGAATCTGTCTCACCTCCTCCCCCTCCAAGCCTGGCTGTGTTGGAACATCCACAGAGACTTCTTTGTGCTCTTTGGAAGAATGTTTTAGTAAGTATACTTTCTGTGCACTCAACATACCAGACATGGCATTCACAGTGGTCTCAGATGGGAACAGAGACCAGGCCCAGGAGTCACTCTCCTGAACTACTCAATGGCAGTCCCATAGACCTGGTCCTAGTAACATTGCACATACTCACTGTCATCTAAGATGGTGCACAGCTAGGAAGGGTATCTGTTCAATCTGGTGCCAAAGGAAGAGTATATGATACCAGAGGGAAATGGCAAG
>CM053596.1:76673019-76688440 GCA_028646575.1 Pseudocheirus occidentalis | reverse complement strand
ACATTACAATTCATAAAAGTAGCAAAATTAGTTATGAAGTAGCAACAAAAATAATTTTATGGTTGGGGGGTCACCACAACATGAGAACTGTATTAAAGGGTAGCGGCATTAGGAAGTTTGAGAACCACTGGTCTACACAGATAATCTTAAATTCTTTCTTTTATGGCAACAAAGCTAAGAAGGAAGAGTGTTTTTTCCATTTAAGGCCAAACACCTGTATTCTGACCTTTCCCCAACTCTATAGATTCTCTGATCATTCCCCCTTTCTCTTTTTTAAGTTTTATTAATGCCCATCACAGAATCTCCCAATATCCCAATATTATCCCCCCTCATACCATTACTGAACCCCTGCTTGTGACAAAAAAAAAAGAATAAATAAATGCAGCCAACATAGTAGTGTCTTCTGCCATCATCTGCCACATCATGTATCCATAGTCCTCCACCTCTCTACTAAGAGGAGGGAAGAAAGTTTCATCTTCTGTTCTCCAGGGCCAAAGTTGATCCTTACAATTAGTCAGAGTTTGGCTGCCTTTCAGGGTTGTTTTCATTCGTGTTGTTTTCATCTTCTGGTTTTGCTTACTTCACTGTATATCAGTCCAAACAGGTCTGCATGACCCATTCTTGAGGGTGCCATGCTGGTGTTTTGTGGTCACTGCTTTCTTCTTGAAATGTTCCCTAAATATTCTGATAGATTCTAGAATCTTGTCAGGGATTGAAGTCAGGCTCGCCTGCCTAGAGTTTGTAGACTTTTTTTTCCTTGCATTTCTAAGAATCAGGACAACATTAGCTCTTTTCCCATTCTGCCTCTCCTTTCCAGTTCTCTGTACTCTTTTAAAGACCACGTTCTTTGAGCACCCAAGGATATAGCTCATCCCAATCGGGTGACAAGAGGAACTAGACAGTCTCTTACCACCACCTTGCTTGTCTTGAGTATCAGCTTCCTAATAGCCAATTTTCTTTTATTTCTTGTAGTACAATGACCATTCTCCTTAACAGAGAAAATAAACAAAAAAACTTCAAGGAGCTCCTCCATTTGTTATGGTGCCATCCACCTTGAATAGCAGTCCTATGCCTTCTTTGATCTTTCTCCTTTTTCTTAAATAGCTTAAAAACAGGCCTTTTTTTCTCCCTCGCCAGTCTTGGCTCATTCTCAGATTTAATACTTTTGACCCTACTCTTGCTGGACTATGCCACACTTTTGGATTTATCTCTGCAGTGGTAGCTTGATGACACAGTATACAGAGTGCCAGCCCTGGAGTCAGGAAGACTCATCTTCTAGGCAACCCACTTAACCCTGTTTGCTTCAGTTTCCTTATCTGTAAAGTGAGCTGGAGAAGGAAATAAATGGGCAATCACTCTAGGGTCTTTGCCAAGAAAACCCCAAATGGGGTCATAAAGAGTCTGACATGACTGAAATGACTGGACAGCAATAACAGAACAACAAGGAGCAGAGATATGCCCCAGTCTTTTGTACAGGTCTTTTAAAAAATCCCAGGTTGGTTGAGAGATTCCCTATGCACCCAAAGTCACCTCTTTTAAAAACATTCTCCCTTTCTCCTCATCAGAATTGTTCTTTTTTGTGCTGTCATTCTTTCTCTAAGTTGTGTCCTAGAATTCAGCGCACACAGATACGTTCAGAGGCACAACTAAACTTCATATGAGAACATTTCAGAGGCGCAAATCAATAGGTCCTGAATAAATATTTTGCTGGTAATATGAACTATAAAGTACACATTTCTCAATTGAGTTTGCTCAGTTTTAAAGCATCGGATCTAAGCAGCCCCTTCCAAGCATTCCTGTTTTGTCACTCCCTTTTAGTCTATAAGCCTCTGCATTAGGCCGTGAGCCTTAGTTTTATAGTTCATCATTCCAGACTCACTGTGATTCTGTTCTCTAGCTCTAGATCAAAGGACCATCTTTAGCCTGGCCTTCTTGTCTATCAAGGCGTAAAGTTCTTTCCTGTTCTCTCCAGGTTTCACCCTGTCTTCTCTTCAAAACCTCATTGACCTGGCAGCCACTTTCCTTGCTGTATATCAGTCTGGTGTCTTTGTCCATATCTCTAGGAAATTCTTTCACTAGTTTCTCTTTTCAGTCTGTGACATAGGCCCTACTCTTCTCATTAAACCACCAGACACGCATATATACACACATATATACACAATCACATACATACATGTATATACACACATTTCATATACATATGTGTATATACATATATATACATTTATATACACATGTGTGTATATACATTGCAGTTCCTCTTTTTTTTTTTTCTGTTGTAGGCATCTCTAACAGGTCTTGTTTCCCATCAAACACTTTGGATCCAACATCTTAGCTTTCCTCACTCTGTCTTTCCTTCTCACTCCTTTTTCATGATCTTTGTGGACTGCCCTCTACCTTCTTTCTCTTTCCTCGTGGAAGCTTGCTCCCCTTTGGTTTTCTCTTTCAGCTGCCTTAATTCTCCACAGCTCTCCACCTAGGTGCTACCTGGCCTCCCCAAAGTTCCCCTTATCCCACTCTGGAATATTCTGTTCTCTTGCAGTATCTCTATTCAGGGCTTCACAATACACATCTAACTTTTTTTTTTTTTTTTTTTTTGCTTTTTGGAGGGGGGAAGGCTGGGCAATTAGGGTTAAGTGACTTGCCCAAGCTCACATGGCTAGTAAGTGTTATGTGTCTGAGGCTGGTTCTGAACTCAGGTCCTCCTGACTCCAAGACCGGTACTCCATTCACTGCGCCATCTAGCCACCCCCCACATGTAACTTTTAAAGGCAACTCTTATTATTTTCTACATTTAAGACCTTATATTTATACTATAAAATTTGTTATTAATGATGACAACAACAACAACAACAGCTAACATTTATATAAGATCTATTACGTGTCAGGCAACCCAGCTCAGCAAAAGTCACCTACACAGCAATGAAATCCAACATTACATGTAGCCTACACCACCTACAGTCTTGCCTCCCACTTTGAATTTGAACTTTAATGCACAGACTTGCAACCATGTGTCTGGGGTATCTTCTCTATATTGACAATCTTTTTTCAGGAGGTGGAATATTCTCTTGCATCCAGAGGTGATAACTACCTACATGTTCTTTAATTTATAATGAACGTGCAGGACAAATACTGTAGATTATTTCTGGCACCAAGGACCTTTATGGTTGAATTCTGAAATGGGCAAAAAATCCCAGAAGTCTTTTGAAAATTTTTTTTTCCTCTCTGCCCTACTTTATTCCTCTACCTTAGAAATGGACACACCAATGCTCAGGCCATTGCAGATCATTAAGCAATTTCCTATATACTTCAAGTCCCAACTAAAATTCCACCTTCTACAGGAAGTCTTTCCCAATGCTAATTCGAGTGCTTACCTACATTATTTCCTATTTATCTTATGCATAGCTCATTTATATTTGTTTGCTTGTATTTGCTTTGCTATACAGGGTGTCCCTAAAGTCTGGACACATAGGAAATCTCATTAATTAATTAAATTAATCTCATTAATATGGAAAATAATCCCCAATAGTTAATGAAAACCTTTATTCCATATGAAATTGTCTTGGCTAAAATTTATGCTAATTAAAATTAATTTAATTCATTTAATTTCTTGAAAATCTGCATAGTTGATGAAATTTCCTATGCATCCAGACTTTAGGGGCACCTTTGTATATTGTCTCCCCTATGTAAGCTCCTTGAGGGCAGAGACTGTCTTTTACCTTTCTTTATATTCCCAGCACTGAGCACAGTGCCTAACACATAGTAGGTGCTTAATAAATGTTTATTGCCTGGCTATTGCCAATATAAGCCACAGACAGGCTAGGATAACATAGTCAAAGAAAATTTCAAGCCACAGGTTATGAGGAAGCTAAAGAAGTTGTCTAATAGATCTAAGTTGGAAAGGACTTTAGAAGTAATTTCATCCAACTGCCCTCAGTTTTACAAATGGGGCAACCAGAGGTGCTGAGAGATTTGTCCAAGGTGTGAGTGGCAATGCAGAATCTGAACGCAGGTCTCTGACTCAAGATAACATAACCATCCAAGCTCAGAGTCATACATTTGCTGCAACTGAGTTTCATTGAATTTACTACATAGTTAATTTAGCACCAAGTATTTATAAACCATTTATTATGTGTCAGCACTGTACTAGGCGCTGGGGATTCAAATGGAAAAGCAAAATAGCCCTTACCCTCAAGAACCTTATATTCTAGAGAATCAATAATCCTAAAATGTGATGATTCAAGAAAAAAAATTGTTATTAAGCTATCACCATTTGATTAGGGACTTAAAGTTAGGTTTAGCTTTAGAAATAATGTTTTTCACTGTGGTCTGTATCCACTGGCTATGTGTGTTCTTTTGGCCACTTAGCCCAATGCTTGGCTCAGAATAAGTACCTAATAACTACATGTTGATTGACTGACTGGCTGGTCTAGTTCAGCTGGAGATTGTGCCAGTTTAGTGCTACTGTATCAGTGCTCCATCTAGTGGAATATTCATGATTTCCCTCTTACTGATAGAGAACATTGATATTCATAGCTGGAGCAGACAGCTTAATGAAATAGAGGTCATAGGATCACAAAGTCTTATTACTGGAGGGGACCTCAGATGCCCCCTAGTCCAGATCCCTAGGGATGATGAGAGTGAGGTTCGAGGAAGTTAAATGGCCTTTCTGAGGTCATACAGGTAAAAGAAGATTGAAACCCAGTTCCTTTGAATCCAGAGTCAGTTTTCTTTCCACTGTCTCCAAAATTGGGAACCAGAAGTAAGGGAGAAGGTGATAAAGATGAAAAAAAGAGAAAAATCAAAGGAGAACATAAGTCCAAAGCGTAAGACTGAGAGAACCAGGGTGTTTCTGGGTAATAGGTAGAAGTATTTTTGGAATTGTTGAGATTTCAGATCCAGAGATGCATGACACATGTACACCAAGGAAGCATGATTTCATTGGTGTGGAGGCCCTCCCTCTGTCTACCATATACAAATCACATACCCTCTATGCCTTAGGGAATGGTCTTTGGGAGTTACTGTTGGAAAATTCACCACTTGGCAGTCAAACCTGTGGTATGAAGCCTCTCCATATTTGGAGGAGAGGCATAGTCTGGTGTGAGACCCACCCATTCATAAAGGCTTTCCAGCTCAGTAGGACTCACCAGTGTTTATACTAAGCTGGCATGCCCTTCAAGAATCCAGGGTCTTCTCCATGTTGTGATAAAGAGCCGCAAGAGGACTTGAGGGAAAGTTCAGGATTGTAATAGGAGTCATGTTTTAGAAAGTACTGAGATTCCTTCCTTTTATACTTTACTTTCTGATTTATAGTGGTTCAAAATTTATAGAGATCCATTTCACCAATAGCTATAATTCAAACCACATGCTCAAACTCCTAAGTACTGACTTCATATTTTCTATTGATACATTTTGCTTAAACACAATGTATACTTCCCAACAAACTCCCTAAATCAGTAATATCCCAGACTTTTTGTTCTCAGGATCCCTTTATACTCTTAAAATTTTATAAAGACCCTACCCCCCCCCCCAGATCTTTTGTTTATATGGGTTGATTCAACTGATATTTGCCATATAGGACATTAAAACATCTTAGTATTATTCTGAAAATGGTTTTGACCTCATGGACCTCCTGAAATGGTTTTGGGGACCCCCAGGGGTACTCATGCCACACTTTGAGCACCAGTGTCCCCAAATCATTCTGCTATAAAGTAAATTCCTTAAAAATAGTTAAATAAAACCACCTGATAGAGGAATTGTAATGAGTGGTCTATGTCACTTTCCATTTGGGCGTAAACTTATATTTTTTGTCTCAAAATGCCATCCCAAGATGTTGTCAGGGGGAGGAGAAAAAGATCAAGGATAGACTTAGTACCTACTATGTGCCAGGCACTATATTAAAAGTATTTTCTCATTCAATTTGTGGTTTAGGAAGGGCAAGAGTTCTAGTTTTCTAGCACTGATGCTAGCCTGTTTTCCTTGTCACAGCGTCTTGTATTGTTTCATTATTCTGGTGATCATGTAGTCAGTCTATGGCACACTTTGTATTTGTAATAAACTTTCCCTTTAGTGACAGACTTTCAGGGTGAACTGTCCGTATACCATCAGTTGCAGATTCCAAGAATCTTGGTTTGTATCAATTTAACTGCTTTCTTAGCTAACTGTCAGATATTGAATCAAAATCTCAGCCACTCAGAGAAGATAACATTGGTGAATAAAGTTTTAAAAGATTTTTGTTTTTTGGAAAATTTGTTTCAGCCCTCAAGCCTTCCAGCCCATCTCCCGTCCAACCCAAGGGCCCCCTGAAAGCCAATAACATTGTGACTGTTACTGGGATCTCTCTGTGTTTGTTCATAATCATTGCCACTGTCCTCATTACCCTCTGGAGGAAGTTTGGCCGGGCTCCCAAGTGCAGCACCCCGGCTCGCCACAACTCCATCCACTCCCCCAACTTCCGGAAGAACTCAGATGAAGAGAACATCTGTCAGTTGAGTGAGCAGAGGGGAAGCTTCTCTGATGGGGGCGAGGGACCCTTGGGGAATCCTGCAGAAATCAATATCCCATTGACCTACCGGAGGAGCATGCAGCTGACTCCGGAGGAAGAAGTCTCAGGCAGTGAGAGCTTTCAGTCCAATGCCCAGAAGATAATCCCCCCTCTTTTTAGCTACCGCCTCGCACAAAAGCAGCTTAAAGAGATGAAAAAGAAGGGTCTGACTGAAACGACCAAAGTTTACCATGTGTCTCAGAGTCCTCTGACTGACACAGTTGTTGAGGGTGCTGCTGGTGCTGCCTTAGACCCAGAAAGTCCAGAAGAAGCCACGGTGAACAAATTTAGAATCAAGTCCCCTTTCCTGGACCAGCCAGCCATCAATCCAGGAGAAAGGCCTCATTCCAGGTTAGATTTTAATGTGTCTCTGGACAATCCTGCACTGAGCCCCAGCCAGACCCTTATTCGCAGATCACAGCTGAAATACATGGGCAGCAGAGGGGGCCAGTCTGAAAGGAGCTATCCCCGACACTCCCACTTCAGGAGAACTGCAAGTTTTCATGAAACCAAACAATCCAGGCCCTTTAGGGAAAGGAGCATGTCCACTCTGACCCCACGACAAGCTCCAGCCTATAATTCCAGGACACGAACCTGGGACCATGAAGATAGATTTAGGGCTCGATCTCGAGGAGCTTACCCATGCCCTGAGAAGCTGGAGCTTCCCCAGGGGACTGGGATGGGCAGTGAACCACTCACCCCTCTCTCTAAGTCCCAACCCATGGCGCTTCCAGCCAGGAAACCCGACTTGATCAATGACCGTCCAGCAGGACTGGTGAATGGCACGGATAGAGCTGAACCCCACAGACACAGAAGGGGACCCTCACCGAGTCACAAGAGTGTTTCAAGGAAACAGCCCTCCCCAACCGTCCCCAAGGATAGCTACCAGAGGGTCAGCCCTTTGAGTCCTTCCCAATACAGAAGAGACAAGTGTCAGAGCTTCCCAGCACACCCTGAATATGCTTTCTACGACAATACTTCTTTTGGCCTTACTGAGCTAGAGCAAAGGATGCTTGACTTGCCTGGGTACTTTGGGTCAAATGAAGAAGATGAAACAACAAGTACTCTGAGCATAGAGAAACTGGTGATCTAAAGGAAGCATAAGAGTGAGGACAAAACTCTATGGAAATTTGGTCACTCTCCTAGACTGTGTCCTGATGCCCTACCTTCAGCATCATCCCTTGGACTGTTTGCATGCCACTTTTTGTACCACTGAGCAAAGAATAGGGAAGAAATGATCTATGGGAAAGATGTTCTGTGTGTGTGTGTGTGTGTGTATGTGTATGAAAGAGAAAGAGAGAGAGAGAAAGAGAGGAGAGAAAATGAGAAAGAAAGAGAATATTAGAGACAGAGGAGAGAATGAAAGAGAAAATGAGATAATGAGGGAAGAGAGAATAAGAAAGACAAAGAACAAAAAAGGAAAGGGGGGGGGGGAGAGAGAGAGGATTTGGGGGAAAGGAGTTATTTATCCCAAACTTGTTTCCATTGTTATCCTATTACTATTGATTAATGAATAATAAAGAAACAGTAATGATAAGAGGAACTGGTTTCTTTGTGGCATGAAGCATGCCAAGATCTGACTCAGGAAGGTGAGCTTCTTGGGAAGTTTCACTGACAGCTGTACCTGAGGCCATCGGTTCTGGAACACAGTGACCTTGGCAATGGGAGACTGAATCATAATGAATAAATTGCAGAAAGCTCAGGAATCTGGTAACCTTGGGGAAAGCTTTAACATGTTCCATATAGATGACAAGTACAGTCAAGATGAAGGAATTTTTTGGAGCCCAAGTGATTAGACTAGAAGTAATTAGATGTTTAATGAACTGCTACAGAAACACAATTCTTTGAGATCTACAAGAGGAATTTAACAAAGTTTTTGTGTGGAGCCCAGAGCCCAGTTGGATAGACACATTCAGTTCTGTTCTAGAGACAGAAAACCTCAGGACGGTTATCCAGGGCAGGAGCCAAATCATTGTTTCTCTGAACATTCACCATTGCCTAGGTCATTTACAGTTAAATCTTTAAAAGGAATAAGCCTGGTTCTCTATACCTCCTGTGGAATCAGTACTCCACCTTTCTAGCAGAGATTATCTCTAGCATTTATATAGTACTATAAGGTTTGCAAAATGCTTTACATATATATTTTTTATTTTATATTTATATATTACATATTTACATATATTTGATCCTACCACAATCCTGTGAGGGAGCTGCTGTTATCCCCATTTTTACAGATCAGGAAACTGAGGCTGAGAGGTTAAGTGATTTGCCCAGGGTTACGCTGCTAGTGTAGGGCAGTCAGGTGGTGCAATGGAGAGAATGCTGGCCCTAGAATCCGGAGGACCTAAGTTCAAATCTAGCCCCAGACACTTACTAGCTGTATGACCCTGAGCAAATTACCTAACCCTGTTTGCTTTAGTTTCCTTGTCTGTAAAACGAGCCAGAGAAGGAAATGGCAAACCTCTCTATTATCTTTGCCAAGAAAACCCCAAATGGGGCTAGGAAGAGTAGATCAATGCCTAATCTACTAAACGGCAACACTACTAGTAAGTGTCGTAGGTAGGATTTGAACTCAGTCCTTTCTGACTCCAAGTTCAACACTATCCATTGTGCCATCTAGCTGCATATGTCATCATTGCCACTATCATCAGATGAGAATACAATGTTGAGACAATAGCTCTGGGATTCTGCACAGTTTAATCCCTTCTGATTGGAGGGAAGCAGTCAGGGATGGGGTATGAGGAGGTCATTTTATTTTTTGGCACGGAGTTTTCCTGGCACTCTGCAAGGGAAATAGAAGGTTTTCTTCTCCCAGCAGGGTTAGAGACCCCACTAGGGTCTCATTGCCACTAGGACCGAAGGCTGCTTCCTCTGTGGAAGGCAGGTTTTCTGCTCTCTAACGAAGGAATATTTAGGACACTCTTATTACCCATTCAGGCTCTTTGTTGGAGGCCAAGATAGTTAGCCTAAACTCTCTTAGGTTGAGACAGCGACTGTATTGCAGTGGGTACCATGTAACCCTTCTCTGCTGTCTTGAGTTGTTTCCAAATGAAGGAACTGAATCTGTTATCTAGAGAGCTTGAACAAATGTTGCTATCATCATTCTTTTTGACACTGGTTTACCACACCCTGCGGCTCTCAGTCTCCCTCTTCCTTCCTCCTTTATCAATAGTAAGCCTACTTTGGGTGTTCCAACTCCCGAAGTCACTCATTCGAAAACAATATTTCAAAAATCAGGTTCAAATGTGCTTCTCTCTCATTCATTTGTACCATTTGGGAGGTAAGTTAAAAATAAGCTTCACTTTGGAAATGTTTTGATCATGGCTCCTCAAGAACCAGGCTGAGCTTTCTAACAGAAGTGGGAGGGGTTTGGTTTTCTGATCTTTAAAAAAAAAAAAGCTATATGCTAATCCCAAGAAGAGGAAGCCAAGCCTTTTAATCTCCACTCTTTGTTTATCAATTTAGAAACCTTTGTTCTCTTTCCCAGTTCACAAGCTTGTGTGCCAGCCCTTGAGGACAGAGGGCATATGTTCATTCTTTCCAGACTTCTTAGCTAAGGCACTCCTCCATAGGAGTAGTCTGAGGCAGCTGAAATAACTACTGAAAAAGGTGAAGTTAGAAGAATACAATTGTCAATAGGTAAATTATATATATCCATGTTTGATCAGCTACCTAAGCTGATGTGCATGGTACTGATACAGTGGACAGTGTCTCAGCTCTGAAATCAGAGGACTTGGGTTCAAATTTCATCTTGGATGCATATTTTTTGTATGACCTTGGGCAGGAAATTTAGCTTGGCTGACCTTCAGTTTCTTCATCTATAAAATAAGAGAGCTGGATGAAATTTATTCTGAAGTTGGTTCCAGCTCAAGATTTATGACCCTTAGATATAATTGTGTTGGTCACTGCAATGGTCTGGATGATAGAGATGTTATCCAGTTCTGAAATTAAATAGTGGCCTCGTGGTTGGTTTGCCATGTGACTTTGGTTCAATCAACTCATTTCTCTCATTCTCCCCACTCATGATGACTTCCGCTTCAGTGGCACTGTTAATGTGGGAGGGTTCTGCTTACTAGACCCCATGACCACCAGCCTAGCAGGCAATCTTCTCACACATCGCCTTATAAAGGATACAGCCTTGGGCCTTAGGCTTTGCCAAACCATGCTGGTATCTTGAGGAGAACGAATTCCCCCTTTTAGAACCACTCAGAACCACTTTGCCTCTGGCCCCATCGACTTCACTTCTCTCTACTTTCTAAACTCCCCAGATGACTGAAACCATATTTGAGGCACTACATGTTTCCTTACCATTCTTCATCCTTGAGTTGGTTTGATCACTGGGGATCTGAGGTTCTGGAACTCAATTCCTAATTACATGTATCTGGAGATGTGCTAGAGCTGACTGATGCTGGCTTGGAAAGCCAATTGTTAAACTTTGAGCATGAGCATTTAGACTTCAGAAATCAGCGAACACTACAAAACAGGGATTGATTTATCTTTTGGTTGATTGTCTTGGTTGATTTCTTTAAGACAGGTCTAATTTCCATGATACATAGGGTGTCCCAAAAGTCTTAGTGCCGTTTAAAACTTTAATAAGCTTATGGAACACCTGTATAAGGAATGGATTAAAAATGTTTAAGAATGAGAGCCATCTCCCAATTAATAAATGGTCAAAGGATATGAGAAGGAAATTTTCAAGGGAAGAAATTCAGGTTATCCATAGCTATATGAAAAAATATTCCAAATAATTAATAACTATAGAAATGTAAATTATAATGACTCTGAGACTCTGAGACCTCACACCCATATTGACCAAGTTGGTGGGAAAAAAATTGACAAATGCTGTAGGGGCTTTGGGAAAACAGGTACATTAATGCACTACTGATGAAACTGTGGATTGGTACAACCATTGTAAAAAAAAAAAACACCTTGGAATTATGCCACAACAGTTACTAAACTATGCATATCTTTTTAGGCCAGTAGGCAGATACCTCCAGAGAGAACAAAAAATAAGGATAAATTGTTAATTGAAAACTTTTTAATTAAAAAGTAAAATGTAAAAGATCCAGTACTATCTCTCAAAAAAACACAGGTAAAAATGTTAAGGGGCACAGATGGTGTGTTTTTATTACTGCTTCTAAGTGACTTTTGGGACTGTGGAGGGGAAAGGATGTGGAAAATGAACAGCTGGCTACATAGACGGTATAAGAGAATAGGATTTGCATTCCAGATCATGGCTTAAAATTCCAAAATGAGATGAGCTCTTGGCTAAAGTTGAAGTATATCTCTAGAGGACTAGGAAGAATGTGTTTGGCCAGAGACTTGCTGATCTATTCAAGAGCTTTTTTAGATTAAATTAGAAGGAGAGGGGGAAAAAATGTTTAGATAAATTGAAGAGCCAGATCTTTTAAAATACATTATCTAACACACCCATAGAAAGAAAAGCAAGAATGATGTTCTTTAATTCACAGGAGAAAATACAGGGAAGAAAGACAGCAACAATATGTAAAGCCTCATGTCTATATGTTACTCAGCAAGGAAGGAAAAATAGTATATTGTATACTTTTAATGGACATCAGAGAGGAAGGAGGACCACTTATCTCTTGTCTTTCTTTTCTTTGTCAAAGAGAGCAATCTTTAGACTGGAAAGAGGTAACAGAGTTATGGTTAAGAAGCAAATGAAGTCAAAAGTGTTTTTGGAGATAGTAAAGGTGAATCTAATGGTTCTGAATTAATTCAAGTCTCCTGACTCGGACAAACCACATCCTAGGATTCTTTAACAACAAACAAACAAACAAACAAACAAACAAACAAACTTGTAGGCATTATCATTGACTGCTGTTGGTAATACTTGTAACTACTCACACAACAGATCTCATTTATATAGAGCTTAAAAATTAGCAAGAAGCTTTCCTTACAAGGGCCCCCAAAGAGAGGAAGATATATGGGGAGGCAGTGTTCTGTCCACAGGCAACATGGGCTGGCTCTAAACTTCTCCCTCCTCAAAGCTGATCTTACTAGTCTACTGATGCAATAAGTTAATTCCTCATGTTCTGGAACTGATTCCTTAGTCTGGTAGTAATAATGACTAATAATGGCTAACATTTATATGTACCAGGTGGGCAGGTAGGTGGCATAGTGGATAAGGTTTAGAGTCAGAAGAACCTAAGTTCAAAACTGACCTCAGACACTTACTAGCTGTGTGACCTTGGGCAAGTCACTTAACCCTGTTTGCCTCAGTTTCCTCATATGTAAAATGATCTGGAGAAGGAAATGACAAAACTGCTCCAGTAACTTCAAGAAAACCTCAAATGGGGTCATGGAGAGTCAGATCGAATGAAACAACTGAACAACAACAAATGCTCCAGGCACTGTGCTAACTGCTTTACTATGGGAAGTAGATTTTGGCTTACTGAACTTCCTCATCACCTTATGCCTGGATTATTACAATAGCCCATTGCCTGCTGGCTGGTCTTCCTGATTCAAGCCTCTCTCTACTCCAGTCTTTCCTCTGCTCAGTTTTCAAAATGATTTTCCTAATGTGCAGGTCCACCCATGTTACACCCTATTCAATAAATTCCAGTGGATCCTAGTTGCCTCCAGGATCAAATATAAAATTCTCTTTTGTCTTTTAAAATCTTTACAAACTGGCCTCTTTCTATCTTTTCACCTTTCATGTTCTTCGGTCCACTGACTCTGGCTGCCTTGGCATGCTATCTCCCAGATCCAAGCATTCTCAGTGGTTGAGATTTTCCATGCCTGGAATCCTCTCCCTTCTCATCTTCCCCTAACTTCTCAGACTTCCTTCAATTCTCAGCTAAAATCTCACCTTTCGCAAGAAACTTTTCCAAATCTTCCTTAATCTTAATTTTTTTCTTATTTGAGATGATCTCCAATCCACCCTGAATGTGCCTTGTATTATACATAATGATTTGCATGTTATCTCTCCCATTAGACTGTGAGCTCCTTGGGAGCCCTGAGCCAAGGATAGTCACAGCAGTTGCCAGGGAAGCTCCCATACCCCACAACATGATATAGCCCCTATTGGTTCACCCCTGTAGATACAACATATGGTGCAACCCCCATCACCAAGAATTGAATGAGCTCCTTGGTGAGGCACTGAATTCTCAATCATTAGAAGTATTTAAACACACTTACAGGATCATGGGGACTTAAGTTGGGAAGGAGCTTGGAGATCATTAGTGAACTGATTTTTTCAGGCTCATACAGAGACAAAGTAGAAGGACAAAGATTTGAATCTACATCTTCTGCCACCAAAACCACAAGGTAGGAATGAGACTAAATGACTATAAAGGTCCCTTTCCAACTCTAAGAGAATATGATGAAAAATGCTTTAAAAGTCAACTTATAACAATAACAGCTTACATTTTTATAGAAAAGGCTTTTTTTTAAATCTAAGAGCTCAATTCAGGCTCATATCATGAAATCATAAATTTAGAGCTGAAAGGCTTCAGTGGTCATCAGTGGTCAGTGATCATCTATTCTATATAACCCCTTCCCTACTACAAATGACAAAACTGTGGGCCAGAGAAATTAAGCATTTTTGCCTAAAGGTTGGTTTTGTTTTTTAACCTGATATATGATTTTCTCATTCCAGAAATTTCTCTAGCAATACAGATGAATCAACTTTTCTACAACTTACATTCTTAGAGAATCTCCTGGGGGCATTGACAAGTTAATGACTTACCCAGGGTCATACCACCAATATGTGGCAGTCAACATTGGAACCCAGGTCTTTCAGACTCTATGGACAGTTCTCTGTCTACCTTGGTGAGCTTCCCAAGGTTATATAGCTCATAATAAGCAGAACTGGGATTCAAACCCAGGTTCTATGACTCAAAATGCAAGAGATAGAGTGGTTAGATTGAAAGATTGAATATAAAAAAAAAAAGAAAAGAAAAAAAGAAAGATTGAATATAAATCCTTGACTCAGACACTTTCTAGCTGTGTCTTTGGGACAGCCACCTCTATTTCTTCATCTGAAAAAATACAGATAATAATAGCACTTCCCAGACAGTTAACGTGAGGACCAAATGAGTTAACCAATGTAAAGAGCTTTGCCAACCTCAGCTGTAGGATAGCTACTTAATTTAAATTTTATTTCACTGAACCCTGATAGCATCAACCCTGCAGAGGAAGGAGATAAGCTATTATTGTGCCTGTTTTGCATATGTAAAAAATGAGCTACAGTTAAATTAAGTGACTTGTTGGGATTACATAATGAGTTTCTTACTCAGAACGTAAGTGGGACAAAATCCTCGGTCTGTTATTTCCTAAATTAGTACTGCTTTTCAGACTGGGAATTTAGCATCTGTTACTCTTAGTCTGAGATCATCTCATTGGATAGCGCAATGTTTGCTTCTATTGTTTCTTCTGTAAATAAAGATTATAATACGGACCTGCTTTTGCCGGATGTGAGGAATTACTAATTCGGAATACCATAAGTGCTTGGCAAATACTGGGTAAATGCTTCAAAATAAGGAGGAAGTACAGAGAGTAAACCAACTGGTGCTTATAAAGGAAATGTAACTTGTTACTTCATTAGCATATCCATTTTTACCCAAATGTTTATGTTTAAAAATGTTGCTGAGGCTCTTTTCCTTGTTGAAATAACCAGTTTGCAACTGTTGTTCAATAAATAAAATGGAATAAAATAGAAAAGAAAGTTGAATAGAATTGGACCCAAAGAGCAGATGTTACGGATTTGATGTCAGTTTGCTCTTCAATGAAGAGCCTCAGGGATCTATGCTTGGCATTGGGCTATTTCACATTTTTGTGAATGAGGTATATGAACACATGTGAAGAGGAGCCCAAAGAGGGTTAGGGCTGCCTGAGACCCCAAAATACCAACATGCC
>CM053596.1:76657123-76672519 GCA_028646575.1 Pseudocheirus occidentalis | reverse complement strand
AGACTTGGGCAGAGCTGCATCTCAAGGCTCATGACCTCAGGCAAATGTCTTCCCTGGGAAGGTTTACTTTCCCAGAGCCTGTACCTCAAAGAATCAAGGAGAGCTCAAAAAGGGGGGAGGGGTCCCAGAGCCTACACCTCATCAGGGTGCACAGTTTACATAGCCTTTCCAAAGAAATTGATGTCACTCCCTCACTGCTTGGCAGAGAAAATACCTGTATATCAGACCACTTCCAGCCATAACAGACCACTCCCAGTGTTGCCCTAGCTAGACAAAAGAATGTTTCCACTCAAGCAAGAGTAGAACACAATGGGTGTCCTTCTTTAGATTAAATTACTTAGAAGCTTGGGTGGGTGGCTGACCAGGAGCCCTAGAATCAATGCAATCTCATTATCAGTAATGTCCTTCTGAAGAAAAACTGAACTTTAAGTCAGGAGTTTGGAAGAAGGCTGGGGGAAGCTCTGAATCTCCAAGACATCGGTTATTAATAATTTTTTCAGAGCTAAAAGATTATTAGTAACTCTGAAGAGAGCAGATTGGTGGAAGGTCAGAAGCTAAATTATAAGGAGTTGTGAGAAGAGAGAAGGTGGAGGCATGTATTATAAAAGGTCTTTTCAAGGAATTTAGCTACAAAGGACAGAAGAGAAGGAGGATGATAGTTAGGAGGGATAGAAGGATAGAATACTAGAGGGGAGAGACATGGGTATTTTGTAGGTAGAAAGGAATGAGCCACTAGACAAGGAGAGATTGAAAAGAAGGGATAGAATAGAGGAGGCTGGAGGAAATGAAGTCACTTGACCAAGTAAAGGGAAGTTAGCCTTGGCCATCTCTGCCCATTTTGGGGTGTGGCTGAGGTGGAGTAGAGGAGTAGCTCATGAGAAGTGAGTAGACTGAGGAAGCGAGTGGTTAGGAAGTTTGAAGGAAAAGTCAATATGCACATTGAAGTCTCCTAGTGAGGGCAGGAGTTGGGAAGGAGAGAAAAAACGTTCATGTTCGTGAACCATGAACCGTATTCACAAGCAAAATGAACTTCTTGATCCTGAAGAGAGAGTTTTAAAAGGTGGGGGAAAAAGCAAAGTACTAGAATCTGAGAAGGACACCTATTAGTTGGGACATGGCTGAATGTATTGTGATGTATAATATAAAGAAATATTATTTTGCTGTAAGAAATGATAAAGAGATATGTTTTTTTTTCAGAAAACCAATGCAGAGTTCACTTGAACACAACCAAGAGAACAATTTCTACACTGACAACACATCTTTAAAACACACACATACACACACACACACACACACAACTTTGAAAGACTCAAGAACTCTGATCAATGCAATGATCAACCACACATCTCCAGAGGACCAGTGATAAAGCATGTTACTCATCTAAGGTATAGGAGATGGATTTGAGAGGCAGAATAGGACATCCATTTTGGGATGTGGATACTCTGTGGATTTATTTTGCCTGACTGCTTATTTGTGTAATAGCACCTCTGTGGGCATGTCCAGATCTCTTAACCCAGAGACTCCTTTAAGCTTTATCATTTGGGTGGGGATAGGGAGGAGGGGGAGGGTAGCCTCTGATTTGCTGCTTAGTTGTAAAGGCTGCGGCAGTGTCTTTCAAACTAGCCAGATGGAGGCAGCTTCTGACTTTTGGGTATAGTCTCTCTGGCTCAAGCTTTCCTAAATGCTTTTTCCTGCTGTATCCAGAGGATGAAGACCACAGTTCATCTCAGCATGGGCACCATGAACTGAACCAGTGAGAGAAGAAGGATTTCCTTCCCCTTGTATCCCTCTCTTTATGGACTCCCAGACACGAGCCTGGGGAGTGTTTGTCTTATTCTGTTTAGTTTGGTGTTGGCAGTAATCCTCAGTACGCGGAAACCTTGAAGCCAGGATCCCAGGTGGGATGTTAAAGCCAGCCAGCCCAACAAGAAGCCCAGAGAAACCAGGGTGCCTGAGACTGGAGTCCAAAGTTGGTTTTAGATTTGAAACTATGACTGTGTTCTATAGGAAATAATCTATTTTATTTATTTTTTTTAAACTTTTAAAATTTTATTTATTGCTTTTTGGAGAGCAGTTGTGAAGACGGTACCCAAAAAGGGTTAGGGTTGCCTGAGACAACAAGCTGGGTCCTGCAGAAAGAATTCTACTCAAGTCTTCTCAGCCAAAGAAAAACAAAGTTTATTGAAAGTTCAAGTTCTTCATATGGGGTAGACTCTTAAGGAGCCAGTCTATGCTAGGTCATTCTATGGAGCTTTCACACAGAGCAAGTCTGTGATAGGACATTGTGTGGCACTCTCACAGATGGAGGGAAGATGGGGTCTTATATACAGAGGAATCTAGGTTCAGAGGAGGAGCCTGTGGAGGGTCTTCAGGAGGAGTCAATGAGGTCAGACTCCAGTAATGAGTTTGGGGAGGGACTTCAGGTGGAGTTAATGAGGTCAATGCAAGAGTAGATTGATATTTTGATAGACTCCAGGGTGGGAAGCAGATGGACAATGGAGGGCCAGGCCAGCAACAGAGGTTTGGGTCCAGCCACAATGAAATACCCATGGCCTCTGCAAATGCCCCACCAAATGGGAAGACCCAAAAAGACCTCAAGGGGCTCCCCAAAGATTCAAGGAGAGCTCAAGTGTGGGGAGGTCCCAGAGCCTACACCTCATCAATTGGAGTTAAGTGACTTGCCCGGTCACAGGCTAGTAAATGTGTCAAGTGTCTTGAGGCTGCATTTGAACTCAGGTCCTCCTGAGTCCAGGGCTGGTGCTCTATTCACTGTGCCACCTAGCTGCCCCTATAGGAAGCAATCTATACTGTGAACCTGCTCCTCTTCCACTTCCTGAGTATGAGGAGTCACAAAAGGGAGTATGCTCCACGTATTGGGGAAATGTATATGTTTGTTATTATACTTTTGTTGTAGTTCAGCAGGGCTAGGAACCCCAAAATGCAAGGGTACTGGGCAGGAGTCTGACCCAAAAGAATTCCACCATTTAAGTTTTCTTTCAGTCCAAGTACCTGGTTTAATTACACCTGTTGGGGGAGCAAGATTACTTCAGGAAGATCTGGATTGGATCTAGGAGTGACAAGTAGCCTAATTAAGCAATCAAGGTGGGCTGAGGTGGGCCAGATGCCTTGGGCAAAGGCACCAGTGATCAAGGTTACCGAAATGTTTGGGAAAATTCAAGGACTGGGTTGCTTTCAAAGACATGGCCTTTTCCTTTTAGGGGTTCAGATCTCATTCACATCACTTTGGAGGTAAATGTTTCTTAGTAAAAACTAATCCAATTGATATTAGTTAAATGGAACTAGGATGCAGGGAACCAACCCCTCAACCTGAGGGAATATCATCAGTGGAGATGAGCCAAAGTTAGCCTAGACACCCCTCAAATCCCCTTAAAATAATGGAGAACCCCAAAGGAGGGGTGAAATTTAATATACCTGATCATCAGGCAGTGGGGCCAGGGTGGTCAGTGTTATATGTATGGCCTTGTTTGGGATAAAATGGGGTCCTTTGCATTTTCAGAGACTGCTGGGGAGATTCCCTGCCCAGGGCTTTTGATTAGATTGTGAGATCATAGAGAAATTTGTCCATTTTTTGTTTAGGCTATACCCAGTTGATTTTTTTCCCCCAGTGTGTGTTCCCTTGAAAATTCGTTCAATTGATGTGATTTTACAAACTTTCCATTGATTGCTTGACTATTAAGTCCTGATACTTTTTTGCACTATTGAATTGTGTATAAGTATTGATGTGTTGATGATGTTCTGTAAATTGAGTGGTGTAAAAGTACTGACATTAAGTTAAATGTGAGAAATCTGGGTTCAGTAGATTGCTACTGTGTGGTAGAAAAGTTCATCTTCTTTTACATTTAAACAGACTGCACTGCTTTACCTTTTGTGAAAGTAAGATGCTGTCGTAGCTCCTCAGGCTGAGATGCCTTTGCTATTTCTTTAATTTTCCTTACTTTTCTTCTTGGCCTGAAGAGTTTTTGCAATTCCATTTAGTTTATAGTTGTAGTAGCACAGATCCTTTGGGAAATATCAGTTGCCTTTTGGATTAAGGAACCCAGAGAAAAGTGCCTGGATCTCTATGGGGATCACTGAAGGTACAGAGGGATCCCTAGGGAACTGTGGTGTGCCCTGTGTTGAAAGGGACACTCTTTGTACAGACCCAAGCTGGAATGGCCTGATGTCCTAAGGAAATAGTTGGAAAAGTTTCCTAACAAGATATTTTCCTCATTTTAGAGATAGCTGATGCCAGGTCAAGCCCAGGTCCCAAATCTCTGTGGGAAGAGCTCTATGTGGTTTGGAAAGCTGAGTGTGGACCAGGTTTCTGTATGAGATGGAAGCCATTTGCCTTTGCACTTGTGACTTGTTTTGCTTGTGGATTGAAAAAAATCTCTGTAAAGATAAGCAAGCAGAAATATTTGGAGAGTTTGATGAAAAGTTCCTTGTTTTGTAAACCTGTGCAAAGCTTTGGTTTTGGGGATAATGGTGTTTTCATTTGTACATGTGGGAATGCACATGATCACATACAATTGGCAGTTTTGAGAATTTAATGGATGACACTGAGGACTCAAGTGAAAGGACATTGCTTTGTGCCTCCCCTAGAGACCATGGAGAACTGCTCTGAATTTGGGACGAGGATCTTAATTTGGGATGAGGACTGTGTTAAAAAGAAAATATACTGGGATAAGAACTCATTATTTGACAAAAACTTCTGGGAAAACTGGAAAATAAGTATGACAGAAACTGGGCATAGACCAATATCTTATACCATATACCAAAGAAAAATCTAAATGGTTTCACAATTTAAATATAAAGGCTGATACTGTAAGCAATATGGGAGAGCATGACCTGTCAGATTTATGGAGAAGGGAAGAATTTATGACCAAGCAAGAGATAGAGAGAAATACAAAATGGATAATTTTGATTATATTAAATTGAAAAGTTTTTCTACAAAGTTGATGTCACCAAGATTAGGAAGGAAGCAGAAAATTGGGAAAGAATTTTTTTAAATTTTGGTTTATTTACTTTTAGTTTACAACATTAAGTTCCACAGTCCCTTGAGTTTCAGATTTTCTCCCCCTCTCCCATGGTGGCATGCATGCGGATATAGGATCTACAAATATGTTGGGAAAGAATTTTTACAGTCAGTGTCTCTGATAAAGGCCTCATTTCTAAAAACATACAGAGAGCTGAGTCAAATTTATAAGAATACAAGTCATTTCCCAGTTGATAAATAGTCAAAGGATATGAACAGGCAGTTTTCAGGGGAATAAATTAAAGATATCTATAAGCATATGAAAAAATGCTCTAAGTCACTATTGATCAGAGAAATGCAAATCAAAACAACTCTTAGGTACCATATCTCACCAGTCAGATTGTCTAATACGACAAAATAGAAAAATGACAAATGCTGGAGAAGATGTGGGAAAAATTGGAACACTAATGCATTGTTGGTGGAGTTGTGAAGTGATCCAACCATTCTGGAGAGCAATTTGGAACTGTGCCCAAAGGGCTATAAAAATGTGTCTATCCTTTGACCCAGCAATACCATTTCTACAAGGGCTGTATCCCAAAGAGATCATAAAAGTGGGAAAAGGACCCGTTTGTACAAAAATATTTATAGCAGCTCTTTTGTGGTGGCAAAGAATTGGAAATCAAAGGGATGCCCATCAATTGGGGAATGGCTGAACAAGTTGTGTTATATGAATGCCATGGAATACTATTGTGCTATAAGAAACAAGGAGCAGAAGATGAACTGATGCTGAGTGAGAGGTACCGAACCAGGGGAACTTTGTACACAATTACAGACACATTGTATCTGTGTTAACACACTGATAGACTGGCTCCCCTCAGCAATGCAAGGCTATAAGACAACTCCAAAGGACTCGTGATGGAAAAGGCTGTCCACATCCAGAGAAAGAATTATAGAGTCTGAATGCAGATTGAAGCAAACTGCTTGCTCTCTGTCTTTTTTCATTTTGTTTTGTTTTGTTTCTTCTTCCTCGTTATTCATTCCATTGGTTATAATTGTTTTTTACAACTTGACTAATGTTTAATGTGAAGGTATATGTAAAACCTATATCAGATTGCATGCTGCCATGGTTGGGGGGCAGGGGGTATGGAAGGAGAAAATTTGAAACTCAAAAGCTTGTAGAACTGAATGTTCTAAACTAATAATATGCAAATATATATGTGTTTGTGTATGTGTGTGTGTGTGTGTGTGTGTGTCACAACCCTGCCTATTTGCCTGGAAGGCCCATTTCAAACTGGGAAATGTATACAGGGACTTGCCTGGGTGTGTCCAGATCTCACAATATGAATGCTCCCTATGACCACTAATGGGTGAATGGGATAACTTATTTTGGCTATGGGGCCAGAAAGGCTATGAATGTATCTTTAGAGCTGGCCAGAACAGTTTCTCTCTTTTTCCTGGGCTCTTTTTTGCTACATCCAGAGGGTCCAGTTCACCTACGATGCAGGTTCTATGAACTGAAATTATGAGAGGAGAAGGGCTTCTTTCCCAGCTCTCCTTTTTCCCTGGCTCCAAAGACTAGGCCTGGGGAAAGTTGTTTCCATCCTGGGTCATGTGCCATCCTCAGTCCCAGGTGTTAGCAGTGATCCCCACTGGACTTTGGAGTTAAGACTGCAGGTGAGATAGCCTACCCAATCTGGGAAGGAAAGCCCCATGAAGCTAGGGTGCCTGAGACTTGAGTCCGAGTGGGATTCTTTACTTTAAATCTGGACTATACTCTATAGGAATGGAGTTTAAGTTGTGAACTTAAGCCCTCTCCCATCCCCCATAGGCTGAGGTGGTACAAGGTACAGAGGTTTATGATCCACATATTGGGGAGCCTGTCTGCATATTTGTTAACATGCTCTAGAACTAAATATTCCTTCAAAAAACTAATCCAACTATTAGTGGTTAAATACATCCCTACATTTGAGTGAACACTATATGTGGGAACTAGAGTCATTTGTAGAGAGCCTGGACACCCCCAAGTACCCTGGAAGGAAAACCCTGGGGAAAGGTAAAATGAAATATACAGACAAGCAGAACAATTTTGAAAATAACATGAAATATACTATATCTTTTTTTTTTTTAAAGCATTATAAAATGCTGATTCACATTTTTACGCAATTCTCTTTTTGTGTTCCACTGGAAATACTCCTTTTTTTTAGGGGGGTTTAGGTTCATAATATTTTTTAAAAATTCATTTAAAATAAGTAGAATGGGAAACACCATGAAAGGTACTCCTTCCTAGAATTATTTAGGCTGGTTAGGACTACATCAGTCTTAGTATAGAAGGAAATCTTGTCCTTATTCAGGTCTGGGTTGAGGTAGATTGCTTCTGAGGTCTTTTCCAATTCTGAGATTCTATGATTGTGAGCAATTAACTTAAAATGTTAACCAACAGCCAGTTCAGAATTGATTTTCACAAAATATTGCCCATTAGACCTCACAAATAGAAGTTTTCTTATAATCTCGTATCTGAAAAATCTCTAATGTATTTTCTAACAAGTAAAGATGTTATTGGCCCCCCGCTCTGAATATAAGAAAAATTACAAAGATTTTTTCTTCTCTCTTCAAGGCCTTGGTAATTTTCTTGCCTCATTTCTCCATCTAGTGGAACAAATGTAGAATACAGGGATTAGAATCTTTCAAAGGAGCATCAATTACTTGCTAAAAAAAAATTGTTTTTTGATGAGTGATAAGTGAAATAGTTAAAAGTTGAACTTCAGTCTTTTCTACCTGCAAGTTCAGAAGGAGGTACAGACAAACAAGACGGCTTTGAAAATACATGTTGAATTTATCATATACAATTTTAAAAAATTTAAGTAAGCTGTATAATATAGAAATTCACAATTTCAAATGTATGGAGATGTTAATTTTTTGTTTGTGTTTTTCAAAAGTAGCAGTCTATGGAGGAGAAAATTAGGCTGGTGGCTTTGCACAGCACCCTCTCACTTAAATGCAATTCTCCTGCATGTCATGGCATCACCTCCCTGATATCATGTCTTTCTCTTTGAGAAAGAAGGAAAAACAACAACAACGATTTGGGCAGTACTATACTTATTCTTATTAAGGCCTAGAGAAAAAAAAATTTAGGAGAAAGTTGTCTTTATGGATTCTGGAGATCTAGAGGTACTATTTCCTTTAAAAATATGTAAACATTAAAAAGTCATTTGGACATTTTGAGTGTAACACAGGATTGACCAATGAAGGCAAAAAACAACCAGTTCCTACTCTCAAGGAGCTCAGAGTCCAATGGGGAGACAACATGCAAAGAACTATGTATAAATGAGATATATAAAGGATAATTTGGGGGTAGTCTCACAGGAAAGACACTAACATTAAGGGGATTGGGAAAGCCTTCTTGCAGAAGAGGGGGACTTTGGTGGGTCTTGAAGGAAACCAGGGAAACCCTATACAGCCTGTCTTCAACCTGCCTTTTCAGGACAATTGGA
This sequence comes from Pseudocheirus occidentalis, assembly GCA_028646575.1. Classification (NCBI taxonomy): domain Eukaryota; kingdom Metazoa; phylum Chordata; class Mammalia; order Diprotodontia; family Pseudocheiridae; genus Pseudocheirus; species Pseudocheirus occidentalis. The sequence continues at coordinate 76,664,053 of CM053596.1, read as the reverse complement.
TGCTACTCTTCCTTTCAAGCTCTGTGATCTAGATAAACTGGCCTTTTTTAATGTTCTTCACATGTGACATTATCACCTATTTCTGTGCCTTGGCAATGGCCTTTCTCTTATCTGGAATACATGCCCTTCTTACCTCCACACCACAGAGTAGCTTTCTTTAAGACACAGCTTAGTCCTGAATATGTTTTTCATGAAGCCTTTCCTGATTCTTCCAACTTCTAAGTGTTTTCCCTTCCAAATTACCTTGTATTTAACTATATGTATATATTTGTACTCATTAAGTTTATGTTTATGCTGAATATATATTTATATGTATTTGTTTCCTCCTCCACTAGAATGTAAATTCTTTGTGAGAAAAAATTGTTTTATTCTTTGTACTTGTTTTTTCAGTGCCTAGTACAGTGCCTGGCACATAGTAAGTATTTCATAAATATTTCTTGACTGGTCATTTTATTAACTGATATGTTTAATTTGAGATGTCTATATGACATACTGTTAAAAATGTCCAGGAAACAGTTGATAAGGTATGAGTGGAGATCAGTAGAGGGACTAGGACTGTATATTAATGAATTTGTACCATTTGAAATTACAATTATGTAAAATGTGATCATTGGTTCACATCAAATGGAAATTTGGAGCACAAATTCACATAATGAGACAACTTTAGTGAATTTTTGTTAGCACCAATTGGCACTGGCACGTGTTCTCTCTCAACATATATATACATACATACATAGATATAGATATATATATACATGTATATTTGTATATATGCATATATAAATAAATATATGTATATATTCATCTCTACAAAGAGAATAATTAAATCTATTACCTCTAATGAGATAATGAAGAAAGGAAATGTAGAGAGAAGAAAGAAGAGGGTCTCGGAAAGAGCATTGCATGGCTCCCACGGTTTGGGTAGGACACAGCTGATGGTCCAACAAAAGAAATTAATAAGGAATAGATTAGAGAAGAACCAGAAATGAGATAGTTTTCAGGAAAACCCAGGAGAAAGAGTATCTAGGAGGAGAAGGTGGCTGTCTATAATGTCAAATGCTACAAAGATGTCAAGAAGAATAAGAAATAAGAAATGGCTGTTAATTCCACTAATTTAAAATTTTTGTCCAGTTTATAAGCATTTATCTTCTCTTCTTCCTATATTACCCACCCCACTTCAAAAAAAAAAAGGAAATGAAAGAAAAACAAAACCTTGGTAGCATATTCAGAGGTTAGCAAAAAAAAAAAAATTCCCATATTGGCCAGTAGTTCATTTATTATCTTTATCATGAAATGGCTATTATTCTTTTTTTTTTTTGCTTTTTGGAGGGCAGTTGGGGTTAAGTGACTTGCCCAAGGTTACATGGCTAGTTTTTGTGTTAAGTGTCTCAGGCCGGATTTGAACTCAGGTCCTCCTGACTCCAGGATCAGTGCTCTATTCAGTGCGCCACCTAGCCACCCCTATTATTCTTAATCATTGGTTCTATGGAGGTTGGTCATCACATTGATCAGAGTTCTCTCTTTTTGTGGTGGCAGAGAACTAGAAACTAAGGGGTTCCCATTGATTGTAGAACAGCTGAACAAATTATGGTATATGAATATAATGAAATGCTTTTGTAATGTTAGAAAAAACAAAGGGCTCAAAGGTTTTAGAGAAACCTGAAAAGATTTCTATCAGCTCCCTTTCCATGTAGCAATTAGTAATCTTGAAAAGAATAGTTTCTTTTTAAAAAAAATTTAATTAATTTATTTTCTTCTTTAGATCATTCATTTCCATGAGATTTTGAGGTACAAATTTTCTCCCCATCTTTCCCCTACCCAGCACCTCATAACAACCATCCCACTGTATAACCCCTCCCCCCATCTGCTCTCTCCTATGTCCTCCCCCTCGCCCCTCTGACTTTTCGGTAGGGCAGGCTGGATCTCCCTACTACAGTGCCTGTATATCTTAATTGCCAGTTGGATGTAGTTAATAATAATAATTATATACATATACATACATACATACATATATATATATATATATATGTTAACATTTGATTATAGAGGGGAAGCTAGGTGGCTCAGTGAATAGAGCACCGCCCCTGGAGTCAGGAAGACCTGAGTTCAAATCTGGCTTCAGACACTTGACATACTCACTAGCCATGTGACTTTGGGCAAGTCACTTAATCCCAATTGCCCTCCAAAAAGCCAAAAAAAAAAATCATTTGATTATAGAACTTAAATTCTAGTTTCTTTCTCTTCCTCCCTTGTCACCCACCCTCACTGGAAGGACAAGCAATTAAATACAGGCTGTACATGTGTAATTACTCAGAACGTCTCCACAGTGGGTATATTGTGAGGGACTGATTATATATCCCTCTTTCCTATCCCACTCCCCCCCACCCCTGTTCTATTCTTTACCCTGTGCCTGTCCTTTTACAGAGGTGTGTACTTCTAGCAACCCTCCCTCCACTCTGCCCTCCCCTCCATCCTCCATCATCCCACCTCTCATCCTCATCTTCCCTACTCTCCTGTGTGGCAAGATACCCAGTTTAGAGTTTGTCATTCCTTCCCTAAGCCAAATTCAACAAGAGTAAGGCTGACCCTTTCCCTTTTGCCTTCCTGTTCTTCGCCTCCACTGTAACAGTTACCCTTGCTTCTTCTATATGAGATGATTAAACCCATTCTGTCTCTCCCTGTCTCCTCTCATTCTAATCCTCTCCCACTTCAGAATTTCACCTTTTAGAGTATCATCCCTTTCTATTCAATTGATCCTGTGCCCATGCCCTCTATGTACACATATATACATATACTCAGATATGTGTTCATAAGCATGTATAATCCCTCCTATATACACATATGTGTATGTATACATATATGTGTGTATATATATACACACACACATTTGTATTCCCTTCACCTATCCTCATACTGAGAAAAGTTTCGTAAGTTACAATGATTGTTTTTCCATGTTGGCATGTAAATAGTTCAACTTTTACCTTCTCATGCTTCTTGTATTTGAGTGTAATAGTTTCCTTTTTAAAAAATTAAACTTTTGTTTATTTTTAGTTTACATCATTGATTTCCACAAGATTTTTAGTTACAAATTTTCTCCTCATCTTTCCCCTGTCCACCACCCTGAAACAGCGATCCCACTGTATACCCCCTCCCCCAATCTTCTCTCTCCTATGTCCTCCCCCATCACCCCTCTGACTTTCTGGTAGAGCAAGATGGATCTCCCTATCCCAATGCCTGTATATCTTATTTCTCAGTTGCATATAAATAATAATAATATATATTTACATATATATTAACTTATAATTTTAGAACTTTAAATTCTAGATTCTTTCTCTTCCTCCCTTGTCACTCACCCCCACTGGAAAGACAAGCAATTCAATACAGGCTGTACATGTGTACAACAGACATTTTGTGTAACACTGATGATATTTCCCTCCTTTCTATCCCACCTTCCCCTTGTTCTATTCTCTACTTTGTCTCTGTCCCCTTACGGAAGTGTGTGCTTCTAACAACCCTCCTCCCCAACCTGCCCTCCCCTCCATCATCCCCCCTCCTCTCCTACAGGGCAAGATACCCAATTTAGAGTGTATGTCATTCCCTCCCTAAGCCAGATTCAATGAGAGTAAGGTTGACCCATTCCCTTTTTGCCTTCCTGTTATTCCCTTCCATTGTAACAGTGAAAAGAATAGTTTCAATTGAGTAAAGACTTCAGAAGCCTGATTGGAATGTGTTGAGAAGTGAGTAACAGAGGAAGTGTAGGTAAAAAGTGTAGGCTGCTTTTTCTAAGAGTTTAAATATGAACAGGAAAAGAGATATAGGATCATAAATTGAAGGGATGACAAGTTAAAGTAAAGAGTGTTTTTTTTAAAGGTTGGGAGAGACCTGGGAATGTTTGTAGGTATCAAGCAAGGTAGAGCCTAGGGAGAAATAGGAAATTAGAAAAGGGACAAGTGAAGGGACTCTCTGCTTGATGAGATTAGAGATGTAATCTAGGGCACCAGGAGAGGAGCTGATGTTGATGAAAAGGGCACATGTCTGTCAGAGACTGGAACTAAGGAGAGAATGAAGAATGGCAGCAAGGAGTTCTGAGGTATGGGATAAAGGAAAGGAGGTGGCAGATGATGGATGGCTTCTATTTTCTCAGTAAAGTATGAGATAAAGTCCCCTACTGAGTAAAGATGGAGGGGTGGTATGGAAGGCTCATGGAGAGAAGAAAAAACTTGAAGCAATCATTGGGGATGAAATGAGCAGATTAGAGAAAAAATAAAGGGACTTCTGTGGACCATTGAGAAGCCTGTTGAAATTTGATAATAAAAATTCACAGTGGTACCAGTCAAGGGGAGGTAATCTCCTTCTAGTAGCAGGCAGTGATGACACCCAGTGTTGGGGTATGAGAAGACATGATAGTGATATAGTAATGAGCCAAGTAATTCTCAAGCATAGTGCATAAATTAAATTACTTATTATTATGAAAGTTTTTCCTGTCTTCTAAATATTTCTTTTTTTTTTTTTGGAGGGGGAAGGCAGGGCAATTGGGGTTAAGTGACTTGCCCAAGATCACATGGCTAGTAAGTGTTAAGTGTCTGAGGTCAGATTTGAACTCAGGTTCTCTTGACCTCAGGGCTGGTTCTCTATTCACTGTGCCCCCTAGCTGCCCCTAAATCTTTCTTTATAATCTTAAAAATGTGTGTTTACTACATCAAAAAGTACTTCTACCTACAAGTATACCTAATTTCTAGTTTCTTAGCATGATGCATTTATTTCCTTCATTACCTATATTTAATCTAGGGCTAGTTCAATTTGACTCTGGATAATATATAACAATTTACAACAGAATAATATGTGTAACTCATATCTATATATAGCTTCAAGGTTTTCTTAAGTAGGAAGTGCAGGCATATTTCTGTTTGAAAGATGAGTAAATTGAGACTCAGAGAAAGTGTAACTTGTCTAATGCCATACAACTGAAAAGTATCAGATCTGGGATTCAAATCTAGATCTCCTGATTTCAAGTCCAATGTTAATTTTTTTTATTAATTTATTTTTAGTTTTCAACATTTACTTCTTCAAGACTTTTGAGTTCCAGATTTTCTCTTCATCTCTCCACCCCCTCCCCAAGACAGCATGCATTCTGATTACTCCTTCCCCTAATCTGCCTTCTCTCCTATCTCCCCCTCCCATCTCCTTCCATTTTCCTGTAGGGCAAGATAAATTTCTATACCCCATTGCCTGTATATCTTATTTCCCAGTTGCATGTAAAAATAATTTTTAGCATTTGCTTTTAAAACTTCAAGTTCCACATTCTCTCCCTTCCTCCATCCCTACCCACTCTCACTGAGAAGGCAAGCAATTCAATATAGGTTATACATGTATAGTCATGACAAAGACTTCCCATAACAGCCATGTTGTGAAAGATTGTATTTCCCTCTATCCTATCCTGCCCCCCAATTTTTCTATTCTCTACTTTGACCGTGTGTCTCCTCGAAAGTGTTAGCTTCTGATTACCCTCTCCTCCCATCTGCCCTCCCTACTTTCATCCCCCACACTCTTATTCCCTTTCCCCTACTTTCCTCTAGGGTAAGATAGATTTTCATACCAAATTGAGTGTGTATGTTATTCACTGCTTAAGCCAAATCCACTGAGAGTAAGATTCACTCATTCCTTCTCACCTCCCCCTTCTTCCCCTCTACTGTAAAAACTTTTTCTTGCCTCTTTTATGTGATATAACTTACCCCATTCTATTTCTCCCTTTCTCCTTCTCTAAGCACATTCCTCTCTTACCCCTTCATTTTATTTTTTAGATATCATCCTTTCATATTCAACTTATTCTCTGCACTCTGCTCATTCTTTCCAACTACCCTAATACAGAGAAAGGTCTTATGAAATACAAGTATCTTTCCAGGTAGGAATGTGAATAGTTTAACTTTGATAAATTCCTTATGATTTCTCTTTCCTGTTTACCTTTTCATGCTTCTCTTGAGACTTGTATTTGAAAGTTAAATTTTCTATTTAGCTCTGATCTTCTCATCAAGAATGCATGAAAGTTCTTTATTTCATTGAACATCCAGTGTTTCCCCTTAAGGCAGCAGTTCTCAACTTGTGGGTCGTGACCCCTTTGGGGGTCAAACGACCCCTTCACAGGGGTCACAGGGGTCGCTTAAGATCATCGGAAAACACATATTTCCAATGGTCTTAGGAACTGAGACACTGCTGCTCTATCTGTCTCCAGGTGGGTCCACCCACATGCAGATAGGCCCATATATGAGTATTAAAGGCTCATGGAGAGAAGAAAAAACTTGAAGCAATCATTGGGGATTGAAATGAAGAGCAGATTAGAGAAAAAATAAAGGGACTGCTGTGGACCATTGAGAACCCTGTTGAGATTTGATAATAAAAATTCCTAATGAATGGGCCCTAATGATGTCCTAGGTTGAGAACCACTGCCTTAAGGATTATACATAGTTTTGCTGGGTAGGTGATTCTTGGTCTTAATCCTAGCTCCTTTGACATCTGGAATATTATATTCCAAGCCCTCTAGTCCTTTAATATAGAAGCTACTAAATCTTGTGTTATCCTGATTGTTATCCAAATAATTGAATTGTTTTTGCTGCTAGTAATATTTTCTCCTTAACCTGGGAACTCTGGAATTTGGCTAAAATATTCCAAAAGTTTTCCTTTGGGAATCTCTTTCAGGAGGTGATCAGTGGATTCTTTCAATTTCTATTTTCCCCTCTGATTCTAGACTATCAAGGCAGTTTTCCTTGATAATTTCTTGAAAGATAATTTTAAGATAATATCTTGAAATATAGGCTCCTTTTTTGATCATGGCTTTCAGGTAGTTCAATAATTTTAAAATGCTCTCTCCTGGATCTGTTTTCCATATCAATTGTTTTTCCAGTGAGATATATTATATTGTCTACTATTTTTTCA
>CM053596.1:76630881-76656623 GCA_028646575.1 Pseudocheirus occidentalis | reverse complement strand
GGAGTAAATGGAGAATAGAGATGATGGGGGGGGGGGGCGGGAGTGGGGGAAGAGGAAGGTAGAATCGAGGGAGGATTTTAGGATAGGGATGGCCTGAACATGTCTATGAGCAAAAGGAAAGGAGTCAATGAACATGGATTGGTGGAGGATTCAGGGGAAACTGATTAATGAAGTAAGGTCCCAAACTTTAAAGGTCAAATGTTAGATTAAGGACACAAGTTGGTTTTTGGGGCGGGGATGGAGGGAGAGAAGGAGTGATTACTTAACCTTAGACAGAAGGAGAACTATTCTTCTTAAAGACCAGAGGGAAAGAGGAGAGAAGGGGAGTTTCTGTGGGATAACCTTGATTACCTTAGAATGTAGAAGGAAAGGTCAACCATTGAAAGTTTGTAGGAGAGAGGGCTGGGAATGGGGACTTGAAGGGGCAGATTTGGAACAAGCACTATAGGGAATCTGATAGGGTGGGGTCAACAACTAATACAGAAAAGGCTTGCCTAGCAGTCTTGAGTACCTAGCTGAGGCTATGTAGCATGTAGTTATAGAATGTGGTTTGAGAATTTCCATGGAAGATCTAGACTTGTAAAAGCCAGAGGAAGAGAAAAATTCATCTCTCAAACTAATAAGAATGTCTACCACCATTTGCTTAAAATTGAATAAAAGACATTAATTTCTTCCACTAATATCCAAACCATCTTCCCTCTCCCCACCCCCATATAAACACCACTCCCCACTCTTCAGTTATAAAAGAGTTGAAATTAGGTTTTTTTCTTTTGTTTTTTTTCTGAATGATTTTCATCTTAAATGATGAGGATGCAATATTCTATTCTTTTGGCTTAAAAATATGAATTAGTTGCAGGCTCAAGGTCAGATATGAAGTGGGAGATTCGCTTTTCCTTCCTGATGTATTTTTTTCATCTTTCTAGGATACTTATTGTCATATTGATCTTCGTTCATCTTGCAGTACTGATCACAGCTTTATGCCTGACTCCTCAGAATACAAAGATGCCTTTGCCCTATTGTATCACTTTTTTACTTTTTGGTCTCTTCTTCCTTGCTGATGTGCTATTTCAAGTCTTTTTAGAAGGGTAAGTTGGAATTTTAAAACACATAAATCTGCTCTGTGCTGATATGGCAAGTGTTACTTAATGCTGAATTAGCTCTCAGTAATTGAATTCTTATGGCTAACTGCTGTTTAAACTGCCATTGATATTTTTGTAAAGGGGAATGTGAAAATTTAGGATGAAAAGTTACCTTTTGAAATGGTATTGTTTTCCCCTTAGTGTTTAGAATCTCTGAAAGCAGATTAGCTAATTACTTGGGATTGGAGGTGAGAGTGAAAAGAATTCTTGTGGGGTTGGGTTTTTTTTCTTTTGAGGGGGGGAAGCAGGGCAATTGGGGTTAAGTGACTTGCCCAAGGTAACTCAAGTCCCCCTGACTTCAGGGTAGGTGCCCTGTTCACTATGCCACCTAGCCACTCCAGGGTCGGTGGTGGGGTGGTGCTTTTGGGTTTTTTTTGTTTTTGTTTTTGTATCTTCCTTGTGTTTCTTCTGATATGTAAATTTCATGACTTTGCTTGCCTTACAGAGTGAAAACGTATTTTTCTTCAGTAATCAATGCCCTAGATCTCTTAGCTATTGTATTGTTCCTGGTGTTGGATGTGACTTACGTTTGGTTTGATATTGAAGGAATTTACCAAATCCCCAAGTAAGAAATATGTGATTTATATATCTTGAAATGTTGTATGCTTTTCTTGGTTTTTTTTTTTTGGTAGTCGTCTTCTTTGGTTTTTTTTTTTGGGGGGGGGAAGGCAGGGCAATTAGGGTTAAGAGACTTGCCCAAGGTAACCTAAGTCCTTCTGACTTCAGGGTAGGTGCTCTATTCGCTGTGCCACCTAGCCATCCCAAGTAGTTTTCTTCTTACACAAATATTACTACTCTCGTTGTTACAATTCTATACCATTTATGTTGCTTGAAAAACTTCTATTTAAATTTCCGCTGGATTTTAATTTTCAAATGACATTATTCCAAGACTACCATTATTACTGCTACTACTAGCTAGGTAGCTAGCATTTACATAGTGCTTTCAGGTTTGAAAAATGCTTTAGAAATATCACTTTGTTTTATCTAGACAGACCTGTGAACCCAGGAGCTTGATCAGTATTTTTTTTTTTTAATGAACTAAGAGGTTCAAGGAAGAGCCCCAAACCTCTGACTCTCCTATTAAAGTTTAAACATGCTAATTAATAGTTATCCAGTACCAACCATGGAAGGTAGTTATATGTTTAGCTTTTGAGATCACAAGCAGGTTTCCACTCTCTCACACATCTGAGATGAGGTCCATAAGGCAAGAGGAAAAATTCTGCTGGATTTTAATCAATCAATATTTATTAGGAACCTACTCCTTGCCAGGCGTTGTACTAAGTGCTGGGAATGCAAAAGGAGGCAAAAGACAGTCCCTGCCCTCAAGGAGCTTACAATTTAATGCCAGAAAGGCATCAGTCTTTCAGTATTGTGACAACTGTAATAAGTAATTGATAGGAGAAAATATGATGTATAGTATTAAACAGTTTAAAGATGATGCATCCGATGGGTCACTTAGGAGTTTTGTTCTACTCATGGGGTGTCTGGTTTAGCTTGGCATCCTTGGGGCCTGACCCCGAATAAGGCCAAAATGGACCAGGATGACTATGACAGCTTTAGATTCAGTGAGAGGAGATGTTCTCCTGTAGACTCTTTCTTTTCTGGGTGTTTCATTATGACCCTGCTTTTTCTTTATTCCTTCCCTCCACTTGTCTGCCCACTCCTCAGTCTCCTTTGCTAGGTCATCAACTGTAACACATCCCCTAACTGTATGTATTTGTTTATATGTATATATTTATATATACGCATATGGATATATATAAAATAAATTCAAGGTAACTTTGCATATGAGGGAAACTGTTCATATGTATATATGTGTTTATATACGTTTGTGTACATAAACACGCACACACACATACACACACAAAATCTCCTCCAATAGAATATAAGGTTATCAAAGGCAGGGATATTTTCCAGTGGCTCCTTATCACCCCCAGGATTAAATATAAAATCTTCTATTTGGCATTTAAAGCGTTCCATAACCTCACCTCCACACCACCACCGTTCCAGTTTCCTTATACTTTATACCACCCCCAGTTCCACCGGGTACTCTCTAATCTAGTCAGTTACACTGATCTCCTGGTTGTTGCTTGTTCAAGACGTTGAATCTCTTGACTCTGGGAATTTTCTCTGTCCTCATACCCAGAATGCTCTTCCTTTTCCTCTCTACTGCCTCCCCTACCCGACTTCCTTCAAGTGCCAATTTAAAATTCCACTTCCTCTAGGAAGCCTTTCCTTCTTAATTCTTATGCTTTTCTTCTGTTGAGTATTTCCTATTTATCTGGAATATGGTTTGTTAGGACCTACTCATTTAATGTTGTCTATCCTATTAGACTGCAAGTTCCTTGAGCACGGGAACCATCTTGTATCTTTCTCCTCTAGTACTCAGCACTTTATCTGGTACATAGTGAGTCCTTAATAAATGCTAATTGACTTAATGCATATATTTTTTACACATCCAAGTTCACTGACCTCCTCCAATCTTGCTCAGATCCTTTGGCAGTCTGCTGACTCCAGGTTAAGAACCTCTGGCTAAGTCAGATTAGAAAGGTTATGTTTAAGTCTTAAGAATAAATTTCTAAAGACAAAAGAGAAATTAATCCAGTAAAGAGGAAAAAGAGAAATGATCTAAAAAGGCCAACATAGATTCACAGAACACTCATCAACTAAATTAGATTTTTTTAATTTTAAATTTTTTAGATTTTTAAAGAAGATGGAAGGAAGAGTAGGTAAAGGTGGCTGAATACAAAAGCATAGTACTGTCTTGTAAGAACTATATCAGGAATGTAGGAGTTGAAGTTGGTGAGGATAGTTAAGAAACTTTAAAAAGCATTTTTTTTTTAATATTGGGGAAAGAAAAGTTTGTAAGGAAGAGATAAGAGTGCTGCTTAGGGTAGATAGAATGATGGTATAATGAATATATGTGAAGACAGAGCTGCTTAACTTGCTCTCTTTTTTAAAATTCTATCTTCTCTGCTAATGAGAGTTATCTTTAGACTGGATGAAGCCCATGAGGTAGAGAAAATGACTAGAATCCCCTCAGTATCATTATTATGCTTCCTTCTCTCACAGACCCTATTTCCAGCCTTTCACAGGGAAGGAGGATGAGAGGGAGAAGAACAGAGGGGAACTCTCAGAATATGAGAAATCAAACAAAATGATACATAAGAAAGGTTTGACTGGTTCAAAAGAGCTGAAAAAACAGAAAATGAACGTTATAAATATAGAAAGAGAACTAAGAAAAATGCATTGTATGATGTACATGGAATTTTTGTAAAAACTGACAACATACTAGGTCATAGAGGAATCCATAGAAAGATTTAGGAAAGCAGAAGATAAAAAGGCAAGATTAACCCAGTTATGACATCATGAGCCAAAATATAATTATTCAATTCACTTTAATAAAACTAGAAGGAAATAACAATACAGAGTTTACAATAATACCAAAGCATTATTATAAATTAAGAACTATGTAAATGTAAATTATTATTATAAAATTTAAAAAATGATTTGTACACATCTGGATAAAAGAAAAATTGAAGTAGCTGTTACACAGAATATCCAAAAGATAACAACAAAAAATGCAATATATAAGAATTTATGGGGTGTGACCAAAATATCACACAGTGTAATGGTAGTGTAATTTGAATTTGAAGATCCCTTTGTGTTGGCAAAGGTAGCAGATACCTAACACTTAGTAACTGATCAAGCCTCTCATGGGGAAACAGAAGGTATGAACTCCTGTCTCCTGTTGCTGACATAACAGGAAGGGGTTGGCTGAAACAGGAAGCTAATGCTGCGTGTATATAAGGAAAAGCCCCAGAGAGGGACAGTCAGAATTTCTTGGAACAAGAATCTGGTGGCAGAAGCTGTTCTGCTGGAGAAAGAGAGAGAGTTTCTCTTGGCAGCACCTGGAGGCTGGGGTGCTTCTCCTGGACTGAGAATTGAGAAGAGAAATAAGAATTGAGAACTGAGTTAGAATTTCTTGGAGCACCGTGGAGGTAGAAGCAGCTGCTAGGAAGAGGCTGAAGAGGAGCCAAGGAGGCTGAAGAGGGTGGTTTTGATTTTTTTTTTTTAAGTTTTAAGGAGCTTTAATAGTATTTAAATTTATCAGCTGGGCTGTCTCAGCGCCAATTAGAAGAGAGAGCAGCCCCCCAACACAGGAAGTGCAGGCTCTTATATACCATCCTACCCCAACTGGGTTGCTAATCAACATAATTGATCACCAAACCAACCACTACCCAGGTGCAAACAATTCGCCACTGGGAAAAAGGAAGTGTGATTACCTTGGCACTCAAATCCTGGTGTTTGGGAAAGTAAGCATAGGGCATGAAGACCCAAGCACATACAAAGAAAAGGACAAACTAGAGGGTGGTTTTGATTTTGAAAACCTGGAGTGATTTTTTTATTCTGGGAGCCAGCTGAGACTTCTTCTGGGTCTGAGGGCCAGCTGGAGTTGCCAAGGGACTGAGGAAGCATGATTGTGATGCTGAGACTTTGTCTGTTTGTGGCTTTGTTGGGCCTTGACTTCCTGAGAGCAGAGACTGTGGAGGATTTAACATGGACTGGATGCTGTGAGCCTCAGCATGGAACAGAGACTGCACAGAGAATTGGATGAGGACTTGGGAGCCGTCTACCTTTGAACCCAGGTGACAGTGGTGAATCCAGGTAGGATTGGGGACCATGGAAGGGGATCCAGGGAATCCAAGAAACCACCGAGTCAAGCTGAAAGAAGACTTTACTTGGATACTGAGTACTGACTGAGAAATTGTAAACTTACTAGTGACTTAGGGGTGGAGGTTCTGTGTATTTTCTGATGATTGAATAGTGAAAAATGGATGATTGATTGACTAAATGATTGTATTTAATAATTGATGACTGAATAAGTATTTGATTTGTAACCTGGTATGCCCCATGAGTGGAGAACTTTGGCTATTGTACTTTGTGATTGAATTAAGGGTTTTGTGAATGCTTGAGTTACTAAATGATTATTCTTTGTTCAAAACACTATGACCACTGTAGTGGAAACTATGTGGCCATTTTCCGTGATAAATTGTTATGAATGTTATATCTTGATTTTCTGTAATAAGTTGTAATATCTTGTGAATGCTGTATTTTGATTTACTGTGAATGTTTTGCTTTGATTAGTTATGGAATAAATAGAGTGTTCACTATATTGTGTAATCATAACTTAAAAGCTGTTCACAGTAGCATTCTTCTGGAAAGCTGCTTGTGCATGGCCTTACACACAGAGACAAATTTATAGCACCAAATACTATACAATATTAAAAAGAGAGGAAAAAAATAATTGGCTCCATTTTTAAAAATTATTAAATAAACAAAGTAATACACCAAAGCAAAGAAGAAAAAAAGAAATTGTCATGATCAGAGGAGAAATGAATAAGAATGGATCATAAAAATAATTAATTTGATAAAACCAGTGGCTACTAAAAAAACTAATACAATTAATAAACAGCCGATTTAATATTTTAATAGAGACAACTCAAGTTACTAAAATCAGAAGTGATGTAGCAACTAGTACAACAAATATAATAGAAATTAAGAAAAATATTAGAGATTGCTATGTGCAGATTTACACTAAAAATACTTTAACACTTTAGAAAATACTTTTCTAAATATACTTCCAGCTAAATGCTTTATGAATGAAAATAAATGGATCAATATCTCAAAAATATGACACAAATTGTCCAAACAATAAAGATCACTTGAATAGTACGACACAGAAGGAGTGATTAGAAAAGTCATTAATAAACTGGCTTTTTATAATGCAAAATGCTAGTTGCATTTGTTCACAAATGAATTTTTCCAAACTACCAAAGAAAAAGAAAAGTCCTATATAATAATTACTTAGATTTGTGTGTTCTTTATATAGATAAAATATATTACATATAGTATATTTAACATAACATATATAATATATATTTTATATGAATATAGAATATATAGGTTGATAGTTACTGAAATTTTTTTCAATTGTCTTTTTAGGGGTACTTATAAAGTGTGAGATTATTTCTACATGCTTTTGTTGACTTTCTCACTTTCAGGTGCCTTTTCTTCAGAAAATCTAGCATTCCCAAGTCTCAGAACTTTGTCACCTCCTGAATAGACCTAAACTATGTGTATTTGGTGTAATCCGATTGTTTTTCTCATCTTTGTTTTTAGTACCATTTCTACTTCATCTGGAAGCACATGGGGACTGTGATGTCCAAATGCGCTGCCTCCACTATTGTTGATGATAAAAAGAACATGTTACAAAATATTGGAACTTTTTTGTCTTTTCTTCCATTTGTTTTCTTCCTTCTATTTTAACCCTTTGATACCACCCAGATGACTTTGCTTTCCACTTATGTAACCTTAAGCGTACTGTGTGCCAGTGACTTGCCCAGGGTCACATGGATAGTAAGTGTCTGAAGTTGTATTTGAACTCAGAAAGATGAGTCTTCCTAACTCCAGGCTAGACACCCCACCCACTGCTCCACTTAGTAAACACTGTGGCTTACTTATACACATAATCAATAGATAATACCCTTTTTTCAGTTCTTGACCTCTCTGATACCTTTGACACTATCAACATCCCTCTTCTTCTCTTTAGGTTTCTCCTCTTTAGGTTTTTATGACCCTGCCCTCTCTCCTTCTCCTCCTACCTATTTGACCATTCCTTAGTCTTTTTTGCTACTAAGGTGACAATTTCTACCTCTCACCACCCCCACCCTCCCATATGTACTCTGGCTCTCTCCTGGTGACTTTTTCTTCTATACTCTATTGCTTTGTGATTTCAGAAGCTCCCATGAGTTCAGTTATCATCTCTGTGCTCATGATTCCCAGATCCATCCAACTCTAATCTCTCTGGAGCTACAATCTTGTATCTTGGATGTCCTATGGGAATCGCAAATTTACAGTGCCCAAAACAGAACTCATTATCTCTCCCACCCACTTTTCAATTTTTCCATTGCTATTGAGGTTAGGGCCATCCTCTTACTCATCCAGCCTTACACTCTCTGTGTCATCCTCATCTCTCCATTTGCACTCATCCAACATATCCAATCAATAGTCAAATATTATCATTCCTTTTTTCTGCATTTCTAGTATAGAACTCCTTCTCTTCTCTCATACAGCTGAAATACTGGTGCACATTTCTTCATACCTAGACGATAGCAATAACCTGGTTGGTCTCTCTGACCCAAGTTTCTCACCATTCTGATCCAATTTCCACTCAGCTGCCAAAGTGATTTTACTTAATTATAGGTCTGCCTGACAAAGTCAGACTAGGAAGAGCTGGTTCAGTTTTGAAAGAATTCAATCAGACCTTCTCTTTGGCCAAAGGGAGCTTTATTAACACAAAAGCATACAGGCCTGAGACAGCAAGGAGGTGAAAGGAGCTCACCGCAACTCCAAGAAAGCTTGAGACCTCAGACTATTGTCCCATCTGGGTCACCATAAATGACAAGGGGGTGATAGGTGTTTCAGGGACCCCAATGACCAGAGTCCCTTGGTGGGCAGTCTGGAATGAATTCACAGGCTCAAACATTCTGAGTCAAGTTGGTAAAAGTTTATTGTTACACTGTACAATGAGCAGGAAGTCTTAGGGAACCTGCAACCTTATAGGGGTAGAATAAAAGTTTTTATAAAATAATATTTAGTATAATCTGTGCCAATTACGCTAACTAGGTAAGTAAGGGTGGGCTTAGGAAGGAGTTAAAGAGTGGTCTGTGCTTAAAGGAACATGCACTTTTAATATCTACTGCACAGGCATATTGCCCATAATTTACTGGGAAATAGCCCAAGGCAGGGCTGCATAAAGGTATGGTTCTAGGCTTGAAATGTCACTAAGTCAACTAGCGGTCAGGGCTGACTGAGAAGTGCCCAGTGTGTTACCCATCAATGTCCTGTTTAACAAGATGGATGTTGGGAGTATATATTTGTCCCAAGCTCACAAGGGATCCAGGATGTGTGTAATGAGCTAAGGAGTATACGCATGGCTGAGTCTATGGTATATGTGATAGATAGACACTGCACACAGCTGCTTCAGCCAGTATGCAGTTGGGTCAAACTATGAAATTCTATAGGTACAGTTGACCACTGTAACAGGAAGAGAGAGAAGTATTTGTTAGGGCATGCTGCCCATGAGCTAGGGAGAAATATGATTTTGCAAACTGATGTTACAAACTGTGGTTCAAGCACAGGCACCCAAGCACCCCAACAGGCACCCAAGCACCCCATCATGACCATATCATTCCCTCCCCCAATTTAATAAACTCCAGTGGTTCCCTATTCCATTCAGGCTGAAATATAAAATCCTTTATTTGCCACTTACAATCCTTCACAACCTGGCCCCTTCCTATCTTTCCAGTCTTCACTTCCAGAGTATACCTTACATTCTTCCATGAACTCTTCAGTTCAGCTACTTGGGCCTACTCTTCCTTATGCTTGACTCTCCCACCGCCTCCTCACTCCAAGCACTTGCATTGGCTGGCCTCCCTGCCTGGATCACTTTCCCTTCGCCTCCAACTCCCAGCTCAAACCCTACTTTCTGTAGTATATCTTTATATGGCATTTCCCTGACCTCTCCCAATTCTGTCCCTCTAAGACTACTTTCTGTTTTCACTGTATATATGGGATACATCCCTACTTATTTGTATATTGTCTCCTCAAGGACTATGAACTCTTTTCTTTTTTCTGTGTCCTTAGCATTTAGCACTAGTACATAGTGAGAGCTCCTGACTGACTAGACATTGTAAAGCAGATCCTGGGTAATCAGCCACTTGTCAGGGATGCTGCTGAGGCCCATTCCATCTCTGAGATTTTGTGATTCTGTATTCCTGCCTAACCCCCATTTCCCCTGCTTTCCACCTCCCTTTTATGTATTGTCTTCCCCCACTTAGAATGTAAACTCCTGGGGGGCAGAGATCGTCCTTTCTGCTCTTTATAAATATTTCCAGTGCAGTGGAAGTGGAAGTACTCTGTGAGTAGCTGTATTGGGGGCAGAAATAATCTCTCCTTTGGAAACAGTGTAAATAATTTTATTATAGATTACTTCAGTCACATTTGTTATAGAAAAATGGATCAGTGAATAAAGCGAATCTAAGGGTTAAAAAATACTATTCCCGATGCCTGGCACCCATAGCGCTTGCTAAATGTTCGTTGATTAATTGTTTACTGTTCACAACATTCCATTTCTGTATGATGGTCAAGCTTCAGTTCCAACATCCCCAACTGGTATATGCCTGACTTGGACACAGCCTTGTTCTCATTGCCCCCTAGTGGTCGACAAAGTGCTTTTCCCGTCATGATCTCTTTTGGCCCTCACAATAACTGTGAGTTATGGAGGGCAGGTATGATTTCCCCCAGTATTTTACATAGAAAGAAACTGAAGCTGATGGAAGTGAAATGAGCTTCTGAAGGTTCCATAGTTAATAAATGCCAAAGTTGGGGAAAAAAAAAAACCTGAGGCCTTTGGTCCTATGTTATTTCATAATATGGACATCTCAACTTCAATTTCTTTTTTTTTTTTTGGAGGGCAATTGGAGTTAAATGACTTGCCCAAGGACACATGGCTAGTTTTTGTGTCAAGTATCTGAGGCCGCATTTGAACTCAGGTCCTCCAGACTCCAGGGCCGGAGCTCTATTCACTGCACCACCTCGTCACCTCTCTAACTTCAATTTCTAATGGCTTAATATGGTTTTGGAGTTAATGTTGTCACTGATAGCTATGTACTGAGAACCCTGAAACATCTGAAGAACACTGTCCAGGTCCAGGAGCTCTCCCATCTGAGGGAGGATTCCTGAGTCCCCTAAGTAGAAGCAGATTAAGCAAAAAATGAACTTCAACCTTTGACTCTTTTTTGCCAATAACTACAAATTCCGAAACAAAATTGTTTCTTTTGTGTTTGTTGTTAGGTTGATATTTCCCATCAAAGCTTTAAGACTTTCTGTTCTGTTAAAACTGTTTCAGCTGATCAATGCGAAAAGAAAGATTGAAAAAGCAGCTAGAAAGTTGGTAAGTAGGTAAACCCTCTTTTGGATTTTGAGGCCCGTCTGTTATTCTAGTGAGACTGTGTATATAGTATCTGCTGTGAGCCAGACACTGCGCTAAGCCCTTTACAAAAATGGCGTCTTTTGATCTTCACACTAACCCTGGGACATAGGGGCTGTTTTACAGCTGAGGAAACAAACAGAAGTTAAATGAGTTGTTCAAAGTCACACAGCTATTAATTGTATGAGGCTGGATTTGAATTCAGGTCTTCCTAATTCCAGGCCTAGGACTCTGTCCACTGTGTTACTTAGCTGTTTCCTGGGAAGTACTTACAAGGATGACAGATATTGAGGTAATATTATGTCTATGTTCTTTATTATTAGGTTGGCAAATACTTAAATCTGTCGTTTTTCTCTCCAAGGTTTCAGAAAACAAAAGACGTTATAGGAAAGATGGATTTGACCTGGACCTCACTTATGTTACTGGTCTGTGCAGCTTGATAAAATTATCTACAATGGCTTGTTGTTTTGCATGTACTAACTTAAAAAAAATCATTCCCTTGTCAATAGTTCAGTTTATACTTTGCCTTGGTTTAATCCAAACCATATTGCTTTTAAAAAACATTTTGTTTCCAGAAAACTTTTCTCCTAGTTTTTACTGAGTTTCTCTTCCACTCTTGCAAATATAGAATGGAAGTAGATGGGAGAATACACATATACTGAGAAAACCATAGTAGCATTGGAGTGGAAAGGGAGAATCAATGCTATTATTCTTATCATCTTTCAGAAGATATTTAACTGTCAAACATGTTTTGTAAACTTTAGGAAGAGAATTCTTTCTATTCTCTGTGGGGATTATAATTGCCCAATCTGAAAGGAAAACCAGAAGGCAGAATTCTGAGCCAATGGCACTTTATTAAAGGGTCCATGGTTCCTTCTAATGAAGTGGACCTCAGACCTTCCTCCTAATCTGAGATGCCCCCTTCCTTCAGGACCTAAGTTTTATAGTGCTTGATACCTGAACAATGTAGGTAGAACAGACCAGAAATACAGTCATATTGGTAGGTAGACCTTGTCCTTGACCCTCTAGGAGGGTCTACACAAAATACAGAATTCCACTGGTTGGCAAACAGGCTAGTGAGCAGACCTTAATAGACCTATTTATTGGCCTTTCAGGAGATCCTACCAAGTTGATGAGCACACTCATGGGTTGGTAGAAAGGCAAACCACAGGTGGGCAACGAGGGTTACTCATTGTTTTTTGTCAGTGGTTCTCATCCTGTGGGTCTCGACCCCTTAAGGGGTCAAACAGCCCTTTCACAGGGGTCGCCTAAGACCATCGGAAAACACATATTTCTGATGTCATAGGAACCAAGCCACCGCTTTTGATTTATTTCTAGTCTGTGACTCTTAATTGCCTAAAAGAAACTTTATATTAGAAAAGGGACTTCTGAACATGTGATCTGACTATAAATACATATTAAATATGTATACATGTGTTTACAATCTTATCATTTCATAATTTTAATTATTTCTTAATAGGGGCAATCTTTTTTTTATTTTCAGATAATGTTATTGCCATGTCCTTCCCATCATCCGGAAGTCAGTCACTCTATAGAAACTCCATTAAGGTAAGAGAGAACTTTATTTAAGGGGTACTTATTTTATATTTTTCATTGGAAATAGACTAGCAAGTCCATTATGATTTTACATTTCAAGGGAGATATCAATATAGACAGTCACTGACTTATGTAGACCAGCTTGTGCTATCTCTGGGAATCACCTCTTCATTGGTATCACCAAAATGAACTCACCTTCTCTTCTTACCCCCAGCTCCCCTCCTTTATTCATTTCTTTTTGGTCATTTCTGGGGCACTTCTTCAAATTTCATCTCTGTAAATTTCAAGGTTTCTTCCTTTCTCCCTCTCATTTCCCCCCCCTATTCCTTTAAGTGATAGTGTTCCTGACCTATTGTGATTCAGTTATACCTACTTTTCTTCCATTAAGGCTCTAGGTCTGGACTCTCTGGTTCCTACATACCAACGTCCTACAGCCACCATCTTTGCTTTTGTTCTTGCTTCCTCTCATCTCCCTGAAGAAGGGGGTATGGGTTTTCATTGAAGGAGCTCAGATCTGCCCTGCTGACTCTGAGATTAAACCATGATATTTCTAAGAGGTTCTTTAGAGAGTATTTTCATGCTTTCTCCTTAAAATATTAAAACACCAAAGGAAATAGTTGCAGTTAGTATATGTATATATATGTGTGTATGTGTGTCTGTATGTATATATATATATATATTTTTCTTCTTCTTCTTCTTTTTCTTCTTCTTCTTCAACACCTACTGTGTGTCAGACACTGTGCTAAACTCTGGTCATAGAACTTAAAAATTAACCCCAGTCTTTCATGCTATTATTTAGTAGGAACTAGACAGTCTGTTGTTCAGTCCTTTTCAGTTGTTTCTGACTCTGTGACCCCATTTGGAGTTTTCTTGGCAAAGATACTGGAGTGATTTGCCATTTCCTTCTCCAGTTCATTTTATAGATGAGGAACAGAGGCAAACAGGGCTAAGTAACTTGCCCAGGGCCACACAGCTAGAAAGTGTGTGAGGCCAGATTTGAACTCATTAAGACGAGTCTTCCTGACTCCAGGACTGGGATTCTATCCACTGTGCTATCTAGCTGCCTGGGAACAAGACTAGTAACCCCCTATATCCTCCTGATTCAGTCTTCCATATCTGTTCCCAGAATAAGGTGACCCAGTCCTCTGTTTAGTATACGGGCTTTATATTCTCTTTGGCTCTTAATTTTTAGCTCTTAACTTTTCAGCCAAAATGAGTGACTTGGGCTGGAACACCAACAGAATTTTCCTGGGAAAATGGAGATAGTTTGTCATATTGGAAAGAACACTGGATTTGGAGTCAGAGGACCTGAGTTTCAATTCCAACTCTGCTACTTGCTTCCTGTTTGAATTTATTTAGCCATCTCTTTGTCTCTTAGAGTTTAATTTCTTCTTCTATAAAATGAAAAGGAAAGAATAGATGATTTTTCATTCCCATACAGATCTACATCCTATGACCCATGATCAGTGATTTATATCATTAAGGTTCTCAGGATTTTCAGTCTCTTAGGATCTGTTTCCCAATCCCATCTCCCTTGTGGTATAAGATCTCTTATGACCCCACAAGTTGTTCAAGTTGGCTTGTTGAAGGTTCTTCCTATGGAAAAGAGAAGCATTATCTTCTTACAGGACCATCGTATTTGACTGAAATATATAGAATTCATAAAACACCTCTTGTTTGAAAGGGGACTATGTTAGCCACAGAGTAATGGTTAATTATAATTAAGGGTAAACACAGCTGTGCTTTACTCTGCTTAAGATACCCCTCAAGGACTTTATAGATACTTCTTTCATTTCCCACCAGTTGCTCCGCTTGGTTTTGACTTCACAAACAACACGTCCCTTTGCCATGTACCCTTCATTGTACCCTCTCCTTTCAGCTTCCTTTTGTGTATCGCCTTCTCTCATTAGGTTATAAGCTCCTTGAGGGAATGGACTGCTTTTCTTGTTTCTATTTCTTATTCTCATTGTATCCTTAGCACTTAGCCTAGTGCCTGGCACGTAGGTGCTTAGTAAATTTTTATTGATTCACTCTATCTTCCTTGAAGATTTTACAGGAGGTTGTAGTTGCCCTTCTCGAAGAGTTTCCTGGACTAGAGGAATACCTCACTATAGTCAGGGCCAACAGTGGTTTCCTTTCTCCCTCCTTCCCTTCTTGCCTTCCCAGTCACTGCTCTGGCATCTTTGACCTTCCCCTTCCTTCTCTGTTACTACTGCTCTTTCTCTAGCTTAATTATACTACTGAAACCAGCTCAGTAGGTAAATTTCACTTGCAGAATCAGATTTTACTTGACACACAAATAAATCATTTGACAGATGACTTTGTAGACATTATGGATAGCCATATGAGTTAGGTGAACTCAACTGCGTGAATTACCTGATCAATACACCCTTACCCACTATTGTCTCCTCTTTATATTCTCTTTGATAAGAGACTGGAGGGTTTTTGGTAATCACTCTCCTCATTTCAATTCCCCTTCAGAGGACAGGTAGTGCCTAGGCTTTTCTTGAAACTAGAGTAGTGGGTATTACATGTCCCATACTGGATGGAGAGTAAAAAAAGCCATCTCCCCTTTGCAAAGTATCCAACTCCCCATGCAATCAAGGCATCCCCTTTGTAGTCCTCTCTAGGGCTCCAGTGACATATTTGTGGATTTAGGAAACAGACATTGGTTTAAAGATGGTGTGGTCTATGTATCTGTTTAAAAAGTGGTTTATGTCTTTAAATATATTTTATGATGTTTAAATGAAAAAGTTGTCTCTAATGGTATTATTTTAATACTATTTTAATTACTAATATACAGTATTTTCTGTATCATAGGTTAAATTGACTCTTATGGTTTAAACTGTAAACCTAACTACCATTTATTGTTATAATGAAAAATGTGATCTGAAGTTCACATATTAGACTCATAAGTGAACTCTTGGTCACTGAGAATATCCTTTTCTTCTTCCCAGTGTTAAAGTGTGTCCATGCTGTATCAGATCAGTTTGTTGGTGGTGCTCAATCCAGTTCTACAGACAGATATTAATCAATTAATAAGCATTTATTAAGTACCTGCAATGTGCCTGAGATTGGGAATATGGATGCATATTAGCCACATTAGGATCATCTTTCCCCATTGCCTCCAAACTCTGTCTTTTCCTTTTTCAGCGTCCAATACCAGGATTCCTTTTCTATCACTTCCACTCAGGCACAAATCTAGGCTGTGTTGATACTGAAACCAAGTGAAAAGAGCACAATATTGGCAATCTCTGGGAAAACAGAACCCCAAGACTCAGAGATCACATCCTAACAGATATATCCCCTAGCTACCATTGTTTCCCTTGTATAACTTTCACATCTTTAGTTGAATGTCATAAACCTTAATGTTCCACTGCACAGTGATGTTTGAAACCGATTGGATCATCTCCCAGTGCTTCTATGAATAAATAGTTCACAACAGAAATTGCTTTTGGAACCAATTCAGCCTAAGGAACTGGGTGCTAAGGGTTCACCTAGATGACCGTTAGGGTAAGCTCCAGGAAACTCCAAGAGACCATGCATCAAAGACTGTGGGAGTGCTGGAACTTCAGGAAGGATCCAGTAAGGGAAAGGATGCCTTTGTTTACTCAATCACATGTGCACTCTGCATAATAACTTATTTGAACTGTCAGCAAGTGAGTGTCCCATAAGATCAAAAGGTCACAACTTTAGAGCTGGAAGACACCTCAGAAGCCATTTAATATAACCCCCCATTTTATGGATGAGGACACTGAAGCCTATTGAGACTCCAACTTATTCAAAGATACATAGTAGGAATTAGAGGCAAGTTTTAAACCAACATCCTTGATTTTTGAGTCAATATTTTCCTCACTGTACCACTGCTGCCTTCTGTTGGCATGTTCCTTGGTTTAACTTTCTAAGAAAGCAACTGGTTCAATTGAAGTAATCAGTATATGCATGATAGTGATGATCTCCTAAAATGCCCCAAACATCTATTCTTGACCCTGTTCCGGCCAACATTTTTATCAATCATTAAAGCAAAACTAATGGCATGTTTATGAAATTTGCCAGTGACACAAAATTGTACAGCTAACATATTAAATTTCAAAATGGTTGATGGGGATAGTGCAACTGTATTGGGAAAAGTTCATGACTGACTGTTGTGAGATGGGTGAGATGCAATTAAACTTTCCATCTGCAAATGGTTGATCACACACTCCTTCCAATTATTCCAGGACCTCCCACTTTTGAGATCATACTTTAGATGGTCATGTTTGCACATAATATTGTGTTGATTGCACCAAGCCCTAGAACATTATGGGATCTCCTTGATTGGGTCCATGATCAACCAAAATAGATCAATCTGATGCTACTCAGAAGGACAGCTAAATGGATGAAAAAAATAACCTATTTTCTAAGTGATGGTGACATGTGGTTGTCTGGACAAACTTTTGAGTTAGTTCATCATCTCATCATCTGGGATAAGAGGCCCATTTGGGGCCCAGAACTCAAGAGCCAAAAAATTTTAAACAGGCTAAAAGGGTGGGCCAAACCTAATAAAGTTTAATAGGGATAAATATAAAATCCTGTATTCAGATTAACAAAATCAATAGGATAAAAGGATTTAAGTAGACAACCAGAAGTATGAAAAAGATCTGAGAGTTTTTGCTGGATGGCCAGCTCAGGATGAGTCACCAGTCATGACTTTAATATTTAAAGGATCTGTGATTTCATTGACATGGGTATTTTTCTCCATGAATGCTGATTATACCGCATTAATGCCTTCTGGTGATATTCAGTTCTTGTCCCTCTTTTCCCATAGATCTTCCACGGAGGATGCACCCAATTTGTTAGAGGCCTTCCTCTGGGTCTTTTAACATTTCAGGACTCAAGTTTCCTGTCTGCTATTTCTTGTCAATGGCATATAATAGGTCCACTTCCTTTTAAAGACAGCTAGGTGGTGTAATAGATAGAGCATTGGACCTGGATTAGGAACACTTGAGATTAAATATGACCTCAGAGTGTCACTGGATGATTCTGCTCAAGTCACTCAAGTCTGCTCAAGTCACTCAAGTCACTCAAGTCACTCAAGTCTGCCTGCCTCAGATTACTCAACTGTAAAATTGGGTAAAAAAAAAAGTATCTGTCAGAGGACATATGCTATGGCTAATTTTTACCAACCATGTAAAATTTCTCTGACTTTTAGGGCATGTATAATTCCTCGCAGATTAGGGCATTCCAAGATTCATAACCAGAAAGCATCATCAGGGAAATATTGGTTTTGAAAAGATGGGAAGCAACTTGGATCATTAAAAACATAAACAATTTCCTAAATTCCATTCACCCTGCTCTCTTTCTCCTATTCAGTTCTGGGACCCAAATGGGCCTATCTACTTGCAATGCCCATCCCAGATGGTTACTCAAAGATGTGTCCATACAACTACATGTTGCCATCACTTGGAAAATAAGTATTTTTTTTCATCCATTTATAGTTGTCCCTCTGAATAGTATTAGACTGATTTCTTTTGGATTACAATGGATCTCATCAAGGAGATCTCATAACGCTCTAGGACTTGGCCCAATCAGTACAACATTATATGTAAACATCCTCTGGAATATGGTCTCTAAAATGGGAGGTCCTGGAATAATTGGAAGGAGTGTGTATAATCAACCATTTGCATATGGAAAACTTATCTGCATCTCACCCATTTCCAAAAATCAGTGAGCTTTTTCCAACATAGCTACACTATCCCATCACCCATTATGATACAACACTCCTAACTCCATGCCTCTCGCCACTGTCCTTCTGTGCCTATGCTAGATATCAGCCCCCCAGAATATTTATAAAGTAATAGAGATACCAATACTTACAGCGGTTAAATAGGTAAATTTCCCTCCTCTTCCCCTAATTGCCTTTATACTCTGCCCACTAGATCACCTCATGACCACATGGAGAGTCCTTCACTGGATGGGCTCTGTATTCTGAAGAATTGGCCAATGAGAGCTTGCTATTCAAATGCTCAGATCCCACTGGATGATCTTTTCCTCAAACCCACCTCTTTTCCAAACGTCTTTATTACTACTGAGGCCATCATCATCCTTACAGTTACTCACATATACAGCCTCACTGTTCTCCTCAACTCCCCATTCTCAGCTACCCCACATATCCCACCATACTGCCAAATTTTGCCATTTCAATCATTCCCACCCATCCCTTCTCTCTGCTCACAGCTACGTCAAATCCTCATCACCTCTTACCAAGATTGTTGCCACACTCTCCTAATTGTTTTCCCCACCTCAGAAATTTCTCACCACTTCAATCCACTTGATACATGACTGCCAAAATGGTAATACCCATACCTAGATCTCGGTTGTATCACTCCACCATTCAATCAATTCCAATGGCTTCCTATTTTTTCTGGGATGGAATATACACTTCTCTGTTGAGATGAATAAAAAGGCTCAGAGACAGAGTTTCTGGGTAATTAGTAACTGATAAATTAGCCTAGCAAATAATAAATAAATTAATGGTCAGTGGTATCTTTCTAGATACCAAAGACCATTCATGGAGTCTGAATGTTTAAATACTGTTGGGAAAATGTGTGTTCCCAACAAGGGGAGATCAACCCTAATTGTTGAACAATCAATGAGAGAATGAATATTATAATGATAGGTGGGCTTTTTCTAATGAGGGGATGAGAGGACATGACTTTGATTGTGTCAGCACTCCCAGATCATTCCAACTCCAGCAATCTCTATGAAAGAATCTATTCTCTACTCTAAGTTGAACAATGCTGGGGTTACAGGAAAAATCTATGTAGATAAGACAGTCTGGGTGGGGTGAATTTGAGGGCAAGGTTAGAAATGTCCTTTACAGACTGGGCTTTCAACAAGCAAGCAAAAAGAGGATCTTTGGACCCATATATAAATTTGTTATTAATATAGTAAGAAAATAATAATTTTTCTCACTCTTTAGATTTTTAAAACTTTTCATAACCCAGCACTAACCCAGCTTTCCAGTTCGTTGAGTATTACCTCCCCTCTCATTCTCTACAGTACAGCCAAACTTACCTCTCTGTTACTCACAGGATTCCTTGGATGAAAGTTTAAGAGCCTTATGGCACCATTTCCCTTGCTGCTCAGATGCTTTTTCCTTCAGTGGGGATGAGGGTAGCTCTGTTCTAGATGGTTGAGGTTACTAAAGGTATTAGGTTAAGGGAGAAGTTACACTGTATTTTTTTAAATGTCATTTGGACACTTAAGTGGTCAACAATGTCAACCAAGCATATGACAGTATAGCCCAGTCAGAGATCAATCTGAATGAATCGATCAATTAAAATAAGAGCAGCAGGGACCAATTTGCATACAAAAGATGATTTACTGACTATGCTGGTAAAGCCAAATAAGCCTCTCTCTCTCCTAGCCAAAGAGGTAAACTAACATTATAACAACCATTATAGATGACTTACTTCCTGTCAGAGGGATTAAGTATGTGGTAAATGTGAGGACACACTCTTGTTCTTTATACTTTCCTTCAAGAGACTGTCCAGAGTGCTGCACTTAAGAGTCAGGAAACCTCCTTGTGATTAGTTTTGTATTAGCTGTGCTATCACCATGGGCAAATCATTCAACTTGGCTAAGCCTCTGTTTCCTTATCTGCAAAATGAAAGTAACTCCCAAGGTACCCACTTCATGAGATTATTATGAGGGTCGAATCATATCATGCATATAAAATCAAAGTCATATGTAAATAGCAGTTATTATAATTATTAAAAAGTGCTAAGTGAGAGTCAGCATAATCATTATGTTAATCATTCAATGATAATAAATGTAATAATAATGTATTCATTGTGAGGTTAGCAAATGTTCTACATTTTGTTATGTATATATTTGTGAAAATATACACATTTGTATATGTTTTAGGAAGTTGCAAGATTTCTGGATTTGAAACACCCAGACCACTACAAAATCTACAACTTGTGCAGTATGTATGAATTAATATGTTTAGTTATTCTGCTTTGAATATAAGCACTTAGCACAAAAATTTGTGCTTGTTCCAAAATAGGAGCTTAATTAATAAACTAGTTGACAGCTTGCTGACTGAAGGCAGTGCCTTCTAGCAGGAGAGAGTCTCACATGAGGCTGGTAGAAAAGAGTAGTGGATCAAATGCTGGACCAGGAGACAGGAAGATCTCTGAGTTCAAAATCAGTCGCAGATACTTAGCAGTTGTATGATCCTGGGCAAGTCACTTAACTACTGTCTTTTTTTTTTTAAGGCTTTTTTTCCTTATTTTTCTTTTTTTTATTTTCTTTTTTTGCTTTTGGAGGGCAATTGGGGTTAAGTGACTTGCCCAAAGTCACATGGCTAGCTTTTTGTGTTAAGTATCTGAGGTCACATTTGAACTCAGGTCCTCCTGACTCCAGCGCCAGTGCTCTATTCACTGCACCACCTAGCCACCCGCTGTCTGTTTCTTCATCTGCAAAATGGGGCTAAATATAGCACCTACTTCCCAGGGTTCTTATGAGGGTTAAATGAAATAGCATTTGTTAAGCACTTAGCACAGTCCTTGGCACAAAGTAAGCACTGCAGAAATGCTTATTCCTTCCTTCTTCATTATAATTTCATTTTCTTCCAGTGCCTATTTCTGCAGGATCATTGCCCTCACTCCCATTTTAAGTTTTTTTTAAGAAGGAAGGTTAGTGATGAATCAAAATATTATAAAAAGGAAAGAATACGAAGGATCTAAGAAAAATTATCTTGTTTAAACAGTTGGAAACTGTTAAAGCTGAAGGAGACTTTAAAAATCATTGAAATGCAACACACCTTCCTTTTTTATGTGCATTTTGACATCATTTGATGTTATTTTAATTTTCTAATCTCTTTTGATGAAGTTATCAGAGGATTTTTGTTTTAAGACCTATTTCTCTTTTTGTATCTCATATATTTAGAATTGCTTTCTTTTTCTTTTCTTCTCTGACCTACCTTAATGGTGCTTAATATAATGTGCCCCTGTGTTGTTCCCTACATATGAATACTTGCTAGTTGGTAGTGCTAACACTGTTGCTGGTGTTCAGACATCCAGTTGTGCATGACTCTTCATGACTCCATGGATTATAGCATGCCAGACCCTTCTGTCTTCCCCTATCCTCTAAAGTCTGTCCAAACTCATGCTGGTTCTTCCACAAGTGCTAATATGAATAACAGTCACTTAAGGGAAAAAAAAATGCAACACACCAATTTTAACTGTTAGACTCAGGTCCAGAGGAATAAAGTGACTTGCCTTGCCCAAAGGGACACAGCTTTCTAGGACTAGAATCCAGGGCTTCTGACATGCAACTCAGGTCTCTTTCTATTCCACTCTGCCTCCTTAATGATAGGAAATGATCCTTCTCTAACTTTTTTTAGGTGAAGTCCATGTATGCCTGCATCAGAATCACTATGGAGACATAAACTCTTTCTCACATATCCCAGATGGGGAAGTTTTCTCAAATCAACTACCCATTGGCATCATGGAACTGGGATTTGTGGAGGGATGGGGGAAGCAGAAAAATTCCCATCTCCATGGTGATTCTGATACAAGGATGTATCAATTAGATTTAGGCTTGGGATGACCTTTGTGGGGTTTTTCCTGAGAACTCGGACAGATGAATATACTTTTCTTGCTTCTATCCCTTGACCAGGTGTATTTACCTCTGTCATGGGTCCTCTTGGGCACCACACCATGGGCCCTTTGCTGAGGTTTTACATATATCAGTGTTATGACCTCAGGACACAATTGGGTCACTAATGCTATTACTATTTTTACATTCCTAAAGTTTCAAATTTTCCTTCAGGGAAGGTGCAACTATTCTTGGATAGAGTTCCTCATCCGAGCAAATTCTTAGGTAGGCTAAGTGAACTGCCATTTTTATATGTCCGCTAATGTCAAAGCTGGAAAGGGTCCTGAAAGCCTATATTCTATCTATTGTCACACATACACAGTATTTTTGAGCTTCTTGGAATAGAAGAGTGCTAATATTGGAAGAGAGTGGCAAAGTATTGTTATTACTACTCATATTGCTGAAATATAATCCTCTTAAGCATCTTCTACTGGTGCCACTTCAAAAATGCAAATTCCTAAAGTAACTTTTGAGCATAAAATTTAAAAAAGATTTTTGATGTGAGCTTGATATATAAGTTTGATGTATAAGTTTGACTTCTGTTATCTGTTTTAGGTGAGAGAACCTACAACCATTCATACTTCCATTACAGGGTAGAAAGATTCCCTATTGAAGATCACAATGTCCCCACCTTAATGTAGGTTGTGTGCCAAGTTTACTGAGAGAGGGGGAGTACTGGTGAAGAGGAGGGGGGGGTCCTTGATTTTTCAAAATAATACTTCTATTCAACTAAAAATCATTTGCTTTTAACCAGTGATATGCTGAAATTTGTGGACAGTGTATTTGAATGGATGGAAAAGGATTCACGAAATGTCATAGTAGTTCATTGTATGGGAGGCAAAGGTAATAATGTTTTCTGTCTCTTGAATTCAACTTCTTTAGCTGTACTGATCTTCAATTGAAAGAAAAAGAGACTTCAAGTGAATTTCTATGCCATAGTCTCTTCGTGTAGAATTATAAACTCAGATCAAGGAAAAACTATGCTCCTCCAGCCCCTTTGCCCTATTCTGATTAAGACATGAAATGCATATTTAATTCTTTTTCCTAGTCAGGTGGCTCTCCAATGAGTAAGGTGGGAATTACATACAAGAAATCTGCATGTGTCCTAATATATGAAAATAAGACACTTTCTGTCCCACAGGGAACATAACAAGAGTGCTCTGAGCTGGCTAGTGTGTTTGAAATATATCTGAGAAATTTTGTTTGTGAACATGGAGGTCTTATAGACTGATAAAAGCATTTTTTTAAAATCACAGACAATAGAGATGAAGAACATTGTAATGGGTAGAGATCTGGTCTCCAAGCCAGGAGAACCTGTGTCCAACCCACCTCTGACACGTACTGATTGTGAGAACTTGGACAAGTCTTGGACAAGTCTCAGTGCTCTAAGAATGCTTCAAGGGCCCCAGAGTTGGCTGAAGCAGACAACAAGGTCATCCCCTGCAGCCTAGGCCATCACCAGTAGTCCTAACCTTTGGTCTTGCCACTGGTCTTCAGTGACTCTGGAAGAGAGAGTAAGGCTGATGATTCTGTGCAACTTTGCCTCATTTAAATTCAATTCACATACAACTCAAGACATCACCCTATGATGTCATTGGTCCTCTTTGAAAAGCTCTAAGCAGCTCTCTAGGGCTCTAACTTGCAGAGAAGGTTCTGACCTGCATTGGCAAAGGGAGCTCTCTACATTAATGAAATCACAATCCAGTCCTCCTCTCTATCCTCTCTTGCTGACATGGACATTAACTCTCAGCTCCGTTTCCCACATTTCCTATGATACATCCATTCAAGTCCTACCTGGCTCAGATTCCACCACGGAAGGTCATACTGGCCTAAAGTGGCCTCTCTCTCTGTTGAATCTCTGTATTTTCTGGGAAGGTCATATGGCAATTACACATATGCTATTTAAGTATTTTGTTGCTTAACTTTTCACATGATAAGTTAGTTTGAAGAACTGGAAAGCAAGGTCCTTAAAGAAGGAGTTGTTCTTTGAATCTCCTATTATACATAACAGGCATTCAATAAGAGGTTTGGGAATTTGGGTTTTTTTTTTTCTGGTTTAAATATAGCCAATGAAAAGAAATATAGTCAGTGAAGATTTAGGCTTTCCTAGAACTCAAAATGTCATTCAATGGTAGCATATTATACTTAGATGATACATGGGAACCATGTGTCTATCATACTGGAACAAGGAGAACTTTGGCATGTGATACATGAGGAGAGTATCTTTTCCCTCCATTCCATTTCTTAAAGGGTTTTGAATAGCTCTTCATAGATATTTATAGGATGATACTTGAGATGGAACCTCAACTGTCAGTTGCTTAGGCTGGGTGCCAAGCATGATGTCATAGAGCTCTTTGGCTGCAGATAAGAAGCTTCTTTCTGTGAGATCAAACACAAAATTGCTTTCCCTTTTTCCCAGCAGTCCCTTTTGAGCATATTGTAGAATTGAACTGTATCTGACTAAGTAGTTCATCAAACAAATATTAAGCAGTGTCCATTGAAACACATTGCCAGTGTGTTTCACTGGCAAACAATGTGTTTCATAGAAAAATGAATAAGAAATGGCCTCTTTGCTCCAGGAGCTTATACCAGTCGGAAAGATATGACAAGAACACAAATGACTGTAATACCAATTGAAATATAGGGTGTCCTAAAGGTCTCAGTGCAGTTTTAGGTTTTTAATAACGTAAAGGCTTAAAGTTATTAAAGCTGATTAACTTAAAGATTGAAAGTTATTAAAGCCTAAAATTGCACTGAGAACTTTGGGGCACTCTTTATAACAAATGCATAGAAGGGGTACAAAGTAGGCTAGATAATTTCCAGCAGAAGAAATCAAGGACCTTAAGAATGATAAAGACTTGATGGAGACCTAGGGCAAGGGAAAATAATTGTAAAATATTTACTGAGTCAGTTAAGTGGCACAGAGGAAAGCTAAAGCACTGGACTTGGAGTGAGGAAGACCTGAGTTCAAATCCTACAAGTTGTGTGACCCTGGACAGGTCACTGAACCTCCGTCTACCTCAGTTTATTCCTCTATAAAATGGGGATAATAACAGTATCTGACTCCCAAGGTTGTTGAGAACATTGAATGAGATAGCATTTGTAAAGTATTTTCTAAACCTGAAAATGCTATTGTGATAGTTCTTCTTGTTGTTGTTAGGTCTTAGTGGGGGGAAATTATGAGTTAGTGGGGGCTGCTAGGTGGCTCAGTGAATAGAGCACCAGCCCTGGAGTCAGGAGGACCTGAGTTCAAATCCGGCCTCAGACACTTGACATGTTTACTAGCTGTGTGATTTTGGGCAAGTCACTTAACCCCAAATGCCCTCTAAAATGCCAAAAAAAAAAAA
>CM053596.1:76610829-76630381 GCA_028646575.1 Pseudocheirus occidentalis | reverse complement strand
CTGGAAGCCCTGTGTGCTGATCTGTTTCTCTGTCTGCTTGTAACTTCTGTTTGTATTCTCTGAAGTTCAGGGTGCTGATTTTTTCCCCTGAACTAAGTAAATGATATATGTTTGATTAAAGTAAGATTATTAACCCATTTTGAGTTGCTTTCCTTTAGAAAAGCAGATCTTAAGAACCTGTGCTAGCAGCCATTCTGGATATGCTAGGTTGCTGCTACATCAGGGCACTAGGGAGTTAAGTGACAAACCAAAGGTCACAATGGCAGTATATATCAGAGATGGAATGTGAACCCAAGTTTTTCTGGTTACAAATTTGACTATCCACTACACCATTCTGTTTCTCTGCTAAAAATGACTATAAATGCACATAAAACAACAGTTACAGGTGCAGTCAATGGTTTCTTCCAACCATACTAACAGAAGTCACAGGCAACTTCATTACACTCTTGAGGTAACTGTGATTGATACCAGTGCTCATGTAACAAACCATCTGAGCAGTGCTGGAGAGAATATAACAAAAAGCATTCAGAATTGACAATGAGTGATTAATAAATGTGTATAAGGACTTTGCAGAGTGAACAAAACATATTTTCAAGTGCCCTGTTTTGGACAGCCAAATACTCAAAC
Source organism: Pseudocheirus occidentalis (assembly GCA_028646575.1). NCBI lineage: Eukaryota > Metazoa > Chordata > Mammalia > Diprotodontia > Pseudocheiridae > Pseudocheirus > Pseudocheirus occidentalis. The sequence continues at coordinate 76,629,754 of CM053596.1, read as the reverse complement.
TCTGCATATCTCTTGTTCATTTGAAATTAGAACACAAAATTCAACTGAAATGCCAAGTGGCAATTGGTACAAAGAATGTTTGTTAGAAGGATGGGCATTGGCCTCCTGAACTCAGAAGAAGAGTACTCTGGAGGTTATTTTTTCAACCCTTTCATAACTTAGAAGGACCTAATATCCATATAAAGGTTTTTAATAATCCTGAAAATTAGCTAGTATTACTCACACTTTATATCTGAGGTCACAATGTGCATACCTCGACATTAACTTCCCAAAACAGAACTGAGGAAGACTTCAGAAAATGCTTGCTACAGGTATGTTATATGATACAGTATCTGATACGCAACTTTTCATTACTGCTTTCTTGACTGGCATTTATGCTATGTTTTAAGGGTGGTGATGGGGGAATCAGGGAAAGTGATACTAGGACCTGGATATCTGCTTTGAACCCTTGTAGCCTCTTAGAGTGCAGCTCATTCTGACCAAAGTTGCTCCTGATTCACTCTCCTCAATCCCCTCTTTCCAAATTTACTTTATACCCATTCTTTCCAAGCTCCCACTTTCTTTAGGCTTCAGGGATACAATTTGAATATTCTGTGAGTTGCAAATACTCAGGCTGCTAGATGACTCCAAGCCTGGAATCAGGAAGATCCATCTTGAGTTCAAATCTGGCCTCAGATATTTATTAGCTCTATGAACTTGGGCAAGTCACTTAACCCTGCTTGCCTCAATTTCCTCATCTATAAAATAAGTTGGATAAGGAAATGGCAAACCACTCCAGTATCTTTGCCAAGAAAACCCTGTTGTAGGTCAAGACTTTCAGGGTCCTTGGCCCCATTAGCTCCCCAGTTCTACAAAGGTCATTAGGCAGATATGCAAGGAAAGTATAATCTTGTTGGGTGGATGCCCTCATTGGTTTCATGAATATCTAAAGAAAGTACTGAGTTAATTTGCAAGTCTTGATTGTAACACTCTTGTTTGTGCCCCTGGACATGGTCCTAGGATAAAGAGCTTAAGGAGTGATTGGCTTTGGGCTGGGGTAGAGAAAGGTGGAGACCAAGGGTGGTTTCTTGCATTCTGCTAAGGATATATAAACCTTGTATCTTCCACGTATCTTTGGCTCTGTATGAAATGGTTCTGCAATAAACAGACTATGGAATACATCCCTGTCTCTCTCCCTCTTTCTTATTCAGCTAGAAGCTCTCTCTCTCTCTCTCTCTCTGTCCCCTTATTTCACTCAGCTGGTAGCTAGGCCCAGACTTGCTAGCCGCAGCAAAACCCCAAAAGGGCTCCTGAAGAATTGGACATGACTCAATACCAGCAGCAACAATATAGCTCATACTCTGTTTAAGCTTTTCCCTTCATCATTACCCTCTCCACTCAGGATAGTCTCTCAACCTCTAAAGACCAAATACCAGCCCTGGTACTAAATCCTCTCACTCAACCTCTAGGGGTCCAGGAATTGCAAGCATCTGCTTCCCCATCCCTAGCATTAGACCCACAACTGAACTTCTAGTCCCTCCCATTGCTCCTGATGCACTAGTGATGAACAGGCTTTCTTCAATATTGGATATCTGTACGTGACCAGTTATGGAAAAGCCACAATCACTAATATTCACTGTCATTTTTAAGGGATTTGAAATTGATTATCACTTGAAAAGATGTGCAAGAACTTGTTTAGATACAATGGGATGTGTTGAACTCGAAGTCTTTATGCCAAAGTCCTCTGATCACTCAAGTGTTAATCAAACAGTGGCTAACAGGCCAAGGTTCTGTAATGCCAGTTTTAGAACTGCTCCTAGTGAACAACCTGGAGACAACAAAGAGGGAATGTAGCAAGGATGAATGAATGCAGCAACAGCTGCAATGCTGGTAATCAGTCATGTCTATCAAATCATCAATCAGCATTTAGGAAGCATCTCCCATTGTGCCAGCCATTGTGTTAAGTGCTAGGGATATAAAAACAAAAAAATGTAACAATCCCTGACCTCAAAAAGCTTAAAGATCAAGAAAAAGATCAAGAGAAAGAAGAGGGTAGAGGTTTAAACTCCCCCATCAAAATTTGGTCCTCAGCCAAAACAAATTTTTAAAGGTACTCTGGAAGCATTAGGTAGTGCCAGCCACCCTAAATCTTTGCATTCTATTTTGACATTCACAGACTCACCTTCATTTTTCAAAACACTTGCAAATGTCCCCACAAAGCCAGCCTGTTTTCCAGACATGGAAAGAACTTGGATTCTTGATTTTATACAGTCCACTGGATACACAGCAATCCAGAGGCAGATGCCTCCAAAGCCACCACTTAACATCAAAGGGATGGGCCCTGAAAAGGAAAGCCAGAAAAACACTATTTTACCAGAAACAGAGGGCAACTTATATCATCATCTCAACACCTGGGAAAGATCACCAGTGTGTTTCTCAAGAAAAAATCTTATGCCAAAGAATACAATCCCAGGAGGGGACTCTTAAGGGGACAAATGTCACCCTGTCACCTACAGCCAGGAGCACAAATTTTTTTTTCTAGCTTTTGGACCCTTGGCTTTCCTTGTATCTTTCAGAACAAGAAGACCCAAATTCACTTGAAAGTACTTGTTCTATAGAGTTCTCTGTCACAGTCTTTTTTTTTTTTTGGAGGGCAGTTGGGGTTAAGTGACTTGCCCAAGGTCACAGCTAGTTTGTGTGTGTGTGTGTGTTAAGTGTTGGAGGCTGGATTTGAACTCAAGTACCCCTGACTCCAGGGCCAGTGCTCTATTCACTGCACCACCTAGCTGCCCCTGCGTCACAGTCTTTATTACATAATTACTTTGTCCTAGAGACTGAGGAAAGCAGAATAATGTGACCAAGTCTTCCCCAAAACATATAGCAGGAAATAAAGCTTTAATTTGTCACCACCTCCTCCAAGTCCTATAATCCATCCTTTCTCCTAATTCTTTCCCCTAATCCAGGGGTGAGGAACCTGTGGCTTTGTCTACATGTGGCCCTCTATGTCCTCAAGTGAGGTCTTTTGATTGTAAGTTTGGATTCAAAGAGCTACACCTGAACACCCAGAAGGTCATATGTGGCCTCAAGGCTGCAGATTCCCCACCTCTGCTACTTTTGATTGAAAGACAATAGCCATATAAGTCCAAGAAGGGTTACGCCTAAACTATACACAGCAATAGCAATATCCTAATGAAAATCAAATGTGAAAGACTTAGCTACTCTGACAAATACCATGATTTCCAAAGGATTCATGATGAAAAATGCCATCTGCTTCCAGACAGAGAATTGATAGACTGAATGCTGAAGCATAATTTTTCACTTTATTTTTTTCCCTTCCCTTACCCACCCCACCACAACATGGCTAATGTGGAGATGTTTTACATGACTTCATACGTAAAATGGGCATCATATTTCTTACATCCTCAATGGATGGGGAAGCAGGTAGCAGGAGGGAGAGAATTTGGAACTGAAAATTAAAATTTAAAATAAATTGACCTTGTTGTCAAAAACCAAACAAAAAAAAGAAGAGTTGTCCTAACCACAGAAGAGATGAAAAGACACACCCTTTACTCCCTAGGAAAACAAGGATCCAGTCACACATCAGGTGATTTTACTGAACTGAGAGATTAACTGAGGTTATTCAATGGACTCATCAAATCCTCTATTATCTAGAACTTTTTATAACTTGGTACTGAAGTTTCTCCCAAGGTTACTTTTCTACCATATGTAGAAATCCCATGCAAATATTTTCTTCCATTTCTCCCCTTCCTCAAATAGACACTAACCCCCCCAGAAAGCTTAACTGAGTTAATGAGGAAATGCTATACTGAGGAAGATGACTTAGAATGCATCCTTCAAACCCCTACCAAGAAGAGGTTTACCCGACCTTAGGACAAGACTAAGAACATCTGTCAATACACACTTTGTCTTCATCCAAAGCCACCATACCACATCTCATGGATTCCTGGATCATGTTTAGTGTACAGCATAACTTTGGTGACCACACTGGCATAAATCAAGGTGGATGCAACAGTCTGTGATATGTTCAAAAAATGAAGTACATACCTAATTCATCTTTTGATCTTCCTGATGCAAAAAATGATCGGCTCAGTTCATAGCCACCAAAGAAGAAGAAATATCCAGGTACTTCCCTAAGTAAAGTGCTGGAGAGTCCATGGTAGAAACCCAGAGGGCCATCCTTTCGAAGAATGCCCTTTACTACTGACCATACTGTACTGGGAGAAAAGACAACATAAATACATATTAGCTTGCAAATGACAAAGGAATAAGAGAATGACCCTGAAACCATCTATTACCAATTCTGGCTGTGGTGGCACAGGGCCAATCCATTAAGTGTTCTGGCTACCTCCTAGCAATAAAGAAGTTGGTCTTGTATCAGTCGGAATAATGAGCCATCATCTCTGAATAAATCCCTTTCTCAGAACCTAGGAAGGATTCGGGACTCCAGCTCTGGAGGTATCTCTCTGCTAGCTTTCTGGTCCTCCTGGGCAGAGTAAAAAGGGAACTTGGCCATCAGACCCAGGGCTCTCACCCTTTGCAATTCTGACTAAACTTCCCTGGTCTTTAATCCCTAGCTAGGAGTTATCCAAGCTCCTGGACTTTTCCTGGCCCTTGATACCAGCTTGGCTCCCTGAATTCAAAGATCTGAGGATTGTACCTCAACCCTAACTACCTGTCCCCCTACCTAGCTGGTACAATAATCTGGCTGGCTATTCTTCTAACACATGCTGTTCTTAGCTCCCTCTTTCTGCTAATCACCTTCCAGTCAGCCTTCTCCCTCTAGGGAGAAATACAAGAGTGTGTTTTCTAGGATTTATTGACAAAGAAGGGGCAGGTAAGTGGCACAGTAGAGTGCCAAGAATGGAGTCAGGAAGATTCCTCTTCCTGAATTCAAATCCAGCCTCAGACTCTTAATAGCTGTGCAAGTCACTTAACCCTGTTTGTGTCTGTTTCTTCATCTGTAAAATGACCTGAAGAAAGAAATAGCAAACCACTGCAGTACTTTTGACAATAAAACCCAAATGGGGTCATGAAGACTTGGATAGGACTAAACAAGAACAAACTTAACAAAAAGGAAAGAAAATATATATGACAGCAATTCTATATTAGCATAACATAATTAAATCTACTCAGTCTCAGAGGAGGAGGCCCTAAACTCCCTAGGCCAGTAGTAACACACTGAAAGGGAAACAGATCTTTGCCTTAGAAAACCACAAATTAACATTGTCTATATTGTATCATATTTTCATTTACTTTGTTAAATATTTCCCAAAGACACTGTAATCTGGCTCAGGCCCTACCAGTTGCCACCCCTGCCCTAGGCTTCCCTGTGCTTATATTTGCCTTACAGCCTATCTAGAATCTAACTGGAAGAGACCATAGAGGTCATTTAGTTCAACCCCATCACTTATCAGCTGAGGCCCAGAAAAGTTAAATAACTTGCCAGAGGCTACAGGCACACTAAGAAGCAGAGCTGAGATTAGATGCCAGGTTCTCTGATTCCAAATGCCATATTCTCCCGGTCCCACTGGGCTTTCTGGCATTTGCTTCTCTTGCAACCCCAGACGCGAATAGCCTTTCCTTTAGAACATAAACAAGATGAATCTAGCACGTGTCTGATCCTGTTTTTTGGACCAAGCTCACCATTCCTTTCTTCCAACCACAGGTTTCTTCTCAGCCCATCAGGAAGTCTCCTGATAGCAAGACAGGGCTTGTGATACTCCAGCCTCCCTACTACATAATCAAGTAGTGATCTAAATCTCTACCTTCATCTCTTCCCACCCCTCCCCTCTCTTCTCCTCCCCCCAGCTTTTAGCCTCCAGAAAGGGAAAAAGGCAAATTACCTCAATTCAATTTCAGTCCAACACACAGCTTATCCTTAAAGCTCATGACAGACAACCCCATTCTTTACACAGCCTTTTTGTGGTGGATTGACAAAAATTAGAATTCTATCTGGCTGTTTCAAAAATTCTCACATTCCTATCTCCTCAGTTTTCATTGCTATATGTTGTGTTTTGACAGGCAGTAAGTAGATTTTGTTCAGGTGGCAAGACAACTAAAATAAGGAGGAGGGGGTTAAATTGAAGAGTGAATGTTATTTGTAGACAGTTCAAAAGATCAGCCACTGAAAAGGTGTCAAACTCAAGTCTTGCCAGCCTCAAGCAGTCTGCAAAACTCCCCAGGAATGGACATAACCAGATTAAAGTATAACTGGGATTTCTAGCTATGCGATTCCAGGCAAATTACTTAATCCCAATTGCCATATTTCAGGCAAATTACTTAATCCCAATTGCCACAGTCATTTGTGTGTGTGTGTGTGTGTGTGTCTGTGTGTGTATGTATTTGTATATACATGTATATGTAATATGTGGAAATATATGTAAAATATGGAATATATGGAAATGTTTACTAAAATAAATAAAAATACAATACAAAAGTATAATATAACATAGGTAATGTTATTTTGTGGTTTTTCTAAGTTAATATGATGCCCACTATTTGAGTTTGATACCAGTAAGCTATAGCTAAACTTTCCTATACTGAAAAAAAGCATAGAGAGATAAGGAATGCAACAGGAATAAAGAACTCCCAGGTGAGGTAACTCCTTCTGCCAGTGCAGGTCAGTGTCTTCTCCGCAACTTAAAAGCCTGGAGTTGCTTAAAACACTGAGATGTTGGTGGCTTTGTCCCAGGTTGCACAGCCAGTATGTGCCAGAAGTCAGACTTGAATCTAGGTGTTCCTGGTCCTAAGGCCCAGTCTCTATCCCATGATGCCAAGCAGAAATTGAGTTACTTTATTAAAGACAAATAATGAAGAGAAGCAGAGAAAGCACTTGAGGAGGGCTGCTTGTTATAAGCATACCTAAAAAGCATTTTGCCAGGCCATTGTAATAATGAGGCGTAGCCCTGCTCTAGTGGCAAGAAGACCAAATTTGATGTCAGAAGACCTGTACTGGACTAGGTGTGCCCAGCTCTAAATGCTAAAATCCTCTGAACGTTCCTTTGTACTGATACTTTCTTAATATTAAACTAATCCTACGTTCCTGGTACAAATCCAATCTGGTCATAATGTATCATTTATATATATATATATGTTGCTGTAGTCTCTTTGCCAAATTTTAATTTCCCATTTTTGCATCAGTGTTCATTTGGGACATTGGTCTATAGTTACTGTAAAGAGCCTTGTTTCTGTTTTGTTTCTTTTCTGTATTGAGGACTGGGTAGAGGCCATTTACCAAATAGCAAGTAATAATTCAGCTCTCACTTCAATGGATGGGACTCAAACTCAAGTCACTGGAGGACCTGCCACTCCCCAAGGTAATTAACATAACTTGCATCTGATGTCTTCCTTTGAGAAGTTCAAATGGTTTAACTAGACATGAGCTCATTTGCCAGATTCCTCTAGCATAGCTAGGAAATCAAAAGTAGCTCCACTTTAGAAAGGGCAACTATAATAAGAGACTTACATGATTTGCCCAAGGTTGTTCTAAGGACCAAGAGCAAAGATGACACAGCAACTAGGCCCAACGTTATGTTACCTTTCATGGTTGGGACATTTGGGACATTTCCAAGATATAAAAGATTTTAATTCCTATCACCCATCATTCCCTTTTTTCTCTTTAGTATGGTTTTGCTGTTTGTCTTTTGTTCTTGAATAGGACCACAACATCAGAAAAGTGGTGCCATGACATGCAAAGTGAATTGAGTTTAAGTGAGGCAGGGCTGTGCAAAGTAACTAGCCTCACTTTCTCCTCTGGAGACACTTGGGTCCAGTGGCAAGATATAGATCAGGATGACTGGAGATGCCCCCCTCCCCAATATTACACATAAGGAGAAAGAATAAACTATTCTTCTAGCTGAAATATTTAAATCACTTTTTAAAAAATAATTACCTTGAAATAAAAGTAATTTGAAGAAATTACTTTTACTTTTTCTTTTATATCAGTCATTCTCATCAATACCTTCTTCCATAGCACCTTAAATCACTTTCTTTAAAAATATCTTAAATTCTTGAGAATGCTTAAGCCAGGGGTGGGGAACTTTCTACCTTGAGGCCATGTGTGGCCTTATAGGTCTTTGGGTGTGGCCTTTTGACTGAGTCCAAGTTTTACAGAACAAATCCTTTTATTAAGGGGATTTGTGGTGTGAAGTTTGGATTCAGTCAAAGGGTCACACTTGAGGACTTAGAGGCCTCAAGGATGGAGGTTCTCCACCTCTGGTCTAAGTTTCTAGCATCAAGGCAGATTAAATGCCTTAAAGAGTACAGAAAATAAGGTTGTCTCAACAAATCTCATTGAAAGAACACTGGTGCTCTCCAAACAAATTAGTATATTTTATAGTGGGAAAATTAGGATAAAGTAGGTTTGTTTCTGTGTTTAACATTCACTCTTTGATTCAATCTATTTGCAGCAAACTCCAGAGATTTTCACCCTCCTTCCTGCCAGCATACAGAGCATCCAGTGCACAAGACTCCCCAACATGACAAGGGAGTGCTGTGGATTTGCACTAATGGGACTTACTTCTGGCCTTCTGCTATCTTCCCTGATGTCTGCATTTCGTACATTGTCTGTAGTCGACACTTCACCAGTTCTGTGGGGCACAGCACCAGGGCAGCAAAAGCAGAAGCAAAAGAGCCAGCAGCTGCATTCTGCACATCACTGAATGAGAACACAATAGAACATCAATCAATGCATTTGCCCACATTTATTAAGCATCTACTGTTTGCAGCTGGCAGTATGGCACAGGTGATTAGAGAATTGAACTTGTAGTCAAGAAGACCTGAGTTCAAATGCTCCTCTGACATACACACACTTAATCTGTGTGATCCTGAGCAAATCACAAGCTCTGGGTTGTTTTAGGTGACTTCCTAAACCATAAATTGCAAAGAAGGTACTGACCTACAAGTTGAGGGAATTTCCTCACCTATGGGTTCCCAGGATCAAGGAAATCACTGGTAGGGTCCTTACGCTATCCCTATTTGCAACAGACTCTGCTTGGGACCAGGAGAGGGTGGGGGGGGGGGGTTGGGGGGGGAAGTGGCTGTGTACAGGCCTAGAGTCAGGACTCAAGCAATAAATAAACATTTATTAAGCAGCAGGCACTGTGCTGAGCAGCCAGAGACACAAAGAGGCAAAAGACAGCCCCCTGCCCTCAAGGAACCCACAATGTAATTGGGGAGGCAACATATACAGGTTAAACAGAAAATAATTAGAAGAGGGTAAAGCACTGGATTTAAGAGGGGTTAAGGAATGTTTTTAGAGAAGGTGAGATTTAAGCTGGGACTTAAAAAAGTCAGGGAGATCACTAGTTGTGAAGAGGGACCCAAAGAGGGTTAGGGCTGCCTGAGACCCCAAAATACCAACATGCCGGGTCCTGCAGAAAGAACTCCACTCAAGTCTTCTCAGCCAAGGAAAAAGTAAAGTTTATTCTAAGTTCAAGTTCGCCATGTGGGGTCTCTCACACACGTGGAGAGAAGATGGGGTCTTATATACAGAGGAATCTAGGGGTGGTTCAGGGGAGGAGCCTGGGGAGGGTCTTCAGGAGGAGCCAATGAGTTCAGAGTTAATGAGGTCAATGCAAGAGTGGACTGATATTTTGATAGGCTCAAGTGTAGGAAGCAGATGGACAATGGAGGGCCAGGCTAGTAACAGGTAACAGGTTTGGGCCCAGCCACAATGAAATACTTATGGCCTCTGCAAATGCCTCCTGAAGATTCAATCAGACTTCAAGAGGTTTCCCAGAGTACGTACCTCAAAGATTCAAGGAGAGCTCAAAAGGTGGGGGTCCCAGAGCCTCATCAGTTGGAGCAGAGGAGGGAGAGTGCTCTAGGCATGAAGGTGAGAAAGGAAAAAAGCCCAGAGCCAAGAGATGTAAGAGCCAGGAGGCCAGAGTCACTAGACTGAAGAACACGTGGTAGGCACTAAGAAGTAAGAAGACTGGAAAGGTGGGAGGGGGCTAGGTTATGAAGGGCTCTGAATGCCAACACAGCATTTTGTATTTATTCTTGGAGTCAAGAGGAAGCTGCTGAGTATGATGGTAGTCTGTTGAGTATGGAGGTAACAGGATCAGATCTTTGATTTAGGAAAATCACTTTAGTGACTGAATGGAGGATAGATTGCAGTGGGAAGAGACTGGAGGCAGGCAGACCCACCTGCAGGCTAGTACAACAATCTAGGCATGGGTGGATGAGGGCCTGCCCAAGAGTGGTGTCTGTTGCCTGCTGGGTTGATTCCCATCTCTATACTGATTTGCCTATAGACTAGGGGTTCTTACTCTAGGTGAACTGGGTTTGGTTTTTGTTAGCCTTAATAACTATGTTTAATGTAACTGCTTTTCTTTGTTATCTGATGTACTCAGCTAGGAGGCATATTGGACAGAGGGTTGGTGTGAAGTCAGGAAGACCTAAGTTCAAATCCTATTTCAGACATTTACTAGTTGTATGACACTGGGGAAGTCACTTGACCTCTCCTCATCTATAAAATGGCAACTATCTCCCAAGATGTCTTGAGGATTAAAGGAGATAACACATGCAAAGTGCTTTGTAAACATTAAAACACTATATAAAAATAATTGTGTTGTTGCTGTTATTATTTTAGAACTATTATTCTGAGAAGGAGTCTTTTGTCTTCATCAGAATGTCAAAGGGGTCCATAACAGGGAGAAAAAAGGTTAAAGTTCACTTCTATAGTGTATTCTAGTAAAAAAAGAGGGGGGTAGAGAGGTGAGAGGGGAGAAGGTATTGCATGCTCCTTTCAGGGAACCAGGAAAATGTGCAGCTAATACATGAGGGAGGGGTTGGAGAGAAGGGACTGAAACCAAGGAGAGGCCATAGGAACAGAGTCTATGAAGTCAAAGCCTGGAGATCAGATTTAGACTTGGGGGTTGTCTAATCCAATCCCTTCATCTTACAGAGGAACAAATGGAACCCCAAAAAAGTTTAAGTGATTTATCTAAGGTTATACAGGGCTAGGATCTTAAACTCAATCATTCAACAAGCATTTTATTCAGCACCTACGACATACCAGGTATTGTATAGAGAGAGAGAAGTATAGAGACAATAATGAGACTCCTTGCCCTAGTGGGCTTTATACTCTAAAGCAGCGGTTCTCAACCTGTGGGTTATGTACAATTTAAATAAATCCTGCATATCATATCTTTACTTTATGATTTATAACAGTTGCAAAATTACAGTTATAAAGTAGCAACGAAAATAATTTTATGGTTGGGGGTCACCACAACACGAGGAACTGTATTAAAGGGTCACGGCATTAGGAAGGTTGAGAACCACTGATCTAAAGGGAGAAAGAACATGGACACACAAAATATATACTGAAGGTATATAGAATGAACACAAGAGCTTCAGGAGGTAGGGTCCAAGAACCAGGGGAAGGGGAGGATGGAGGGCTGGAGTTGTCTGGAAAGAAATTCCTCTTCCTCACGTTCACTGTTATCTCATCTCCACAGGACTTTGCTTCCCAGGTCATAGAAACTTCTTCACCTTAGAAACTCACTCAACCCTTGGACTAGTTCTCACACTGGAAGTAATCTCTGCCTCAGAGGACCCATATTCTGAATGACTGGTTCCTACCAGAACATCCAATTCAAGACCCGTGTCAAAGATGTCTTTGTTCCTCTCCAGCCTGCACTGTTGACTCAGGTCCAAAGGACTTTTTTTACCATGACCCTACCCATCAGTTACCTTCCCCCTTTGTCTGTCCTACCCCTCCACCTCCCACACCTATGTGCTTCTACCTTCCCCACTACAATGACCTTTCAAACTTTCATATTCATTTTCTTTTTCTCTTTCCCCCCACCCTCATATAGAAATATATATATGTACATGTACATATGTATATATACATATTTATGCATACAGATAGATATGTATCTATATATACATATACATACACACACACATTTACCTTCATACACTTGTTTGCACTTTCTACCCCATTAGAATGTGAGCTCCTTGACATCAGCTGCCATATTTCTGTCTTTCTTTGTAGCCCCAGCACTTAGTAAAGTGCCCGACACATAGTAAATGCTTAACAAAAGGTTGTTGAACACGTGAGCAACAAAACTAGTAGGGTCACTTAATAAAAAATATTTGCTATGTCCAAAGAATTGTGCTAGGGCCTTAAAATAGAAAAAAGGGAAACAGTCTCTGCCCTCAAGGAACCACACTCCACTGAAGATGATAACAGCAACAAGTGATTATTGCTATTAAGCAAATAAGAAACGGGAATAAAGCAAAATGAGCAGTAGCTAATGCATGTATTCCCACTCTATGGTTTACTGTACATACATTATCTCATCTGAGCCTTACCACAACCCAGTGCTAGGTCCTGCTGGTGGTTGTTTGTGGTGGTTTTTGTCACTTCAGTCATGTCCAACCTTTCCTGACCCTACTGCTCCTACTGGCATTATTTTAAATAAGATTATTGATTTTTTTTTTTACATCATCACAGTTTTCCCCAATATCCTTCTTATTTCTCCAGAGCCATCCCATATAATAATTAGTATTTTTTAAATAGGGGGAAAAATCAATACAACCAATTAATACATTAAAAAAATCAGAAAACATATGCAATGTGTAACACCTGTAGACCTCCTATTTCCATGAACGGGTTAAGTGGGGGTGTCTTCTCACATTTCTTCATTTGAATCATGCTTGATTTTAATAATTTTGCTACATTCACTTTTTATTTTTTGCTCTGTGATTATTCTTCCCATTTACATTTTTCTAGTCATTATGTATACAGCCTTTCTTGGCTCTGCTTACTTCATTCTTCATCAGTTCATGTAGATCATCACATGCTTCTCTGTTCATCTCACACACCATTTCTTTTTTATTATTATTCAGTTCCAAATTCTCACCCTCTCCCCCCTTGCCCATTAAAAGGCAAAAAATATGATGCCCATTATACATATGAAGTCAGGCAAAACATATTTTTACATTAGCCAGGTTCCAGAGAGATAAAAGGCAAGGAAAATAAAGGGGAAAAACATGCTGCCATCTGCAATCTGAGTTCATCAATTATCTAACTGTAGGTGGATAGCCTTTTTCATCAGGAGTCCTTTGGAACTGTGGTAGATCACAGTACTGATCAGTTACAACGTCTTTCATGGTTTACTATCCTTATGTTACCATTACTATTCTGAAACCATCCCCTTCATCATTTCTTATAGCACAATAGTATGTGTGTATATACATATACATATACATATGTGTGTGTACACACACACACATACACATACCATCACAATCATATGCCATATTGTTCAGTCATTCCCCGATTGACAAGCATCCTTTCAATTCCCAATTCTTTTCCACCATAAAAAAAACTACTATAAATATTTTTGTAAATATGGGTCATTTCATTTTTCTTTGATCTCCTTGGGTTACAGACCTACTACTGGTACTGCTGAGTCAAAGACTATGCATAACTTGATAGATCTTTGGGCAGAATTCCACCTTGTTCTCCAGCATGGCTGAGCTAGTTCTCAGCTCCACCAACAGTGCACCACTGTACTGATTGTCCCACTTCCCTCCTAGCTTTTGTCATTTTCCTTTTCTGTCATCTTAGCCAATTTGATAGGTGTGATGTGGTACCCCAGAATTGTTTTAATTTGCATTTCCATAATTATTAGTAATTTAGAACATGTTTTTACAGGATTATTGATAGCTTTTCTTCCTCTGCCTGTCCATTTTGCCACTTATCAATTATGGAATAGCTCTTGTTTTTATAAATTTCACTCAGTTCTCTATATATTTGAGAAATGAAACCTTTATCAGAAAAACCTACAGCAAAAAAAATTTTCCCCCAGTTTCCTGCTTTTCTTCTAACTTTGCACAAAACCTTTTTGATTGTATGTGATCACTTTCTAGGAATCTCTCTATCTCTTGCTGGTAATGAAGTCTTTCTGTATCAATAGATCTAACAGGTAATTTTGTCCATCTTCCCCTAATTTCCTCATATCATCCTTTAAATCATGGATTCATTTTGAACTTGGCTTGGTATACAGTTTGAGACATTGGTCTATACCTAGTTTCTGCCATACTGTTTTCCAGATTTCCCAGCAGTTTTTGTCAAATAGTGAGTTTTTGCTCCAACAGCTGGGATCTTTGGGTTTATCAAAAATTAAACCACTGTGCTCATTTGTTTCTGGATATTGTGTACCTAATCTATTCCATTGATCAAACACTCTATTTCCTATGCAGTACCAAATTGTTTTGATGATTATCAGTTTGTAAGATGATTTAAGATCTGCTACTCTAAGCCCCCTTCCTTTGAACTTTTTGATTCCCTCGATATTCTTGATCTTCTGTTTCTCTCCAGAGAATAATTCTTTGGTAATTTTGTTTTTTGGTAATTTGGTAATTTTTTGGTAATTTTATTAATATAGCACTGAATAAGTAAATTAATTTAGGTAGCATTGTCATTTTTATTACACTGACTTGGCCCACCCATGAGCAATTAATATTTCTCCAGTTATTTAGATTGATCTTCATTAGTGTGGTAAAGGTTTTGTAATTGTGTTCATAAAGTTCCTGTGTCTTGGCAGGGAGAATCCCAAGGGTTTTTTTTTTAACTGTCACAATGACTTTAAATGGAATCTCTTTCCATCGCTCCCTATGAGAGTTAATATACAGAAATACTTATGATTTGTATGGGCTTATTTTATATCCTGCAACTCTGGTAAAGTTGTTCATTGCTTTGATTAGCTTTTTAGTTGACTCTCAAGTTACACAAGTAAATCATTATATCATCTGCAAAAACTGATAGTTTTGTTTCCTCATTGTCTATTCTTATTCCTTTGATTTCTTTTTCTTCTGAAATTGCTTTTTCTTCTGAAATACATGTCTAGTATAAGTATTGAATAATAATGGTGAAAATGAACATCCTTGGTTCACCTTTGACCTTACTGGAAAGGATCCTAGCTTATTTCTATTATATAGATAATGTTTGCTCTTGGTTTTAGGTAAACCCTACTGAAAATTTTAAGAAAAGTGCTATTTATTCCTACCTTTTCTAATATTTTTCATAGGAATGGATGTTGTATTTTGTCTAAAGTTTGTTCTACATCTATTGATATAATCATTTGATTTTTGATTTTGTTGCTGACATGACCAATAATGATTATAGTTTTCCTAATATTGAACCTACCCTACCTTGCTGATATACATCTAGCCTGGTGATAGTGTCTGATAAATTATTGTAATACCCTTGCTGATAATTTAATCTATTTTTTTCGGTCTATGCAATATTGTAATTAGTTATTCTTTATATATTTGGTAGAATTTGGTAGAAAGTTTTGGTAGAGTTTGCTGGCAAATACATCTGGTCCTGGGTTGTTTTGGAGGTGGGTATATTTTGAGAACTTAGCAAAATGCTGCTTTCACACTTCCATCTTGACTCTGCCACCTATATTATTTCTTACAACATAATATCATCTATTGTTACACTCATGTTCCACAATTTGTGTAGCCGTTCCCCAGTCGATGGACATCTGCTTTGTTTCCAATTCTTCGTAATCACAAAAGTGCTGTCGTAAATATTTTGATGTATATGAGAATTTTCTCCTTATCACTGAGTCCCTTGGGGCTTCTACTGGTATTGTTACCACCATTTTACAGATGAAGAAAAGGAACTGAGATATTAAATCACTTGCAAAAGGTCACACAAGTAGTAAATATCACAGCCAGGTACCTCCAAGTCCTGTGTTCTTTCTCTTAGTCCAGGTTCCTAAAGGTGGCTGATTTGAATGACAGGAAACCTAAGCACCTAACAATATATTTCCAATATATATTCAGAGGTTTCTTGAGCTGGAAGGAACCTTAAAGAACATAGAGTCCAACTCCCAATTGTATAGATGAGGAAGATGAGACTCCAAAGAGATCAGTTGGTCTCCCCAAGGTCACATAGCTAATTAGGAGCAAAGGTGGAACAAACCCAGGATTTCTGAGCCCTAATCTAGTGATCCATCTCCAGCACCAATGAGAATACACTTGTGCATGTGTACACATACACACACACACACATTCACAAATACATACACTAACACATGCACCCAAATGCATATGGCACACAACTTGGACCAGTGAGCCAGGGCTGGAAATTTTCTGGCAAGCCAACCCTAGCAAGCCATGGGTTTTTCTAAATTATATTAATATTCTACAGCATCAGAAGGCCAGCAGTCTTGCACAGGCATGCCCAAGTTCTTAGCACTGATAATGACACTCACTTACATTCAAGTGATCCAGGCTACCAGCTACAAAAGAAAATTAATTCAGAAAACACCAGCCCTGGGTAGTAGGGCAGTTAATGTTAACTGAAAATGCAGCAGGCCTCCTACTTTGGCTTCTAGGTGGAGAGAGCAAGAGGCACTGCCAGGTGAACATGTTCCTGACAATTGATCCTGAGAAGGGTTTTCTTTCACAAGGAGAACACACTGTTTGGGGCACAAGTTTCCTTTTGGAATTTACTTTTAGGGGCGGCTAGGCGGCACAGTGAATAGAGCACTGGCTCTGGAGTCAGGAGGACCTGAGTTCAATTCCAGCCTCAGACATCTGACACACACACAAAAACTAGCCGTGTGACCTTGGGCAACTCACTTAACTCCAACTGCCCTGTCTTCCCCCTCCAAAAAAAAAAAAGGAATTTACTTTTAAATTTTTAAAAAGACAAACACACAAATGTTTGCATGTGTCATATATTTGTGGACATGTAAACATACTCACATGCATTGTATTATTCTTTCAAACTCTATTGCTCAGTTCATAATCTTCCTCTCACTCCCCTCCAACTATCATAAAGCAAAAATCTTTGCTTTCCTAATTCTGCTAAAACCCAAACTTTAACCTAGGGGCGGGGAATCTGCAGCCTCGAGGCCACATGTGGCCTCCTAGGTCCTTGGCTGCAACCTTTTGACTCAGTCCAAGTTAGGCAGAACAAACCCTTTTCTTAAGGGGATTTGTTCTGTGAAGTTTGGAATCAGTTAAAGAGCCGAAGCTGAGGACCTAGAGGGACACATGCGGCCTCGAGGCTGAAAGTTCCCCACCCCTGCTTTAAACTTTTCCATTCTCTCTCAAGTCAGGTTTGCCTTTTCTCAGGGCCATCCAGTCAGTCAGGTGACTGGGATCTATCAGTTAAGGTCATGAAGTAGTTATTATCTAGCTTCTGGGACCAAAGATCAGCAGTCTATAAATATAGATAGGTTTAGGACATTACCGTGCAGTATACTCAGAGGCAGGTTTCAAAGGGAGACTGGATTTTTAGAGATAATGGTATCATAAAGCAGACAAGTATGTTGGGACAGCTGGTGAGGTAGAAAGGAGCTAGAAACTGATTTGATTTGTCAAATTCTTGGTGAAGCCAGGCCAGGAGTAGTGATTGGTATTAAACGGGCTTCTCAGGAGCCCATTTCTCTCTCCTCCCTCTGCCACTCTCAGGTTTAACTATGTATCTTAAAGGTGGCTGGTTTGAATGACAGGAAACCTGGGCGCCTAAGAATATATTGGCATCTTGACAGGCCTATCCTCAGTTCACCCTGAATGAAAGATCTACTGGAAATCTAAGTGAGTAGTAAATGCTGACTAGATTATTCCAGATTCAGTGTGTCTCTAATAAATGCTTTCATCTCCCTGTATAAGCACCTAGGGTGCACAAGTCCCATTTTATGACTGTAATATAAGGGGTTAGGGAAAGTATTAGACTCACAAGGAAAGTAAGCTTAGCTGTTTAAAACATGCATGCATGCACACACACATGGGCACACCCAAACTGTGCAGCTAGAAGTCAAACTCTGGATAATACTGTCAACTAGAGAACATACTTCCAATATAGTCACTCCTTTTGCTTTTATTCATTCCTTCCCCCTCCCTTTCCCCATCCTCTTTCCCTCCTCTTATTCCCTCTCCCTTCTTTGAAAATTATTCTAGGTCAGACCCACAAAAAACACCACCACCTTCCAACAAAGATCTGGAGACTTGTTCTTTCTGCCTCACACATGGAAGGAGAAAAAAGAAAGAGAAATGAGAGAGTTTGATGGTGACAGCTTTACTAGCCCTATCCCCCAAGGTTCCTACTAACTAAGGCCCACAGAGGGTTCTTGGTATGCTAGAGATGGCCAAGGGATTAGGTTGAGGTCAGTGTGAAGAATGGCTTTTTCCCCATCCTTGAATACTACAAACTATCTGATAGAGCCTGCATTCCAAAGTAGGAGATGGGAGAAGAGGAATTCCCTGCTTCTCTCCATGGCTGCCAAAGATAGCCAATAATACTGGTGAGTGGAAGGTAAAACTCTTTCACTGTCTCCTCTTAACAGCCCTCCCATCCCCCGCATCTGTCCCCTGACCCCAAACACAGCCAAGGAAGCCTGAGAGGAGCAAGCTTCCAACTGTACTTAAGCAGAGGACATTATCTGTCCCTGAAGAAGGAGAAAAGGTAGAAATTTGCTAACTCTTTTCTTACTACAGTATTGCAAATATTTCCACTGTCTCTAAGATTAAACATTATCCAAGTACCCTTAATACTATTCAGAAGTTAGTATCTCATATGTGTGAAGACCAACTTTGAAAAACTACTCCTCTCAGCAACACACAGTTAAAAGACACTCTACAAGTCTCAGGATGGAATGAGATGTCTACATTTGTAGAAAGATCCAGAAAGACCAGAGGTTAAATGGAGACTGAAGAAATGCATGCTATCACTATTTTCTATGTTTGGTTTTTGTTTCTCTTTTCTCATTGTTCACTCCATTGGCTATAACACCTATACAACCAGACTATTGTACAATGTGAAGGAGTTTGCAGATCCTATACATGATTGTATGCCACCATGGCAAGGGTGGGGGTGGGGAGGAAGGGGAGAAAAATCTGAAACTCAAGTGATTCTGGAACTGAATATTGTAAACTAAAAGTAAAC
>CM053596.1:76591737-76610329 GCA_028646575.1 Pseudocheirus occidentalis | reverse complement strand
TTCCAGTGGGGGTGGGCGACAAAGGAGGAACCGAAAGAATCTAGAATTTAAAGCTCTACAATCAAATGTTAAAAAATATATATATATATATATATATATATATATATGTATATATAATTATTATTATTAACTACATGCAACTGGGAATTATGATATACAGGGACTGGGGTAGGGAGAGAATGGCATTGGAGGAGGGCATAAAAGAGAGCAAATTGGGGGAGGGGCTTTACAGTGGGATCACTGTTTTGGGGTTAGGTGTAGGGGAAAGACAGGGAGAAAATTTGTAACTCAAAATCTCATGGAAAGAAATGATGTAAACAAGAAAATAAAAAAAATATTGAATAGATAGTAAAAGGTAATAGCTGAAGACACAATGACAGATGAGGTCTCCAAACATGAGACTGTAAAGATAATAAGAACAGAGGATAAAGAGAATGGATTAGAAACCAGAATCTAACAATATGTTATTTATAAGGGACAAACCTGAAACAAAAAGATACATATAGAGTGAGAATAGGAGGCTAGAACAGAATCTGTCATGCTTCCACTGAAGTAAAAGAGGCAGGAGAAGTAATCATGACCTCAGATAAAGGTAAAGAAAAAAAATAGGTCTAATTAAAAGAAATTAGCAGGGAAGCTGCATTTTGCTAAAAGGTACCATGGACAATGAACAATCAATATCAAACACATATGCACCAAATGGCACAGAATCTAAATTTTAAAAGGAAAATTAAATTAGTTACAGGAGGAAATAGTAAAGCTATACTAGTGGGACACTTCAACTTTTCCATCTCAAAATTAGGTAAAGTTAATCATAAAATAAAGCAAGAAAGAAATTAAAGAGCTGAATGAGAATGAGCTGACTAAGGAGCTAAATCTTGGAAAAGTTAGATATTATAGACCTCTAGAGAAAATTGAATAAGAACAGAAAAGAAAACATAAAATACCTCATTGGAAAAACAACTGACCTGGAAAACAGATCCAGAAGAGATAATTTAACAATTATTGTTTTACCTGAAAGCCATGATGAAAAAAAGCCTGGACATCTTTCAAGAAATCATTAAGGAAATTTCCCCTGCACCCATCCTCCAGGTCCTAGAACCAGGGGGTAAAATAGTCATTAGAAGAATCCACTGATCACTTCCTGAAAGAGATCCCAAATTAAAAATGCCAAGGTATACTGTAGTCAAATCCCAGAATTATCAAATCAAGGAGAAAAGACTGCGAGTAACCAGAATGAAACAATTCAAATATCTTGGAATTACAGTCAGGATCACACAGCACCTTGCACTTTCTACATTAGAAGATCAGAAGGCATGGAATATGATATTTCATAAGGCAAAAGAGTTTGGATCACAACCAAGGATCAACTACCCAGCAAAATTGAACATAATCTTTTAGTCAAGGAGATGGATATTCAGTGAAATAAGAGACTTCCAGGCTTTCCTGAAGGCCAGAGCTCAATGGAAAATATGATCTTCAAATACAAGACTCAAGAGAGGAATAAAAAGGTAAACAGAAAAAAACTACCTCATGTTATTCAATAAGCACAAACTATTTATATGACTAAATGAAAAGATGACACTTGTATATCTTATGAATTGCATCTTTATTATGACCTTTAAAAAGGATATACATAGTCAGAAGGTATGGGTATAAATTAACTGATGTGTTGATAAAAAGTGTAATTAAAGGTATTGTAATGGGAGAAGAGGAAAGGAGGAGGCAGAAAAGGGTAAATTACATCACATGAAGAGGCACAAAAACATGTCATAGTAGAGGGGAAGAAGGAAGGGAGATGAGCATTGTTTGAACTTTATTCTCATCAGATTTGATTCAAAGAAGGAATAACATACTCAGATATAAACATATAAATTACTCATAGAAAGCAGGAGGGGAAAAGGGAAAGAAAAGGAGGGGTGAATAGAAGGGAGAAAAGAAGTAGTAAGGGGAAAAAAGTGTGGGTGCTGATAAAAGGATAGATTGAATGAAGTAGGGTCAAAAGCAAAACTCTAGTGAGGAAAGGGGTAAAGGACAGAGAACAGCATAAACAGGGGAAAATTAAGATGTAGAGAAAGATATAGATAGTAATCATAACTGAATGTGAATGGGATGAACTCTCCCATAAAACAGAAGTGGATAGCAGAGTGGATTAAAAACCAGAATCCTACAATATGTTGTTCAGAAGAAACATATTTGAAGCAGAGGGATACACACAGAGTAAAGGTAAAAGGCTGAAGTAAAAGGCTTCAGCTGAAGTAACAAAAAGCAAGGGTAGCAGTCATGATCTCAGACAAAGCAAAAGCAAATTTAAACCTAATTCAAAGGGATAAGGAAGGAAATTACATCCTGCTGAAAGATACTATAGAAAATGAAGCAATATCATTATTAAACATAAATGCAACAAGTAGTATAGCATCTAGATTCTTAGAGGAGAAGTTAAGGGAGTTACAGGAAGAAATAGACAACAAAACTATACTAGTAGGAGGATCTCAATAGCCCCATCTCAGAACTAGATAAATCTAACCACAAAATAAACATGAAAGAAGTTAAGGGGGGCAGCTAGGTGGCGCAGTGAATAGAGCACTGGCCCTGGAGTCAGGAGGACCTGAGTTCAAATCCGGCCCCAGACACTTAACACACACACATACACAAACTAACCGTGTGACCTTGGGCAAGTCACTTAACCCCAACTGCCCTCCAAAAAGAAAAAAGAAAAAAATTTAAAAAAAAAAGAAAGAAGTTAAGGAAGTGAATAGAATTTTAGAAAAGTTAGATATGTTGGGCCTCTGGAGAATACTGCATGGGGATAGAAAGGAATATGCCTTTTTCTCAACAGTACTTGGCACATACACAAAAACTGACCATGTACTAGGGCATAAAAACCTTACAATCCAATGCAGAAAGGTAGAAATATTAAATGCATCCTTTTCAGATCATGGTACAATAAAAATTACATGTAATAAAGGGTCATGGAAAGATAGACTAAAAATTAATTGGAAACTTAATAATCTAATACTAAATGAGTGGATCAAACAACAAATCATAGAAACAATCAATAACTTCATCCAAGGGAATGACAATAACGAGACAATACACCAAAATTTATGGGATGCAGCAAAAGTGATTCTTAGGAGAAGTTTTCTATCTCTAAGTGCTTACATGATTGAAATAAAGAAAGAGGAAATGCTGAATTGGTCAGCTAAAAAAAAAAACTAGAAAAGAACAAAATAAAGTCCTCAATTAACTACCAAATTAGAAATTCTGAAAACCAAAGGAGAGATTATTAAAATTTAAATTAAGAACACTATTGAATTAATAAATATAACTAAGAGCTGGTTTTATGAAAAAAATCAATAAAATAAACCTTCAGTTAATTTGATTTAAAAAAAGAAAACCAAATTGACAGTATCAAAAATGAAAAGGGTGAATTTGCTACCAATGAAGAGAAAATTAAAACAATGATTAGGAAATATTTTGCCCAACTGTATGCCCATAAATTTGACAATCTTATTGAAATGGATGAAAATTTACAAAAATATAAATTTCCCAGATTAATAGAAGAAGAAATAAAATACTTAAATAACCCCATTTCAGAAAAAGAAATTGAACAAGTCATCAATGAAGTCCTTAAGAAAAAATCTCCAGGACCAGATGGATATACAAGTTAATTTTATCAAACATTCAAAGAACAATTAAATCCAATACTATGTAAGCTATTTGGGGAAACTGGCAAAGAAGGAGTCCTACTAAATTCTTTTTATGATACAAATATGGTACTGATACCTAAACTGGGAACAACCAAAACAGAGAAAGAAAAAATCATAAACCAATTTCCCTAATAAATTTTAAATAAAATATTAGCAAATAGATTACAGCAATTTATCTCAAGGATAATACACTATGACCAGGCAGAATTTATACCAGGAATGTAGGGCTCATTCCATATTAGGAAAAATATCAGCATAATTGACCATATCAGCAACAAAACTAACAGCAATCATATGATTATCTCACTAGATGCAGAAAAGCTTTTGAAAAAATAGAACACTCATTCCAATTAAAAACAGTAGAGAGCTTGGGAGTAAATGGAGTCTTCTTTAAAATGCTATGTAGCATCTATCTAAAACCATCAGCAAGCATTATATGTAATGAGGATAAGCTAGAAGCATTTCCTATAAGATCTGGGGCGTATTTTGCCAATGTGATATCCACAGCAGCTGCTATGAATATGTAGGTATATTCCCAGATTTGAACAGTAAGATTTAACAGAGTCTCTTCCTTGAAGAGGAAACCACATTTATTAAAACACCAGTAAGTCACATCTATCATGATAACAAAGTAGTCTACACATTGCCAATGAAGGGAGCACCAACATCACAAGTGTTCTTTTTAAGACAAAATCCATACACATCACCAAATGCAGGGGAACACAAACATCTCAAGTCTTCCCTCTGTTAGGTCCTCCCCACAAAACAAACTCCCCCAGGCAAAAATCTTCCTCCTTTCATTCATACTAGCTTCTCTGCTTATTCTTCCTGCTCTCTCTCTCCCCCAGTTCTGTCTCCTCCCCACTTCCTGCTCCATTTTTCTTATTCCACCATTTGGCAAGCTCCCTCCACCATATGATCACATATGCCTATTAAGGGGCAGTGAAGATCTTCCAAATTCCATTAACATTACAGGGTGAAACAAGGATGTCCATTATCACCACTGTTGTTCAATATTGTACTAGAAAAGTTAGCTTTAGCAATAAGAGAAGAAAAAGAAAATAAAAGAATTAGAATAGACAACAAGGAAACAAAACGATCACTTTTTGCAGATGATGTGATGGCATGCTTAGAGAATCCTAGAGAATCAATAAAAAACTACTTGAAATAATAAACAAATTTAGTAAAGTTGCAGAATATGAAATAAATCCACACAAATCATTGGAATTACTATATATTACTAATAATGCCCAATAACAAAAGCTAGAAAGAAAAATCCCATTTAAAGGTACTGTAGATGTGATAAAATATTTGGGAATCTACCTGCCAAAGCAAACTCAAGAACTATATGAACACAATTACAAAACACTTTTTATACAAATAAAGTCAGCTCCCAATAATTGGAGAATATCAGTTCCTGAAGCATACATAAGTCAAGCTAATATAATAAAAGTGATGATTCTACCTAAAATAATTTACTTATTCAGTGCCATACCAATCAAACTACCAAAAATTATTTTATAGAGCTAGAAAAATAATAACAAAATTCATCTGGAAGAACAAAAGGTCAAGAATAACAAGGGAATTAATGAAAAGAAATGCAAGGGAAGGTAGCCTAGCCACACCAGATCTAAAATTGTGTTATAAAGCAGCAATCATCAAAACTACTTAGTACTGGCTAAGAAATAGAGTGGTGGATCAGTGGAATTGGTTAGAACACAAGACACAATAGTCCATGACTATAGTAATCTACTCTTTGTTTACCCAAAGATTCCACGTTCTGGGATAAGAACACATTATTTAACAAAATCTGCTGGGAAAACTGGAAAATAGTATGGCAGAAACTAGGCATGGAACATCTTCCTCCATATAACAAGATAAAGTCAAAATGGATACACTACTTTGATATAAAGGCTGAAACTATAAAGAAACTAGGAGAGCAAGGAATAGTTTCCCTGTCAAATTTATGGAGAAGGGAAGACTTTATGACCAAACAAGAGATAGAGAACATAATGAAATGCAAAATGGATGACTTTGATTATATTACACTGAAAAAGTTTTGCACAAAGTCAATGCAAACAAGATTA
The DNA here is from genome assembly GCA_028646575.1 of Pseudocheirus occidentalis. NCBI lineage: Eukaryota > Metazoa > Chordata > Mammalia > Diprotodontia > Pseudocheiridae > Pseudocheirus > Pseudocheirus occidentalis. Next base: position 76,604,532 of record CM053596.1, on the reverse strand, counting down.
GAAGGGAAGCAGAAAGCTGGGAAATAATTTTTACAGCCAGTGTCTCTGATAAAGGTCTCATTTCTCAAATATAAAGAGAACTGAGTCAAATTTACAAGAATACAAGTGATTTCCCAATTGATAAATAGTTAAATGATATGAATAGGTTGTTTTCAGAGGAAGAAATTAAAGCTATCTATAGTCATATGAAAAAATGCTCTAAATCACTATTGGTTACAGAGATGAAAATCAAAACAACTCTGAGGTACCAGATCATACATATAAGATTGGCTAACATGACAGAACAGGAAAATGATAAATGTTGGAAAAGATGTGGGAAAATTGAAACACACGTATTGTTGGTGGAGTTGTGAACTAATCCAACCATTTTGTAGAGTGATTTGGAACTATGCCCAAAGATTATATAACTGATTGAAGCATACTATTTGCTCTCTCTCACTTTTGTTTTATTTCTTCTTATTCTTTCTTGTGGTTCCTCCATTGGTTCCAATTCTTCTCTACAACATAACTAACGTGAAAATATATTTAATATGCATGTATGAAACTGCATGGTGTCTTAGGGAGGGGAGTGGTGAGGGAAGAAGAGAAAATTCACAACTCAAAATCTTATGGAAGTGAATGTTGAAAACTAAAATTAGTTTTTAAAAAAGAAAGGAGAGAAAACGCTAGGGAGTCAAATACAAAACTAACTGAAACAATGAACACCTTTAGCACATTTGTAGGATATAAAGTAAACCTACTCAAAGCATCAACATTTCTATATGTTGCCAAGAAAGCCCCATTGGAAAAATAGAAAAAGAAATTCCACTTAAAATAACTGCAGACAGTATTTAAATATTTGGAAGTCTATCTGTCAATACACAAAAACTATATGAACACAATTACAAAACTATTTTACACAAATAAAGACAGATCTAAATAACTTGCTGTTGTTCAGTCCCCCACTTGGAGTTTTCTTGGCAAAGATACTGGAATAGTTTGCCATTTTCTTTTCCAGGTTATTTTACAGATGAGGAACTGAGGCAAACAAGGTTTAGTAACTTGCCCAGAGTCACACAGCTTGCAAGTTATCTGAGACCAAATTTGAACTCTGGAAGATGAGTTTTCCTGACTTTAAGTCTGGCTCTCTATCTGCTAAGCCACCCAGTTGCCTTTCTAAATAACTGGAGAAATGTTAATTGCTCATGAGTAGGCTAAACCATGACAATACTATCTAAATGATTTTACTAACTAGTGTGTCATAACAATCAAATTGCCGCAGAATTCCTTTATAGAAATAGAAAAAAATAATAAAATAAAGAAGAAAAAGTTAAGAATATCAAAAGAATCAAGAAAAAATGGGAAAGAAGGGAGACTACCATATCTCAATATATACTATAAAGCTGTAGTTGTGAAAACAATTTAGTACTGGGTAAGAGATAGGTTGATAAGCATAACACATTAGGTACACACTAAAGAAAAGCAAATGAGCACAGTAGCCTAGTGTTTGATAAACCCAAAGATCCCAGCTACAAGGGCAAGAATCAACTTTTTGACACACAAAAAATGTTGGGGAAACTAATGTGGAAGAAACTAAGCATAGACCAGTACCTCACACCATATACAAAGATACATTCAAAATGGGTACATGATTTAGAATAAAAGGCAATATCACAAATTATTGGAGCATGGAAAAAAATTACCTCTAGCTAAAAAGGATAATTTTGGTTATATAAATTTTAAAAGATTTTGCAAAAATAAAACCAATGCAGCTAAAATTAGACAGTAGGAAACTGGGGGAGGGGGCAGAATCTTTGCAGCAAGTTTTCATTATAAAGGTCTCATTTGCAAAACATGGGGAACTGAATAAAACTTACAAGAATGAGAACCATTTTCCAGTTGGTAAATAATCAAAGGATATGAAAAGGTAGTTTTCAGAGGAAGAAATGCAAGCTATTAACAGTCATATTTTTTAAATGTTCAAAATCATTAATAGTTAAATAAATGCACATTACAATAATTCGGAGGCACCACCTCATACCCATAAGATTGACTAAGGTGACAGAAAAGAGAAATGACAGGTGCTGGAGAGAATCTGGGAAAATAGATACTCTAGGGTACTGTTGGTAGAGCTGTGAACTAGTCCATCTGTTCTGGAAAGCGATTTGGAATTATGCCCCAAAAGCTAAGAAATCTATATACATTTTGACCCAGTGATCTTGCTATTAGGTCTATACTCCAAGGAGATCAAATGAAGAGGAAAAGAACCTGCATGTACAAAAATATAGCAGCTCATTTTGTGATGGCAAAGAACTGGAAACAGAGGGGATACCCATCAATTGGGGAATCCCCAAACAAGTTGTATTATATGAGTATGACGGGACACAATTGTGCTGTGAGAAATGACAAAGGGGATCATTTCACTAAAAACCATGGAAAACTTGTATGAATTGATATAGAATGAAATGAACAGAACCAGAAGGGCAATTTATGTAATTATAGCAATATTGTAAAGATAATTGACTGTGAAAGGCTTTGCAACTCTTGTTGATACATGCTCAACCAAAATTCCAAGGATTCATGGTGAAATATGCTTTCTACCTCTAGACAGAGAACACATGAACTGAGGGTGAAAACTGAAGCATATTTTCTTCTATATCTTTTTCTTGCCTTTTTTAGGGGGGAAGATGGCTAATGTAGAAATTTGTTTTGCATGACTATATGTATTTGCAGTGATTACTATTTTTCCTGGCTTCTCAATGGATTGGAGAGTGAGATGGGCAAGGGAAAGAATTGGGAACTAATAATAAAATAAAATTTGATTTCTAAATTTAAAATAGGCTAAGAAGGGTTATAAGAGCTAATCAGAGGGGTTTACATTTTATTCAAGGAACGGTTGGGGGTTGCACCAATTGATTGAATAGAGGAATCACATGGTCAGATCTTTATTTAAGGAAAATCACTTGGACAATAGTGGATAGGATGAACTGTAATGGGATGAGTTTCAATCAGGGAGATCATTGTTAGAATATTACAGATGAGAAGTGATGAGGACATGATCTGAGATCATAGCTGGGTGAGGAAAGAGGAGTCAGATGTAAGAAATGTTTTGGAGGTAGAAAGAGCAAGATTTGGAAAATAATTGAATATGTGTGGTGAAGAAGAATGAGTAATCCAGGATAACATCAAGACTGTAGACCTGGGAAACTAGGATGGTGGCATCTTTAACAGAAATAGGTAAAAGTTTGAAGAGCAGGGAGTTTGAGGGTATTTCATTGAGGTTTTCAATGAAAGACAAGGATTTCAGTATAAATAATATTTATTCTGAAACTTCTCTGGGACATCCAGCTTGAAATGTGAAATAGGTGACATAAAATTAAGCATGAAAGAAGAAGCTGGGACTGCATATATAGATGTCTGAGTCATTTGCATAGAGATGATAGTTTAACTAATGGAAACTAATGATATAACTGAGCGAGAAGGTATAGCAGGATAGAACCTCTCCAACTACTTGACCCTTGAACTGGATGTCATGTAGACATCTTAAACTCAATATGCCCCAAACAGAATTCATTATCTTTCCCTCTGCCCCACCCCCTTCCAACTTCCCCACTATCATCAAGGGTACCATCATCCTCCTAGCCCCTTGGCTTGCAACATAGGTGTCATTCACTTCTCACTATATCTCAGCCCCCATATCCAATCTGGTTCCAAGATCTATTTCACCTTTGTCATATCTCTTGAATATATTTCCTTCTTTCTTCTAATAGTGCTGCCACCATGAAGCGGCCACTAGAAGCAGGCCCTCATCTCCTCATGTCTAGAATATTACAATAGCTCATGGGTTGGTCTGCCTGCCACAAATCTCTCCCAACTCTAGTCTATCTTCCAAGCAGTCACCAAAGTGATTTTTCTAAAGTACAGGTCCAAGATATCATTGCCCTACTCAATAAACTCCAGTGACTCCCTATTACCTTCAGGATAAAATATAAAACCCCCTCTCTGGTGTTCAAAACCCTATGTAAACTTGTTCCCTCCTTTCTATTCTTTTTTTTTTTTTGGCTCTGTGGAGAGGGGAAGACAGGGCAATTGGGGTTAAATGACTTACCTAAGGTCACATGGCTAGTACGTGTTAAGTGTCTGGGGCTGGATTTAAACTCAGATCCTCCTGACTCCATGGCTGGTTCTCTATTCACTGCACCACCTGGTAGCCCCTTTTCCATTCTTCTTATACTTATACCTTGCTCCTTAGCTTCCTTTGAGTCCCAGCTGTGTGTGTGTGCTTGAATGTGTATATCTTGTGTGTAACTCCTTGCATGTTGTCTCTCCCATTAGATCATGAGCTCCTTGAGGGCAGGGACTGTCTTTTACCTTTCTTTGCCTGGCATGTATTTGGTTCTTAATAAATATTTATTCACTGACTAACTGGTATCCATGAAATATTAAGAAACCTCAATGGAATCCTCAAGTGCACTGAGTGAATATTAAGTGGGGGATTGATGAGAAGACATAGAAAAGAATGACACATATGAGAAGATAATTGTGACCTTTACTAGTGGAGGGAATGCCATCATTGGTGGATTACTGGTCCTTTGAAGTGAGGCAGTATTGTCTGTGGATTAATACAATGTTTAAGTCTGAATTTTGGTTGGTTATTTCATTTTTTAATGTCTGTTGAGATGGTTATTAAGTTTTAAAGTAAATTTATTTGTAAACAACAACAACCCACCTGACAGCACTTTACAGATGAACACAAACAGGTGTAAACAATCTTCTTATTCATCTTTACTGTTATTTTCATATCCTTTCCATTCCCTTTTCCAACTCCTAAAAAGGAAAAAAATAAAAGTTGTTTTCAGTTTATGACAGAGGAGATATTTTCTGAGTTAAACTCAGACTTCTTGCTTATTAATTTTGTGACTTAAAAAGCAGAAAAGAAACAACTTATCCCAAGCAATATTGTATTAATATTTGCTAATTTTGGTGGTATTCTATTCCATCATTGTTAATTAAAATAGAATAGGATGCATTTCAGAATGTCTTCTACTCTACCATTCATTTTTAACCTTTGTTTAGTATTTTATTTTTTTCTAGTTACATGTAGAAACAATTTTTAACATTCATTTTTTTTTTGCTTTTTTTTTTTGGAGGGCAGTTGGGGTTAAGTGACTTGCCCAGGGTCACACGGCTAGCTTTTTGTGTTAAGTGTCTGAGGCCGAATTTGAACTCAGGTACTCCTGACTCCAGGGCCGGTGCTCTATTCACTGCGCCACCTAGCCGCCCCCTTAACATTCATTTTTAAAACTCTGAGTTCCAAATTCTCTTCCTTTCTTCCTCTCCACACACCCTCCCCATTGAGAAGACAAACAATTGCATATAGGTTATACATGTGTACTCATGCAAAACATATTCATAATAGTCATGTTGTGAAAGAAACCATAAGACTAGAAAAAAACTCAAGAAAAATAAAATTTTAAAAAATGTTTCAATTTGTATTCAGACAACATCAATTCTTTCTCTGGGGATGGAGAGCATTTTTCAGCATAAGTTCTTCAAAGTTGTCTTGGATCAATGTATTGCTGAGAATAGCTAAGTTATTCACAGCTGATCATCTTAAAATATTGCTGTTACTTTGTACACGGTACATTTCACTTTGCATCAGCCCATGGCATGTCTTTCCAGGTTTTTTTGAGAGCATCCTACTTGTCATTTCTTGTAATATTTCTTATAGTACAATAGTATTTCATCATAATCACATACCACAACTTGTTCAGACATTCCCCAATCAATGGACATCCCCTCAACTTCTAATTCTTTACCACCAGAAAAGAGTTGCTATACATACATACATACATACATACACACCCGTGTATGTATGCATATATTTACATCTAGGTCCTTTTTTTAAAAATCTCTTTTGGCATACAGACCTAGTAGTGGTATTGCTAGGTCAAGGTGTATGGCATAGTTTTATACTTTGGGCATAGTTCCAAACTATTCTCCAGAATGGCTGAATCAATTCATAACTCTAACAACAGTGCATAAAAGTATCATATTTCCAAAGTTCCCTTCAATATTTGTTGTTTACTTTTTCTGTTCTATTAGCCTATCTAAGACATATGAGGTAATACCCCAGAATTGTTTAAATTTACATTTTTCTAATCAATATAGTATTTTTTTGTATGGCTATAGATAGCTTTGATTACTTCATCTGAAAACTGATATTTTTTGATCATTTATCAGTTGGGGAAGGGCTCTTATTTTTATAAATTTGACTCAGTTCTATAAACATTTGAGAAATGAGGTCTTTATCAGAGAAACTTGCTTCAAGATTTTTTTCCCCCAGTTACTGTTGTTAACTGTATTTCCCTCCATCCTATGATACATGTCCCATTTATTCTATTCTTTTTCTCCTTTTACCCCATCCCTCCTCAAAAGCTTTTTGCGTCTGACTACCTCCTCCCCCAATCTGCCCTCTCTTCTATCACATCCCCCTCCCCCAACCCCCAGTGCCCTTCTCTTTTCCCCTTCCCCTCCTATTTTCTTTTAAGGTAAGATAGGTTTCTATACCCAATTGAGTGTGTATTTTATTCCCTCTTTGAGCCAATTCTGATGAGAGTAAAGTTTAGTCACCTCCCCCATCTTCCCTTTCACTGTGAAAGCTTTTTCTTGACTCTTTTATGAGATAATTTATCCCCATCCTACCTCTCACTTCCTCTTTCTCTCAGTACATACCTCTCTCACCCATTAATTTTATTTTTTAGATATCATCCCTTCAGATTCAACTCATATCTGTGCCTTTTGTCTGTTTATGCTCATTATACCCTAATAATGAGGAAGGTCTTAGGAGTTACAAATATCATCTTCCTATGTAGGGATGTAAACAATTGAAACTTATTAAGCTCCTTATGATTTCTCTTTCCTGTTTACCTTTTTATGCTTCTCTTGAGTCTTGTATTTAAAAGTCAAATTTTCTATTCAGCTCTGGTCTTTTTATCAAGAATGTTTGAAAGTCCTCCATCTCATTAAGTAGCCATTTTTCCCCCTGAAGGATTTTACTCAGTTTTGTCAAGTAGGTGATTCTTGGTTGTAATCCTAGTTCCTTTGTCCTCTGGAATATCATATTCCAAACCCTCCAATTCTTTAATGTAGATGGTGCTAAATATTATGTTATCCTGACTGTCGCTCCACCAGAATCGTTTCTTTATGGCTGCTTACAATATTTTCTCCTTGACCTTGGAAACCCTGGAATTTGGTTATAATATTCCTGGCAGTTTTTATTCTGAGATCTCTTTTAGGAGGTAATCAGTGGATTCTTTCAATTTCCATTTTATCTTCTGGTTCTAGAATATCAGGGCAGTTTTCCTTGATAATTCCTTGAAAGATGATGTCTAGGTTCTTTTTTTTTTTTAATCCTGACTTTCAGGTAGTCCAATAATTTTAAAATGATCTCTCCTGGATCTGTTTTCCAGGTCAGTTGTTTTTCCAATGATATATTTCATGTTGTCTTCTACTTTTTTATTCTTTTGGCTTTACCATTCTTGATTTCTCATAAAGTCATTAGCTTCTATTTGTTCCATTCTAATTTTCAAGGAACTATTTTTTTCAGTGAATTTTGGACTTCCCTTTCCATTTGGCCAATTCTGCTTTATAAATCAGGTTTCTCCTTATTGGCTTTTTGGATCTCTTTTATCATTTGGCCTAGTCTATTTTTCAAGGTATTATTTTCTTCAACATTGTGTGTGTGTGTGTGTGTGTGTGTCTCCTTTACCAAGCTGTTGACTCATTTTTCATCATTTTCTTGCATCACTTTCATTTCTCTTCCCCTTTTTTTCCCCTACCTCTCTTACTTGATTTTCAAAATCCTTTGTGAGCTCTTCCCTGGCCTGAGACCAATCCATATTTTTCTTGGAGACTTTGAATGTAGAAGCTTTAACTTCATTATCTTCTTCTGATAGTGCGTTTTGATCTTTGTCACTATAGTAACTTTCTACACTCAAGAGTTTTTTCCCCCATTGTTTGCTCATTTCCCAAGCCTATTACTTGACGTTTTAAGTCTTTGTTAAAGTAGGTCTCTGCTTCCAAGAGGGCATAATTCCAAGTTTCAGAGGGTTTATGCAACTGTTCTGTGAAATACTTCTGGGGATGTGTAAGTTTTCATTCCTTCCAATGTGGTATGATCTAAGGAGAAGTGTTTCTTATTCTCCTGGCCTATGCTCTGGTCTATGAGAGACCACAAGAACTCTTTTCTGCCCTGGAACTGTGAGGAGGGTCCCCCATCCACTGTGGCTACAAGGTCTGCTATTCCAGTGCTCTTTCTCAACCTGGAACTGCCGCCCAGGACCCAGATCCAAGTATAGGCAAAGCAATAGAGTACTGCCTTAGTGCTAGCAAAAAGAACCCCATAGTTTCCTTGCGAACAGTTGTTCGACCTCCTTACCATTTGTGGTTTGAGAGATCCAGAAGCAGCTGCTGCCACTGTTGATTCAGTCACTTCCAATGCCTGCTCCTGATTTATTGGAACTGGAATTGTGGTGGTATGGCTTGCACTAGGATTATACTCCTCTCTCACCTGGGTGCAATAGACCTTTCCTGCTGACCTTCTAAGTTGTCTTAGGATGGAAATTTGTTTTGCTCCATCTTTTTGTGGGTTCTTCTGCTCTAGAATTTGGTTAGAGTCACATTTTAAAGATATTTGGAGGGGTTTGGGAGAGAACCTTTATTCTGCCACCTTAGTTCTGCACCTTTTTAGCATTTTTCAAGGCAGCTAGGTCACACAGTGGAGAGAGTGCTGGGCCTAAAGTTAGCAAGACAATTTTAAATTCAACCTTAGATACTCAATAGCTATTTGACTCCAGGCAAATCATTGAACCTGTTTGCCTCAGTTTCTTTATTTGTTAAATGAAGATAATAATAGCATCTAAATCATAGAGTTGTTGGGAAGATTATATGAGATAATATTTGTAAAGTACTTAGCACCGTGACTGGTATATAGAAGGAGCTATAGAAGTGTTTATTCCTTCTCTTCCTTTTTACTTCCAGATAGGGACCTAATGCTAATTATATGCTTTCTTCTCCCAAGGTTTTTTATCTCTTTCATGACTCTGCTTAAATGTCCTTCATGGTCTCTTTTGAAGGTTCAGCATACATATCCTAGCCTTCATAAGAAGGTGCCTTTTTTTCCTTTTTGAATTATTTTATTTATTTTCTTGTTTACATCATTCATTTCCAGGAGATTTTGAGTTACACATTTTATCCCCGTCTTTCCCCTACCCACAACCCCAAAACAGTGATCCCACTGTAAAGCCCCTCCCCCAATCTGCTCTCTCCTATGTTCTCCTCCATCACCCCTCTAACTTTCTGGTAGGGCAGAATGGGTCTCCCTACCCCAGTGCCTGTATATCTTAATTCCCAGTTGCATGTAGTTAATGATAATAATAATAATAATAATATTTATATATATTTTTAACATTTGATTATAGAACTTTAAATTCTTTTGGTTCCTCCCTCATCACCCACCCCCACTGAAGGACAAACAATTCAATACAGGCTGTACGTGTGTAATTACGCAGGACATCTCCACAGTGGACATATTGTGAAAGACTGATTATGTCCCTCCTTACTATCCCCACCCTTGTTCTCTTCTCTTCCCTGTCCCTGTCCCTTTACAGAAGTGTGTGCTTCCAGCAACCCTCTCCCCCACCTTGCCCTCCTCTCCATCATCCCACCTCTAATCCCCATCACTCCTACTCTCCTGTGTGGCAAGATACCCAGTTTAGAGTTTAAGTCATTCCTTCCCTAAGCCAAATTAAATGAGAGTAAAGTTGATATGATGGTATACTTAGAGAATCCTAGAAAATCAACTAAAAATCTACTTGAAATAATTAACAACTTTAGTATAGTTGCAGGATATAATAAACCCACATAAATAATACCCACATAAATCATTGGCATTTCTATATATTACTAACAAAGCCCACCAACAAGAAATAGAAAGAGAAATTCCATTTAAAATAACTGTAGGCAATACAAAATTTTGGGAATCTATCTGTGAAGAGAAACCCAGGAACTATATGAACATAATTACAAAACTTTTTTCACAAATAAAGTCAGATCTAAATAATTGGAAAAATGTCAATTGCTCATAGGTGGGCCAAACTAATATAATAAGGATGGTGATTCTATCTAAATTAATTTGCTTATTCAGTGCCATTCCCATCAAATTACCAAAAAATTATTTTATACAGCTAAAAAAAATTATAACAAAATTCATCTGGAAGAACAATAGACCAAGAATATCAAAGGAAATAAGAAGAAATGCAAGGGAAGTTAGCCTAGCCAGACCAGACCTAAAACTATAATATAAAGTGGCCATCATCAAAACTTTTTGGTACTGGCTAAGACATAGAGTGGTGGATCAGTGGAATAGTTTAGGTACATAAGACACACTGGTCAGTAATTATAGTAATCTACTGTTTAATAAACCCAAAGGCACCAGCTTTAGGATAAGAACTCATTATTTATCAAAAATCTGCTAGGAAAATTAGAAAATAGCATGAAAGAAATTAGGCATAGACCCCTCATCTTACTAACACCATGTACCAAGATAAGGTCAAAATGGGTACATGATTTAGACATGAAGGGTGATATCATAAGCAAATTAGGAGAGCAAGGAATGGTTTACCTGTCAGATCTATGGGTAAGGGAAGAATTTATGAACAAACAAGAGACAGAAAACATTATAAAATGCAAAATGGAAAATTTCGACTACATTAAATTAAAAAAGTTTTGCACAAAGTCAATGCAAACAAGATTAGAAGGAAAGAAGAAGCTTGGAAATAATTTTTACAGCCAGTGTCTGTGAAAAAGGTCTACTTTCTCAAATATATTGAGAACTGAGTCAAATTTATAAAAGCATAAGTCAAAATTCCCCAATTGATAAATGATCAAAAAATATGAACAGGCAGTTTTCAGATGAAGATATTAAAACTATCTCTAGTCATATGAAAAAATGCCCTAAATAGCTATTGATTAAAGAAATGTAAATTAAAACAACTCTGAGGTACTATCTCACATCTATCAGATTGGCTAAAATGACAAAACAGGAAACTGATAAATGTTGGAGAAGATGTGGGAAAAATTGGAACACTAGTGCAGTGTTAATGGAGTTGTGAACTGATCCAATCATTCTGGAGAGCAATTTGAAGCCATGCCCAAAGGGCAATCAAACTGTGACTACTCTTCAATCCAGCAACAGCACTAAAGAAATCATAAACAAGAGGAAAGGACCCACATGTACAAAAGTATTTATAGCACCTCTTTTTGTGGTGGCAAAGAATTGAAAATTGAGGGGATGCCCATCAATTGGGGAATGGGTAAACAAGTTGTGGTATATGACTATGATGGAATACTGTTGTACTGTAAGAAATTATAATCAGGTAGACTTCAGAGACACCTGGAAAGACTTATTGATGCTGAGTGAGGTGAGCAGAACCAGGAGAACATTGTATACAGTAACAGCAACATTGTGCAATAATCAACTTTGATAGCTCATCTTAGCAATACAATGATCTTAAACAATTCCAAAAGACTAGTGATAGAAATGCTATTCACATCCAGAGAAAGAACTATGGTGTCTGAATGCCAATCAGCACATATTATTTTCACTTTTTTGCTTTTCTTCTTTCTCATGGTTTCTTTTTTTTGTTCTGATTCTTTTTTCACAATATGACTAATGTGGAAATATGTTTAATGTGATTGTACATGTATAACCTATATTGGATTCGTTGTTGTCTTGCAGAGAGGAGAGAAGAAGGAATGAGGGAGAAAAAATTTGGAATTCAGAATCTTATAAAAATGAATGTTGAAAACTGCCTTTATATGTAATTGGAAAAGATAAAATACTATCAAATGGAGTGGAAAAAAGAGGTTCTGGTTGCACTTTGACAGTAAATTGAGTGCCACATTACTATTTAATTAACTCATTCCTTTCCTATCCTACTTGAACTATTTTTTCATAAAAAAGGCTTTTAAATTTCATTATACATGTCTTTTAAATATAAGTTTATTTTGAGAAGCATTTTTGCTGAAATTCAATTTTTAACTCACTCTCTTAGATCATATACCTCAATAAACCCTAAATGAATATGCAACCTGAATATAGAAATCATTTAAATCTGAATATAGAAATCATCTAAAAATAAAATAGAAGGATTTGCCTTTGATAATTATCATCTGGGGGAGAATTTTTGACAAAGTAAGAAATGGAGGTGATCATCAGTTAAAAAAAGAAGCTTTCATGATATTAAAGAGCTTCAGCTTAAACAAAATCAATGCAGACATAGTAAAAGCAAAACTATCTAATGGGAAAAAAAAACCTTTGTATCCTATATCACTGGTAGAAGTTCAAGATTATATATATATGGACTTGACTCACATATACAATTAAGAATCTTTCCCTAATGGGTAAGTATTCAAATAATATAAATAAATAGTTTTCTAAAGAACAAGTGCAAATTGAAAACAACCAGATCATACAAACTCAAATTATTAATAATAAGAGAAATGCCAATTAAAATAACTCTGCCATTTTACCTCACACACTGCAAACTAGCAAAGTTAACAAAAATGGGAAGTCAATGCTGGAGGGTCTGTGGGAAGATAGATACAGTAATAATTATAGCTAAAACTGAATTGGTAAAGAGCAAAGGGGGAGGAGTCAATGGTGGCATAGAAGCAGGAAAACTCAGTGGCTCCCCCCATAACCAGCTCAAATACCTATAAAATATGACTCTAAACAAATTTTAGAGCTACAGA
>CM053596.1:76554648-76591237 GCA_028646575.1 Pseudocheirus occidentalis | reverse complement strand
GGGGGGGAGGAAGAAGAGAGTGAGTTGGGGGGTTACAGAAACATCTCAGATAGTAAGTAGCACTTGAACTGAGCTTTAAAAGAAGCTTGTGATTCCAAAAGGTGAAAGTAAGGAAGAAATGTTTTCTAGAAATGAGAGACTGCCTGTACTAAGTCACAGAAGTGGGAAATGGGATATCATGTGTGCAGAACAGTACATGGATCAGTTTGGCTAAAATGTGAAGAGTGTGAATGGGAGTAATGTCTCTTTAGCTTTGAAAGGTAGACTGGAGAGAGGTTATTTTATTCAAAAGACAATAACTATTGGAGCTTTTTGAGCAAGAGAAGAAGGACATGGTTATACCCATGCTTTAAAAATATCACTTTGGCAATTGTGTTCAGGAGTAAATAACATGCTGAATATATTATTTTAATGTTAATGTTAATGTCAATTCAGAGCACCCTTTCGCCAGGCACTGAGCTAAATGCTGTGGTGGTTATAGAAAAGAATAAGAAATGAGATCTCTCTAGGAGTTTACCACTCCATAGAGGAGATAAGAGAAGTACACAAGAGACTGCAAATATGCCATCGAAAGACATAAGAGCTAGGCAAGATGTGTTAAAGCCCAGTGCAATCACTGCAGTTTTAAGATGTGTTGTAGTGGAACCATCTCAAAGATCACCTCTAATCCAAGAATAGGCCTTTATTGAGATTGACACCTCTCATGAAGCTGGCTAAATTCTAAGAGGAATCAGCAACTTATGGGAAAGCAAGATGGATTTTTATGGAGTAAATATGCAATTATGTAACAGAAATTCTGAATCTTAAAAAGGCAGAAGGGGTTTGTTAAGGGATTAGATAATAGGGTAGGGGTCCCAGCCACAGTGGAACTGTGCATATCATTACCCACAATGAATAGAAAAAAAAAACTATTGGGGGGGGTATGCGTGTACAATAATGATATTATAATAAGCCTCTCTACAGCATGAGTTCACTCTAAGTTAGTTCTTTTCTATTATTGCTCTGGTGCCTACTTAGGAAAAATCTCTCCTATTGTTTTGGAGTTTGCATCCTGCTTAGGCATCCTGGTGATGCTGTTTTCTGATTGGCTGGCTATTGTGGTCTTGTCTAAGACTAGATGGATGTGGTTGTGGTTGAGTGCATGGACACACCTGCTGTTTCTGTGGGAAATATGAGGAATGGGTCTGGGAGTATTGACTAGCTAGAGGCAGTGGCTGGGACCTCATCACATGTACACACCTGCTGCTTCTGTGAGAAATAGGAATTCATGGACACACTTGTTGTTCTAGTGACCAGTGAGGCATATATGAAGAAGCTGGGATATTGGGGTGTGGTGAGTGAATGGGTAGGTAGAGGCAGTAGGCCTGTTGTCCAATGGGGCCTATAAGGAAGCTTGAATATTGGGGCTGAGGGAAGTTTTATTAAGATTCCATCACAATGAAAACTTTGTAAAAATATAGGCTATGTGAATTTTGCCGTAAACTGACAAATCATTAGTCTTCTTTCAACAGAAAACTAGGAAGAATGGTGAAACCAATCCAACTGTCTTAAGACAAGTAATCTCACTTTTGCTTCCAAAAAAGTATAATTTTCCTACAACATTTCCTAATGTTGTATATACAAATCATTTTCCTAGTGTACCAAAAACCACTTTTTGGATATTGTTTTTTACAGAAATGTATGCAAAGTACTTTGCAAACCTTAAGATGCTCTATCAGGGATTTTTGGTAGAACTTTGAAGCTATGGTGAAACCCTAGTGTGCTTCTTTCATTGACTGTCAAATAATACCAGTTAACCAGCCAGACTTTACTTTTTAGATGTGTCTTTACCGAGATAGCATAGTAAGGCAAAGGAAGACAAGCATTTATATAGCTCCTATTACGTGCCAGGAATAAAGTGCTTTTTACAAGTACATTATTTCATTCAATGCTCACAATAACCCTGGGAGGTAGGTGTTCAAATCATCTCCATTTTACATTGAGGAAACTGAGGCAAGCAGAGGTTAAATAACTTACCTAAGGTCACGCAGCTAGCAAGTACCTGAATTTGAACCAAGGTCTTCCTGACTTGAATCTTAGTACTCTACCCACTCCACCACACAATTGGTACAAAATATTTCTGAAAACTTGGGATCACAGTCTCCCATGAGTATATGCAGAGTCCAGGAGAAAGTGAATTCAAACTTAGAGCATATGTGGCACTGGAAAAACTTGGTTCCTGGTTTCTGGAAGTTCCTTTTTCTCTTTCATGGGATCATCATGAAGTTTCTCTAATGCATAGTATAGTTTTTTGCTGGGTTCTTTGTAGAGTCCTGAAGCTGCCTTAATATATCTAGTTTGTCCTTGACTCCAAAAGTAGACTTTGACATCAGTCACTACTATTCCAGGGATATTGCTAAGGTGCATGTGGGATGTTCCCGTGATCATCAGAGTGGGAAAGGAGGCAGCAGACCTCTCCCTGCCCCGAAGTCATCCCCTCTCAGGGTATTGGCTGTAGCTACTTCTATCACTGGACTGGTTGGACACTAAAACGCTGAGTCCTGAACTGGCTTGCAATTTGATCTAAGACTCATGGGGTAAAACCGAGTCTCTTCAATCAATTCCAATACACTTCCTGTATAGCATCATTTCATGTTATGTGATGGATTTCATGCCTTCCAAATTGTCTAAGGACTTCTTTACATCCAGTTTAATGACTTTGATTAATCGATTTAATAGGGATATCCTTACCTGATAAAGGTATCAGGGTATAGAAAAGTGGCCAGCAAACTAGGGACCACCATCAGAGTGCCAAATTAAGTCTGTCTGGTTTTGTATCACTCTTGAACTAAGTATGTTTATTTGTTTCAACATTTCAAAGTACAGTTTTGTCATATTTTAAAAAGTAAAAATTATTTTTAGCTTGTGGGTGATAGAAAAACAAGATAGGCTAGATTTGGCCCTCAGGAAATAGTTTATTTATTGTTTGCTTTTTTTTTTTGGAGGGGGAAAGGCAGGACAATTGGAGTTGTGACTTGCCCAAGGTCACTAAGAAGTATTAAGTGTCTGAGGCCAGATTTGAACTCAGTTCCTCCTGACTCCAGGGCTGGCACTGTACCACCTAGCTGCCCCTGGAAAATAGTTTATTAACCCTGGGCATAGAACATCTTATCTTTCTCAAGAACTCTTAATTTTAGTGCCTTCTTTCTTTTAATCATTTCCTATTTATCCTGCATATAGCCTATTTGTACATACTTGTTTACATGTTGTGTCCCCGTTAGATTGTAAGCTTCTTGGAGAAAGGGCATTCTTTTGCCTCTTTTTGTATCCCTGTGGCTTAGCACAGTGCTTCGCGCATAATAGGCATGTAATAAAAGTTCGTTGGCTGACTGAGGTAGTTTCAGGGGGAGGGGAGAGTGATTCAATTGACCTCACCTTTCTATGGTGACACAATCTAGCTGAGTAGCTTTCTCCACTGCCACCCACTGCTGAGGTCAGACCTCTTTTTCATATTTTCTGCTGCACTGCCATCTTCTGGTTCAATGATTATTCAGGGACTACGAAATTCCCCATTGGGACAGAGCCTATCAGGTTTGTTTTTGGTTTTTTGTTTTAGCTTATAGCTCCAAGGGCGTTCCTACCCTTTTTGAGATTCAGAGCCCTGGTCCATCCAATCTGTTAGACAAGCCCTTAGGCACTGTTTGTCTTTTGGACTATTTCTACCAAAGGCTCCTGCTAATGGAGTTGGGATGTTCAGTCAGCAGTTTTTCCCTTGATACTTCATGCTAAAGAAAATTCCTCTCCACTCTTATCTTAACAGTTATGGACCATGAAAATCACTCTAGGACTTCACCTAACAAGGTTGAAGGGGAATTGGTTGGACTGGTGAACTTTGTCCTACTTTCTTGCTAGTAATAAAATCCCTGGTCTTTGAATTTAACAAAGTTGTTTCATTTTTTTCTAGTGGTGTCAAGGGAATAGAGTTTAAGCTTCAGTTCTTCCCCATTGTTTCCATAAGTAAGCAAACAAAATAATGAATATTTTGTTATCTATTTTTTTAAAAAGGAATTTTAACATAGTGCTAAAGTAATACCCACACAAACACCTGCATATGTATATGTGCTTATGTATGTGTGTCTGCATGTATGTGTATATACGATTATCACTGTCATTTGGGCGGCTGGAATTGAAAGTAAACCACAGCTGAAATTGACAATGCCAAACACTAAGACAGAATCTATTGCTCCAGATTGTTATGGTGAAATTATGTTTCAATATTCCTAACTCTGTGGAATTATTTCTTTGGAAGCCTGAGCAGAATTTAAATGTTCACTAACTCTCAAAACCCTGATGAGGCAGTAACCATGAAAGAATATGGTAGGTGAAGGCTGAAAATGTGCATTAAAAAAGGATTAAAGAAGATTCCTTTGGAATTTGGATGGTGGCTATTGGCAAAGCTGCCTTTAAGACTTCTAGGGCTGTGCATCAAAGGATTCCTCAATAAATGATATTTGATTATAGGGATGGGAGGAGCAAGGGGAAAACTGCAGTGAGGTGGTATAGTAGTTAGAGTGTTGACCTCAGAGTTAGGAAGACCTGAGTTCAAGTCTCACCCACTTACTAGCTGTATGACTTTGGACAGGTCACTTAATCTCTGCTTACCTCAGTTTCCCCATCTGTTAAGTGGGGATAATAATAGCACCTGCCTCCCAGGGTTGCTATGAAGATCAAATGAGATGGTAATTGTAAAGTGCTGAGCACGGTGGCTGGCACATAGTAGATACTATATAAATATTAACTATTATTATTCATAGTAGTAGTAGTAGTAGTAGTAGTAGTAGTAGTATAGTAGTAGTAGTAGTAGTAGCAGTAGCAGTAGCAGTAGCAGTAGTAGTAGTAGTAGTAGTAGTAGTATGGTAGTAGTAGTAGTAGTAGTAGCAGTAGTAGTGGTAGTAGTAGTAGTAGTAGTAGTTGTAGTAGTAGTGGTAGTAGTAGTAGTAGTAGTAATTAACCCCTATCTACCTTAATTTCTTCAACTGTGAGTATAATCATTGTACCTACCTCCCAGGGTTGTTGTGTAATATGCTTTGCAAACCTTAAAGTGTTATATAAATAGTAGCTATTATTATTATTAATAGTAGTAGAAGTAGTTGTAAATATTGCTCAGATAGCATGAGAAATACAAATTAAAACAACTCTGATATTTCATCTCACACCCATTAAACATGAGAAACTATATGGAAGGGCCATAAGGAAGATAGTCACACTAATACACTATCAATAGAACCATGAATTGGCCCAATAGTTCTGGAAAATAATTTGTAATTGTAATTACACATATAATTATAATACACATACAATAAATAATATATGTTACATAAAATATAATGATAATTATTATAATAGGTAACATTCATATAGCACTTTACCATTTACACAGCACTTGTTCTCTCATTTAATGTTCATAACAACCCTATGAGTTGGTGCTATTATTATTCTGATTTTATGGGTGAGAAAACTAAGGCTGAGAGAGTTGTTTTTTAATGCCCAGATTTATATAGCTAGTATCTAAGACAGGGTTAAAATGAAGGTTTTCCGGACACCAGGGGCAATAATGTATCTCCTATACCACCTACCTATTTTAGGAACCATGTGTGAAATACGTTTCAGGTGTACATATCCTTTGACTCACTGATCTGACAACTGGGTGTATTTTCTAAGGAAGTCAAAGACAAAACGAAAGGATCCAAACATATTAAAATGTTTGTAGTTACAATTTTTGTGGTACAAACAATTGGAAACAAAATAAATCTCCATCAACTAAGGAATTACTCAAAAGAAAATTGTGGCACATAAATATAACAATATTACAGCACCAAGAAATGACAAAAATGAAGATTTTGGAGAAGAATAGGAAGATTTATAAGATTTGACGAAGAGCAAAGTTAATAGAATCAAGAGAACAATACACATGACTACAATCTTGTAAATGAAAATAACACTGAAAATGACCTTGCAGATTGACCGAATTAAATGTAATGGTCAGTTGTATTCTCAAAGGACATACGATAAAACACAAATCCATTTTCTCTGTAAAGAGATGGGAAATTAAGGATATAGACTATTGCATACACTAGTTCTTCTGTCAAGAGCAACAGGGTGAAAAATAGCCAGAGTAAAGATAAAGATACAGGGTTCCTGGGAGTACAGAGCTGAGTGGTTGCTATGCCAGGAGCAAGCAAGGAAGAAAATAGCCAGGGACAACAGGAGGATGAAGACTAGAGAGACAGAAAGAATTTCAATGCTCAAGTTCAGCTTTCTACAAGATTTTGAACAGTGTTAAAAGAGAGAGTCTTTGTTATGAAAAAAGGAACACTATTTTAAAGACTTACATCAAGAAGAAAGTAAGGAACTGTTAACCTTCTCAATAAGCTAATATCCTGAAGATCTTAGCCTACTCTCTGCCAAAAGAACTTTCCTAAAGAGTAGGTCTGACTGTGTCATTTCTACTTAATAAGTTCCAGTGGTTCCTTGATACCTGACAGATTAAACACAAACTCCTCTATTCAGCATTTAAATATCTTTACAACCAGCATTCTATCTACCTTTCCAGTCTTCTTACACTTTACTCCCATCTAATCATTATGCAATCTAGTTATACTGGTTTACTTGCTATTCTTCACTCATAATACTCCACCTCCTGTGCCTATGTTTCTGCACTGAGTTCTTTGTCCCTAACGCTGCCCTCCCCCTTATGACTAGAATGTATTTCCTCCTTATTTCCACCTCTTGGCAACCCCTGATTTCTTTCAAGATTCTAGAAACATTTTCTACATAAAGACTTTTCTACCCCTCTTCATATGCTTGTGCGTTCCCTCTCCAAACTATTTAATAATAATTTAGTATAAATTATGTATATGCATATATGTGTGTGAATATACATATGTATATGCATATACATGTGTGAATATACCTGTACATATATACATTTTATATACATGTGTACATACATACATACATATGTTGTATATGTAGAATATTGCTCCAACTTGCACTATAACTAAAAATATTGAACTTCCAGGGAGATAAACTGCTACCTCAGGTTTTAGCAGTAACCCTTTATATAGCTATTCCTTTTATTGTAGCTCCTGAGCCCACACTGGTGTGCTTCCCCTTTAGCAATCAGTCAATAGACTTAGCTCTTTCACAAAAAGCATTTACCAAGATGGCATAGGAAGAATTGGTATGAAACATTCATAAGCTTAAAATATATTCTTCTATATACAGGTTGATGTTATGAATAGGTTCAGAGTAAAGAATAATGGTGGTAAAACAAACATATAGGAAAGACATGTTGCAAAGAGGTCTCTTAATAATTACTGGCACTAGAAATTCTTTTCCCTTTTATAGGCTCCTCACATAACTCCCCTTATATGTAGTTAGTTCTTTGCTGAGTCACTCAGCTGAAGTTCCAGGATCTACTCCTTTCTTAAGTCGGTTTAAGCATCAGCAGCTACTCCATCCATCCATTCTTCCTTGTCCGTATGGTCATCTACTTGCACATCATGATAATGTAAGATAATTTCCCCCAAATGTCCCCTCATATGAACTGGTCTAAGGAGGGAAGAACACACACACACACGGTTAATAAAGAAATTTGTTTTATTTGACAATAAATGTTTGTAACGTGAGTTTTGTTTTTCAATCTCAATGGAGGGGAGAGTAGTAGGAGGGAGAGCAGGATTTTTACTGATTGAAAAATATATATATAGTTTTTAAAAGTAAATAAAAAATAAAATTAAAATTAACCTCTTCTCCCAGTGCCCCTCCCCAAATTGAGCAATTTTTAAAAAACCAACATAAAATATATACATATCTGCATAGTCTGGCAAAACAAATTGCCACATTAGCCACGTCTGACAATGTACGTCTCTTCCTTACGTTCAGTTAATTACCTTTCTATCCAGAGGCGAATGGTGTGTTTCATCTTTATTATTTTAGACTTTTGGTTTATCATTTTATTGATCAGCGTTCTGAAGTCTTTCAAAGCTGTCTTTCTCCACAATGGTATTATTGTATAACTTGTTTTCCTAGTTCTGTTCACTTTACTATATATCAATTCATACAGATTACTCATTTTACTGTGAAATTGTTCATCTTTCCTTGTGGCACGCACAATAATATTCTATTACATTCATATACCAAAATTTGTTTAGCCATTCCCCCAAAACAAGATACCCCCTTAGCTTCCAGTTCTTTGTCACCAAAGAAAAGGTAAGTGAACTTATCCACAGCATTCAAAACTTCTCCATTCCCTGTAACTGATGGTTCCACATATGGATGGTATGGTGGTGGCTGATGGAGTACCTATGTTTTATTGGTGTTAATTGTTCAGTCAAAATTAGCACAAGCAGCAGAGAACTGATTGAGACTTTGTTGCATCTCAGCTTCAGAGACTGCATTGACTACACAATCATCTGCAAAAAGAAAGTCTTATACCAACACTACCTCCATTTTGGTCTTGGCTTATAGCCTTTTCAAATTGAAGAATTTACCATTAGTGCAGTAGATGACCTTGATGCCATGTTCATCTTCATTGAATGCATTTGACAATAATGGGAGCAAGCACATAGTCTTGTTTCACTCCACTGGTGAAGGGGAAGGCAGGAAAGCATTGTTCATTATCTAGAACCTGGACAAGCATGACATCATGACATGGATGTGCAATGCTGATGAGCTCCAGGCAACCAAATTTTGACATAATTTTCCATAAGCACTCACAACTAACAGTATCAAAGGCAAATGTTGTGTACAGACCTCCATTCTGTTCCTGGCATTTCTCGTGGAGTTGTCAGGCAGCAAACATCATACTGACTGTTCCTTTGACCTTTATGAAGCCACATTGGCTCTCAGGTAGATGATCATCTTCCAGGTAAAGGATCAGCCTATTGAGGAGGATTCTGGCAATAATTTTGTTAACAATGACTAAGAGAGAGATTCCCCTGTAATTGTCATAGGACAATCTATTTCCTTTACCTTTATAGAGATGGACAATGGAGGTATCTTTGAACTCCTGCAATTCACCTTGGTAGTGTACTTTCCAGGCATGTACACATTGATAATGAGGTTGATACATGAATTGCCAGAGCTAGGTCAGTGTTTGGGAGGCTCCGGAGGAAAGTATGGGAGGAATGAGGTACTAGACTGACGACCAAACTGAAGGTCTACAGAGCTGTTGTGCTGACCTCATTGTACACCTGTGAAATCTGAACAGTATACCAGTGCCATGCCAGGAAACGGAATCACTTCCATTTGAATTGTCTCAGGAAGATTCTGAAGATCACCTGGCAGGATAGGTCCTTACTCAAACTCAACTGCCAAGCATTCAAACTCTCCTTCAGAGAGTGCATCTCCAATGGGCCATGTTGTTCAAATGCAAAACGTAAACTTGCCAAAAAACTATATTATGGAGAACTCACACAGGCAAGCATTCATATGGTAGTCAGAAGAAGTGATACAAGGACACTCCCAAGGTCTCTCTGAAGAATTTTGGAATTGATTGTGTGACATGGGAGACACTGGCACAGGACTGATCATCATGGCATGCTCACATCAGAGAATATGCTGTGCTCTATGAGCAAAGCAGAATTGAAACAGTTCAATGGTAATGCAGGTTGTGCAAATTCAGAGTATGTACCCCAAATGTTCACATGGACTATTTGTGTCCAACCTGGGATAGAGCATTTCGAGTTCATATTTGTCTGATCAGCCACAGTTTGACACTTTGAAACTTGACTTTAGCATAGTGATGTCATTTTGGTCTTTTTTGAGAACAAAGGACAACAACCAATCAACCAAAGAAAAGAACTTCTATGACTATTTTCTACATGTATATTCTTTTTATAAAATTTGAAAATAGTATTTTATTTTTTCTTCAGTTACATGTAAAGACAGTTCTTCACATTCATTTAAAAATTTTTTGAGTTTCAAATTTTCTCTCTTCCTCCCTTATCATCTCCTTTCCTGACAGTAAGCAATTGGTTATAAGTTATACATGTTCAGTCATGCAAAACATATTGCCATATTAGTCATCTACATGCATATTCTCTCATCTTTTTATTTCTTTGGGGGGTTATAGGTCTAGTGAAAGGGAATTTTTAGAAAGAATACATTTTTTTTCTTGAAGATATTTTCTTGAAAGGTGTCCCACATTAATATTACTATTGTTTGGTTTAGTAAATCAAAAATTTTAAGCTTTGTGTATTTGTATAGCTTAGGTGTGGAATTCAAACTTTTGTTTCATACTATAAAATCTAAGTTGGAAGTTACTTGGGTCAGAAAGAGTTAGCAAGACAACTTTGCTTGACTGAACCTCTCTCCAAGCAGAGATACTAAGGTGCTAATAAATTGTCTAAAATAGTTCGGGGCTAAAAGGCCAGTTTCTCAATCTCTTTGATAGTCATGACCTAGCCCTTCAGTCTACCTCACCAAAACACAGAGAGGGTCATTCCCTTGATCTTGCCATCACTCATAAGTGATCCATTTCCTTCTTCATAAACTTGGAAAATTCTTTAACTGATCATAATCTTTTATCATTTCACCTTTCACTACATCTTATGATTCCTAATTTTGTACTTTGTACTCACTGTGAATCCTCATTTCTTATCAAGGCACTATTCCCTGCACTGATTACACACTCTCTCCCTCTTTTGATCTTTTTGTGAACCAACTCAACTCTACATTATCTTCCCTTCTTAAATCACTTGCTCCATTGTTCTATCACCTATCATGCTTTTCCAATCCCCTCCCCCAGATTACTCCCATCCTTTTCCTCTTTCATCTCTATTCACATACTGCTGAATAGAACTAGAGAAGATCACGAAACTTTCACAAAAATTATTAAAGCTTTTTTTTGGTCTACTACAAATCATATTGTCTAATCTTAACTGGGCCTGCAATGCAACAAAGCAAACAATTTATTCCTCCCTAATTGATTCATTATCCCACTCGCTAGAGTGGCTGTTCCAAACCTCACCTCTCTTCGAGCCTCTCACAGAATCACCTACGTGTTTATCCTCCTAGCAAAAGACTTTGCCCTATATTTCATCCAAAAAAAATGACAACTGCCAAGTGCTTTCTCTTCTCTTCTTCTCATCTCTTCCCACTAATACTTCCTTTACTTTTATATTAGATGGAGAGGTAGCCAAAGTCAGCTCCTCTACATGCACCCTTCCTGTCTTCTGCAAGTTGCCCCACCTCCATCATCCCTAATCTTTTTGTTATCTTTGGTCTCTCCCTATATTCTAACTCCTTTTCTGCTAGCTACAAACATTTCTCTTGATCTTACCATTTCCACTAGTTATCATCCTCTATGCCTCCTCTTCCTTTATGAACTTCTTGAGAAAGCAATCTAAACTAATCTACACCACTACTCACATTTTCTTCTAGGCCCTCAGCAATCTGGTTCCTGACTCTATCATACAACTGAAAATGTTAGTGACCTCTTAATTGCCAAATCTAATGGTCTTTTTTCAATCTTGATCATTCTTGACTTCTCTGAAACATTTGACTCTATTGATCACTCTCTCCTCCTGGATACTCTCTCCACACTAGGTTATTTTGGGGGACAACTGCTCTCTTCTGTTTCTCCCATCTGTAGAACTACTTAACCATCAGTCTCCTTTGTTCTTCAGTTTATTACTTTTCAGTTATTCATCCATGTTAACCATCCATGGCCCCCATGGTTCTGTCCTGGGCTTTCTCCTCTTTTCCCTCTATAAAGTCTCACCTGGTGATTCCATCAGTTCTCATAGGTTCAGTTATTATCTCCATGGAGTTGATTCCCAGGTCTATATATCCATCCCTGGTCTTTCTCTGGAGTTCCAGCAATGACCTTTTGGATTTTTCTAATGGAATGTATGGGCATTTCAAACTCCCCACATTCAAAGCAAAACTTAGCTTTACCCCCAAACCCTCCTGTCTTCCTAACTTCCCTAGAACTGTCTAGAGTATGGATAGGGAACCTGTGGCCTCCAGGTCACATGTAGCCTTCTAGGTGCTCAGATATGGCCTTTCGACTGAGTCCAAATTTTACAGAACAGATCAGATTAAGGAAACAGATTAAGAACAGATTAAGGGAATTTGTTCTGTGAAGTTTGGACTCAGTCAAAGAGCTGCACTTGAGGACCTAGAGGGCCATGTACGGCCACAAGGCCACAGGTTCCCCACCCTTGGTCTACAGCATGTAACCCTGATGTCATCCTTACCTTCTTATTTATACTCTCCTCAGACAGCCAATAAATTGCCAAATCTTTTCACTCCTGCATTCACAATCTTTCCTGTATATATGTGTAATGCCAAGAAAAGGCAACTTCCAAGGTTTGGATTACCAGCATAGCAAACCCCATTTATTCAACAAACTTTCACAAAACATAGAAAGTCAAAATACAGTATAACTCATACATTTCACAAGTTCTCAATTCAATCCAGGTCAGTCAAAGTCTCTTCTCAGATGGAGATCAGACTCCACACCTAGAGGGTGCATTCATTTAAGTCTCTTCTCAAATGGAGATAGAGTTCTCAATTATCACAAAAAGGCCAAAGGTTTCCTATCCCTGGACTCAAAGTAATTACAATATCATCCATTAACACCAAGCACTTTCTCAAAAGGGAGCTGGAGAGCACAAAAGGCCATCCACCCTTAAGCCATAACAAGGTCAAGATAACATCTCAGCATAGAAAGGCCAAGGAAAGGCCCCTCTTTCATCTTCACTCAAGGCAAGCCCTCAGCAGTCTCAGTTCCTGGGGAGACAAGGCTCAACAGAGCCACAGCCAGTGTCCTCATCAAGTCATTCTCTGGCTGTAGAACAGTAACAGAACCCCTAAAAGTATCAGCAAGGTCCCCTTCCAGGATTTCTGTTAACATACAACAAGAAAATCCTTCTTTAGGGCTTCTGCACCAACAGCCAGTTTCCAGGACCTCTACAACAGCAGCACTGTCCACCATCAGGTGAATCTGGAAAAACAACATCACAACAGAAAGACAAAATATTGGCATCACAGCCATGCCTCCTCAGTTCTCAGCAGCTCCAAGTGATGGTCCTCAAAAGTCCTGGCCAGCTCCAATGGGCTCTCAGCAGCAACTCAAGCTTCACAATGCTGGATACTGCTCTCCCAAAAGTACCTCTTCTTCCAGCCTTCTCTGGGCTTGAGACTACCTTTCCATTCATGGGTCCTCCCAGGTCAGCCCCCTCTCTTCATTTCAACAAGTCCATCCCACAAGTGGAATTCACAAGCTCTGGGTCTTAACACTCAACCCAAAAGCCAAGTCAATTCAGGGACATCTCCAAATTCCATTACCATTACAATATGTCCCCTTCTCTCCAATGAAGACAACCATAATTCTAATTCAAGTTCTAATTGCCTATTGACTGGACTATTGTGATGCCCTCCTAATGGATCTCTTTACCTCAAATCTCTTTCCTTCTTAATCTATCCTCTACTTATCTGCCAAGATAACTTTTCTAAAGCATAGTTCTGATCATGTCTGCCCTCCAGGATAAGATACCAACTCCTTTAGCCTCTAAAGGTCTTCATACCCTGGTATCTTCCTACCTTTCCAATCTCCTTATGCTTTACTCCATTCTATTTACTGCATAATCCAATTACAAAAAAAAAATTTCCTAAAACTTGGAACAACTTACTTTTTGTTCTTGAAATGTAGCTCTGAAAAACAACAACTTTTTTTTTGAGGGGGGGGGGAATAGTGGTTTTAAAGGAGTTCAATGATTCTCTGGACCAGCCTGATTGTGTTTCAAATGGAACTACTTGACTACTCTTTAAACCCATATCACTCTGACTTTCATTGAATGACCAAGATCTTTTAGCTCAAGCCTCAATGGCTAGTCGTTTAGATTTTGATGGCTTAGAATGAATGTAAATAGAAAATGTCTGCTATTCTGGTCAGAGACTTTGAAGGTCTTCCCCTCCTGGACTGATATTTTTGTGATGCCCATCTTTTGTCTCAATTCTTGCCTAGCCCTTGGTCATTGAATAGGCATGGCCTGGGAATGATCTTAATTTAGAAAGACCAAGGTCATCCTCTGCATCCAGAACCATCTCCAATTGTCTAGTCTTAGGTCTTGCTACTGGACCCTCATGATTCCGGAGGAGATAGTGAAGCTGATGACTGCACACTTCTGCTTCACTTAAATCCAACTTATGGGTAAGTCAAGACATCACTCTTATGATGTCATTGGTCCTCTTTGAGAAAGGACAACAACAATCCAATTATATTGGCCTGTTTGGGGTTCATTAAGCATGACATCCCATGTCTTTTCTCTATACTTTATCCTTGGAATGTATTGCCCCTTCTTCTTTACCTTTTGGTTTCTCTGACTTCCTTCAAGACTTAACTCAATTCTCTCCTTATGTAGGTCTTTCCTAGTCCCCTCAGCTACTAAGGCCTTCCCCTCTTAGAATATCTTCCATAATTATTTACCTTATTAGAGGTCTCCCTATTAGAAAGAAAGCTCTTTGAGGATAGTATAACATTTTTGCCCTTGTTTCTCCAGAACTTGGAAATGTATTTGGTATATGTGACTTTTCTTCCATATTCTTCATTTTACAGATGAAGAAAAACTACCCAAGGTCACATAGGTAGTAAGTAGCAGAGCTAGGATTTGAACCCAGGTCTTCTGACACCAAATCTAGGTATATTAGCCAAAGACTAATATCTAAAGTTCACTTAATGTTTAATGCAACTAATCCTTTTATTTTTTCTTATTATTTATGAACTAAAAAGCACAATACTTTTCACATAGGTACCTAATATTGTTGAGGTAATTAGTTGAACTGTTCTTATAGTTGTTTCCAATGCAAAGTCCTATAAAATAAGTTGTCTCCTTTTGTAACTCTATCCCAGTATTTTTTCCCCACTGGCTGGATAGTTCTTTATTCTTACTGCACATAGTTTTTAAGATATAGCTGGAAAAGCTTGCTTTCTTGGGTGGGTTCAAAGCCATACTTTTCCAGGTTTTAGGGTCAAAAGTTCCTTCTTTTCTTTGGAGGGGGAAGGCAGGGCAATTAGGGTTAAGTGACTTGCCCAAGGTCACATGGCTAGTAAATGTTAAGTGGCTGAGGCTGGATTTGAACTCAGGTCCTCCTGACTCCAGGGACAGTGAGTGCTCTATTCACTCTATCACCTAGCCACCCCTAAAAGTTCCTTCTTTAAAGTCCTTTTCAATCAAAGGTGCTACAGCTTCCAAAAAGAGTTGCTTGACTGTCAGTGGTTCCTCTGTGTCAACTGGAGCTCTATAGGACACATACGGCTTGAGTCTGAAGCCTGTCAAATCTGGAACCACAAACTCAGGGACCATTTCCTTCACCTTCACAAATTTCCCACCTGAAGAAAAGTCAGAAAATGTGGCTCCTTGACCTTTGTAGAAGGTTCAGGGGCCTCATGTGCTTGTCCATTTGCTTATTCTGTCTGCCTCTCAGACCAGGCCTTGAGTCAGAGCTGAAAGGAAGCCCATCCTTTGTATCTCGGCCACTCACAAGCCAGCTGCAAGCTATATGAGTATTTTAAGGACTCTTGCAGAATACACATTTTTTCCCCTTTCACAAAAAAGGGGAGAGAAACCCTATCTGCCACCTAATCTGAGACCTAAAATAAATGAGGAGAAAAGAAGGATGTTGAATTGAAATAGAAAAACATCCTTTTGCTCATTTAGAAAATTTAAAATGGGGATGACACACATTTTCATTTTCTGTGCATGTTCAGGTCACAATTTGTTCACTTTTAAAAGAAACGACATCCTTTGTATAAACTACCTCATGGCTGTTGTAATCAGGTATCCTGTTTTCGTGGAATTATTCACTTTTTAAAAAAGTATCATTAACCAGCATGTTGGGAAATCTCTTAGAAATAACAATCTGTTCACTTTTTTCCATTTTTCAAGACCGATCATTCCACCCCTAACCCTCACCAACGTCACACTGACTGCTTTAGAACAAAGATAGCCAGTTACAAGTGATGGTTGTGCAATCCCAACACAGGCAAACAGCAAACGCCATGAACAAATCAGGGAAAACATGGAAACTTGTTTTCTTGCTTTAAATCCATATTTAAAAGCAAAAACTTGTGTCTCTAACTTCTGTCCAACCCCAAGCAATTGGAGATGATGTGGAGTCATCCTTAATACAAAGACACTGGAGATTTAATTCTGCAAGATCTTGGTTAAAAATAATACCAAAGCTAAGTAGAATGGATGGGCTCTCGAGACAACTGATGCCTGTGCCTCACTCTCTAAGGGTCCATATGATCCTAATTAAGCCATTTGAATCCCCTTTATTTATCTTCCCTTTTTAAACTAGAAATAGTGGAAGCAGTCAGCAGTTCAAAAGGATGTTTTAAAGTAAATTTTTTAAATTTTTAAATTTTTTTCACAATTTATTTATTTTTAGTTTTCAACATTCCTTTCCACAAGATTTTGAGTTCCAAATTTTCTCTCCATTGAAGTAAATATTTTTTAAAAGTATCCAAGATTCTAAAAAGGTGCTATTATTACCAAATACTCTTAAAATGGAATACCCTATTGGAAGGAGCCCCTCATTTCTTTTAAAAGACACTGCACATTCCAGATAAGAGGTTAAAGTTGAAAACATGGGAAACAATGGTTAGAGGACAGTGTTAACAAAGTCAGGTCCTGTGCTCAATCCTTTTATAGGCTGGTTGCTTCACATAAAGACAAACTGTCTCCTGGTTGAAGACTAAACCCCTAACCTTGACTTGTACTGTAAATACCTACCACTGAACACAAGGGGAATAGGGAAAATATAGATACTTGATGTAAATCCATCTCACTATTACTTGAAACATAATTTAAACTGCATGTAGTAGTGGATAGAAAGCTAGATTTGGACACAGGAAGACTTAGGTTTAAATCCTAACTCAGACACTTGGTAACTGTGACCCAGGGCAAATCACATAACCTCTCTGAACCTTGTTTTTTCATTTGTAAAATGGATAAAATAATGCAATGAATATTTATGAATATTACACAAGAATCTATACTGAGCATTTTGCATATCTTAAAACTCTCCATAAATGTCAGCTGTAATAATAATAATAATAGCTAAAATATATGGCACTTTAAGGGTTGTGGAGAACTTTACAAATATTGTCTCATTCCCATATCAGCTATGGGAGGTAGGTGTTCTTATAGGTATTTGATGTGTCAGTAATATAATTGCAGCATGGAGGGGGCAATTTTCAGAAGGCAAGGAAGAGTATACATAGAGGGGTTGGCTTTGGCAAAGAGAAGAGCTACCTCTTCATCTGAGGCTAAACTGTCTAGAGTTTAGACAGTAAGAGGGAAGCTGGAAAGACAGGACAGTTTGGGGGTAAAGCTGAGTTATGCTTTGGATGTGTGGAGTTTGAAATGCCCGTGGGATATCCCATTAGATATATCTAAAAGGCCATTGGTGAAGAGGGAATAGACCTGCAGAGAAAGACCAGGAAAATATCTATCTATCTAGATCAGCAGATCTCAACTAGTGGGTTATGTTCAATTTGTAACAATGAAAACACATCCTGCACATCATATATTTACATTACAATTCATAACAGCAGCAAAATTACAGTTATGAAGTAGCAATGAAAATAATTTTATGGTTGGGGATCACCACAACATGAGGAACTGTATAAAGGGTCGTGGCATTAGGAAGGTTGAGAATGACTGCTCTAGAGGGAAAAGAGGAGAAGGCCTAGGACAGAACCATAGGGGACATGGATGGTTAACATGGATGAATAACTGAAAAGCAAAAAGCTGAAGAACAAAGGAGACTGATGGTTAAGATGACAGAGAGGAGAATCAGAAGAGTCCCAAAACCTGTTGTGGAGAATATTCAGGAGGAGAGAGTGATCAACAGACTCAAGTGTTTCAGAGAGCTCAGGAAAGATCAGGTTTGGAAAAATGCCATTAGATTTGGCAGTTAAGAGGTCACTGACATTTTCAATTGTATGACAGAGTCAGGAGCCAAATTGCTGAGGGTTTGGAAGAAAAGGAGAGGCCTGGAAATAGAAGCACCTAGCTTAGATTGCTTTCTTAAGGATTTCATGAAGGAGAGGAGAGAAGAAAGATGATAACTGGTGGAGACAGTAGGATCAAGACAAATGTTCATGGACAGCAGAAAAGGAACTAGTAGATAGGGAGAGACTGAAGATAACAGGAAGAAGAAGAGCTTTTCATTAGATAATCCATTGAGATTTTTGAATGCCTTTATGTATGTTTATCTCACCAGAGGAAAAGTCCAAGGTTCTTGATAAGATTCATTATTACTATTTACAAAATCCATTACTTAACTAGTCCCCTGGGTGGCACAGTAGGTAATAGCAACCGTCTAGGTCAGGAGTCAGGAGACTTGACTTCAAAGACTTGCTGTGTCGTCTCTGGGGCAACTCCCCCAGTCTCTTCGTCTGTAAACTGTCGCCAATAGCAGCACCTTCCGCAAAGGGATGGTGTGAGAATTCAATGAGATAACTTCTGTATCTATGGCTATAAAATAGTTATTATTGGCTTCTCGGCCATGTGCAAAGGACAACGTCCCTGAGCCTTTAAAATAAGAGGGTCTATAAGAGCTCTTTAGAAGTAGAAGGTCTGAAGTGTCACAATTCTGTTAAAAGACAGTTTAAAAGTCATACCCAACTTTTAAATCAACTACATTCATGTGAGATTCTTATATTCTCTGGGGGTTCAGCTTCATACACAGGGTAAATAGCTACTGTCAAATCATTTAAGTAACAAGTACTGAGTTTCAGTAGACTTTAGGGTTAAGGTGCCAATGACATCTTGCTATTTTGCTTTTTGGGAGGCAGAATGTTAAAATGTATTTTCTATGATGCAATGGTACAACACCACATGGAAAAAATGCTCTTGGTAGTAGACAGAATGGTATCAAACTTGAAGAAAGAAACCTTGTTGGAGGAAATGAAATTAGAAACATAGTATCTGAGCCAAAGCCCTTTGAATAGGAATGTTACTTCCTAAGTATTACCATAGACGGCCTTGGGCTTCTGTCTTATCCGGATATGGAAGGGATGTCTACTATCCCCTGGTTATGCTTGAGTTCCTTTGGTCTCGGAAAAACAAATTACGCCCCCTCACCCCACACCTCTTCTCCTTCCACTCCCCCCTAGGGTACTATATTTATAAAGTAGATCCTTTTTCTATTAGGAGCTCTCCAACACCAAGAATACATAGATATTAAAAAAAAAAAAAGCAATCCTAAAGGAAAAAGTCATAGCAGTCATGAAAAGACTTCGACAGTTACTCTAGCTCTTGAAAAGCTGGGGCTTTGGTCTTACTGATGTAGCATCCCTGGAGGGTCTAGCACAGGGTCCTGTCCATAAGAAATAAATAGTTCAATCAAGGATTTGTACCGTCATAGTGAGCATTCTATATGTATGTATGTATGCTTTTAATTTGGAATAATATCATGAATTCCCGTTTCCAAGGAGAAATGGCTTTCTCTCAAGCCCCCTTTCGGGGCGGGGCCAGGCAGGGGATGGGTGGATGGAGAGGCAGAAGAAAGTCTTTCCTCAGGTAATGGTTTTGCATGCATTTCCCAGCATTACATCCCGATACTTTTCCTTAGTCCCATGCTCCTTGAGTTACAACTAACGTCTTCCGTCAAAGCGACCAACTTAAAAAAAAATTCAACATTCATTTTTTAAATTTGAATTTCAAATTCTCTTTCCCTTTCCAGCCCTTCTCCCATGCATTGAGAAGGCAATAGGATATCTATTATCCACGAGAAGTCACAGAGTAACTCATTTCCAAATATGATCCCATTAAAACCTAGGCCCAGGAACTGAAAGTCACATGATGAGCCCAAAGTCTTCTAGCACCAAGCACAAACCTAGTCTACCAGATTGGATGGTCCTTAGTCCCCTTTCCTGCTTTCATTACATCTCAAAACTGAAGTCCAGAAGCCCGCAGGGGTTGGGGGTGGGGGTTGAGGGGTGGGTAGGAAAACCGGATTAGAATAGGGATAACGAGTGATTCCACTGAAAACCAATTAGAGAAGGTCCATTCCACTGCTTCCCGCCTGCACGCCCGGGACGGCAGCGACGGCGGCAGGGGCGCAGGAAGCCGCGGATGGGCTGGGGTCCCCAGGAAGGGGACGCGCAGCGCTCTTTGGAGATACAAGTTGCGTGGTAGGAGCTCTAGAGGCCACTGGCTCGGGGGCGGAGTGCAGTCCAGCTCAGCCAAGGCTGTTCGCTGACTTCCGCTTTCCCGGCTAGCTGGCGGAGCTGGGGAAGAAAGCTTAGAGGGGCAGGATGGCCGGGGCGAGCAGGCAGGCGAAAAGGGCTGCACTGTGGGGCGCGCTACAGTTGTGCGTCTATATAAGTCTGCGGGGGCGGGGCGGTGAGGGTGTAACACGTACCCCGGGTTAAACGGCCCGGTCAGGGCCTTGGAGTGAGTACAGCTACCGCCTCTGGCACTCTCACACCGCGTAGAGGCGGCGGCGGAGGAGGAGACAGAGGCGGCCTTTCCTCGGCGCCCGGCGCATTGGTGAGCAGTGCGCGGCGCAGGCCCGGGTCTTTGCAATGTGCATGGGGCACCTCGGGGAAAGGAGGGGGAACCCTGTACTCTGGGAGAGAGTAGGGAAGGCGAATCTTCTAGTTTTCTCTTCCCCGCTTGGTTTCCTGATCTTTCCCGGGAACTAGCTCTGACGTCTCCCTGCCCTTGACACGTGCAAACGGTACCTGCAGCGCTCCTGGGGACTAGAGGGCGAGAGGGACCCCCCCTCCATGCTTTGTCCCCCCAACTCTAACTCCGGGCGGGTGAAAGGGAGAGCTGCAGGAATCTCGTTGGACGGTGTTGTGCCCCAGAGATTTGAGAATAATATGCACATAACAGCTGGAAGCCAGTTGTTCCCCCTCCACTGGCCCCCTCGCCTTCTTCCTGCAACTGTCAGTCACGGTATCCTTTCGTCCCCTGAGTTTCATCCTGATTGGTGTCATTGGGTCTCTGACCTTAGTTGTGCTACTGTCTCTGAGCGGAGAAGCCGGGCGTTTTTATGAATGGGATGATGCCCTTCTATGCCGGGTCATTGTAAGGTGGGTGGTAGGCAGCTTGGGCATTTGCAACTTTTTTACATTTTAACCGGCGCAGTTCTTTGGAGGAAAATGTACCCAGCCTCGCCCCAAATCCATAGTCTAAGACGCCTATTTCCCTCAGGAAGAAGAAAGGTGCAGCCTCTTGAAAACTGTTTGCCACCTGAAAAGGAGCTTCTTAGTTTCTTCTTTCTGAAGTCATATCCTCCATAGTAGAAATTGGTTAAAAACAAAGCCGGGTGGTGGGAGTAGTTAGCGTCAAACCTTGGCTTTTGTACTAGCAGCTGAAAGTTCACAAATCCGCTTTCCTATGTCCAAGCATGGCCTTTCCCTTTCCAGCCTTCACCAATTCAGAGTTGTGGGCAATAACTACCATTTCTCCTTGCTCTGGACTTGAAAAGAATTACCATTATGTCCTGGTAGACATTTTTTTACCAAGTTCCTTAGTCTGACTTATTTGCTTCAGCAGTTATGCTCAACTGTATTCCTTTTGAAGCAGGGCTCATTGGTGGCATCTGGTCATACTCAAAAGGTGCATTTAACAGAATGTCGGCTCTAAACTAGCTTCACTTTTCTCTACCATCACACCTTCTCTTTCTCTCCCCTCTCCCCTGTTCCCCCCATTCATAAAGGTGTCACAAAGTTATTGTTATCTGCTTTTAATCAGACTTTTCCAAAACAGTACAATATCAATACAGAGATAATTTTCCATATTAATGAATATGGGTTTTCATAAACCCTATTGCATGGACTAGAGGTTGCTTTGAGGGAAGACATGCATTGGAAAACCTGCATTGCCATCACTCCTCAGAGATGAAGATTGATTCTTGTTTGCACTGAAGTAGATGATTCTTGAGGTCCTTTCTCGGAATTTTTGGATTCTCAATCACCCCTGTGTCCCTTTTCTTCCTACTCCTCTCCTCCCTAAATGCAAAACTGAATTTGTTAGAAACAACAGGGTAGAGCAGTTTTTTTTTTCAGATTTATTTTTGTTACTGCTTCTTAGGAGCCCTGGCCATTGCATGAGGTTTGGAACTGATCTGTTATATGGCTTTAGAACTTTAACTTGGACCATGGGACAACTAATCTGTCACATTTATAGTTGATAATTTGTAGCTCTTCTGTCCTAGTTTCTATAGTAAGTCATCAG
This sequence comes from Pseudocheirus occidentalis, assembly GCA_028646575.1. NCBI lineage: Eukaryota > Metazoa > Chordata > Mammalia > Diprotodontia > Pseudocheiridae > Pseudocheirus > Pseudocheirus occidentalis. Next base: position 76,568,987 of record CM053596.1, on the reverse strand, counting down.
AATTCTTGTCAAGCAACACCATTAGATTTTGTGTAGGTTGTATATTGATTGCTGGGGCTCTCAATTCTTCATTGACTTAAATCTGTAATGTTGAAACTTTGAAATAAAAAAAAATCTGTGATTTTTTTTAAGAGTGAGGTTCAGTGATACCACTCCAATCCTTTTTTAATGTATCCCAGCTTTCCAGGGATACAAAGTACATAGTAAGTCCTCATTATTTAAGAGACAGTAAATTAGTTGTCAAGTCTATTATAATCAAACTGGGTACTGCTAAAGGCTTGGTTAACATTGGTTTTCCTTTCTTCTCAGGGGTATGCATTAGCAACCATAAGCTCTGGATATTTCTGTTCCAAGAGGGAGGCAAACAGGTGGGACAATATGAAGTCCAATCCTGCCATCCAAGCTGCCATTGACCTCACTGCAGGGGCTGCAGGTAATCCCAGACAACATTCAATTCCTCTAGTTCTCTCTATACCATCTCAGGATGAGATTGATGAAAGCTTGTTAAGGTGCTTCCAGTTTCCCTGGAGAAGCCTCCCTGTTACTATGTAACAGATCCATTCTAGAGAATGTAACATATGTTCTTAGAACATTACAGAAGGAATATATTCTTTCTATCACTTTCTCACTACCATTTTATAATGTTTTCTTTTGAGATCTATTGGACTATTCAGAGAAGCTGGAAAAGCAAATATTAGTTTGTTCTTAGGAGTAGGGACTATTTTGTTGCCTTCAGCCCCCTTCTGCCTATCTAAAGCACAGTGCTCGGTGCATAGCAGGTGCTTAAATACTTTTTCATTTGTGATAGATCTTCCTTTGACAGTCTAGTGAAATCTATAGACTCCTCAGAATAATGATTTTTTTTTAAGAATTGATATCACTTTATTATCTTTCTTTTTTTAATTTTTTTTGTTGTTGTTGCTTTTTTTAGAGGGGGAAATTGGGATTAAGTGACTTGCGCAAGGTCACACAGCTAGTTTTGTGTTAAGTGTCTTGAAGCCAGATTTGAACTCAGGTCCTCCTGACTTCAGGGTCGGTACTCTATTCACTGTACCATCTACGTGCCCCCAGAATAATGTTTTTAAATGCATAAAATGAAATATATAGAATTACAAAGAAAACTAATTATGATGAAATACAATTATCAGAATATTTCAAAGATAAGTTTGGCCCCAACCTAAGAATCTATCCTTATAAGAAATAAAACAAAGAAATTAATTTCAACAGAATAATATAGTTATGTACTAAATAATCCCCCAAACTCCTTGACAAGTTTCTCTACCACCTAGGAATATTCTTGCTTCATCTTGGGAATCCCTGTCCTAAGTAAATGGCAAGCAGTTGAATTTTACCTGACTGCAGCCTTATGGTTTCCTAATTCTACAGATTTGTCTTAGTCCTATAAAATGTAGGCTGTATAAATCTCTGACATGTCTTTACAGACTTATATCTCTTCTAATGAAGGCTGATACGGTGGCCTAATGTCCTTCATTCATATATTGTTGCTGCCGTACCTGCATCTCTTAAGCAAAAATTAATGAAATTTAGTGTCTCTGGGTGTGCATATATGTATTTTTCATTCCTCAGTCATTTTGGGGAATGTTTTTGTATTTATTCATGTCAAGAAGCTTCAAGATTCTCATTACAGGTTTTATCCCATGAGTATATTTGCTCTGACAAAGAATTTCTTTTAAAATTACTCTAATTATAATTTCTTTCTATGAGCACAGGTGAGGCACTCACCTGATCTGAACTTAGTTTCTTCATCTACTAAAATGAAGGGTTTGTACTACAGAAACTTCAAGGACCCTTCCAGTGTTAAGGTTCCATGTGAGATCAGGTGAATGATTTTCCCTTTGGATACAGCATTTTATGAATTTAAAGGACAATGTTTCCTTCTGGATTTAGTTACCGGGATGCTTCTTATCATAGATCAAAACTTTTTGCTTTGACCAATATGTAGTATTTGAGAACAAAAATATGTAGTCACAAGGTACACCCGTTGTTTCTGGTCAATATCCATAAAGCCATTATCAGCTAAACACAGTGTCTGCTGTATGGCACTTTGCTAAGTGCTGTGTAAGATATGACTTGCCACTGATGGGTAGACCAGCAAACCTAGTTAAAAAAGCAACTGACCCTGAGGGAGAAATACAAAGTGTCAGGTGCTGAGCAGGTAAAATCCCTGGACCATACCTTTTCCTCATATCTTGGGGAAGGCAGTCCCGGACTCTGAGCCCAAGAGTCTTGGGAATATCAGTGCTACCCAGATCATCAACCCTGCTTCCAGATCTACTTTGCAGCCATTATTGAGAGGAGTGATTCTTGTGGAGAAAGGGTCCCTCATCCTCACTACTATTTTGTTGTTCTTGTTCATTCATTTCATTTGTATGCAACTCTTCCTGATCCCATTTGGGGTTTTCTTAGCAAAGATACTGGAGTGGGTTGTCATTTCCCTCTCCAGCTTATTTTACAGATGAGGAAACTGAGGCAAAGAAGGTTAAGTCACTTGCCCAGGGTAACATAGCTAGTAAGTGACTGAGGCTGGATTTGAACTCAAGTCTTCCTGATTTCAGGCCTGGCACTCTATTCACTGTGCTCCCTAGCTTCCCTCCCACTACTACTACTACCCACAGTCAAATACCACCAATTGGCAAATAAATCTAAGAAACCTGGGAATAGTACCCTCCCCCACTCCCAACCCCACTGTACTTCCAATCAAGCCCCCATAGCCATAGTCCAAGGAAGCAGCTCTTGTGGGAGTGGGCCTTATTGATTGCCTTTGCAGGGGTGCAGTCCCTGCCCTCTCATCAGCTTGAGCTACCAACACCCTAGAAAAGAAATCTCTCACTGCCAAAGATCTTGACATTATCAAATGGTTAGCATCAGCAGTGGACAATGGTTTTAATGAATGGAAATGACTTTAAAGAAGATGCATTGTCCTTCATTTTGTCACTGAACCCTAAGAAAAATGGGACCTTTCCAGCTGACTTGCCCATGAAATCTCTCTGTGTTGTCTCCTCCATTAGAATGTAATGTCCTTGTGATTAAGAATTGTCTTGTTATTTTTCTGTGGGGTTCCTTAGCACTTATCACAGTACTTTACATATTTTTAATTTATTTTTTCCTCTCCCCCCTTTTGTTTTTTTTTAACAACGTGGCTAATGTGGAAGTATGCTTCGCATGACTTAATATGTATAATGGGTATTATATTTCTTGCCTTCTCAATGGCTGGGGAAAGGTGCAAATTTGGAACTAAAAATAATTTTTTTTTAAAAAAAGCATGATGTATTGCACATTGTAAGCACTCAGTAAATGTTGGCATTTTTTTTTTCATTTAGACATTCAAAGAGCTTGCAGCCTATTTAAGAGAACCCCACTATTTTTGCCTTGAAAGATGCTTGGAGGATCTTGGTCCTTGGAAGACTTATGCTATTCTCTGTAAGCTGCAAGGTAGAGACTCTAAGAGTAGATGCTTCCCAGGGAACAGGGCAAAATGAACTTGGATAGATTTGGAGGCAGATAATGCAGGACCTTGACTAGAGGTATCAAGGAGAAGCCATTGTGAAGGATTCTAACTAAGGAAATGAAACATAAGTGGTATATTGGGAAGACCAATCTGGCAATCTTGTACGGAATATTAGAGGCCAGAGTTGTTGGAGGCAGGGAGACCAGCTAGAAGGCAATTGTAGGGATTCAGACTGTGGTGAGGTGATGGGAGTGGTTATGGAGAGAAAATTCAAAAGAAGAAACTGCAAGATTTGGTAAGAGATTGACTAGGGAATGAAGGTGAAGAAATGATTAAAAAGAAATTTCCAAAGTTTTGTGGACTGAGAAAGGAGAAGAATGTTGCTGCCCTTGACAGACATGGGGTAATCAGGAAATGGACCTGTTCTTTTGGGGGGATTGAGAAAAGAATGACTTTCGTTGTGGACCCAGAGTTTGAGGGGATGACATTGAAATGGGCATATCTTGGAGGTAGTTAGAAATAGGGGACCTAGAGTTAGGCATTGGAAATTTTTGAGTGGTTTATTTGGAATTACATAGAAATAAGTTTAGTATCTCCTTAAGCCCCAAGTGTCAGCTGGGGTCTGAAGGTATAGCTAAGATGAAGAAACTGAAATAAGTGACTTGACCAAAGTCACACTGGTAATAAGAGTCAGAGATGGAATTTGAGGCAGAGCCGTTTCTGTTTCATGATGCTAATCTGTTACACTGAATTTTGGATGTCCCTTGTCTTTCACATGTTCCATATGGAGGAAAGGAAATTTGAAAGGGAGATGAATTCTTTATTTGATTAAATGGCAGAGTACCAGGCTTAGAATCAGGAGTATCTGAGTTCAAAATCTACCCCCAGACACTTGCCAACTGTGTGATTCTGCCTCTTAACCTCTGTTTCCTCATCTGTAAATTGAGGAAAATGATAGCACCTACCTCCCAGAGTTGTTGTGAAGATCCAATGAAATAATAATTGTAAAGTACTTTGCAAACCTTAAAAGCCTTTAGAAATACTAGCTGTCCTCCTCCTCTTTCACTCTCCCTCTCTCTTCTTCCCCTCCCTGTCCTTTTGCCTTACCCCTCTTCTCCCTCCTTCTTCCCTAATTAATATTTTGATTCTTGATGAATTTGTCTCCTCTCCTCCATTAGTAAACCTAGCCTCATTGGTTTATAAATTGTCAGAGTGATTTTACTAAAACATGTTGATTATTTATTCTTATTCACACAGGTCTTTTCCTCTGGAAAATTCAAAGTACTATACATACATGAACAATGACCTTTAATACCTTTATTGGATATTTAATCATTATATAGAGAAATTATCAAAGACTTGTGGTTTTTCCCACATTCTATTTCCCTTAATATAGATGGTAGCCTTTTACCCCTTAATAGAAAATTTCATGAGTTGTCAAAAATTCAGTGTCTGATAGCTAGCCCTTTGGTAGTTATACCTTCTGGACTTAGCCAGGCTGGTCTTTACTTGGATGGTACTTGAAGCCTTTTCAGTTTATGTAAGACCTTTCAGAACCTAAATTCCATTGGCACAGCCTTTATGAACCTGGGGTCCCTCCTGTGCCATGATGAAGTACCAGAAAAGGACTTGTACATCTCATGGCACAAGCAACAGTTCCCATCTATAGTCCCCTGGACTAGAACTACCCAGTTATCATTTGTTTCCTAGGAGCGAGATGGGTCACTTGTAGTTGTTATTTTCATGGTGTTAATAGCAAAGTGACTGCTAATCTTGGAAATAACTGGTTTAGTAGATAGAGTGCTGGAAACAGGAAAACTGAGTTTTAATCCTGGCCATTTTATGAATTCACTGTGACTTTTGGCAAATTACAACTTTTTTGTGTAATATAGAGATAATGGTGCTGCCCTGCCTATCCCACAGGGTGTTCAGGATCTGTGAAGGAGTACATGGGAAGATGCTTTGTAATTTAAAAGTACCACATAAAGAAACAGTTTACTTTTTTCAATATTGACTATACATAGACAAATAGAAAAAAACCAACTCTATTCATTTTTACTAATAGAGTCCCCTAAATAGAAGAGGGGGTAGCTCATGGGCATACAAAAAGGAAAAAGTATGGGATGGCAGATTGTTTAAAAGTGATCAGCCCAAACATAGTAGCCCTTAGAGCCAACCTGGCCTTGTACTTAAATCATGGGGTGCTGTCATCTTTACTTCTTAGACCCTGTTGCCACATTGTGTCCTATAGTCATCAACTGAAGGCCTCTCTTGCTCCATGCTGTTTATCAGGGCACAATCCCCTATCACGAGCCTTTTTCAGCACTTCACAGTAGATGACCTTTTAGTCTTGTGGAAAAATACTTTGTTCCTCTTTGAACAGGGATCGATTTATTTATTTTGAAGTGGATGATGGAAGGGCTTCTAACAGGTTTTGGTTTGTTGACCTTGCAGGTCCCACTGGGTAAGGTAAAGTATTAGGCAACTACAGCATTTTGTCCTCCCCTGCTCCTGGAAATGTATATACATATTGTGAGTATCTAGTCATGCTGCCGGGGTAGATCATTGTTTCCTAAAATGAGATACTGGAACTTCAGTTCATATTCTGTGGCTCTTAAAAACAGAATCATATCATAGGTGGGGAGGATCCACTTGGAAGGTGACGGAGTTGGTTGATAATATAAAGAAAAAAGGCATTTCTAATCCCCATAGCACAAATATATGAGAATAATTTGATTGGCTTCAGAGCCAACATAAATCTTGTCATATAATTAACCTTATATCTCAATATCAATTTATTTAAAGATCTTTCCAAAAGGGGGTCCATCTGCTGGAAGTATTTTGGTTTTAATGTAAGGCTTCCTTGATTGTTTAAACAACTTTTGAATTTAATCTCTTTTTAAATTGAATCTCTTGTATTCCAAGGATTTAAATAAAATCAATCATGAGAATTTTAGATAACAGTGCATGTATTCTACTTCCAGCAAGCCATAAGAAACTGTGGTTAGAGAGAAGACCTCAGAATAAGGAAGACTTGAATTCAAGTCACCATATTTACTGACACATACTGACCTTGGTCAAGTCATTTATTCTCTCAATATGGTGTGACCTTGGTCAAATCAATGACTAAGGCCTGTAAAGCTCTAAGATGCTGATTTTCATTGGTGAAAGTTTTCCTCATCAGGAATTCCTCATACTAATAAGATCACAGGACTTGTTCACAAAAAAATGGCCTACTTATAATTTTGTGGGTAAGATGTCCGGTACTGGTGATCAAGAGACTTGAGTTTTGATTTTGTCTGATATTTACATCCATGTGATCTTGGTCAAATTAGTCATCTTCTCCATTGGTAAGAAAAAGGGATTGGATTAAATGACTTCTTAAATGTCTTCTAGCTCTAAAAAAAAATGTCATGACTGCATGATTTTGAAAGGTTTTGAGAAGCATTATTAGATATTACCTCTTAAAAAAAGAAAATTGCAATTATTTATTTCCCCAAAGTGTCCTCTTTTATTCTTACTCCCCCACACATAGTAAGAGAACTTCAAGTTTGCTTTGTAAATGCAAAGGGAAAACAGTATATGGTATAGTAGAAAGAACCCTGAACTCTGTTCAGGAGCCTTGGATTCTAGCTTTGGCTTTGCCATGACCTGGTTGTAGGAACTTGGACAAAATCATTTTTTCTATATCCATAAAGTTAAGGGACTTCATTAGATAACTTCAGAGTTTTCTTTTAATTCTAAAGATTATAAGAAAAGCAAAAATGTACTGAGATTCTAATTTTGCAGTTGTTTCTCTCACAAATGTAACCCTTATTTTGCCATCCAATTCTCCAGATGCTTACCTCCATACATTTGTAATTCTTTGCTGACTATGATAGGATGCTGAGTTTTACCCAGAGGCTGGAACTCTTACTGATCTAGCATTTCTTTCAAGGGTTTATCCCAGTGGCTTTAACCCTTTGCTGAAAATTGAATCCTGTGGAAGGACATCCTTGTTTAATAGAGGCAAAAAACAGGAGGCAGAGGTCGGTAGACCTAACAGAAAATGTAGACTCTTCCTTTCAAAGCATCTAATAGTCTTTAAGAATCAGGATGTTATAGTGTGGCTCTCAGCCTTGAGCAGGAGGTACTGAAATCTACACTCCCCACTTCTTAAAGCAGAAGATGTCAAGTTTTTTTAAAAAACAATTTTTATTAATATCTTTTGTTTTTACGTCACCTATATTTCCCCAGTATATTTCTTCCTCCTCTCCCTCCCAGAGAGATATCCCTTAGAACAAAATTTGAAAGAGGAGGGGAACCCAGTTTGGAAATACTAACCAACCTATCAGAAAAGGTGGACCTCATATTTAATGTTCCACCTCTTCCATAGTATTCCACCTCTAAGAAGATATTAGGGAGGGGGGGACCTGCATCCTCATAAGCCTTCTTTGGAGCCAAAATTGTTCATAATAATTTTGTAGCATTCAGTTTTGAGTTATTCTTTACATTTAGTTAGGGTTGATTTTTTTTTTAATTGTACTCTTCTTTCTTTACATTTAGTTAGGGTTGATTTTTTTTTTTAATTGTACTCTTCCTCTCTAAAAAAACAGATGCAAAGCCTCCTTTCTGGTAAGAGGTTCTGGGAATTAGTGGCATAACCAGAGGGGCACCAGTGATGGGTGCAGAGATTCTCTGAATATGAGCAGCTATTAGCTTCATCCTTCCTGCCAAATCTGTGTATTAGTGATAGAGAAATCCAGTAATAACCCTGAGATCATGCTTAAGTTGGGATCAGTGGTGGTAGAGAAACCAAGCTTGGTATTAGGGATTAGAGGGAAGACCTGAGGTTTCTGGTAGAGTTGGTTAGACTCCAGAACCTTCAACCTCTGTCCCTTGTATTCCCTGTAGGATAATCATACTTATATCACTGGCAGGATGGAGAGCCCTTGACACAATCTAGATTGTTCATAGGGATGCTGGTCCAAGGGGCCTGGTACCTCTGCTAAGGGACTTCTTATTAGATGTATTGTTTGCCACACCTCTGTTTCATGCTATCCTAAATTTGAAACTGGAAGGGACCTTAGAAGTGATCTACTCCAACCTTATTTACAAATGAGGAAACTGAGGCCCAGAAGGGTTAAGTGATTTGCCAGTGCTTTGTTTCAGGCAGCTTGGTAGCACAGTGGATAGGGTGCTGGGCCTGGAGTCAAGAAAACCTGAGTTCATATTTGGTCTCAGGCACTTACCAGCTGTGTGACCTTGCACATGTCACTTAACCTCTGTTTGCCTCAGTTTCCTCAATTGTGAAATGGAGATAATAATAGCACCTCCCAGGGTTGTTGTGAGGGTTAAATGAGAAAATATTTGTAAAGTGCTTAGGTAGCATAATACCTGGCATATAGTAGATGCCATGTACATGCTAGCTTTCATCATCATCATCATCATCATCATCATCATCATCACTATTAATCCAATCATAGTCACGTGGTTACTAAATGGCAGAGCTGAGATTTGACCCCAAATCCAGCACTCTTTCCACTATGTCGTGTTCTTTCCTTTTTTCCCCTTTCATTATTTAAATAGGCAAGTCACGCAATCTCTGTCTGGTTCTGTTTTCTTGACTGTAAAATACCTCCCAGGGTTGTTGTGAAGAGCAAATGACATAATTATAAAGCACTTAGCACAGTGCTTGGCACATTGTAAGCACTAGATAAATGTTAGATGTTGTTAGTTGTTATTAAATGATCAAACAGAAGCAACCTCTGTTTAAATTGTTGAGCTTACAAAAAGGCAGTTTTTTGTGTTCACTGATGAAAAGTTACTGTAGCCTGAGGGTTACTCCCAGCATATGGATGTTAGAGGGACTTGGATTGTTACATTCTCTTTTTTTCTATATCTCAAATGTTTCTGTTAAAGTAGCCCACAAATATCAGATATTATTTAATTTTAACTATTTTCCTGTAATTCTACTCTTGTCATTTTGTACTGCCTATCAGAATAGGGTTGGTACTAAGCAAAAAAGGGCACATTCGACTTCTCCCCCATTATTATGTTGTGGCTAGAGTCCCGGAGTCAGGAAGACCTGAGGCAAATCCAATCTCAGGTACCTAATACCTGTGCATCCCTGGGCAAGTCACTTAACCTTTGCCTCAGTTTCAACTGTAAAATGGGAATCATAGTAGTACCTGCCTCCCAGGGCTTTTGTGGATATAAAATAATATTGGTGAAGTGATTAACACAGTTCCTGACACACAGTAGAAGTTCAACAAACGCTTGTTTCCTTCCCTGTCTTATGGATAATTCAGAGCTGGCTGTAATACAAAGCTTTCGTGCTTTTTTTTTTTTTTTTTAATATAAGGAAAGTATTCTTTGGCTGAACGTATTGGGTAGGTAGAGGAGATCTGACTTTCTTCTCCGTATTCTAGGAGGGACCGCGTGTGTGATGACCGGGCAGCCTTTTGACACGGTGAAAGTGAAGATGCAGACCTTTCCCAATTTGTACAGAGGCCTCGTAAACTGCTGCATAAAGACATACACCCAAGTGGGCTTTCGAGGCTTCTACAAGGGGACCACTCCTGCACTAATTGCCAACATTGCAGAGAACTCTGTCCTCTTCATGTGCTATGGTTTCTGCCAACAAATTGTGAGGAAGATAGTTGGGTTGGAGAAGAATTCAAAGCTGAGGTTTGTCAATAATCCTTTTTTTTTTTCTTTTGTTGATGCTTTTTGTTTTTACATCATGTTCATTTCCAGATAATCACCTTCCCTGTCTCTCCCCGTTGAGGGAGACTTTACTTGTAACCAATATTTTAAGAGAAGGAAAAAAATCACAGTTCAACCAAACCAACTGTCACGTTGGGATTTTGTTTTTGTTTTTTAATTTTTTTGGAGGGGAAAAGGCAGGGCAATTGGGGTTAAGTGACTTAGTCACAGGGCTAGCAAGTGTTAAGTGTCTGAAGCTGCATTTGAACTCAGGTCCTCCCAACTCCAGGGCTGGTGCTCTAGTCACTGCACCACCTAGCCACCCCTTTTGGTTTTTGTTTTGTTTTGAAAATCTTTTTTTCTCTTTTTATTTGGAGGCGCAGTTGGGCTTAAGTGACTTGCCCAAGGTCACATGGCTAGTAAGTGTTAAGTGTCTGAGGTCAGATTTGAACTCAGGTCCTCCTGACTCAAGGAACAGTGCTCTATTCACTGGGCCATGTAGCCACCCAAAATCTTCTCTTTTTTTTTTTTTTTTTTTTTTTTTTGGCTTTTTGGCTTTTTGGAGGAGGTTAGGCAGGATAATTGAGGTTAAGTGACTTGCCTAAGGTCACATGGCTAGTAAGTGTTAAGTGTATGAGGTTGGATTTGAACTCAGGTCCTCCTGACTCTAGGGCCAGTGCTCTATTCACTGTGCCACCTAGCCACCCTGCAACTGTCACATTGAATATATCTGATAGCATGTGCGTCATTATTGATACCTATGATCCTTCTACTTGCCTTGCTACCACAGTTGAAAGGCAGATGTTATCTTTTTGTAACTCTTTCCTAGGATCAAGCTTTGCCATTATAATTCCACAATATTTAGGTTTGTTTTATTATTTTTTCCTGTTTTCATTATTATTGTCATTGTGTATGTTGTTCTCCTGGTTCTGCTTACTTCAGTCTACACCAGTTAATATAAATCTTCCCATACTTCTCTGAATTCTTTATATTAGCTCTTTCTTAAAGAGCAATCATATTTCATTACATCAGGTACCTTACAACCATTTCTCAATCTATGGGCCTCTGCTTCATTTCTAGTTCTTTGCTACCACAAAAAGTGCTGTTATGAATATTTTAGCATTTATGGCTCTTTTCTTTTTGCCTTGATCTTCTTGAGATATGTACCCAACAGAGGAATTTCTAGTTCAAAGGGTATGGGTAGTAAATACAGTCTTAATAATTTACTTGTTGATTTATTTTTTATCAGCCCCTGATGTGTGCTCCTCCTGAATAGATGAGAAGATTGTAGGGGTGTTCAAAGTATCTCTTAGGCATGCATAGGCCCTTTCTTCAGGAGTTTTTGATTATGGAAAAGTATGCCACATAGTATGTGTTTGGGAAAACAGAACTATGGTCTCACTATTTCAGGGACTGATGCTGATTTATCCATGCTACAGAATGTAGTCATAGAATCTTAGAATGGAGACCTAGATAATATTCTAGTCTAATCCATTCCTGAGTAGGAACTATTTTCTACTAGCTCTATGATAAGTAGTCACCTGTGTTCCTCTTGAAGACCACCAGAGACTAGAAACCCATCATCCCTTGAGGTAGGACAGGTCTAATTGTTAGGAAGGCTTTACTTCTATTCTGTCAAGAAAACTGCCTCTGCAGTTTCTGCTTCTAGAGGCCAAGCAAGAGGAAAAGAATACCCCAGGGGTACAAAGGTTGTGCATCTGTGGGCGTGTGATTGTGTTATCTAAACCAAACCAGAAACACCTTGGCTTTTAGCATGCTCCAGAGCAGATACTAGCAGACTGAGTTTAAATTCAGGCTTTACCACTGGCTTTTTTTTTTTTTCAGTTTTCAACATTTACTTTTATAAGATTTTGAGTTCTAAATTTCCCTCTTCCTCAGGATACCACGCCATCTGATGTAGGCTATACCTTGTACAATCATATTAAACATATTTCCACATTAGTCATGTTGTGAAAGAAGAATCAGAACAAAAGGGAAAAACCATGAGAAAAAACAAAACAAAACAAACTAAAAGAAAAATAGTCTGCTTCAATCTGCATTCAGACTCCATAGTTCTTTCTCTGGGTGTGGATAGCATTTTTCATCATGACTCTTGGAATTGACCTAGATTGCTGCAATGCTGAAAAGAGCTGTCTCAAGGTTGGTCATCAAACAATGTTGCTGTTATTGTATACAGTATTCTCCTGGTTCTTCTCAGTTCGCTCAGAATCAGTCTTTGCATCTTCATGCATGTAAGTCTTCCAGGTTTTTCTAAAATCTGTCTGCTCATCATTTCATTACATTCATATACCACACTACCACTGGCTTTTTTTTAAAAAAATGGTGAGGTTCTCAACTTCGCTATCAACAGCCATTCCCAATATTTCCCATTGTACACCTTGGTAAATGGTACCTGAGGCAAATAGCTGGTCTCCATCTAAAATGTTCCCAATAAAAATAGTTTTTATGTTTAAAGGTGTGTAACCAACTTTCAGAGAAGTTGGTTATCCTGAGTGTTCTAGACTGCTGAAATTTTACTGTAATTGAATGAGGAGAACAAATCTTGTTCCTGGTTTGTTCTTTTTTTTTTTTTTTGCTTTTTTTTTTTTCTGGAGGGCAGTTGGGATTAAGTGACTTGCCCAAGGTCACATGGCTAGTTTTTGTGTTAAGTGTCTGAGGTCGGATTTGAACTCAGGTCCTCCTGACTCCAGGACCAGTGCTCTATTCACTGTGCCACCTAGCCGCCCTGGTTTGTTCTTGATACCTTAAGAACTTTGTTAGAATGTTGTCCTTACAGAACCCATGCAGTGGGTGAAACAGTGTTATAATGGTGAATAAGTGGGTTTTTTTTTCTTTTCCTTTTCCCTCTCTCTTTCCCTTCCCTTTCCACAGAGAACTCATTATGTGGAAACTTCTGCCAGCTATGCAGACTCATCAATTTGTTTGTAATTTACAGTCTTTGAGAGAACACCAAGAAGTCTAGTCAGTCAACAAGCACTTATTAGATGCCAGACACTAAGTATACTGCTAGAGATTAAAAGTTCAGAATAGATGGATGGATGGATGGATGGATGGACAAACAAACAAATGAATGAATAAAATAAAATAGGCTCTGCCCTCAAGAAACTTCCATTCTAAAAGGGGAGACTATATAGAGACAACTAGGTAGATAAAAGGAATACAGAGAAAATGAACAGGACTCTGGGAAAGGAAGGCATTACCAAATGTGAGGGGACTAGGGAAGATCTCCTATAGAAGATGGAATTTTTATCTTAGCCTTGAAGAAAGTCAGGGAAACTAAGATATGGAAATGAGGGAGCAGAGAATTCCAGGTGTGGGAGAATGTTTGGCTCATATGAAGGCCTGGAGATGAGAGATAGAATGTTGGACTTGAGGAACTGAAGAGGCTAGCATGGCTGGATTGTAGGTCATTTGAAGGGGCAAGAAGTCTAAAAAGACTACAAGAGTCAGAAGGACCAGATTGTGAAGAATTTTAAATGCTAAATTTGGTTGTGGAGCTAATAGGGAACCACTGGAGCTCCTTGAATAGAGGGATGATGTTGTCATATGTAAACCTCAGACAAATCACCCTGGCTGCCAAAGGGAGTATTGATATGTTGGAGTGGAGAGAGCCTTGAGTCAGGGAGACCAAGTAGGAAGGTGCTACAGTAGTCCAGGTGAGAGGTAATTAGAGGTAATCTTGAACTAAGATTGAGGCTGTCTGAGTGAAGAGGAGAAAATGTGTGAAAGACGCTGTCAAAGTAGAAATGTCAAGATTTGGCAGCAGACTGGCCATGTGGAGCCAGTGAGTGAGAGTGAGAAATCAAAGACCTAGTGATTCGCCAGGATTGCCAAGCATATCTGTAGCAGAGACAGGACTTGAATCCAGATAGTCCTCATTTTAAGACCAGCCCTCTATCCACTAAGCAACATTGTTTCTCTTTATTATTAATAATTACCTATGTAACATCTGCATAACTTATAAGATATCATAAATGTAATTGCTACTAATATAGGATAGGATTGTAGGTGTAGAGTTGGAAGAGACTTCATATAGCATCTTAAAGCCCTTTATTTTATAGGTGAAGGAACTGAGGCCCGAAGAGGTTAACAGTGAGTTGTCCACAGAACTAGTAAGAAGCAAAATTGAGAATCAGACCTTTGTCCTCTGACTTCAAATCCA
>CM053596.1:76528123-76554148 GCA_028646575.1 Pseudocheirus occidentalis | reverse complement strand
ATCCTGTGATGGGCAGCACTTACTGTATGGGGCAGCGAGGTGGTCCAGGGTCTGGGGCAATGGACCTGGAATTCAGGAAGACCTAAGGTCAAAGCTAACCTTAGACACTTCCTAGCAGCATGACCCTGGGCAAGCGACTTAACTTCTGCTTTCCTTCGTTTCCTCGTCTGTAAAACAGGGGCAATAACAGCACTTACCTCCCAGGGCTGTTGTAAAGATCAAATGAAATAATAATTCTGAAGTGCTTAGCACAGGCCCTGAGACATAATGAGCATCATATAAATGTGGTGGTTGTTTAGTCATCTTTAGTTGAGTACGACCCTTCACAGCCCCTTTGGGTTTTTCTTGGCAAAGATACTGGAGTGCTTTGCCATTTCCTTCTCCAGTTCATTTTACTGATGAGGAAACTGAGGCAAACTGGGCTAAGTGACTTGCCCAGGGTCATACAACTAGAAAGTGTCTGAGGTCAGATATGAACCCTGGTTTTCCTGACTCCAGGCCCACCACTCTATCTTCTGTGCCATCTCCCTCACCATATAAATGTTAATTATTACTATTAGTTAAAAGCACGACCAATTTGACCAATAGTGAGTAAGAATTCATCATTGTCATGGACAAAGGGTTCTCCAAAACATTTAATATTTAAACTATTGTAGATGGAAAAAAACCCTAAAACATTTTCCCTAATTGATGGCTTTGTATTGTCATCATGTATCTACATTATATCAATATAAATTAAATTATATAAATATAAATATTCGGACTCTGTGGTCACTTTGTTAAAACTTGCCATTTCAATACATTTATACAGGAAACATTTCAAAGAATGTAGACTAGTACTACTTTCAGTTAGAACACAAATAACACAACAAAGAGTCTTTCTTTCTCTACCCTTGAAGCAAGGACACATTTAATTTTAAGCACTATTTAGAATGTGCCCCAAGGGCTGCTTGCTGGTTATCCCAGTCTATATTCCAGAAAATGTAAGAATCTTTATAGATTCCTAGTTATAGATATCACACTACAACCATAGGAAATGTAGGCATTTATAGATCGCTAGTTATAGATAACTCCATTTTTCTTTTTCTTGCCATAAGGAGCAAGATATTTCATAGGATTGTAGCTTTGGAGCTAGAAGTGACTGAATATTTCTCTGGGAGAAAGATCAGTGAACTTGGACATGAAGATTTCAGTCTCATTAAGTCTATAGATATAGGTATAAAATGTCACAAAAATGTGACATACACACATATTAAAGGCTAATTTGGAGGATTAATTCAAGAATTTAGAGGAAGTAATATTAAGTGATATAATTTTAGCATTTCTCATCAGACTCAAAAGACATTAAGTGTCCAATTAGTAAGACTAATAAAACAAAAGCAAACATTCAAGTATATACCACATTAGAAAAACATCCATAATCATGCTTTTAGGCTGTATTTTCAGAATTACCTAAATTTCACTTCTAACCCAGGACCTGGGTTTGTTACAAAGGTGGAGTGGGGTGGAAAGGGGGAGGAGAATACTGATGGACAGTTTTTCCTCAGAGAAACAGTACTACTAACAGAATTTTAGGGGATGCTAAAAGTACCAGGGGAATTCTGATCTGTAATGTAACTTTGCCACAGCAATCTCTGATATGGTGGCATTGCTTCACCTTGCTTCTGACACCTATAATTCAAAATTTTTCTACCACTTCCCCTCCAGAAGGATGACAAGGGAAAGAAAAATGAACATTTTCCTATTTTGGTCTCTGGAGCTATCACCTAGGATAGTATGCTGTATTGGGAAGAGTGCCAAATTTGGAGTCAGGAGACTTAGGTTATTATACTTATTATGCAGTCCTGGTCAAGTCACTTCAATAAAATGGAAATAATCTTTACATTACCCACCCCCATAAGGGTCTTGAAGGGGATTTGCAAAGCATAAATGCACATGTATATATGGCCTTGGCAAACACAAGATATTTTATAAATGCATGTTGATTGATTACCATAAACAAATGGTTCCCCTCCTCCCTCATTAGATTATATGCCCAATGAGGGCAGGAAATAGGGTGAAGAGCTAATTTAAGGGCAATGAGGTATAGAGGAAAGAACACTGAGTTAGCTTCAGGTTCTGTGGCTATATGACCTTGCATAACTCACTAAACCACTGAGTTTATTTCCTCTTCTGTCAGATGGAAATATTACTTACCCTGCCCATATATTAGGATTGTTGTAAGAATCATAAAAAGATGTGCTTATTACTTGGGGAGGGACCAAAGAGAAGGTGCTCTCCAAGGTCCTTTTCCTTTCTTAGAGAGGAATGACAGTAACTATCTCTGTGATTTCACAGAACTATAAGATTGAGAACTCAAAGAGATCTTACTCATTATCTGATCCAATCCCTTCATTTTATAGCAGAGGAAAAATAGGCCCATAAAAAAGGACAATAACAGTGTCTTACAGTTGGCAAAGAACTTCACATGTTACTCATTTTCTCCTCCTAACAACCCTGGAGAGGTTATTCCCATTTTACAAAAAGGGGGCTGTTATTATCCCTATTTTACAAATGAGGCAGAAAGAGGTTAAGTGACTTGTCCAGTGTCTCAGGACACTTTTGAACTCATGTCTTCCTTACTCCAGGTCTGTGCTAGACCAACATGACATAATTGAGATGAGATTTGCCCAAAGTCAAAAAGGTAAAATTAATGAGTAGAGCTGAGAATGGAACAAAGGTATCCAGCCTTTCAATCCTCTCTCCACCCTCTCCTTGATTTGTAAACTGTCAGGATTTTAAGTCTACAGGCAAATCCAGGCTTTGGGTCATCAGCCCCCTGTATGACCTTGAGAAAGTCCTTTAACCTCTCTGGGACTCAGTTTCATCAGTAAAAAGAGAAAACTGGATTAAACTGGCCTCTAAAGTTCCTCTCTGCCTTAAATTACACGATCCTAAAATTGTTCTTCACTCCCAAGAAAGAAGAGGAGTCGCTAAAATTAACACGTGCAAGAAAACCAGTGCCGGTGCCTGGGGGAACGAAATTCCCCGGGCTGCGCATGCGCGCTCCCCTCCCAAGGCTGGTGATGTCACGTATCAATCCCAGCAGCCCCGGAACCAAGTGACGGAACTCCGTAGCTAGCCGGACGGAAGAGAGCGCACCCGGAAGAGGTGGGAGGAAGAGTGAAACATTCAGCGGAGAGAACGCGTGGCTTCCGGTTTGTTTCTCCATTCGCCGCCACGATGTTCTCCCGCGCCTCGGCTCTTGGGCCCAGCCGCCCCCTTCTCCTCCATCTGCCTTGCATCCCCAGTGGCGCCGAAGCGGCGATGGAGACTCGGGGACTGTGGCCTGTCCACGGTCCGACCAGGTACTACCCTGCCCTCTCCCTCCGCTCCCCGCCCCTGGGAACCTGGGGGGTCACCCTGGCAACTGCGCGTGTTTCATGCCCCGCCCCCCGTGACCTCTGCCCCCTGAACCTTCCCCTCGCTTGGTCCCAGCGACCCTTTTCTCCGCCCTGACCCTGGCCTTCCTCTTGACCCTTCCAGTGTGCGTGTTCCCCGAGCCCCGACCCTTCCATCGGACGGCTTGCCTGCCTCCTAGCTGCCTGCGCGGTTTGGTGGCTAAAAAAAAACCATTCCCCTTCCACGACTCCTGCAGTGTAAAGAGTAGGCTAGTGGAAGTGTAATGTTAATAATTAAATTAGTTGTGAAGCAGTGGTTCTCAACCTTCCTAATGCCGCGACCCTTTAATACAGTTCTAAATGTTGTGGTGATCCCCAACCGTAAAATTACTTTCGTTGCTACTTCATAACTGTAATTTTTTTTTGTTTTTTTTGGAGGGTAATTGGGGTTAAGTGACTTGCCCAAAGTCCCACGGCTAGTGTGTCAAGTGTCTGAGGCTAGATTTGAACTCTGGTCCTCCTGACTCCAGGGCCGGTGCTCTATTCACTGGGCCACCTAGCCGCCCCTGTAACTGTAATTTTGCTACTGTTATGAATCGTAATGTAAATATCTTGATAGGCAGGATGTGATGTATTTTCGTTGTTACAAATTGAACATAACCCACAGGTTGAGAACAGCTGCTGTCAAGAATTGTATTAGGTCCCTGTTGGTATGTAGCTCCCATTCCGATTCCTTCTTGCAGGAGTAGCTGCCCAAAGTTTATTAAGTTTAATCCCTAGTAATCTTACTATGTCAAGCCTTTATTTTAACTTCCTGTTTTTCCCACCCTAGCTCAAGGCTCTCCTAGCTTTTATTATCCAGCTAGTAGAATGCTAGGTCTGGAGTCTGGAAGATCCAAGTTCAAAGCTGGCCTCAGACACTTCCTAACTGTGTGACCTCGGGCAAGTCGTTGAACCCTTTTTGCCTCAGTTTCCTCATCGGTAAAATGAGCTAGAGAAAGAAGTGGCAAATCACTTCAGTATCTTTACTAAGAGAACTGCTAAATAAGGTTAGACAGTCACTGAAAAAGATTTAAACTACAAATTGCCTTAACTGTATTGTATGTTCCAGCTGAACTAGATGTCCTTGTTCTGTTCCCCTACCTTAGTGACTATGTTTCATCCTAGTAGCTGGGAGGTTTGCATTGCTGTTCAAATATCATCTTCTTCATAAATAATGATAGTCAATTTTTACATAGTGATTTATATATGTTAACTCATTTGATCCTCCCAACAACTGTGTGATGTAGGTGCTGTTATCCCCATTTACAGATGAAAAATCTGGCACATGTGACATTCTGCACCATTGTCTCCCCACCAAAGTGAGCACTCCCTCAAATTTCACATAATTTTTTGCATTTAGCTCATTCTTCTGGTCATCTTGGTTGTACTGATTCTTCCCTCTATCAGGGAAGATATCCTCAAGGCCTTAGGACAGTGGTCCTCAACCTTCCTAATGCCATGATCCTTTAATACTCGTATGTGGGCATATCTGTATGTGGGCAGACCCGCCTGGAGAGGATAGAGGAGCCGTGTCTGGGTTCCTAAGACCATCGGAAATATGTGTTTTCCGATGGTCTTAGGTGACTCCTGTAGCCCCTGTGAAAGGGTCGTTTGAACCCCAAAGGGGTCGTGATTCATAGGTTGAGAACTGCTTCCTTAGGAGTAGGTCTGTGTCATATCCTCTGTGTCTATGTTGTATCTTCAGTGCCTCACAGCATTTCCTTTCATATAGTAATGTTTGAAGGAATGAATACAAAAACGAATAGTAAGCTTCTCACTCTTATTGGATATAGAAGATCCATTACTATCAAGTATAGAAACACAAAGTATGGTAGGAAATGCCATAGCTCTCATCTGAAGCTTTATGGAAAAGTTAGCACCTAAACTAGATCTAGAAGAATGGAAATGTGAGAAATGGGAGTGTGCATTTCAGCCATGTGACCGAAGGGATGGAAGTAAGAAAGACTGGCATGATTTTTTTGAATAGTTAAGTTTACCATTTGGCTGAAGCATTGTATATGCAGAAATAAGGCTGCAGAACCTATCAAAAGCCATATAAAAATGTGCTCTAGATAAAAAATAGAGAAATATACATTTAATGTAAATCAAAACAATTCTTGAGGTACCACATCACACCTATCAGATTAGCTAACATGACAAAACAAGAAAATTATAAATGTTGGAGATGTGGGAAAATTGGAATACAAATGCATTGCTGGTGGAACTGTGAACTGATCCAAACATTCTGGAGAACAGTTTGGAACTGTCTACAAAGGGCTATAAAACTGGACATACCCTTCAATTCAGCAGTACCACTACTAGATCGGTATCCCAAAGAGATCATAAAAATGGGAAAAGGACCCACATGTACAAAAGTTTTTATAGCAGCTCTTTTTGTGGTAGCCAAGAATTGGAATTGAGGGGATGTTCATGTATTGGGGAACAGCTGAACAAGTTGTGGTATGTAAGTGTAATGGAATACTATTGTTCCATGAGAAAGGATGAGTAGGCAGATTTCAGAAAAACCTGGAAAGACTTACATGAACTGATGCTAAGTGAAATGAGTAGAACCAGGAGAACATTGTACACAATAACAGCAACATTGTACTATGACTGACCTTGATAGACTTGATTCTTCTCAACAATGCAAGGATCTGAAAGACTCATGATGGAAAACTCTGTCCATATCCAGAAAAAGAACTATGGAGTCTCAATGCAGATCAAAGCACAGTATTTGTTCTCTCTCTTTTGTTTCTTCTTTCTCGTGGTTCCTCCCGTTGGTACTAATTCTTCTTTACAACATGATTAATGTGAAAATATATTTACTGTGAATGTGTATGTAGAGCCTATATCAGACTGCATGCCATCTTGGAGAGAGGGAGAAAATTTAGAACTCAAAATTTTATGGAAGTGAATGCCAAAAACTAAAATAAATAAATAAATTTTTTGAAATGTTTGTTTAAGCAACTCTGAGGTTCCAAAGATGACAAAGGAAAATGAAAGCTATTGGGCTGCTGGAAAACAGACACATTAATATACTGTTTGTGGGACTCTGGATTGATATACCCATTCTGCAAAGAAATTTGGAACTAAGCTCCGAAAATCATTAAACTGCCTAATCATTAACTCAGAAATACCACCACTAGGTCTATACTCTCAAGAGATCAAAGAAATACTATGACAAAGAACTGGAAACAGGGAGTGCCTACCAACTGGAGAATGGCTAAACAAATTGTGATATATAAATGTGATGGAATATTACTATGCTGCAAGAAATGAAATGATGGAGATAGTTTCAGAAAAACCTAGGAAGATGTATAAAATAATGCAGAGTGAAGTGAAAAGAACCAGAAACACTTTATACAGTGACAAAATAGTAATAACAAACAACTTTGAAAGACTTAAGAACTCTGATCAACAGATTCTAGGGGACTGATGAAGAGCCATGCCACCCATCTTCTGACAGAGTGGTGATAGACTCAAGAGGCAGAATAAGACATATTTTTGGACTATATTTGTTACAAGAGTTTTGTTTTTCTTTTTTTCTCCCCCCTCGGGAATGGGAGAATGGGGAGGTGTAATGGAAGGAAAATAAATGTATGTTAATTGAAAAGTAAATGAAAAAAAAACTTTAAAATACTAGAGGTGTAAGTTGGTATCAAATAAGGCTAGAAATTGTTGAAAGCCAACTGCTTTTAGTAGGTTTTTAGGGAGCCGCTGAAGATTTTTTTTTTTGGAGGGTTTTATCCTCGAAGGAGTGGTACATGAGAAAGATAACTGCTGGTATGTGGGATTAGTTAGAATAGAAAAACGTAGTATCTAGGAAATCAGGTAGAAGTCTGTTGAAGGAGCCTGTGCAAAAGGTACAGAGCGTAGGATAGGAATGTAGTAAGAATGGAAAGGGATAGATTGAGATATTTCCAAGACAGAATCTGTAAGGCTTAACAAGTGATTAGTTGTGAGGAATTAAAGATGATTAAAGCTTCAAACGTAGGAGAACGGTAATGCTATTGACAAGTAAAGGGGGTGCTTTTAAATGCTAAGGTTTTGAGGGGAAAAAATTCTGTTTCTGATTAAAAAGTATAGATTCAAAGTCGTGAATACTATTTAGAGTAGTAAATAGGTATAACCTCTTGGATTACCTTCATACAATATACACTTTTCTTTTTCCTTTTCTTTCCTCTTCAAAATTTCTTTCCTAGGACAGAATACAAAATCCGAAGGTGTTTTAGCACAAACAGTGTGATCTACAGCAAGAAAGATGAGACTTCTGTTCCTGTTGCAAAGATTCCTGATAGTGTTACAGAGAACCAGGATAATAAAAAGAAAAATGCAACTAACAACTTGTTGAATATTATAAAGGGCATGAAAGTTGAATTAAGTACACCTAACATGTTACAGGACACAACTCATACAACCGAGACACAAAGGAAGGAAGAAGTTAAAAATTGGGGGAGGACAAGTAGTATGAGTCAGAAAGCTGTGAAAGATTCTTCACCTGAGAGGTAAATTGAATGTTCTTTGATAGAATGGTTTTGATATTCCATTTTTTTCCCTTTGAATTTGTACTGTTTAAATTGGAGCTTTTTGAACTCAGGTCCCCCTGACTCCAGGACTGGTACTCTATCCACTGTGCCATCTAGCTGCCCCTAAATTTGAGTTCTTTAATAACAAATAAAGGTTGCTCTCCATCCATTCCAGTCTAATTCCTGTACTTCACTTGATGTGTATGTAGGTGATCTTGAATTCTCCAAGACTGTGCTCACTAGTATATAAACTCTGATCCTCTGACATGGCCTCGGGCTAAAGAAAATAAGCTAAATTCTGAGAAATTTTCTACTGAGGGAATAAATGTTTCAATTACAATGATTCATGCAGCTGTGCTATAGATAGATTAGAATTGGAACAGATGGAGTCAGGAAAGTTAATTAGAAGGTTGTTGAAGGAGTATAAAAGTTACAGAGCGGCTGGACTAGGGTGATATTTAGTGGAAATGGAAAGATTTGAAAGGAGATATCCAACAAAAAGCATGAACAACATTCTAATGTAGTGGTGAACTAAAGAACTATTGTTAATCTCATTTTATTTATATGTTCTTAGATTGTACTTGAAAGTAATAAAGTTGAATCTTTACCAGTATTCTGTAATTCAGATTTTTTTACTGAAGTCTGACCTTCCTACTTTATTAGCTTAGAATAATGAGTTTTATAATATATCCCTTCACATCTATTTAATACAACATCATTCTAAGGTTATATGTTACATATGTTATATGAAGCAGGGGTTTTTGTTGCTTTTTGTTTTGGGGTTTTTTTTGGAGGGGAGAAGGCAAGGCAGTTGGGATTAAGTGACTTGCCCAGCAGATACTAAATGTTAAGTGTCCGAGGCTAGGTTTGAACTCAGGTCCTCCTGACTCCAGGATTGGTGTTCTATTAACTGTGCCACGTAGCTACCCTAAGAAGTGGGTGTTTTAAAAACCAAAGTAATATTGAGGATTGACTCTTTAAGTTCTAAAACTAGTGGAGTTATGTGACCTGGTGTAAAAAGGCAGGATAGATTACAAGGCTATCATTATGCATTTTGGTTAAGAGATAAATGAAACAGTATGTAATATTCTGTTTTCTTTCCTTTCACCTTCAGTTACCAGTCACTGACTCCTGAATTAGTGGCTGCTGCAACTGCTGTTGCTGATTCTCTTCCTTTTGACAAACAATCAGTCAAATCAGAGTTGCTGGATCAATTGAGGAAACATGAGAAAGACTTCAGAGTACACCAAGGAAAAGAAACAGTTAAAATAAGGTCAGTAAATTGAATGGCAGTCTTCGTAATGGTAACTCAAAGTAATCATTTTTTCATTTGGCTGATGTGTGTCAAATGTAGCTTAATATAAATTCATTTGAAAAACAATTAAAAATGCCACAATTAAGATAGTTTTATCCATAAAAAGGCTATTTTTTAAAAATAAAAAAATAGTGAAAAGAAGACAACCTCTTTTCTTTTTTCTTTCTTTTTAGTTTTCAACATTCACTTTTATTATTTTATTTTATTTTATTTCATTTTTTCAAACAAAGTAGCAAGGATTTATTTTACAGGTGTGCTACACTTAGCCACAAAGAAAGCAATCAGTCCAGAATGACACAAGTCCCATGGCACAAGGTCAGGAGTCAGGTAGGTGGAATCTGCATGGAATGATGGCATGGCCTTTTGTTGAAGAGGTGTAAGATGGTGCTAGGAGTCCTTTATCCGACGCTGGAGCTAATAGGGTCCTTCCTACGGTGGACATTTCCCGAAGGTTTCTGCTTTCCTGAGAATGTCACCAAGGATCATTCCATCTGCTCCCGTGGCCTCCATGGTCAGCACAGTCTGGTTACTTGGACCTCTGCCTCATCTTTCTCCTCTGGTGTTTCAGGTTGCGCATTCACTTCTTCCTCCACTTGGCTCTCATAGTGCAATGAGACAAGATGATGCTAAGAAGAAGAACATTCACTTTTATAAGACTTTGAGTTACAGATTTTCCCTCCTCAAGACTATACATGTACAATCCTAGTAAACATATTTCCACATTAGTCATGTTGTGAAAGAAGAATCAGAACAAAAGGAGAAAACAATGTGAAAGAAAAAAACAAAAGAGAAAATAGTATGCTTCAATCTGCATCCAGACTCCACAGTTCTTTTTCTGGATATAGGTAGCATTTTCCATCATGAGTCTTTTGCAGTTGTCTTAGATCATTGTATTGCTGAGAAGAGCTAAATCTATCAAAATTGGTCCTTGCATAATATTGCTGTTATTGTATACAGTCTTCTCCTGGTTCTTCTCACTGCACTCAGCATCACTTCATCTAAGTTTTTCGGGGTTTTTCTGAAATCTGCTTGCTTATCATTTCTTATGAATTACTAGTATTCCATTACATTCATATACCATAACTTGTTCAGCCATTCCCCAGTTGATGGGCATCCCCTTAATTTCCAGTTCTTGGCTACCACAGAAAGAGCTACTCTAAATATTTTTGTACATGTGGGTCCTTTTCCCATTGTTATGATCTCTTTGAGATATAGCTCTAGAAGTGATATTACTGGATCAAAGGGTATGCACGGTTTTATAACCCTTTGGGTATAGTTCCAAATTGCTCTAAAGAATGATTGGATCAGTTCACAATTCCACCAGCAATGCATCAGTGTACCATTTTTCCCACATTTATAATTTTCCTTTTCTGCCATATTAACCAACCTGATAGGTGTCAAGTGGTATCTCAGAATTGTTTTAATTTACATTTCTGAGTCTATAGTGATTTCATGCATTTTTTCATATGACTATAGATAACTTTTAATTTCTTCATCTAAAAACTACCTGTTCATATCCTATGACTATCAGTTGGGGAATGACTTGTAATCTTATAAATTTGACTCAGTTCTCTATACATTTTAGAAATGAGGCCTTTATCAGAAACACTTACTGTAAATATTGTTTCTCAGCTTTGTTTCCCTTATAATCTTAGTTGCGTTGGCTTTATACAAAAGATTTTTAATTTAATCAGAATTACCCATTTTGAATTTCATAATGTTCCCTATCTCTTGTTTGGTCATAAGTTTTTCTGTTCTCCGTAGATCTGACAGGTAAAATATTCCTTGCTGTCCTAATTTGCTTGCAGTATCACCCTTTATATCTAAATCATGCACCCATTTTGAACTTACCTTGGTATACAGTGTCAGATGTTGGTCTATACTTAGTTTCTACCATGATGTTTTCTAGTTTTTGTTAGATAGTGAGTTCTTATCCCAAAAGCTGGAGTTTTGGTGTTCATCAAACAGTGGATTACTGTAGTAATTAACTACTGTGAGAAGAACCTTCATTTATGGAAATATTCCTGTGAAAGGAAACATTTTTCTAAGTAAATTGCTGGATGCATATATATAGCATGGTCAGTAAATTCTTCCTTGGCCTTTGTAATCTTTGTCCCTATATAAATTACAGAATCTTTATGCCTAGCCTTTTGACATTCCCCTAGTCACAAAATTCTGAGTGTAAATTGTAGAGGAATAGAAGCTTAATTGTTATACGTATATTTTCAGAGTTATAACTAAAAAAAGTCAAGGTGAAGCTTTTGCAGATTGAGGTAAAGAAGGTTAACAAAAAGCATTTTGTGGATGACTCTGGAAAAACTAGGAATCAGACTTTACTGATAGAAGTACATAAGCCAGGCCTGGTAGTTTTAGTTATATTAATTTTCACTTACTAGTTCTTTTCTCCCTTTATGTTCTGTATATATCAATTCCAACTCCACTTTCTGAAGCAGTTTCAAAGATAGACAGTAATAGATCTGGATCTTGTAGGTGTTCCACTCTCTTCTTTTTTTCCACAGCTTAATAGTATTTTATTTTTTTCTAGTTATATGTAAAGATAGGTTTCAACCTTCATTTTTATAAAGATTTTGAGTTCCAGATTTTTCTCCCTCCTTCAGTTTATCTTCCCCAAGACAGCAAGCAGTCTGATATATGGGTTATACATGTGCAATCATATTAAACATATTTCCATGTTAGTCATATTGTGAAAGAAGAATCAGAACAAAAGGGAGAAAAAACACCAAAAAAAATGAAAATAGTGTGCTTCAATCTACATTCAGGCGCCATATTTCTTTCTCTGGATGGATGTTACAGCATTTTCCATCATGAGTCTTTTGGAATTGTCTTGGATCATTGTACTGCGGAGAGAAGCTAAATGAATCATAGTTGGATCATCACACTGTGGTACTGTTACTGTGTACAATGTTTTCCTAGTTCTGCTCATTTTACTTAGCATCAGTCCCTGTAAGTCTGTCCAAGTTTTTCTGAAATCTGTCTGCTCATCTCCCCTATCTTCTTAAGCCCAGCTTATTCTCTTTATGCTTTCTGCCTTGGTGATCTCATTAACTCCATGGTGATGACTCCTAAGCATATATATCTAGTCCTAACCTCTCTACTGAGCTCTATTCCTGTATTACCAGATGCCTTGGAGTCTCTATGTGGATGTTCATGAGCATCTCAAATTCAGCATCTTCTAAATGCAGTTCATATTTCATCCAAAACCTATCCCTATAACAAATTGTACCAATTCTGTTGATGACATCACTATTATTCAACTTACCCAAGTTTATACAGTTGGGGTCATGACTGATTGTTTATTCACCTATCCCTATATCCAATCACTTACTAAAGCTTAAGTGACCCCACCTATACAGCATTTCTTATGCCCATCCCCTTCTCTCAACTCACAGTCTTGACCCCTGCTTAGGCCCGTACCACTTGTCTCTTGAACTCTTGAAATAGCTTCTTTATTAGTCTTCCTTCTTTCAGTTTCTTGCCTTTCCAGTTCATCATCCACCCACTTGACATATTGATATTCCTAAAAGAGACCTGTCACCTCCTACAGAAAATCTTCAGTGGTTCCCTCTCACCCTACTAGTCTTACTCCATATCACTGCCAATCACGCATTCTCTGTTACAGCTATACTGACCTGCTAGGTATTCCTCATTAGTGACTTTGCATCTTTCATCTCTGTGCCTTTGTACGAGTGTCTCCATGTCTGGAATTAATGACTGAATGAACGTTTATTAAGTCCTTCGTATTTTCAGAGCACTGTGCTAGGGGCTGGGAATACACAAAGAAAAGCAAGACAGTCATGGTTCTCAGGAACTTACATTCTAATAGAAGATGATGGGTGGTTTCAGCTATTAGTAAGATGGAAAGCTACAATGATTTTTAGGGTACAGCAGGAAAGCAAATGATAGTGCATCTCCTTTAGTGTCATTTCCATGGATAAAATCATATCTGTTTCTGTTGTTGAACCATTTGATAATGGCAAGGACTTTGGTGGCAAGAACTTTCTTTTCCAAGTCTTCAGTAGCTCTGTCTGCAGAAGTGTTCACTTCTGCATCAAAGGTGATCCCCTGGATAATGGACATGGGAATTGGGCTGGAAGCAGAATGAGTGGTTTCTGAATGGAGATTGGAGAAGTGGGGGAAAATTGATGGGGTAGGGATCCTGGATTATCTCCATGAGGGCCTAAAGGAAAGTTATGGCAGAAGTGCTGTTGGTGACTTGACTTGCCTGGCACATGCCACCTCTCCTTCAGGATACTTTGCTATTTCAGCTAGGCTGGCATGACATATGGTAGGGTGTGGCTGGCCCTTTCTCCATAAAGGCTACTTCTGTGGGTGATTAGGCTGGAAGCAAGTGACTGGGCTGGAAGCAAGGCTAGTGTGTTGGTATGAGGTTGGGGGTATATGCACGAGGCACTATGCTCCCAAGGGCTCTTGGGTTTACCTGCTTGTTGGTGTAACCATCTCTCTTCACTTTGCTTTGATAAATCTTTAACTTCTTTCAAATTACAGCTTAGCTACCATCTACATGAGACTTTTCTGGACACCCTCTTCAACCCAGTTAATAGTTTGCACGCTCTCTCCCTCCTTCTTTTATCTCTCTTTTGCTTTATTTGCTATATGTGTTGTGTATTTGTATGTATGTATGTATGTATCCCCCCCTTCCCCAGTTCAGTGTAACTTTCATGAGGATAATATGTATTTGTATCTCTAGTGCCTAAGGACTTCCTTATAATAGGCCCTACACACTAATTGAATTGAATTTTCATTATCATATCAGCTTGCTCCACTTGCTGAAGTTTAGTGAGTGATGTTACTTTGATTCAGATATGCTTTAAATTATTCTTGAAGGGTTTCTTTTGCCCCTCATTGATGGCAAGTTAAAGGAAGGCAACTATACAACTGCAGTGGCGTTTTGGTGTTTTATCAGTTTAGCCCCTAATACACAAGTGTTAGTAATGATGTTATTTAAATTGGGCCAATGTATTTGACCTGGAATCAAATAAACACTTTTGGCCAGGAACACTTCCTCTTACTTGTAGCCTAAAGCTACTTCTGAGCTTTCTGCAAAATTGACAGGATTTCTAGTTGGGCAAATTTGGTCTGGAGTTAGGTATTGGATCCCTGGAATTAGGTTTTGGATTCCTGGAATTTGGCCCTTTATCCTGACCTCTTGATGGTGATTGACTTAGCTCCCTTGATGGGAATTATCATTTAGAGAGACTTGAAATGTAGTAAAGTTGTGCCAGACTAAATCTTATGCTTTTTGGTAATCAAATTCATTTAGAACCTTCAGTTCTGTGATGCTAATGAAAGCAGTTGAAACATTTCCTGGATTCTAGCTTGGGCCTTCCACCTTTGTCTGTATTATCTTCAACCCTTTGTGCTTCAGCTACACAGTTCTTAGAGTTGTTAGCATATCATTGCCTCCTGCAGTCATGAAAACTTTCTGTGGGGGATATGAACTGTGTGTTCCTTAAATAGTTTCACTCTTTTAGTTTACAGATACTATACATGATTGTATGCCACCATAGCAGGGGTGGGGGTGGGGAGGAAGGGGAGAAAAATCTGAAACTCAAGTGATTCTGGAACTGAATCTTGTAAACTAAAAGGAAACAAACAAGTAATAAAATAAATTTTTAAAAAATAGTTTCACTCTTTTTAAGGAACTTATTATAACTGGATCATTTACATGATACTTCTTAAACTCCTTTTTCTAGTTATCTAATTGCTGATTTTCACCTGAATACCTGTACTTTTAAGATTTCCCTCATCCCCTGGATTGGACAGTTTTTCCAGGTTTTCAGATGTCTTTTTACCTACATTACTTTTCAGTTTTAAATACAGCTTTTGTTTCATTAATTTTTTTCAGGAATTAGATTTTTTTTCATTTGTAATACATTTATGCAACAGGTACAAGTACAAGGCATTAAGGGAAATACAAAGTTCACCTAAAACATATTCCTTATTCTCAAGGAGTTTTTAATCCATTAGGGAGCACCCTACTGTAGTGTGATAATAGATACCAGTAAGTCAAGCATTTATTAAATGCCTAATAGGTGCCAGACACTATCCTTATCTATGGGGATAATGAAATAAAAACAAAATTGAAATAGTCTTTTCTTTCAATGGGCTTATTCTATTGCTGGAAATAAAATGTACATAACTGTATGTAAAACATACTGTATAACTGTAAGTTGATAGGGCATGGGTTGTTGGAGGGTCAGGAAAGGCTGTGTGTGTAGAAGGTAATACTTGAGCAGAATTTCAGATGGAGCAAGAGATTCTGAGGCAGAGGTAGGTGGGAGTGCATTTCAGGCATGGTGGGCACCCAGTTCTAGGGCACAGAAATAGGCAGTGATGTGGAAGAAAGGCAAGGTGGTCTTTTGGCTAAAGAGGTGGCCTCAGAGTCAGGAATCTGGGCAAATTACCTAACCTTTCAGTGCCCCAGGTAACTTGCAGACTAAAATTTGCAAAGCAGTTCTTGATCTTCATTGCTAACAGGACTTTTACTCATTAGAGAGCTCCCTAGTCAGTGAAGTCATAAGATTTGATTTTGACCAAAAACAAAAGTAATTCATTTATATAGTTAGTGTATTAGAGAGTTAGGAAACACTGAAAGGGAAGATTGCTACCACCTTGGGATACTAGAGAAAACTATTATTTGATGATGATAACAAAGATGAGTGAAGGAAGGATGAAGCATTTATTAAACCCCCATTATATGCCAATTACTGTACTAAATGCTGGGGACACACGTAGAAAAAGCTGGAATATTCATTGCATATATTCTCATTTAGAGAGACAGTATTTTCATGTGTTAGCCAAAGGGCAGAAAGAAAGGCACAGAAGACCTGGGGTTCTAGAGATGGGGAGGGTAGCAAGGCCCAGAGTTCTCTAGATTATATCAGGAGGTCAGGTGACAGCTTCAGGAGGCTACTAGGCATGTAGAGGCAAGGCCTAGTAGACCTGGAAGCATTGACAGGGCAGATGGTAAGGCGTGTCATTTTCCATCCCATTGGGAGGAGTAGAGTGAGTGACCCTCATCTCCTCCAGGCACTGTGAGCAGTAAAACGGCCCAGGCGGAAGGGGCAAGGTATGGGAAGAGTCACAGCGATAGTTGTAGTTTATGGCTCAAGATAGACGACCCAGCTTTGTGATATTTAGTGACCAAAAATGGCATTCTTAACCTGCATAGACTTTTCTGTTTGCGTGCCATTCATCACAAGGGGAATTGAACACTCAGAGAACAAAAGTCCCATGCCAAAAGTACTGACTGTAGAGTCAGAGGGCCTATGTTCACCTCCCACTTCAGTGCTTACCCAGCTGGGTTACCTTGGGCAAGACATTTAACCTCCTTGAGGAGCCGCATTTTCCTCTTTAAAAATGAGGGAATTAGATTAGATGGTCTCTGCATTTCTTGCTATTTCTTGACCTATTATCCTGTGGTCATAAGATATCCTGGCAAAATATTAGGGATCGTTATGACCTTTAAATTTTTCTGTGTGAAACTATCAACCAACAGTACTATAGAAGAAGTTATAAAAATAGAGTAAGGACCAAAGTTGTATTCTTGGTTCTGCATAGAACCAGCTAGTTGTATGACTGTTAACAAGTTATGTAACCCTCAGTTTTCTTTACATATATAAATGAATGGGTTGATCTTTAATCTTAATTTCTGCTATTAGTGTCTAAAATTCTATAATTCTAAGTGTTGAAATGTGTATAATCCTTAAACATGTAGCCTTTGCTTATTAGGGTTATTTGAGAATTAATCTAATTTAAAGGATTATTGTTTTTTTTTTTAATTTAAACAAAAATGAGTAAAAAAATTTTATAGAACTCTATGAAAAGGA
Organism: Pseudocheirus occidentalis; assembly: GCA_028646575.1. Classification (NCBI taxonomy): domain Eukaryota; kingdom Metazoa; phylum Chordata; class Mammalia; order Diprotodontia; family Pseudocheiridae; genus Pseudocheirus; species Pseudocheirus occidentalis. Next base: position 76,537,014 of record CM053596.1, on the reverse strand, counting down.
ACATGTTCAAATTTATAAAGATACATTAACATTGCCTGGAAATTGTCTTATAAAACAACTGTTGCCTTTTATAGTATTAGAGTAATTATACCTCTTATCCATACAATGACCAAAGACAGTTCCAAAGGATTCATGATGAATAATATTATCCATATTCAGAGGGAGGACTGATGAACTCTGGGTGCAGAGTGAAGCATACTTTTTTCACGTTATTTTCCTGGCTTGGGGGGAGGGGGAAGGTAGGCGGCAGCAGCAGCTTGGCTATTATGGAAATATGCTTTGCATAACTTCACATGTTTAATTGATATATTGCTTGCCTTCTCAATGGGTAAGAGAGGCACTGGAAGGAGGGACAAAATTTGGAACTCCAGATTTTTAAAAAATGTTTAAAAAGTAAAATATCTAAGAGCAAAAGCAACATGTATTATAATTTTTTTTTTAACCAAAGAAAAAGCTTTTGTTTTGTGTCCCCTTCCTGGCCTGCTAATTAATTTATGACATTATGAAATGGGGATGGGCATTCCCTGTTCTTTGGGTACTTGCCTAGAAAGACCACAACTGGCAGCAGGAAATGAGCTGCTAATCATACTTTAAGCACAGAAGGCATGGGGGCAAGAAGCTCAGAAAGGCAGAGGCAAATAGCAAAAGAGGTACAGAGGCAGATGTTGGTGTGGGGATGGGGGAGTGGGATGGTGAAAAAAGAAGAGGGAGAGGGAGAGAGGCAGAGAATATCACTCACATAACCATGGATTAGAGTTGAGGGCAAGCAGAACAGGAGTTTGAAGTCTAATTTTTAATAGGGATTTGGAGGGGAATGTTGTTAGTTCATTAACATACACAAATCATCTCAACATTATTGTTAAGACTTTAAAGTTAACATGTCCTCATTATTTCCATTTAGACTTTTTTGATGTTTTGCTGATCTGGAACTAAGGAGGTCTGGAATTTGTCTAGAATTAATATAGCATAGGACCAGAACCCTGACAGCAGTACCTGGACGGCTTCTTCTGATTGAGCACATGTGACCAGGATGTGAATTTTGGTTACTATATGATGCAGTTTGTAAATTATGCTCCTTTAATTTTTGGTACCATTTGTTATAGGACTTCCAGGTTCCCCTTTACATCTTAATTTCTGCTATTGTGCTTTTATACTAGCTAATTATAAGTTTACTATACTGACTAGAAGGGGAAGGATTCCAGAAGGACCAGAATAAGATAGAGTTTTAACACAATGTTTTCCTTTTCTTTTCTTAAAAATGTAATTCATGGGATCATAGTTGTAGTCATATTTTACAGAGTTTTGATTTTTCTGATTTTTTTTCTTTATTGCTTCATGTAACTCTTGCTACATTTCCCTGTGTCTTTCATACTATTCATATCACTATATTATGTTACCTTAATACAGTGGTTCTCAACCTTCCTAATGCTGTGAACCTTTAATATAGTTCCTCATGTTGTGGTGACCCCCAACCATAAAATTATTTTCATTGCTACTTCACAACTGTAATTTTGCTACTGTTACGAATCTATCTGATATGCAGGATGTATTTTCATTGTTACAAATTGAACATAACCCACAGGTTGAGAACTGCTGCCTTAATATAACATGTGTTTGGCTATTACCTAGTGCCAAACATACAGGTTGTTTTTTTCAGTATTTTTCTGTTGCAATTAAGCACCTAATTCTGATCAGTAAAAAATTAGTGATTGAAATAGAAATGATGAAAACCTATGGAGAATTTGCCATTTTAAACCATTCACTAATTGTTAAATGATCAGTGGATGAATAAGCACTTCTCAAAGCTATCCAAGATATGAAGAAATGCTTCAAATCACTAATAATTAGAGAAGTGCAAATTAAAGCAGCTCTGAGCTTCTACCTCACATTCATCAGATTGGCAGAGATGACATGACAAAAATGTATAATGGCATGTTAGATAGGCTAAGGGGAAAAAACACATTAATTTATTGTTGGTGGAACTGTGAATTGGTACAGTCATTCTGGAAAGAGAGTCATTAAACTGTGCATTCCCTTTGATCCAATGAGATCTTTTCTGTGTCTATACCCAGAGCAAAATGGCAGATATGTATTAAAGTGTTTACAGTAGTTCTTTTTTTAGTGGCAAAGAGCATGAAATGGGGTGCCTATCATTTGGGAAATGACTGAACAAGCTGTGGTATATAAATGAATGGAATAATGCGTTGTAAGAAATGGTGAAGTAAATGATATTAGAGACACCTAGGAAGACTTATATAAATTGATACAGAGTCAAGTGAGCAGAACCAGCAACATTTACAGTAATAACATCCATAAAGACAACTTTGATAGACTTCCGGAGGACTGGTGATCTACGGTGCTACCCACTTCCTAACAGAGTGGTGATGAATTCAAGATTCAGAATGAGACACATTTTTTGACATAGACAATGTGGGGATTTATTTTACTTGTTGGTGAATATTTGTTAAAAATGTTTTGTTTTTCTTTAAAATTGAGGGCTAAGTGATGAAGATGAGAAAAAGAATGAATGCTTGTTAATTTAAAGATAAAAGTAAGATGAAAGAAAAAAATTTTAAGTTCATGATTGCCAGTGAATCTGGACATACAAGACATACTCTAGATCAAAGAAAAGAGAATGATGAAGCTTCCCCAAAGACAAGTGTCTGATAAGCTCAGATTTTAAAAATATATGTATAAAAAAGAAGGGGCATGTGAATAAGGAAGTCTTCCAGAGTTGCATAGACTTACAAAAATAGTATCGAGAAGACTAAGGCCCCAAATGAACTGAGATTTTTTTTTTTAAGGCTATGGGTAGAGGGAGAGTTACCAAAAAAAAAACCTAAAACCTTTCTAAAAGTTCATTTGGGGAAAAAAGAAGGATGAAGTCTGCTGTGTGGAGCACATGGTATAAAACTAAATAATACAGAGAAAGCAAAACAGAGCAAGAGAAAAGATGGTGAGAGACTAAAGAACTACTTAGAGAGTTCATAAAGGTATTGCTGTTAAAAATTTTGATGAGTTGACATATATGATCAACTTTAATTTCTAAGATTCTATGTTCCTGTTGTATGAAAGACTTTAGGGAATAATGTTTTTCAGAACCTATAAAATTATTCCTAAAACACTTACTGTAAGTTTGAGCAAGTTCTTTCATTCAGCTCTCTGAATATTACTTTCTCCCAAGTAGAAATGAAAAAAGTTTATGCATCTGTCATTGTTAAAAATTGAGAGAGAATAAAAGAGAGCTTCTAGCTGTTTACATATAACAATGAATTAGTGACTGGAAGTGTCTTTGCTGTGGACTGTAGTTTTATTAGGATTGTTTTCTGTTCTTTTAAACTCTGTTCTTTTAAACTCGGAGCTTGTGGTTTATTTTAAATTTGAAAGGCTACTATAGTTTTTAATGAAGAAATTCAAAGAACAATTAAAAAAGATAAAATGAAAGCCTTAAGGAGCTATAAGAAGGGAATATTAACTGATGTCTTGTATAGTTGCTGATTTATACTTGGCAGTTTCAGAGTGGTTGTAATAACTTGATATAAAGATTAAGTAGTATGAGTCATCATTACACGTCAGCAAGCGTATTACTATTTTTCAGTTAGAATTTTCAATCCCCATTTAGCCATTTTTTGTTATTTAAATTTCAGTGACATAATTTCAGATATGAAAATTGCCAAGTCATCTACATCTCGAATTTATGCCAGGCCAGACCGTCAGATTCAGTTTGATGAAGGACACGGGTTTTTGTCTGCAAAAGAGTTTTTGGAACATGACTCTAAAAAAAGGTACTTGTCTTTAATTCTCAATTTTTATTTGCCTCATTTTCATATAACTGTGACTGTAAGTTTCCTCCTGTTCTTTTGGTTATGAATTTTTACTGTATCTGCCTGCCCATAGAGTATTAAGGAGAGAGGGGACATTAAAATATATCCTCCCACTCTGTGCTGCTCCATTCCCTTCACTGGAGGAAGATTTGGCTTCCATGTACATATTTTGTTCTGGGAGCATTCATATTATAGTCCATCTTTGAAATCCTCCTTTCTTCTGATTATTTCCCAGCTTGGGCTAGGTAAACCTGACACCCCCCTGCCCCCCAAATAAGCAATATTCCTCTGGCAATCTTGTTTTCAATTGTACATTAGTAATATGAAATAAACTCTTACCAGCTTATATTAATATACCCTAATCATTCTCTTTAGCAAGGGAAATCTTGGTGTTGAACCTTGCTATTGCTACCACCCTAAAATGTGAAGTGCCCTAGAGAAATTTTTGAAATGATAGATCATTTTACTTTATAATTGTAACTTATAAGATGTTGTTTCTCCTTTTTGTTGTTGTTGTTGGTTCTCTGATTTAATTAGGTTCCATGGACTTAATGATCATGTTTACAGAGATCACTTTAAAGTCTATTTATAGAATCCTAATTTCTCACTTTAGTGTTAGTTTTGCATCACCAGTAGTGTGCTGGACATTTCCATATGCATTTTATATTTGTCATGTATCCAAAAGATAACTGCCTTCTCCATCCCTCAGCTCCTTAAACCATCCCTCCAAACATTCCTATTGCTATTATGAGGGTCCCTCCCTCCAGTTATCTGTGATTCTTCCTTCTTCCTTACTTCCCATAATCAGTCAGTGGTCAAGTTTTATTCTACCTTCATAGCAGCCTTTCCCTTTCTTCCCTCCATTCACATAACTGCCAATCTATTTTATTCCCTTATTAAGTTAATTTTATAAAAATGATATTCCCTGCCCCCAAGAAGCTTATGTTGTACTAGGAGAGATACAGTATGAGCACAGATGAACTACAAATTACAAAGTTGTTTCAGAAGAAGGAGAAAGAAAAGGCCTTTTTAGAAATTGGCATCTGACCACTGTTAAACTGGTAGATTAGTAGAATTTTGTAGCTAGATTTTTTTAAAAAAATATTTGCTAAAGTTTCATACTATTTTTATGGAAAAAGTGAAAAGATGGACTAGAAGAGAGTATAATTGTATGGATTCAGACTGATCGAGTGGCCGGATTCAAAATAGTTCTTAATAGTTAAGTGTCAGCTTGATAAGAAGTCTCCACTGGAGTCATCAGGGGTCTCTATGTGGTCTTGTGCTGATTAACATTTTTGTAAGTGACTTGAAAGACATGCATGGTATGCCTGTGACACAAACTGGGAGAAATGGCTAACACACTTGAACAACTTGTTAAAACTTGAACCTGAAATAGATTAAAATGGTAGAGAAAAGGTATTGCCTTTTTGCTTTCCACCCTTTTTGATCCTCTTGTAATAGTTGGGAAGTAACTGTCAAAACCTGGGAGTAGTTTAAAGGAGTGGTTTCTATCTCCACCCTTCCAGACACATTTTAGTATCTCTGTTTTGGAAAGTGAGTAGCAGAATGGCATACTCCCCCCTTCCCAAATGTTTCCCACTTAGATCCAGCCAGTTAAAAGATTGTTTATATTAATAGGCTCCTCTATTAAAATGCAGATATACCCTGGGGAATTTAAACTAATTAACAATTCCTACATTATTGAGAATTGCCATAATCAGCTACTTAGATTCCTTCATACCTGGTTGAGATCTCCACCGTGGGGACAATTTGAATTGCTAGGAAGTGAAGAGGAGCTGTTATTTTAAGTAGAGAGCAAACCTGGAGAGCTCTGAATAACCAGAAAACTGTTAAGAAAAAGAAAAGGAAAAAAAAAAAAAAGCACTATAGGGAATTGAAGCCCAGGAAGCTGAGAGATAGAAAACCAATTTTGCCTGGGATCCTGATGTCAGAAATGGCTTTGGGAGCTATGAAAATTGTCTGTCCATCTTGGGTACTACTTAGGTTGCTGAGCCTCATCTGTTGGTGGAAAATCACTTTACATCAACAGGAAAGCTTAAAAATCCTGTGCTATACCACTCACACTTTCCAAATACATTTGTGATGCACATGTATGTGTATGATCCAAATCTATTCTTTCATTGGCTGTAGGAAACTTCCACTATCAATGCAGATGAGTGAATATGTTCTGTATTTTGAAGGCATCGAGTTGCCCAGAGTCCTGAGAGGCATGTCACACTGACATTTCACTTTGAAAATCTTTTACATAAGAGGAGGAAGCAGTGAAATATGAAATAGTTCATCAGAATGGAATATGCTTGTAAAAACTTGAAGTATAGGGAAAAAAAAGATTAACATGCCATTAATTATGGCTAATTAAAAGACTTAAGTTGAAACTCAATGAATATTCTAAACACTCTTGACTGCTTTGTAAGTTGGAATGTTTTGATTTAGCTGTTACCTTTTACAATTAGAATTTACAGTATTTTATGCAATTAAAAAGGCAAGAAATGGTATTCCCAATGTTGAAGTTATAACTGCTAAATTAAGATTTAATAGTTTTGCCATTACATTAGATTTTCTTATGACTTAACTTGAAATAAATCAACCATAAAATAGTAGCATATTATACTAATCCTATTAGTTGAAATGTTGGGAATTGAGCTGCACTACCTAATGAATTGCCTTATGAAATAAAAATTCAGAGGTATAAAGACTTCATTTCGTCTCTTACCAAGAAGATGTTAGTCTGGTTTGGGTCAGAATTTGTTTCAACTTCTACCTTTCATTTAATATAAAATATTTTTTTCATAAACAAGTTAAAATTGGAGCATATAAAAGTGTTCTTAGGAAATATATTTTCCCCTTTTGGTTTTAGGAAAGGATTATTCACGGGGAAGAGACTTAATGTTTTCCCTGTGGCAGAACCAGCTCGTGAAGAGGCACCTGAAACAGGTTGGTTATGAAATAACAGTAACAAATTACTTTTCTCAAAAATTCATTTCTCAAAGACCTCAGCGTTTTATATTCGTAGTGGCAAAGTATTCGAATATTCTGTCCTGTTAGTAGCCTAAATCTTAGAAATTTTGGTGGTTAATTACATCACTGGCTTCCCCAAATGAACACTCTCCATTTCTTATGATGAGTAAGTTATATATTCTCCCCTGTGTAATACAAAATGTTATTTATCATAGGAGCTAGAAATAGTGGAGGAAAACACTTGTGGCCTATTCTTTTTCCCTTGTAATTAGTCTTTATCTTCCAGATTCTCCTGTCTTCTTTTTTAGACTTAGAAGTAAAATTTCTTTGTTTTCAGTTATAATTAGAAGGAATTATGTTTACATGTGTTACCTAGAAGTATGGGATTAAATACTGTCTCATTTCTTAAGTAGTCCTGATTTCATTTGTCTTTCCACTGGTGCAGTGTTGCAACTCTAAATGAGTTTCTATGACTTAAAAAAATTTTAATTAGGTGACTTTATTAAGGCTCTACTATTCTGTGCCTGGCACTGTGCTAATTGCTAGGGAGACAGAAGAAGCAAAAGATAGTCCCCACCCTCAAGGAATTCATAGTCTAATGGGGAAGACCACAAGCAAAGATAAATACAAATAAGCAATAAGCCTGATAAATACGAAATAATTAAAAGGGGAGAGGCATTAGGATTAAGAAAGGTTGAAAAAGACTTCTTTGGTGACCATCTTTTTATCTTTCTAGTGATGAAGTCATATTCATTTGCTTAGTCAGCCTTCCCAATTCTTGGACTACCAGAACTTGTGTTCCATTTCTTGTTATGGTGTTTTTTGTTTTTTGAGTTTTTTAGGTTTTTTTGGAAGGGGGAAAGCAGGGCAGTTTGGATTGTGACTTGCCCAGGGTCACACAGCTATTAAGTGTCAAATGTCTGAGGCCGAATTTGAACTCAGGTCCTCCTGACTCCAGGGCTGGTGCTTTATTCACTGTGCCACCTAGCTCAGCCCCACTTTGTGTTGCATTTCTATGGTGTTTGCTAACCCAGGGTCACCTCCATGACATAATGAGATATTAGGATAGCACTTCATTAGAGGAGATTATGTTAAATAATGTTTTCTAACTTTGGTGGCCTCCTGAATTTGTTTAAAACATAGTCTGAGTGTTTCATTGACTTTCTTTAGGAAAGAGAAACCCAATAATTAAATAGTAAATTAAAGCTAAAAAATCTTATCAGTTATAATAAAATGATGCATGTTTACCACTTAGGACATTCTGAGATTGCTAAAAAAAATTTTAGAAGATAATGTATTAAATGTCTCTAAAGTCACTTTGGGTTATAAATATGACTTGGTTTTCTCTACTGTACAGTCCCTATAGTGAGTTTTTGTAGAATGTTGTTTATTAGATTTTAACCAAAACCACATCTTAAAATTTTCATTATATATAAACTTGGACTTGTAAGTCATTAAGTTGAAATTGCAGAGTCACATTTTATTTAAGGTTGCCTTTAGAGGGACACCAAGCTGAAAATAAGTCAACTTTTGGGGGAGCAGGAAAGGTGAAGGCAGAAATGTAGGGAAAATTAGAGATTTTTTTGTTATTTAGTGTTAATTTTTTTTCTTTTCTCTAACTTCTGAATTGTGTTACCATTTTTTGTAATTAGTTGGTTGCTTGCAACAAATTTTCCCATAGAAACAGAGTATGTGGAGATTAAATTGCAGATAGCCCACAGAAACCAGTTACACCTACACATCATAGGCTAACCTGACAGACTTAGCACCATGTATAACATGCTTCTGTGGGAAAACACATTTCAAAATGTGGTGGAAGGAGACACTAAGGCATTGGGAACCTACCTCCTGTCCTCCTACTGAAAAGATTTATCCTCACAGCTAGTGCCCATGGAGTACATGGCAAGAAGGCAGCTTTTTGTGTTTGTGGCATAGAGAACTTTGTATCTAGCTTCAAGGAGAGTGGATCTTTATACGTATGAGATATTTGTAAGTCAGAGAATGCTTGTCATTTCCTAGATTATTTGAAAATAGTGATGATATGTTTTATATATTGACATTGCAGAAAGCATGTACTATAGAGAAGGT
>CM053596.1:76485685-76527623 GCA_028646575.1 Pseudocheirus occidentalis | reverse complement strand
GAGAGAGAGAGAGAGAGAGAGAGAGAGAGAGAGAGAGAGAGAGAGAGAGAGAGAGAGAGTCAGGAGAGAGTCAGTCAGTCTAGTACTCGCGGGAAACAGTCAACACTAGTGAGCTTTGTCACGAGGACTGGGAATCAGCAACCCGAACTGGCTTTCTCTCAAACACACTGAAAATTGGGGGAGTTTGGCTGGGGGAGAAGGAGAAAGTGAGTGAGAGAGAGGAGAGAAGAGAGCCCCGACTTCCATATCCCACCGAAAGTGAATCCGGAATGGGGGCTCAAAATAGGTAATTGGATAGAAATTTACTAAATTTCTTTTCCCTTCTCTCAGCACCAAAGCGCGTACAATTTCTGTAGGTCCTCTAAGTCATCCAGGATGACTCTCCACGCTACCGTCTGCCCCCCCCCCCCAGTTCCTCATCTTCCCAACACCCCAAGAATGAAGAGGCGTGGGGAGGTTTGGAGAGGACCCCTGGGGCGGCTGCAAAATCAGTCCTAGAGGCTCCACATCTCGGCGTCTTCGTATCCCTCCCAGGCTTCTCCTCTCCTCGGTAGTAAACAAACTACTGTCGCCGCCTCCACGCTGGTTTACCTCACCCAAATCAAAACACAGAGTCTCACAGAAACACACTCGAGAATTACCAGAAAAATTATGATCCAAAAAAAAAAAGAAAGAAAAAAAGAAACCACGAAAACCTCCTCCTTCCCACCTCTCCCCACCCCCCCCAAACTAAACCACTGCCTCCTCCTCCCCTAGGAAAACTGGCCCCGTGAAATTGACAGGCCAGTAGTTTCCTAAGCAGCGCGCGCGCTCCCATTGGCTGAGGTGGTGCAGTCAATCAGCCCCAGGGGGAGGGAGCTAGTCGGGACTCACCGCCCCGCGGCTGGGTGGTGGTAGTAGATCCCGTAAGTCTGGTGTGGGCCGGTGAGTTGCTGCTGCTCCCTCAGCCAGCCGCCGCCACATTCAACAGGCAGCAGGAGTCCGAGCAGCAGCGAGCAGCCACAGTCGCAGCAGCCGCCGCCGCCGCCCCCTCCTCCCCCGAAGAACCGTGCAAGTAGTGGAGGCACAGCCGCGGCAGCCGGACAGCCACCGCCTTCCGCGCTCGTCCACTGGACACCTTAGCGGACGATTCTGCTTCTTTTTCACTCCGGGCCGACTCGAACCTGCTGTCCGGCGGCCACTGCCATTGCCATTGCCGCTGCGGCCGCCGGAGCAGCAACAGCAGCTGCAGGTCGCCGCCGCCGCAACTCGGGGGAAGCTTAGGCATTAATTTATAAGCCCACTAAGTTAAGTTCTGGTTTCTCTCTCCCCCAGCTTCTCTCCTACCCCCCTTCCCACCCCCGCTTTTCCCTTCCCCCACCCCAGCCCAGTATTTAACTCCGGAGAAGTCCCCTCCCCCATCCCCTTCCTCTGGTTTCTCTCTTTTTCGCTCTCTTGTGGCCAGGGGGAGGGGAGGGGGTCACCATGGCCGAAGCGCCTCAGGTGGTGGAGATCGACCCGGACTTCGAGCCACTGCCCCGGCCTCGGTCGTGCACTTGGCCCCTTCCCAGACCGGAGTTTAACCAGTCGACTTCGGCCACCTCCAGTCCAGCCCCCTCCGGCGGCGGTGGCGGCGGGGCAGGGAATCCCGGGGATGCCGCGTCCGGCGCCTCGGCCGCTGTCAGCTCCGACTTCATCAGCAATCTGAGCCTCCTGGAGGAGAGCGAGGACTTCGAGCAGCCCTCGGGTCCCGTGGCGGCGGCGGCGGCGGCCGTGGCAGCGGCTGCGGCCGCAGCGGCAGCAGCGGCGGCGGCGGCGGCCGCGGGAGGACTGTGTGCGGACTTCCAGTGTCAGGAGACCACCTGCCTACAGCAGCAGCAACAGCAGCCCGGACCCCTCCAGCAACACCCGCCCGTGCCCCCGGCCTCGGCTGGGCCCCTGGCCGGCCAGCCCCGCAAGAGCAGCTCGTCCCGCCGCAACGCCTGGGGCAACCTGTCCTACGCCGATCTGATCACCAAGGCCATCGAGAGCTCCGCCGAGAAGCGGCTTACCCTGTCCCAAATCTACGAGTGGATGGTGAAGAGCGTCCCCTACTTCAAGGATAAGGGGGACAGCAACAGCTCTGCTGGCTGGAAGGTGAGGTCGTCGGAGCCCACATCCCCGGAGTGGGGGTAGGGGACGTCTGCTCCTGGGAAGAGGGGGGAAACGAAGGCACTGGGAAGCCACGAGGGCGAGAAACGCCTCTGTGATCCCCGCCACCTCGGGGATGTGGGAAGAAGGGGGAGGTTATAGGGAGCTAGGCGTACCGGTTTGTACTAATGTCCGGCCCTTGTTTGCAGGGAACTCTATAGTAATGTACGTATATGGGTTAAGGCTGAGATTTGCAGGAAGTGTATGTCTGTGAGTGTGTATGTTTTGGCTGGTGGGCTCTGTCAAGTGGATCCTTTGGGAATAAAGACGGGTCCATATGCAGTGATGATAAATGTGGAATGGATGCTGGGGTCGGGACCAGGAAAGAGAGAGAAGGCTTGACGCAACAGGCCCATTTCCTTCTTATAGGATTTTACACTCAGAGCTGGAAGGGACCTAGAGGTCATCCAGTCCAGCTCCCTCATTTTACTGACGAGGAAACTCAAAGTAGCGCAGATATTAAAGGGAGTTGAACCCATGCCCTCGAAGTCCAAATCCTATGAGTCCTGATTGAGAGAAATGCAGGGTGAGGATCTGGAAGCCCCGGGTGAATCCCTGCAGTGTGTAGTCCGTAAATTGGTGCGGAGCTGTGATGCCATTTCCCCTGGAGCCTAGAGGGGCAGCAAAAACAGGGGTGAAGTGACAGAGAGAGAGAGTGTGCGTGTGTGCGCGCGTGCGTGTGCGCGCTGGACTTAAGGGAGAGTGGGACAAGCAGGTGGAGGAAAAGAAGCTTGAGGAAGCTGGTTTGGTGCGGGCTTTATGGTTTTCTTAGAAGTCTCAGTACTCGTTTTGTTTTGATTTATCAGAAATGACCCCGGGTTCAGGGGGCTGGGCACTAGCTAAAAGAGCCCGGGATAGCTCATCCGACACGTGCAAAGGGGCGGCCACAGCTGGCGGGATTTACGGGCGCTGGGCTGCTTTAGCTGAGTTAAAGTTCAAGTGTGACACTTTGGAGGGGGTGGGGTGAGAGGGAGGGGACCTCAGGGGTGGTTGCCTGGAGAGGGACTGAGCTGAGAAAGCCAGTACTTTTAAAGGGCCAGTTCCTTTTCCGAGATCTAACAAACCCTCTGGGGTTAAATGCTGTCTCCGGGCTTGTGATTGCATTGGTAGGAAAAGATAGACCTGTGGATGGAAGCGCTTCCGGACTTGCACTGGCCTCATGCATAAATCTTTTAATTAAGAACTGAGGTTTAATTTAATTCACCTTGGGCTATATATCATTGAAGTGCGGAGTCAGGGACCTTTCTTTTACCTAAAATTTGGGAACCAGGTAGAAATAAATTGAATAACTTGAAAGACTACTCTGAAGTTTACCTCCAAAAAGGACTGGGTATTGACTGTTTAGGCTACTCTGTTCTTTTGACTCATCTAGCTTCTGAAATAAACGGCGGCAGCTTTTGAGGAAGCGAAGCGTTGACTCTCAGAAACTTGAGAGGACCGTCTCTATGGTGGTCCTGTCGGTCCTGTTTTCACAACCAGTTCTAATGGCATCATACAGGTTGAAAACCATAGCGATTGTTCACTAGTTTGATCAAAATTCTTTCTCTTGAGTCTCCTCCCCCTCCCCCCATTTTGAGGTTTACAGCGTAACCAGGGCCAAGACGTGTTGGGCAATTGTTATAGCAAAGTTGTTTTACATAAAGGTCATACTCGTAGTTAATTAACGTGTGACCAAAAGGTCGAACTACTTACCATTATTTTGAACTCTTCCTCAAGTAACTAGTTTTGTTTCCTTAACAATTTTCATTGTGTTGGATTTAAAAATAATCACATGCCTTAAAAAGTACTTTAAGGTGTGTTCTATACCATTTTACTACCTCATATGTAACCCTTCTTTTCATGAGAATGTTATGAAAGGCTTCTGTTCTTTTAAATTAAAATAATCTGGGTAACCCTCCAGAAACAATTTGATTTGATAACATGTACTTTTTGTGTGTGTGCTTACTTAACAATCCTACTTGAATATCATACACTGTGGTCATTTAGAACATTTGCAGTTATTAAAAAGAAACAAAAGCCCATTATGTTGACATTCAAAGTACAAACTATTTAACACTGTTACAGTACCCTTCTATAAAGGTATAGTAGGACTTTATTTGGGATTTAAATTTACTTAGTCTCACAAGCTGTTTATTCAAACGGGTATAAAAATGTGTATTTTAATCTTTTACTAGAGCTAGAAAATGTATAGATGCTTTCATTAAGGAAATCATCCATGAAATATATGCTTTAAGAAACTGGTTCTTTTGGTTGCTTCAAGATAGGCCATCATTTTCAAATGACTAAACCTTTCAGGTGTCATCAAAGTCAGTTGGTAGAAGTAAGATTACATCTAGTACATTTTCACTTTGAGTAAAAGGGTATTTTAGCAGCAGAGAAACAACTTTTCTCCCTCTCTTTCATAAATGTGTTACTTGTTAAAACCAAGCTTCCCTCAGATCTGAAAGACTCCCCTGTTCTCAAGGTCTATAAAGTGAAGTCATTTTGTTCCCTTTAGATTATAGACTTACTCCAAAAAGACAAGCAACCCCAGACTTAGATGCTTTAGGATTGCTGACAATATGTTGGAAATAAATATTTTATATAATTTATTGCTCAGCACTGGCATTAACTTGTGTCAATGTAATTTCTTAACTTTTATGCACAAAGCTTCCCCTGAGCCCCAGTTAAATCCTGTGTAAATTGTTTCCATTAGTTGGAAAGTTGGTAAGCATTATTAATAATATTAATGTGAATAATGATACTTTGACCTTTCTCATCACTTACCAAAATAATGCCACCCATATTTGTTATCAGTTCAAGTACTGGTCATATTTGTGAGATAATAGGCATTTTGTGTGTATTAATAGAGACTGATTTTTAACTTACTTTACCACAGGATTGGTGCTATAAAGTCACACCTGACATAGAAGATAATCCTTAATGAATCCTTTAAGCTGAGCACAATATTTGTAAACAGTAAAAATTTTATTATCTTTCTCACCAAGAGGAAATTTTGAGAGCCAGGGTGTGTTTGTTTTTTTTAAAGTCTTATTAAACAGCCAAAATTAATATGTTAAAATTAATGCCTTCAAGAATAATTGCATTTGTTTTGTGGTGGGTGGGTTTTCTGATATTTGGACTGAAAGCTTTGGTGTGTTGATCAAAAAAAGCATTAACAATTTTTTATTTGCATTTGAAAATTCACCTAAATTTTACCTCTTGAGATTTTGAAGATTGGACTAATTTGGTAGCTCTCAGATGAAGGGACAGAAGGATGAGACTGTTTGCCTATACAGTATCCGAGCTGTCCCAAAAGTCTCAGTGCAGATGTAAGCTTAAGTAGCTTACGTCCTCCCTAAGACTTTTGGGACACCCTGTATTTGATTTGTAATGTTAATCCTGATGAGAATGATTTGGATGATTTGAAGAGCCTTTCCCTATTTATAGTTCGTGTAGAGATATAATATATATATATATTTTTAACAAAATAAAACAGGAATGAGTTTTGCAGTATTAACCTTCAAAAACTTTTGCCTTGCTTTGGTTTGGGAGGTCAGGATAATGCATACTAACATTTGCCTGAGTTTGGAAATTTATTCTATGGGACTCTGGAGGGATACATGTGTTTGGTTGTTGTTCTGATGATGCAACAGGGATTTCAATTCACATGAATGGATTGAAAATGGTGTACCTAGGTACATACTGAGTTCAAGCCATTATATGTTCTGTGGTTGTGCTGACTTTTTTAGAAACGTGATTTGGTTTCAGTGATGCTTAGAATTTTTAACAGATCCTTTTGAAAAAATAAAACTTTTCAATAATAAAAATATAGCACACAATTTCTCTTTCAATAGCACTTCATATCAGTTGAGATCCATTGTATAGCTGTTAGGAACTCATAATTTCTTTGGTGGCTGTATAACAGGATTTAAGCATTGGTGGCCTTTTACCTAGCTTACCTAGCTCAAGAATAGTATTTAATATTAGGGTATAGGAAATTCCAGGGTTTTGGTTGGGAATAAGGAGTGAGGCTGACTATGCAAGTGGTCTACTAAGTAAGTTAAGAACATTGTACTTCTTTTTGCATCCTAATGGTTTCCTTTACTCCTGCCTAACTCTAAGCTCTGCCAAATGTTAAATTACCCTAGAATGCAGCCAGGCAGTTGCCCAGTGGATTTTTGGTCCATCTGTACTTTTAGCACTTTCAGGGTGAAATATGCAACAGCAAAGGGTCTGTATGTTTCTGGAAACTGCCTAGAAACTTGCATCATGGTAATTTTCCTGGCCTACTTTTTGGAGAGTACCCTATGATTTTATAGTATCAGGGATGGTTTTAATTTGTTTCAGTGCAACAAACATTTTTTGGGATATATACACTATACTGTGCTTGGTACTATGAATGAATAAACCTTTAAGGAGTTGATATTACAGTACAGGAGACATGTACACAAATTACTCTTAAAACAATATATAGAGAAGGTCCACAAGAAAGATGTAAACAGAATGCCCAGAAGTTACTTTTGACTGTGTGTGTGTGTGTGTGTGTGTGTGTGTGTGTAATCAAGAAAGATTTCTTATAGAAGGTAGCATTTGATCAGGACTTGGAATGAGTCTGATTTTAACCAAGATTGGATGGTGGTTGTGTATTTGGAGGTGGGATAGCAAGGCAGTGTTTAGGTCCAGTTTGGTGGGAACATTGAATTTTTTCCAGGGCAAACACCATGGTATTGGGGCTGACTGACAGGATCTATTTGAGAATCAGGAAGTTCCTGCAATAGTAATTGGGCTGTAGTTGGGTCACTGAGATGCTGATGGTGTCCTTTGCTTAATCAAAGCAACCTGTAGGAACTTGACAACACCACTAGAGGGACCTCCTTTAGGTCTTATGGCCTGCTTTCATTCAAAATGCATCATTTCAGCAGCAGCTCTCCTTTTTCATGTTGCTATGCCTAGCCAAGGATGAAGGGAAGAGGAAAACGCTAAAATTTTTTCCTTCCTTTCTTTTTCTTTCCTTCCTTCCTCTTTCTTTCTCCTTCCTTTTCCTTTTTTCTCCTTCCTTCCTTCCTTTCTTCTTCCCTCTCTCCCTCCCTCCCTTCCCATTTGTAGGGCCAACAGATTCCCCCACATATACATGGTATTGGGAAACAACACTGGTCTTAGTGGAAACAATACCACTGTTAGTTAGAGTTTGTAAATCTGGGCTTCACTCCTTGTTCCACTATTTACAGTCTGTGTAACTAACCCATAGGAAGTTATTTCACCTTTTTATGCCTCAGCTTTTCTCATCTATAAAGCAGAGATTATATATATTTGTTATCACATAGCTTTGATGTAAGGAAAGGGCTTTGAATAAACCTTAAAGCTCTATTAAAAAAAAGATTTATTATTTTTTTCTCTATATCCACTTCAGCTTGTATCTTCTGGTTTCTTGGCAGATAGCTCCTTGCAGATGAATATTCCTTTCTATTCAGAATCCTTTTCTCCCAAGAAACTCCCAATGTTGGATTCTTTTAACAGCCCTTATAGTTTATTCAGTGTAGGAGTTAGAGGTAGCAAGGACAGTCAAGCTTTGTTTATTTGTAGATAAAAGGAAAAGATCTAGTATTTTACTTTGAACATTTTCATAATGTTTTTCTCCTGAGGAACTCAGAATGTGGGATTCACTTAGTTTATCCAGTGTAGGAGGCAGCAGCAGCAAGGACAATCAAGCTTTAAACTATTCATTTGTGGATAATAGGAAAAGATGTGCTGTTGAATTACTTTATCAGAGTGCTTTTCTCCTAAAGAACTCAAAATGCTGGACTCTCTTAGCAGCCTTTGTCATTTCTCCAGTGTAGGGGGCAGACAGAGGTGGGTAAGGATAGTCAAGCTTCAGCTCTTCATTATCTTTCTGTGGACTCCTCCTTTGTGGTTAATTATGATACACTACTGGTTTTATATTCTAGGCTGACTTACCACCTGCCACCAGAATACTTCCTTCATCATCAGGGAATGTTGGGTGTAGTTTTAGGATTAATTTAAATGACTTATATTGGCAATACCTATCTTCCCTACCATGGATTGTAAAGCCATAGTATTTGGATCTGGAAGTTACTTTAGAGATAACATCTAGTCCAGCCTTTTAATTTTACAAATGAGGAAAGAGAAAGCCCATGAAGTTAAGTGCCGTGTGCAAGGTCACATGGAGATTTCTGTCTCTGGTCTTCTGACTCCAAATCTTGTGCTCTTTCCATTCTAATAGTCATATTTAGAAGTTGAGAGATGTTGAATCAAGTACCTTAAAATCTGGAGTCAAGTTTACCAGTAGTCATTACCCACTACCCACTACCATCAGGAATATTCAAAGCTATTTCCTAGACGTTCTGGTTCTTGCTTTTCTGTACCCCATTTTTTTTTTATAGCAACAATGTTAATTTTCCAGGTTGGCATGCAAACACTTAGCTTGTAATATACTTGAAATGTAGTATTCCAGAACCTAAGCATGACATTTAACAATGTTTCTGTGAGAATGTATTCAGAATTCTAACTTGGGAAACCGGGAACACATCATATGTTAGCTCTTCCCTGAATGGAATCAGATATCCCTTGTGGTGGCTTGCTCTTCCCTTGCCTCGGCGGTGATTTCTGGGATTTGGAGCACCTTCTAGGGAAAGGATGAGGGCTGTCTTGGGTCTGAGCCACACTGGTGGTGACTCTGGAGTTAGGGGCCTTAGATGAGAAGAGGCCAGAGGTTTGGAGGTGGTCTAAGTAGTGAGGTGCAGGGAGAAAAACTTAACAATTTGGGGAGCTAGGAGCTATGAAAGACCAGGTCTTCTTGCTAGGTAAACCTGTAGAGATATGACCTGATCCTGAACTGATCAAGCCTAAGCATCAGGGATTTCTCTTGCTATTGTTTGTTGATTTTAAGGAGGAGGGTTTGTTTCCTTACCTGGATTATTGCAAAAAAAAAAAAAAAGGCGAATGTTACATAGAGCTTGCACAAACTTTAGTGTCCTTGAAGGAAACTTTTCAGGTTTTTTTTCTAAGGCTTTTTGCTATTACATAGGTACAATAGACATAAGATGTTAAGTCTGATTTCTAAGCTTTCCCCTACTTTGCTCCTCTTCACCTCCCCTCTTTAGACATTATGTAGCTGGGGTTCTTAACTTGGGATCCATGGATGTGAAAACCTTTGAATTTAGATGAGGAAAAAAAAATTACATCCCTGTTTTCACTAACCTTTCATTGAAATTTAGCCTTTCCTTCAATTATGAATGTAGGCAAAAAAATCATTCCAAGAAAGAGTCCACAGGCTTCATTAGACTGCCAGGAAAGGATAAGAAGCTGAGCTATAAAGACAAGTTAGAGTCACCTATATTTCAGAGAAAAACCCAGGTGTAGTCTAGCCTTAGCATCTGAGGCATAACTTCTAAGCAGGAGGCTTGGAGTGGAGAGCAGGCCTTCATAGCTTAAGGGTATGTATGTGTATGGGTGTATGATGATTTAAAATTAGTGCATAATTAATCCACAAATTAATCCATAATGTTGATTTTACTTGCTCTCAGCCTCCTCCATCCTGTAATTGTAAAGGCTTTTGAGGGAATATAGGATGTCGAGTTTCTTCTAAGAAAGATACTCAGGATATAGGTGTGAATGGAGGGTTAGGCAGGGTTTAGAACAGGGGTGGGGAACCTTTGGCCTTGAGGTCATATGAGGCCCTCTAGGTTCTCAAGTGTGACCCTTTGATGGAATCCAAACTGGATTCTGGAGCTAAGGAATCAGCCTGAAGGGAGTAGATTTAGGGATTTACCTTTACATCTCTTCTTTTGCCTCTTCCAACCCCTAAAGACCCCATCCTGGACCCTAGATCAGCCTAAGGACTAGGTTGGACTTCAGTGGAGATTATAATTGAGGAACTGAGGCAGCAGTGAGGTATACAGGGACTAGAGGTTTAGGGAAGCCAGTCCCAAGAATGCTGTGCTTCTAGATTGCCATCAATAAGTCACTTGACTGAGGAAAAATTCCTTATGAGGAAGGAATGTACATAAATTAGGGTCTGCCTATAATTAGGAATCGAAATCTGTTACCAAAAATATCACATTACCAGTGTTTCTTATTTTCATCACATTCATTTAGTAAATTTTCACTTGACATTTTTAAAATTAGGAAATATTCAACAGGTATCACCTCTGTTTCAAGCATTTTTATTACTCAGAAAAATCATGAGGATATCTGAGAGTCAGAATTTGTGATGGTGATAGGGAGTTTAATACTTAATCCTCTGATTTGACTTCCAGTCATCCTTCTGAAATTATACCCTAGAAGGCACTAGTCTTCTAGGAGCTAATGATCCTGTGATCTCTTCTTGATTTCTCCACAGGATTTACCACTGTTGACCACCTTTTTAGTCTTAAAGGATTCCCTCTGTGTTACGCCACTATCCAGGTTTTCTTTCCTGTTCTTCTGCACCTCTTTTCTTCCTTTTATCATTTAACAGTGTTCATTCCCTGTGGCTCTATTGCTTGACTCTTTTTTTTACTTCTAAATTTTCCTCTGGCAGAAAATTCATTCTTTCTAATGGCTTTGATTCTCTCTTCTATATAGATGAATCCCAAATCTCTTCGTCGTCGTCTTCTTCGTCTTCGTCTTCGTCTTCGTCTTCTCCTTCTCCTTCTCCTCCTTCTCCTTCTCCTCCTCCTTCTTCTTCTTCTCCTCCTCCTCTCCCCCTCCTCCTCTCTCCCTCTCCCTCGCTCTTATGTCTCAGTCCTGCTTTAGTTTTACATTAGGATGTTATGTTTAAATAGATATATCGTGGAGTGGTAGTGGTGGTTAAGCCTGACCATGAAGCCAGCAAGACCTGAATTCGGTTACCATCTCTTGACATACACTGACTTTGTTACCCTGGTTAAGTCATTTGACTTCTTAGGTCATTTGTCAACTCTCTAAGACCTTAAGTTGCAGGAAGGGTGTAGACCTGCATTTGTGGAGGGAGTTTCTTCAGTTGAGAGTTCCCCGTGTCAGTGACATTACAGCGCTAGGTTTTATCCCTGTCCTTCTGTTCTGCTTTTACCTTGGAATTAACCTCCTTTCAAAACTGGCTCCAACTCCCAGCTCCCCCATTTCTGCCAGTGTTCCCCATCACCTTCCAGTCGCCTTGGAGACATAGCCATGTGATGAATGTTCTTTTCTTTGGAAATGACTTAAGTTTTTTTTTTTCCCCTTCCTGTATTCAAGACATTTGATTCTGTTGATTCTTCATTCATAATGTTTCTTTCGTCCATTTTCCGCTATCATCACCTTCGCCTCAGTTTGTCTTTATGCCCTGCACATCTCTTCTCTCCCCCGCCCCTTCTCTCCTCCTTTTCAGGAATTTTCTCTTCCTCCATTCGTCATTGCCCAGCTCAAGAGACCTTACTACACCAGCCCACAATGGTCTCTTCCTTATTTGAAAGCCTACAGAACCTTTCACTTGGGGCCTGCCATCTTCTATGATGTCTTAGCATGTCTCACCGCATAGATCATCTTACCGTGTGTTACGTATCTTGTGTCAGCTAGACTGTAAGTATTTTGAAGACAGGAGTAGTGCAGAGCATTGTAGAAGAACAACACTAGGCTAGGAGTCAGGAGACCTAGCTGTTAGTCTTGGTTCTCCCATTTTCTAGGTGGTGTGATGTCAGGAAGATCTGAGTTCAAATGTGACCTCAGACAATTACTAGCTGTGTGACCCCGGGCAAGTCACTTAACCCTGTTTGCCTCAGTTCCTCATTTGTCAAATGAGCTAGAGAAGGAAGTGGCAAACCACTCCAGCATCTTTGCCAGGAAGACCCTAAAAGAGGGGTCACGAAGAGTCAGATATGACTGAAAATGACTGAACAACAGCAACGTGTAATCATGGGTATGTCACCTCACTTTTCTGAACCCCAGTTTCCTCATTGGCAAAATGAGGGTAATAATGTTTGCCCCGCCTGCCTCATGGAGTTGTTATGAGGAAAAGCTCTTTGTAAACTCTAAAACTCATTGTTGTTAGGCTGGTATGTCATGCTGACATGTGCCTGGACAGTGTCTTTTATGGCGGAGAAGTTAAAGTGAACAGTGATTTTAAAGTCACCAGAGTTAAATGCTGTTAGTAGAATTTGCTTGACCAATAAAAATGTCCTGCACACATTAATCAGCAAACATAAGCACCTGCTGTGTATAGAGCACCCTGCTAGGTTCTGGAGGAAGATGAAAAGCTTAAATGAGACCTACTTCTTGTTCTCAAGAACTGAGGCTGGGGAAAAAGAGAGACCAACGCAGGTAGCTAGCTAGCTGTACATCGTTATTTCATGGGTGGGCTCTTCTGTTCTGCATCATTTTCTCCATTGCATCCTTTATTTGAAAATTATTTCATCAGAAATGTGACATTTTCCTTCATGTGACTGGAAATGTGCTAAATTTTATGTTTTTTAATTATTCCAGTTCATAAGCAAAAATATTTCTAAGAAAACATTTTTATAATACATCAGTGAGAAAATAGGATTTGATATGTACATTTTCTCTAGTTTTTCAGAAACTTATCTATTAAATTAAGAGATGCTTACAAATGCATTCCAAAGCCAAGTATTTCAAAAAACATGGGCTATTTTGATGTATAGAACTGGTGAAACGGTACAGGTTTAGTTTACATTACCTGAAGACTTGTAATCACAGAACTGATTCTTGCTTTGTTCTAGAATATTGAAATTTGTACCTCATTTCAGACCAGTATGACTCTCTTTTGTAAAGGAAGCTTATAAATGCACTTTTCTTTGAAAAGAAAATAAACTCAAAATTTGAATATTAAGAATATTAAGGCAATCATAGGAAAATTATATTGGGTCAAAGGCATCATTACAAAATTAAATATCACTCTAAACTGACATTTTTATGTGATTCTGGAGAGGCCACTATGGTTATATTATTAAATGTTAGACTCTTGTGGTTATTTAGTCTCTTTACAGGAAGACTTCTTATCCTGGAGTTTATGAACTATTAACATTTTTTTTTGATAACTTCATTTCAGTATAATTGGTTGCCTTTGTAATCCTATATATTTTATTATTTCTAAAAAAACATTCTCTGAAAAGGGATCCATAGGCTATACCAGACGGCTAAAGGGAACCACAGTTCAAAAATAATTTAGGTATCCTTGTCTTAATAATTGTACCTATTAGTATAGTAATAAGATGCATTAATAGCACATTTCAACTAACTAGAACAAACTAAATTTGGAGGCTCTGAACCCAAAGCTGATACCAAATAAAGGTGATTACTTGGGGAATAATTGGAGTAGCCATGACTAACTCATCATATACTATAAGACTGCATACAAAGAAAATTCTAGGGTGTGGTTTTTTAGAAGCCACAAACACAGATTCTTAAATAGCCTGGAGCCATTTAGAAGTAACATGGAGTGAAGTATGTATTATAATTGGTAAGTAAGGCTTTGCTACTGGTATGTTCAATACCTGTAGTAACAGACCATTATTTCATAAAAATAACCCCTGCTGAAAAAAAAAATTAAAAATAGGCTGAATAGCTCACTACTTGAGGTTTTTATCAAACATGTAATTAACTTCTACATGAAGAAAATAGCTTTTGAACCAAAATATCACACCTGCATGACTGTGGTTGATACCAGCTCAGACTAGTCAAGCTAACCAGTAAAGTATGTTCAATCTGAAAGCAACCAATCTTCAATTTTCTCCATTTTTCATGATTTGTAGGTTGCCGTTCTAGCTCTGTGTGGCTCCTCTCCCCAAATCCATTCCTATTTCCTCGTTTAAACAAATAACATTTTTAGGACAGAATGTCATATATGGAGAAGGTGCTACTTAACGTGTTGAACAAAGTCTAAGGTTACAGTTCTATTGATAACATCAGCTTCTCAGGTTTTCCTACACTATCCTTGGTGAAAGAAATCAGAATCTGGGAGTGAGATCTTTTTCAGTATCTTTCATTAACCTTCAGATTTTGAAGTCAGCTGAACTTGCACCATGTTCATGAGGGAAGGCCATGAGTGAGCCTCAGTGGATGCCCAGTCCACTAGCCACTCACTGTTGCTTCAGGTTCCTTACCTCGTCAGGGACTCCTGTATTTCATTCAGACCTCCTCAGGAGAGATGCCAAATCCTTCTCTGCCTCCCAGACTGTCTGAACACAGCTGTTGTGGCTCACCAGTCTGCATAGGAGGTACCCCCCTGCACAGGAAGTGGTGATTATCTCTGGCGAGCCCTACCTTTCTGACACATCTCGTTTGTTCATGGAAATTCCAAGGCTGCCTTCTTCATCAGTGTGACTTATTTCTGTACATCTTTAAGGCTTGAGTTCTTTGGTTGTTGTTGTTTTTTAAAGAAATCTTACTGTTTCTGACTTGATTTTTGCTAGATGATGTTTGTCTTAATTACAGTGATACTGGTTGTTGCTTGAGTTGCAGGTCTGATCCTAATGATATACACAAGACCTTAACAGCTGCAAAGATGCTATTCTGGTTAATCAGATTAGAGAAGATCTGGGATGGGCGAAGAGGGTGTGGAAGAGGGTAGAATGAAAGTCTTTATATTTTGTGATTTGACTGTAAATAAATTTCTTGCGTAAGCAGAGTTTTCTTTGTGGTTGACAAATCTGTTAAATAGCTTCTAATTTTGTAAATTTTTTTATTGAATTGAATGTAGATACTTGATGAACATCAAGGTTAAAATGCTTTCTATCTGCTTTCTCTTTTAAAAAAAAATTACAACTGGTTAACCTTGAAGCATATTGTTTCAGTGTTGCTTTTGCATCATGGAGGAGAGGACACCACATTGTTGATTGTCCACTTGGGAGCAAAATAACATTTTATGGATAGCAGCAGGAAACAGGAAAAAGTGATCACAACCCGAGGATGACAGTAAAAGTACTTTGAGAAACAGACTGGGCAGATGCTGCATAAACATGAGCTGTTATCATATGAAGAGTTGAGATCAGAATTAGTGCAGATACAAGTGATGCTTGGGCAGCAGGCAGCCTGGGGTCAGAGAGGGGAGAGATACTGGACTGAAGGGCAGGAGCCCTGACTTCTCATCTTGGTTCTTCATTGCCTCACTCTGACCCCTCCCTCTCTGGGCATCACTCATCTCAATAAGATTTGTCTGAGTCTTCAGAGTAGGGCTGAGTACTACTTCCTTCAGGAGTCTAAGGCTAATAACCCTGATGCTTAAGAGCCCATATGGTGTTCCTGTATTAATCAGAATCAGTTCAACTCCACTAGTTTTTAGGAAATGGATTAACTAAGAAGGCATATAGCAAGAATAGCTTTTAACAAAAACCGTACCCCCTCATGTTAAGGCAACGCTTTCTCTTTGTAAATCCAGTTCCCTTGCTCAAGTGCAGAGGTGGTCAGACACAGTTGTAGAGAACATGTAGGGGTACTTCCTGAGTCCTATGTCAGGAAGTCTTTTTCTTCCTTCTTACTATCCTCATGAGGTAGCTTTGCTAGGCTCTGAGAATCCTTGCTTTTCCTGAAGTCCACTGCCAGCAATTTTTCTTTCATAAGAGGTCACTGCCTCCAAAGCTGCCACTGCCCTAGGGACTATATCTTTCTAACTCTGTTTGGAGGCTCTTCCTCTGTTGCAGGCCACTCTCTGACAGACAGCTACTAGCCTCATATCTCTGATAGATCTCCCATTCTGCTGGTGGCACCACTGTGGTCTACTTATTCATCTAAGATCGGGAAAGAATGAGCACAAGGGAAGAAGGTGACGTGTGCCCAAGGAAGGGAAGAGGGAGGGCAGCTTCCCTTTTCTCCATCCCAAAGTTCACTGAAGTTCTGCCTCACTTACCAAGAGGGAAAAGAAGAAAAAAGAGTCTTAGGAAGGTAGATCATTGGCAAGTTATTAGCCATTAGACCTTAACCAGCAAGCTCTTTGTCATTACATAGTTTCAGTTTTTCAGTCACTTAGCCAGAAGTAAGCTCCCCAGGCATCTACATTTTGGATTGGAAATCATCAGGGGATATCAACGTATGTGCTATGTAACCCACCTGGAAAGGCAGATTAGAGCATGCACTAAGGACTGGATTCTGGTTAGCTGCTCCTCTATTCTATTAGTACTTTATTTCCTTTTTTAAAGGGAATGCAAATCCTTTCTGCCAAAAAACATGGCCTGGAGACCATGGCAAGGCCCTCTTTCAGGAAGAAAAAGCCTTACTTAGGAGGAGTGAGGAAATGAGCAGCAAATGGAGTGTAGTGAAAGCACCCCTGAATTTGGAACCCGAGAACCTGGGTTCACATTTTAATTCTGCAGTCTACTATCTATGTAACTTTGAGGAACGTACTTCTCTGGGCTTCAGTTTACCTGTCTGTAAAATGCACGTGGGGTAGTTAGACTCCTCTTAAAGGACCTGCAAGTTTCCTTTTAGCCCTAAACCTATGATCTTGTGAAAGGGGAAGGAATATAGCTGCCGAAAAGGTGGGTAATTTGGCAGTTCCTTGAGGATGGGTAGCAAAGAGAATGCTGTGCCTGACATCCTAACTCCTTGTGAAAGGAAGTTCATTTGGATTTAAGGAACAAGTGAAAGAGTGCTGACAGGATTCTGAAATTTTAAAATAAGCCCCCCCCCCCCCCCCCCAAAAGCTAGGATGTCTCTTCAGAGCCTGAAAACAAAATAACTATGTAAATGTTTGGGAGTGATCAATGCAAGTAAACGTCAAGAACTTTTGATAATTTGGTTGCTTAGAAGCCAGGTCAAAGGAAATAATTTGCATATGGTTTAGCTAGAGGCTTCTACTTTGGCTGCTTCTAGAGGTAGTTGCATATTTAGAATTTGGTTCGCCTCTTTTTAAAACACTTTAGCACTCATTGAATAGCAATAGTATTCTGTAAGTTGTTCATTATATTAAATTTGTTACCCATATTGCATAATATAAAAATTAACACACATTCAGTATCTTTTAGGCAGTTATAATTATTTGCCAATGATGATATAGCTTAATGATGCATCTAGTTTCCTTTAATTTGGTAAAAATCAGCAATTTATTATGATTCCACCAATGTGAGTAGGTGATAACGATTGTAAAAGGTAGAGCAATCACCTAAGATTTATATGACAAGGTGACAGTATGTTACTCATATATTTATGCATAAATGTTGGTCAGTACTGCACAGAGATAACATTACTTATTGAGCCTGAGTTGAGTGAAGGATTTAGAGTCAGGGAGATCTGAGTTCAAACTCAGTTCACCTCTATAAGACTCAGTTTCTGCATCCGTAACAAGTAGATGTTATATCTCCTACCTCCTGAGAGAATCAAATGAGTTAACTTACAGAAATCTCTTTGAAGACCATAAAGTGATAAATTAATGCTAGTTATCATCATCATTACCGGGACTTCTCTGTATCACTTTGGGTTGCATTTTTGGCTTGACTGTACAATTTATGTGTGATGATTGTGTATGGCAAAGTGTCTTTTCAACTCCTGTCAAATTAAAAATGGGTATCTTTTGTTTTTACATCATCTTTATTTCTGTATATATCTATCCCCCCAAAAGAAATCATTTTAGCCAAGGATTAAAAAGGGGAGAAATCAATAACCAAGTATGACTTAAGGCTACATAAAATACTCCATCCACAGTCTCCCCTTTTTGTAAAGAAGGAAGAGAGGCACATTTTCTCAGTTCTCATGTAGTGTTTGGTTGTGGTTTTCGGTCCTTTCCGTCTGCATTGTTGTAATCCTTGTGTATTTGTTTCCTTGGTTCTGCTTACTTCACTTGGAAGCATAATAGAGTGGAAAGAATACCAGCTCCTAAGCCAGAGAACCTGATATTTATGCTGAGGGTGGTCCCGGGACACTTATCTAACCTGCTTGGACCTCAGCTGCTTCATCTGCAAAATGAAGGTGTTGGATGAGATGACCTCTGAGGTCCCTCCCAGCTCTACAGCTATGATTCCAGTAGAGAGTTCTTCTCATGTTTCTCCTAATTCTTCATAGTCATTGTTTCTATCGTGTAGTAATATTTCATTACATTTATGTACCAGTTTGTTTAGCTACTCCTGAATTGTTTCCCTGTCTTTGCTGCCATAAAAAAGCATGACCATGGATAGTTTTGGTGTTTATGGGATTTTTCCTCCTTTTACCTCCTTGAGGTCACATACCTAGTAGTAGTTAGGGTAAAGATAGAAATGTATGCAGATGTCGGCCACTTTTTAAGCATGATTCCAAATTTTTTCCAGAAGAATTGGACCAGTTCATAGTTCCACCATCAGTATAAGAATGTGCTTGTTTTTCTACAGCCATTCTAACATTATTTCCGTCTTCAGTTGTCTTTGCCAAATTATTGGATGGGAGGTGAAGCTCCAGTGTCATTTTGATTTATATTTCTTTTGTTAAGTAATTAAGAACATTTTTCCCTATGGTTGTTAGTAGTTTGCCATTCTTTTGGAGCTGCTAGTTTAAATTCTTTCCCCTTTTATGAACTGAGGAATGTTATTTCCCTTCGTGTCTTGGATGTTTGTTTAATACAGTGGTCTTTAACGATCTCCCAGTTGTTACTGATCTTTAAATTACTTTTACTACTTTGAATTCACTCGCCTGTGAATGTGAGATAGCCTGATTTAGTGGAAGGAGTGCTACGTGTAGAATCAGAGTTCTTGGGTTGAAATCCTGGTTTTCCAGTTTATAGCTATGTGATCGTGGACAAATGGTCGACTCTCAGTACACCTCAGTTTCCTCATCTGTACAGTGAGGGGACTTGGGCTCCTTTTGATATAATTAGGATTTATTAAGCAGCTACTTCATGCCAGACCCAAAAGGGTCTTTGGTTTACTGATGGCTGGGGAACTAAGAAAGGCAAAAGATAGCAGTCCCTGCCCTTGAGGAGCGTATAGTCTAACGGCGAGACAGCTTTCCAGCTCTGAACCTATGTTCCTGTTACTCTTTGTTGAATCTCCAAAGTGAAATGTGGGCTGTGCAAGGCCAAGGACTATTCCATTTTGTCTTTGTATTTCTTGTGACGTTTACAGCACCTTGCTTATTAAGAAGGTGCTTAGGAAGTGTTTGTTGAATTAAATCGAATCATTCTACGGTTTTCACTGGTCACTTCACATGGTTGTGTAAAACAGACTGTGAGTACTTAGTAAATTGGGGTTTGTTTTATAAGAACTATTGTGCTGTTTTTAATGAATGATCTTTTGATTTCTGCCCCTCTTTCTAAAATACAGCAACTTAGTATTTGAGACTGTCATTTAAAATTACACGTTGTTTCATGCAGGGTTAAAAAAAATTCCCTTAGTTATTTATGATATCTACAGAATGTAACAATTTATAATTTCTTCAACTCATCCACCTTAGCAGTTGGCATTTTATCTTCTGACAAAGAACAGTACTGCACTTTTTAAGTTATTTTTCCAACTCTTCAAGATCTTTTATTTGTATTTCTTGAAGAGCCCAGTTAGGCCCTGTGATGTTAGCTCCATCAAAAAGCTGTTTCTTTTCTTTTTTTTCAAAATTACAGCTGAATTTAGATGAAAAGGAGTTACAAAAGCATGACAGCCACCATCTGCAGCAAGTGTATTTTGACACCAGATTGGTGCTAATATCATCAAAGCTCATTCATTCATTTATTCAACAAACATTAAGTATCTACTATGCACAAAATCTTGTGCTTGATGAGGGAGAAGGGGAAGGGGAAAGGGAAGGGAAAGGGTGGATACAAAGATATTAACTAAGAATCTCTGCTCTTAGGAAGCCAAATTTAATAAGTAGTTGATCTGATCAAATGAGGTGATGTATATAAAGTTTTCTAAAACTTAAAACTCTCTACAGAAATCACCTATAATTATAATTATACAATAATATGATCTTTAACCTTGGGTGTTTGGTTTCATATAGCCTATTTTTGTCATATTCAAGATGGCGCCATGATCTTCCAATGCCTTAATCTTCCTCTTTACTTTTCCAGCTAGAGCTCTAATTTTGCTCCCAAATCAAAAGTAAATATTCTGGGAGATCATCTGTTCAACCTGGTTTAGTTTTAAACTACTTAAAGTGGTTTGAATATGAAAGGTTACACTTGGTACCAATGCATTCCTTAAGGTGACTTTGCTCTCTTTGCATGGGGGTGAAAACAGGGTAATTTATAATTCAGTGGAAGGAATATAACAGTCAACATACGTAGTAACATAGTTGTGATGTAGTTGTTGTCATTTTTCTCTTCACCCCTTTCCTCACCTCTAATTTTTTTTAAACTACGCTTGGATTGATGCAGGCTTGGAATCATTAATTACAATTATTGGAGTAAATATGGATGAATTTGAGTGTTTCATGCTTTCTGTTTCTAAGAAGCCTTTTATCAAATGCCTAGAGTGGTTGGGGGGCCACTTTGTACCAGTAAGAGTAGTTTCAGTCTTAGGAAATAATACACACTGAATGTATTCATACAAAGAACAAATCCTTAATTTCCTTTGTAGTCAAAATATGCACACAATTAAAACACAAGCATTTGAAAGTCATGGTTCCCAGATTAACTGTAACTGTGGCATGTGTTTGTGTAAAACATGAGAAAAAGAATAAAACCGTGTTTAGTCATGCAAATGCATGAGTACTGATTCTCTTAGTCTTGATTGGCTAATTTTGAGGTCTCCAAATTAATGCTACATTTAAGTTTCTTATTTGCATTTCCATTTGTGTTTCAGACTGCACTTTTCCTTAAAAAAAAAAAAAGGGAATAGTAAAAAATACAAAAAGGAAATAACAATTTTCTGGCTCTTTGGGAATGTATTAGACTTACTATTTTCAGAAAGGTAAATCCATTGTGATACTTGGCTGCTCAAAAAGCACCTTGGGATTTTGGAACTGAGGAGTGTTTTTTCTTTATTCTCATTTGCACTCAGGTTTTAAATTACTAGGTAGTTTTTGAGGCCTACCTTCCTGACTACAATTGCTGAAAAAACTGCATTGACTTTTATCAAGTAAAATTTTCGAGACAGAGAGAGAGAGAGAGAGAGAGAGAGAGAGAGAGAGAGTGTTGTGTGTGTTTCTTCCAAAAAAATTTTTTTAACATAAAATGCAGTCATTGACAGTGAGTATCAGCAACTATTGTTAAATTGTTCCATGTAGCAGAAACAATTTACCAGATCCCTTCAGTGCCATAGTCTCCGAGCTGGCTGAGGTGGGTGGAGCTTCACTTGCCCGTCACTTACAGTTTAAACTGCGGACCTGACCTATAAGACTGTAGTGAGTTGTTAGACCACATTTATTGTGCAAATGAGCTTGCATCCTGAAAGAACTGCAGAAATGTTTAGACTTAGCATCATTGAATTTTAATAGCCTCTCTCCCTGATAATGAAGTGAAGTCTTTAGATTTATGAGTACCCATCCTGTCTATAAATATGTTAATAGTATTTCTGTCTCCCAAAGAGAGCCAGTGCTGCCAAACCTGGGGCTTGCCCTTTGCTATCCAGCAGGCCCCACCAGGGGATGTGACATCCTTCAATTCGGAATTCCCTTGTTTTGCTTCCTGTGATAGCATGGAATGTGAATTTTGGCTCATTCAAACAATGTTGAGGGAAGACAGGAAAAAGTCAAATCAGAATATGAGATTAGGATATACAAAAGGAGGGTTTAATTCTTTGATTTCTGCTAGATGTGGTCATATGGGCATGCTTCTTTTTAAAAAGGCTTGATTCTCACAAAGTGTTTTGTGGGTTAAGAAAAAAAATCAGTGTTAAAAGTATTGTAATGGGATTGCTTTAGTTTATATTCTGGCATCTGGATTTATGTATGTATGTATTTATACTGATTTACTCTTTGAGGGACTTTTGAATTTTATTTTTGTGTGTGTGTGCAAGCCTGGGGTAACCCAACATTTCTTTCCCTGTCAAATCTTTTGGGATGGCTTTTCTAGCACTGAACAGTATATAAAAGGTAACTGTCTCATTCTTCCTCTTCTACTTTTCCCCTTCCCTCCCCCTCCCCAAGGAAAGAAAAGAAATAAACAAAAGGAGTTGCTGAATTGATGTGTATTTCTATATCACCTGCTGAGTTTGGCTTCTGTTTCTTTACTGTTTGCCAGTTGTAATTAGCACCACCATTAATAATTCTCACCTTTTGATTTGTTACAGAATTTGTTTAAAAAAAAAACACCAGAATTTAACAAATCAGAAATTTTGCTTAAGCTCTGCTTAAATGTTTTAGAAAGAAAACCAGCGGGTTTGAAATAAAAGAAAGCACCCTATTTGCAGTTTTTTCATTGATTAATTTCTCATTTACATCTTAAGTCTGACACTTAGGACCGGCCAGTTGAATATAGAGGACACAGGAAGTTTCTTCTGCACTCAATTAGTGGTAGCAAGTTAACCACTAAATGAAGAATGCCACAAGCAGCTTTAGGGACTGGTGAAGGTTACAATCTTTATTTAAATAAGTGACTCCTATTACAGAGATACTTAAAAAGAATTTTTTTTTCTGTATTTAAACTCCACACCCTATTTTCCTCCTTTATTTCCTTTCTTTCCATTTCTTCACTTGAAATACTTACGATTTGAGCATTGTGTGTCTCTCCAAACCCTGCTCCTTCCCCCCTCTCTTCACTCCCTCCTCCCAAATCTTCAGATTAAATTAGATGCTCTGTTTCTTAATGATTATCTTTGCCAGTGGGTATGCAGGTTTGGGCAGAATGATTAATACCGTGCCCCTAGGCTGACAGTGGTTGATAAAATAAATATGAATTGATTCCATTCACAAATGGATCTTTTTGTTAATGGAAAGAGTCCTGTAGAACAAAATGCAGGTGCTAGAGTTTTCTTAGATTTTTCTTAGCATTTCCATTTGTTTCTGGCTTAAATTGTGGGGAATTTATTGATGATAGTGATTTTTAAAAACTGCCATGATTTTGATGTGCTTGAAAATGGAGGAATAATTTTGAAGTGCCAATGAGGACTTGGTTGGGTATTTTTAGGGTGAGATCTTTTCTGGTGGGGGGGAGGGAAGGGGTAGTGCTTTGGACCTCTTTCACATTCTATGTGTCTGCTATTTTAGTTAAACTTATCTTCTTATTTAAGTCGTGAAGGTCTGGAACTGAGTGGTGGTTATGCAGAAATGAGTTAACTGAATGGTTTGTTAATTTTTTTAAAAAAGGTTAATATAATAGAGGACTTAGGATGAAAACATACACTTTCCACACATCCGTATTTATGTTTGCCTTCCATAAACTACACCATCTGATGTTTCTCTATTACTTATTGATTATAGTAGCTGTTAACCATTTTTATGTCTCTGTACTGTTAGATACTGATTTTAGAAATCAGATCAAAGTTATCAGTAGATAGTGTGTGAAGCCAGGGACAAGGGACAAGTGACAAGTGACGGATTCAGGAAGACTGAGTTAATCCTACCCTAGATGCTATCAGCTTTGTGACCCAGGGACAGTCACTGAATTTAGGAGGCTGGGAGGTTGGATTTGATAACCTGCTGCAAATCTGTGATCCTATGAACTTGCTATTTCTCCACATTCTAGGAACTCTACAGTTATCTCTTGAAGTAGACAAACTAAGACAGGCATTTTGCAGAATGTGAAGGGTTTCATGGTGTGAAGTGTTTTATTTGGAAGTCTAGGTTTTGGTCACAGGTCTTTTTCCTTTTTCCTTAATGTATTAAGCTTTATAGTAATAGACTGATGAATGGCAATCTTTCCTCCAAGAGTGTGAACTGTATTGGACTGTAGTATTTGTTCACTGTTTGTTACATGTAACTTGGAGTCTCAGGAGTGGAAAAACACATCCTATACTGCTGTCATAAGCACCCAGAACCATGTTCAAATGATTGTGTCAACAAATGTGTATTGGTAGCTTTTCCAGGAGAGCATAGATAGAGAGGGGATAGGTAGATGTGGAATCTTTGTCAATAAAAAAACAAGTTTCATAGAGAGAAAGTATAAGAGAATAGATGGTGCCATACGAAGTTACTTTATTTTGGAGTGTTGAACATTTTGGGGAAGGTATACAAAATATTTTATTGATATCCTTTATCTCCATATCTCCATCACCTTAATTTCCAGTCAACTAACATTTATTAAACTAATGCTTGTGTCCTCCCTCCACTGTGCTAAGTACTGAGTATACCAAAGAGGCAAAAGACAGCCCCTGCCCTCAGGGAGTTTACCCTCTAATGGAAGAGACAGCATGCAAACAAATATAGGCAACACAAGCTTTATACTGTCTCCTACTCTACCTAGAGAGCTAGCCTTTCCATCAAAGAATAAGAAAGAGGAATCGGTTTAGTAAAGGCAACTAATGCATCAGCATGATCAGACCTTGTGTATGTATTGTTTCACAGCTGAACCGTAGGTAGACCTGCATTTCTGTAAAGAAAGGAGGGAAACACAGTTCCCAGGCCAAATTTGGCCATTGTTATTACACAGTGGTAAGGTTTTTTTTTCTACCTCCATTATCACTACTCATGTCTTTTGTCCTCTGCCAAATTTCTGGGCAACTCAAGAGTCATTTTGATTTATGTTTCTCTAATTATAAGTGATTTGGAGCAGTCTTTCCTAAGGGTTTTCCTAAGATTATTCACAGTATGGAATTCTTTTCAGAACTAATTGTTCATATCCTTTGACTACTTATATACTGGGGCATGACTCTGGTCTTTGACATTTCTATTAGTCCTATATATACCTTGAAGATTAAACCCTTATCAGAGATATATTATGCAGTTTTTTCTCCAGCCCACATTTTCCCTTCCTATCTGGACAACATTAATTTTATTTATGTAAAAGCTTCTCAATTTTATGTAATCGAAATTATCTTTTATCTTTTGTGATTTTTGTTGTTGAAAGTTCTCCCTTATACATTTGTGAAATGTACTGGATCTGGTTCCTTTTTTTTTTTATACTGTAACCTTTAATATTTAGGTTTCGTAATCCATCTTGAATTATTGTGGCATATGGTTTAAGTGTTAGGTCTTAACCAGATTTCTGCCATACTACTTCCTAGTTTTACCAGCAGTTCTTGTCTAATAGCAAGGTCTTCCTCAAGTAATTTAATACAGCTACTTTTACAACTAAAAGTCCAAAGAACCAATTTTTAATGGTGTTAATTTGCAGAGAGGATACTTAGTCATATTGGTAGAGGGAGTTTTCCTTCATGGGAATTCCTGATGGTTGGTTGGTTTTCTGCCCTTTGTCTTCAAAGAGGACCAAAATGGTGTTGCTGTGTTGGAGTCAGGTTACGGTGTATCTAGCTGTGGCTTATCAGACCAACATGAGCTCAGTGCTCTACCACAGGTCGGGCACAAATAGTCCATGTGAACAGTTGGGATGGATTCTAAACATTTACACATCTCTCATTTCTTTTGAGCACCTTCAATTCTGCTTTCCCCATATAGCACAGCCCCTTCTCTGATGTGGGCTTGCCATGCTGAGTGGTCTTGTGCCAGTGTCTCCCATGTCACATAATCAGTTTTCTAAGTTTTTAAAAGAGAGTTCAGTCCTTCTCTTTACCCCTATCCACAAGGGAAACCATTTTAACCAATTTCAGGTTATATTGTTGATATTGGTCAATTTGAAATGGGCAGGAGAAGGGAAACCGACATGGGCCTGAGCATCATAGTCTAAGGACTGTGCTAGATAGAGTTGAGGTTTCTTGATGTCTGTATTAAGGTTTATATGGTATGTGCCATGTGTTTAAATCTTAAGCCTTTTGGGGAGAGGGGCATGCTAGATATTTACTTTGCACCAGTGATTTTCTGGAAACTTCTGGAAAAACATCAAAGTATGAGATGAGTAATGGTAAGATCACCAGTTGTTCTCCAATGTAGAGGGATGGTCTGATTTCTGTTCTCATTGAGCAAAAAGGAATATCAAGGTATACTGGCAACTGTAGATTAATAGACTCTGAACACAGCTACCAAGTGGGTTAGCAGATTCTTCCAGTCCTTTTGTACGATTCCTGTGGACTGCAGAAATTTTGGACACTTAATGTCTTAGCTCAGAGGCCCAGTCTATGTCCCCTATGACACATTGTCTCTCCTCCGGTATTGTAGCAGAATATTTTGAGAGACATTGTCAGCAGAGAGAGAGAGAGAGAAAGAGAGAGAGAGAGAGAGAGAGAGAGAGAGAGAGAGAGAGAGAGAGAGAGAGTGAGTGTGAGTGTGTGTGTGTGTGTGTGTGTGTGTGTAAAATATAGAATGCCTTCTAGTCTAATCCCATGTATGGGCAATTTACGTTTTAGGACACCTCAAAAATTTGACCCCACCTAAGAAGCCAAAATGATTTCTGAAATGCCGTCTGATCTATCTATCTATCTATCTATCTATCTATCTATATCTATATATCTATACCATACTGTTTGCATATTCAGCAGGGAGGGGTCTTATGTGGTGCCCAAACTCTTCAAGTTCAGTATTTTCCCCATAGGTTCTCTGCCTCCAGCCTAGTTCTTGCCCCCCCCCCCCCTCCAGCGTTTAAAACACTGAGAAAAGATTTTCAGCTTTGCTTCACTTAATAAAATAGTAGGATGTGGTTATTTGTGAGAGAGAAATCCTGAGGTTGTGGGAAAGAAATTTTTCTATACTTCTTTGTGCCCCAATTTTATCTTCTTTGTATGGGGAATAATTAGACAACTATGATAGGTCCATGTTTATAAAACATGCTTGGAGAGCCTTTGATGAAAGGTGCTTTACAAAATAACTTTATTAAATCATCTTGGGAGGGCAGAATGCCAAGGTTTGACATCCTGGTACTATGTCACAAGGATATTTCAGAAGTAAAGCTGGTATCATTGAGAATCTACCTTCCCTCTGGCATGTGCATATTAAGGGGTCTTCAAGAAAAGTTAGCTGAATTGGCCCAACTCTGCATTTATTGTCGAGACCTGAATTGTCATTCTCGTTTTATGTTATCTAGGCAGGTCATCCATCTACTACAGTGCATTAGCTTCACTATCACTAAAATTAGAGTAATAATCCAATCCAAGCCAGTAAACAAACATTTATTAAGCACCTACTGTGTGCCAGATATTGTATAAATGCTGGGTATACAATTAATAAAAAGAAAGACAGTCTCTGCCCTCTAGGAACACATAATCTAAAGGTAGACACCCCCTAAAAGGCAGGTGGTGAGCAGTGGGATAAGAAACAGGGTAGGGGTGGTACTTGACCTTGGGGCATTTTATTCTGGAGGTGAAGACACACAGAGTAGCAGATGCAGAGTAACAGGTGTAGAGTTGAGTGGATCAAAAAGTCCAGTTTCTTCCTTATATACAGGAAGCCGTTGGGAGGAATTTGATGCTCCACAAGCCAGCCCTTTCAACCAGAAGGGAGAGGAACCTGAGAGAAAGAGATGGTGTCAGTTAAAACTTGAGTTAGCAGCCTGTCAAAGATGATAATACTACCAAAATGTGCTTCAGAAAGATGGAGAGATTCTAGAGGATCTCCACGTAATTATGAAGAATTATATATTTTAATGTTAAATTAAATTATATGTTCTAAAAAAATACCTTGCAATCCATAGTTCAGGGAAGCTAAGAGTGGCTTTCGTAATGTTTAAAGGGGCACTAGTACATTCAGCTGACAGTTTGAAATCGCCTTCTGTGTGCCAAATACTGTACTACAAAAACAGTTTCTGCCCTCAAGGAGCTACATTCTATTAGAACATGATATGACGTACTGTGAGAAGAACAAGGGAAAAGAATCTGGCAGACAGACCAGACCAGAAGAATTAAACCTGTTGTAGTTTTGCTTCTGTATTCACCTGAAAAGTTTGGACAACACTCTCCAGAAAACTCTTCCTTGTGTACCAGCTACAAATCCATCTGAAAATGAGGTTACTTCTCATGTTAATTCCAGAAGGAGTCTTATTGGAGCATTAAGTAATGAGACAATAGTAGGACTTTACTTTTGTTTTGTGAAACTGAAGAGATCCTTAGGTGAAGAGGTTAGAAGGAATTGTTGAGGCAATCTGCTGGAGAGGATGATGAGAAAAGCTGGTGGATTTGGAGGTTTGGGACTAAGGTAGACAGAAGATTAATAGGTCATTTATAGGATGATGTTGAATATGGATCTAGCTGTGAGGTTTTGTTCGTAATTTAAAATAAGTATGGTATTTGTGCTGCCTACACATTCCAGCAATTCTCGGGTGTGTGAGAAGCGTGAAGAGTTCATTGGACGTTTCCATCCCCCATACGGCTTTTCAAACCACTTAGAACATTGGTGACTTGACTATATCAGAAGAAGAATGACCTCTGGGATCCTGAATCAGCTTTAATTAGGACTTAATTTTCTTTTTTGAGAAGCTGACAATAAGGGGCTAGCATAAACAAATTAGCTATTAGAACAGCCTGCATGAGCCTAAAAGCACATTAAATAAGTATTTTACTTATTTAATGGAAATTAAGGTGCTAGCATGCACATGCACTATTACATCCATTTTAATTGTAGTCTTACTGGCTTGGCCAGTTGGTTAACTAGCTTCAGGAAGGTGACAAATCCAGAGGATGATAAATATTTGGTTTAGTGAGTTTTCCTTAAGTACCTTGTAGAGAAGTACAGTGCATTTATGAGGATGATTAATGAATGGCTGGGAGAAACACAGCCTTGGGCCACTACTGTAGAGTACAGAGGAAGTGTGGTCTGGGATGTGCTCTTCTGGATTGGTACTACCCTCCCATCTCTCACTTGTGACCTTAGATAAACCACTCAAAAACTCCCTCAGTTAAGTCCTTAGCAAAATAAAGCCACAAACAATACCAACCTCCCCCAACAAAAACAAAAACAAAACCCAAACTCAACAACCTCAAAGCAAAACAGAATGGACAGGGAAGATCCTTGTGAAACAAGATTGAATGTGTCTCTTCTGGGATCAGTAGAGGAATCATGAAATCTAATCCAATTGGATAGAAAATTAGTGTTCTTAGGGATTAGTGCAACTCAACTTGTCAAGGCTTTGGTGGAAATGAAACTCTTAATCAACTTCTATCTCAACAACTATATTTCTGCTAAGCCATGGTAGATGTTTTGCTCTGTCAGTGAAGGTCAACTCAGAAGCTAAGAAATGAACCGGGACTGCAAAGCTTACATACAGCTGCTGTCCCATAAGCCCTAGGTATTGGCAGGGACTGGCTTCTCTCCCATGATCCATTCCTATACCAGGTAGGAGGCTTTTCCTGAACCTTTGCTTAGGGAACTCAAAGGGAAACTTTTATCTGGCACCCTGAGGAGAGTATGTGATGACTTGTAGGTCATTAAGGTGAGCCAATTTCACATTGTGTACTTTCCTCTTCTGAAACTGTAGCCCGGAGTACCTGTTGCTGCTCCTATCGACTCTAATCTGATTCCAGCCTCCATTGCCAGCCTTATCTCGCTGGCTTCCAGATGAAGACAACCTGCTCCAGCCCTAACTGGTCTCATTGTCCTCTCCCTCTCTACCCTTCCCCTGCTGGTCCTGCAGACTCTCTGGAACTTTGCGCAAAATCCCTACCTTCCTTATACGGTCCCCACTCAAATACTTGCCCTCAAAGGTCTGTTCCAGCCGTCATTGATCTCTCCTCAGAACTGCTTAGCGTTCTCTGTGCCAGCTCTTTTGGCCCTCAGTTATGCCATCTTGTTCCTCTGTTACTTTCTTGAGTGTCTGGTTAGGCGGCTTCCCCATCTAGATTGAAAGTTTATAGAGGACAAGGATTTGCGCCATTTACTTCTGGATCCCTAGCACAGTGTCAGGTACCCAGTAGTATTTTTTAACTTTTTAAAATTTTAAATGGATCCAATATAAATTAAACAATTGAAATGGCAGATAAGGGGCACAATGGATAGAGTATTGGACCTGGAACGGGAAAGACCTGAGTTCAGATTTTTCAAGGACGCTTACTAGCTGTGTAATCCTGAGCAAGCCACAAAATCTGTCTACCTCAGTATTTTCAACTACAAAACGGGGACTCAGGGTTGTGATGAGGATGAAATGAGACTAGCTGCTGCTGCTGCCGCTGCCATACCACCAGTGCTGCTGCTGCTGCTGCTACTACTACTACTACTACTACTACAACTACTACAACTACTATTATTACTTGCTTAGTGAATTGCGGTTAGATCATCTGTGCACTTGATTTGCAGACCTGGACTGGAAAGGGGGAAGAAAGGCTAAAAAGTAAAGGGCTTTTATATTCTCATTTCAGAAATGGGCTTAATCACAGCTCTTCCAGATACTTTGAAACAGCCCTTCTGATCTCAATTCCCTTCTAAATTCTTGGTAGTAGTTAGAGCAAATATGTCAGGCAATTCTTAACTTTATTCTTATTGTTCTTACTTATCAACACCTTAAGTTCTAGCACCATTTAGAGGGCTTTATATTTCCAGAAAGCTACACTAGAACTATTCTCTAGGCCTCTCGGTTTTTATTCTGTTGTGACTCATTTTAAGGCTGGCCTGCACTAATTATGTTGAGTCAGTATCATTCTGAGAGTGTAATATCCTTAAAGGTAGGAACTGTACCTTGCTCTGTGTGTGTGTGTGTGTGTGTGTGTGTGTGTGAGAGAGAGAGAGAGAGAGAGAGAGAGAGAGAGAGAGAGAGAGAGAGAGAGAGATTGAGACATTTCTATTATACTGGGAATGCCAAAGACACAGATATTTGAAGTAACTTGGAAGTAAGGTTAGAGCTCTACCTAAATTTGCAAATGAGTTTAAAACTCTGCCAAATTAGCACCCAGTGTTAGTGAAAGGTGGTTTTCGCTGATTCTGCTGAGTAGTACTCATTTTCGCCTTTATTTTAGATATGGCCTTTGATGGTTTTCAGAGCATTTTCTCACCTAATCTCATTTGATCCTGGCACTTCTGTGAGGTAGGTAAAGTAGGACTAATAAAGCAATTATAAGACCTGGAGGCAGCCACCATGACTTCCCCACTGCAGTGGGAACACTTGAAGATAACGACTATTGTGTCTGTTGTTTTGGGAACCTCTGTACTTGGCACATAGATAGGACAGTATATCTTAATTATTTGTTACCATAAATGCTTGTTGAATTGAATCCCTAGACTTTAGAGATGAGGAAGCCAGCCTAGGCTCTGAGAGGTTGTCATGCCTTGCCTGTGGTCACTTGGCTACTAGATATCTGAAGCAGGATTCACACTCAGATTTCCTGACTCTTGAGGTCAGTGACTCTCACTTCTGCTCTGCTTAATTATCCTTCTGCAGATCAAGACCCTGAAACTGAGAGGCAAAAGACATACCCATAGAACAGGTGGAGTACTCTTTTCGTTATTGACAAGCTAGTTATTTTATTTACATTGATAACTAATGCAAGTGTATCTACTTCTAATTCTTCTTCCCTCCTCCTAACCTTTTTTTGAGTAGATATTTTACTTTACAAAAACAGATAAACAAAAGCTAAGGGGAAAGGAGGCAATTATATGGCAATTATTTTAGGAGTACTCTCCCTCCCCCACTCCACCCTCCAATTTGTTAAGAAGACTTTGGCACTCTTGCTTTTACTTAACGGCTAATAGGATGTCTCTGGTCTCCTAGAAGTTTCAAATGGCTTCCCCCTCCCCCCCCCCCCCCCCATAGCAGACAGAATAATAGGCCAGAGAGAAATTATACATTGGAAACCAGCCAACCAACCAGCCAACCCACCAACACACCATCACTCTGTTTCCTCAAAATTGGAGCAGTGGGGATGGTAGAGTAGAGATGTGCAAGGAGAAAAAATGTTTGAGCAGGTTTGGTAACAAGTAACACCTTTGACTGTGAAGATAGGAGGGAAAAAAAGCTCAAAGGAACCCACTGTTCTTGCTGACCCAGCTCATGGCTCCTAAGCTGATAACAATTAGTGGGAGCTGAGCTGCAAGTAAGTGCATGTAACTTGGGAGTTAAATTTAGACCCTTAATTTTAGGACTTTAGGCCCTCATTTTCATAGCCCCTCATTCTGTTTCTTTTGACTCATAATCTTTTTCTTGGAGATTTAGATTGCTCTCGAGTTTTTAATTGACCATAAAAGCAGATGGAAAACTAAGATGGCAGTTGTTCATAGTAAGAAATCATTGGAGATAATGTCTGAATTGTTAAAAAAATTTTTTTACATTTTCCTGTGCTTATTGGACATAGGTATCGACATTTTAAAATGAAATTTTAAAGTCATCTTCCCTTTATTTTTATTTTTTTAAAAAAGTCTGAATGCCAACATCTGCTGTTAGAATGTGGCCTGGAGATACACACCCTAACTGGTGTTTTGTATGAGCATTTTTATGTTCTTAATTCCCAGCCATCAGAAGATTTGATTCTTTCAGTTTAGCTTGTTTTTTGACAACTTTGAAATTTCAGCTTTTGATGCCCATTAATACATTTCGTGATTGAAGTATTTAGCAGAAGATATTCATGCTCTGTCCAACCCCCATACAGTGGAAACAATGCTGACTTTGAAGTCAGAGGCACTGTGTTCATCTCTGCCTCTGACTACGTGTGTGACTTTGGACAAGACACTGTCCTTCTCCGGGCTTTAGTTTTCTTTTCTTTTTTTTTTTTTTTTTTTTTTTGATTCTTTTGGAGGGGGGGAAGGCAGGTCAGTTGGATTTAAGTGATTTGCCCAAGGTCACAGGGCTTGTTAAGTGTCTGAGGCTGGATTTGAATTTGGGTCCTCTTTACTCCAGGGCCTGGTGCTCTATTCACTGTGCCACCTAGCCATCCGTGGGCATTAGTTTCTTATCCATAATAGGAGAAGGTTGGACTAGATGCATTTTGCCTTTGAGGGGCCTACGCTGATCTTGTGATTTAATTTTCAGGGAGCAGGAACATGAATAGAACAGTTCAAGCCATTGAGAGGCATTCCATAAAAGGCTGGGCTCTCCTTGGGGTTTGAATGTGCATGTAAGGGAACATTTGAATACCTTCAAGATTTTAGACTAGAACTGATAACAAGACATACTAAGATGGGCTTAAATTCCTCAGAATGAAGTGAAACTTGCTTTGTAAAACTAATTTTCTTCTGTTTTGAGCTCTTGTCCTTTCCATGATAACCTTTATCTCTGGGTCATTTGTCTCACCCCACCCTCATGGCCGCTCTTCCCTCCTTTCCCTCCAGGGGTCTCACCCCACCTGGCAGACTCCCTTGAGCTCCAACAGATTTTGGATAAAGAGATCACTTGCCAACATTCTTGGTTAGTTGTTACTCCTGATTTTCTTCAGCGTTTGTACTTGTTCTATCCCAAAATGGCCTCACCTCCAAAATTAGTGGGTGTGAATCAATTAGATGTACCTTTATTGAGAAGGATCTTTTTGCTCTCCAATTGCCATCTTTAAAAAAAATTTGGTTTCAGGGTAGTATTTTCTTTTAAACCTTTTATTGCTACATTTTGTCTTGATATCACCTACATTTTCCAGTATGTCCCTTTCTACACTCCCAGAGACTCACCCCATATACTAATGAATAAAAAGAGGATTAAAAGCTCAGGAAAACTAATCAACATATTAAACTAATTTGGTGGTTAATGCAGTGTTCCATACCCTTAGTCTTATATTTTTTCAAAGGAGCAGAGGAAGTTACCTTTTTTATTCCTTTTCTTTGGGGTCAAGCTTAGTTGTTATAATTTTGTAATAGTATTTAAGTCTGCCCAGTTAGTAAGTTCTAGGTACTTATAATTCAAGTCTGCAAACCCATTGGTGTAGAACTCTCTCTGGGGGAGATCAGTACCCAGTACCTTGCACCTGCACGAGAGGTGGGGTCTGCTACTGATGGGCCTTAGGATTCAAGTTACAGATTAATAATGGCACTCTAGTATTTCTCTAGAAGTCCTAAATGAG
The DNA here is from genome assembly GCA_028646575.1 of Pseudocheirus occidentalis. Taxonomy (NCBI): domain Eukaryota; kingdom Metazoa; phylum Chordata; class Mammalia; order Diprotodontia; family Pseudocheiridae; genus Pseudocheirus; species Pseudocheirus occidentalis. The sequence goes on along the minus strand of CM053596.1, from coordinate 76,493,718 downwards.
GCAAAAGACAGTATACTTAAATATAACAAACCTCTTTGTTAGTATTTCTTAAATTTAGCCTGGGGAGGGGGAAAGGAGAGAGAAGTATGATACATAAATGAGGAGTTGTGGGGTCTCTAGGAGTAGGTAGGTAGATGAGTGGAAGGAAACATTTGAAGTCCACCGAGTTATAGCTAAAGATAGCGGTGTTTATGAGTAGAATTGTGTCATAGATAGAAACAGCATGGCAAGATGGAGAGAGAGAGAGTGTAGGGCTCAGAGTTAGGAAGATGGCCTGGGTTCAAGTCCCATTTTAAACACCGTACTGTCAGTATGACCCTGGGACAAGTTATTCAGCCTCTCAATGAGAGCCTCGAGCAACTCTGATCTCTATTGGTAGAGGGAGTTTTTCATAGGAGGGAGCTCCTGGTACTGATAAAAATCACAAGTATGGTCAGAAAAAGCAGACCAGCACCAAGTTGACAGGCGCATGGACAAACTGGGTCGATTGATTCTTTGTCTCTAGTTGTCAAAAAGACAAAGAAATAGGTACTTTTAGTCTCATTTGTAATCTTGAATGCCTTGTGGTTCTACTAGATTTTGATTAAATGGTTGTTGATTCTAGTATCTGAGGGACCAGCCTTTTTGTACAATAATGGTTAGAATTGGGGATAATAGCAAATTTATGAGAAACCTAGGAATTATGTCAGAATAGAGCAAGATTCCTCTTATCAGGTACTCTGTTTCCGACAGTGACTGATGACTGATGACCCCTAGGAAAGCACAGCCTTCTAAGAGACTGTTGTGCAATCCTCCAAGATGGATGACTAGTCTAAGGGGAGATTTGCTTATCACATTGTGCTTTGAAGGGGGAGGGCTGATAGAGGAGTAATTCTTATCAGAGTCTGCTAGCTTAACCACAGAAAATAGTCTTACTTTAGTGTTTAATACTTACTTGATAGGCCTTTTTGCCTCCATAATAATCTCTGGATAGGAAAGTTCCAAATCTTGTGTAAAGCATTTCCCTTTTTGTTTTCAAAGAGCAGTTGTCCAAACCCTTGCCTTTGTCTGATGAGGGGACAGAGAAAACAGGTTCTTCGGATTTGCCTTCTTTTTATCATTAACTGTTTAATATTTCTCCTTCCCTGTGTTGTGGTCCTCCACCCCTTTGCAAGAAGTATTTACTTGGACTTCTGTCTTTTCCTTTTAGGTCACTAGTCCCTTAAGCAATCTTGCTAGTTGTTATAATTGTGCTTTAACTGCCATTAAAGCTGAACCCTGCCTTTTAGTATTAGTGAAAGCAATACAAAATCAAAAGCAAAAAAAGTTTCAAGTATTTTTAAAATAGCAAGAATATGTATAGTTATAAGGAGCGGCATGTTCCATATACATGTATGTGTCTAAAATACATATGAACATCATACTAATGGAGGTGTTGATTAGTAATAATGCTGTTATAACTTGAAAATGGTCTAAGAATTAATGATTGCACAGCTAGGCTGATATGTAACTAATATGTAAACCATAGGTAAATATTAATTTTGAATTGCTATAGCTCCGATAATCTGAACCATGTCTTCTCATTTTGATTATGAATCTAGCATGACGTTGTCTTTTCTTTGGGGTCATGTAAGATGGTGTCATTAACACAGGTAGCAGATATTCAGTGAGCATTGTCTAAATGGATGTACGTATAGCTCCTCAGAACATAAGGTTTTGAATCCTCCACCAAACTTACTAGCATTCTGGGCATAGAGTAGGTACTTCATCAGAACTGTTACCTGGGCTTCGTTAACCAGGATTTTACTGGAGATCATTGCTATGGTTGGCCAATGTGACTGAGGACAGATGTAGCCCCTCTAGTTCATTTATCTTGTAGGTGTTGAAACGTCTCCTGGTGTACTAAGGTTTCAGGGCAGGAGCCATCAACTGAATCTGCCTGCTGTGACTTAAATCATGCCGCTGCAGTGACAACACGGGAGCTTCATGAAAAATGTCAGTGTGTATATAGCGTATTGGATCAAAAATAAGTATTAAATGCGGGCTATGTGCAGAGTATTGTGCTAGGCTCTAGTGGAGAAACAAAGCTTAGATAAGATGGAATCTCTACGCTGCAGCTAAGCCCGGGATATATCATAAAAATAATCGTGATACAAAGTAACACATGAAAAATGCACAGGAGATTTAGGATCAGGGCAGTGGGAGTGTACGCATTTTGCATATATGGGGTGGGGAAGGAAATCAGGAGGTTTTTAGCTCTTATGTATTTTTCATATAATGGTATGAGTTTGGGGTTCCCACTGTTAATTTCTTTTGTTTACCTTAAGAATTGTACTTTTTTTTAAGGCAGCCCTTTATTTTCAGCTTTTAATTCGTTTGACTACTCTTTGAACACATGCTATATGATCAGTAGTAGGTAATAGCACTTCAGTATGCATATATATACATTTTGTTAAGGTTCTCAGAGTTCTTTCCGAATGTTACCTTCTTTGATTCTCATAACAACCCTTTGAGACAGGTGCTTTATTATCCTCATTAACAGACCTGAGGAAATGGGAGCTATGGAATGTCCTACTGACTTGCTCAGTTGTCACACAATAAATACAATAAATGTCTGAAGCAGGATTTGCACTCGTATCTTTCGTGAGTCCAAGTCCAACTTGTGCCATCATCTCAAGAGTTATTGACTGTTGTGGGGTGGAGGTGGACAAGGGTTGTTCAAAGTGACTTTTAGGGAAGATCATTTTGGTGGCAGGATGCAGGAGGGAGGGAGAACAGGGTCAGGGAGATATAAAATCATAAAAAGTCAAAAATATACTTCCCAAGTAAAAGATAGAGGAGGCATAGTTAGTTTTAAGGCGATTTTTCTGGAAAACAACAACAGTAACACCACCACACACATGCACACAAGTTTTGGTTTTTTTTAGTGGAAATTGCCATAAGCCACAAATTGGAGTTTGATTTATTGTTTTATTGATTGGTGTAGCTCATTGGTGTCAAAATTCAAATAGAAGAGGTGCACTAATCTGTACTTAAGGATCCCTGTAGCCCATATGTTGATTTAGTTTTAAAATGTAGTTGTTACCCAACTTTTGTTGTATTTTTATTTCTTTTTGTAAAATATTACCCAGTTACATTTTAATCCGGTTTGGGTAGCATTTGGAAGTTTGTGGGAAGACACATATCTCTGGGCTATATTTAAGAAAATCATGGATAAAATGTTAATAATGCCAGATTGAACTTAAAAGTGTTTCCTTTGTACTTCTTTTGGGGGTAGGGGGAAGATGATTATTAACTGTCCACCAGAACACACCTGGTGGCAGCTTTGGGAATGGTAAGTATAAGGATCAAATTAGGGAGCCATTTCTAAGACCCACATGGTTTTTCTTGCAGACTGATTTGCTTGAGCAAGTGAATAAGTCACACAACAATGAGTTTTGAGCCTAAAGGACTGGGGGAACATGGGCGCTGTTGATTTATAATTAGGGAGGTCAGAAGGAGGAGCTAGTTTGATAAAGGGGATAGTGAATTTGATTTCACACTAACCAAGTTTAATGTGATGGTGGGACATGCCATTTGGAAGTGTCCATTAGACACATAGGGTTATGGGACTGGAGCAGGAGTAGGAAGTTGGGATTGATTTAGGAAATCAGACATAGAGAAATGATAGTTGACGACTTCTGGTACTAAGCACGCTGGTACATAATAATTATTTGTTCACTGACTTCATTAAGAGATTAGTTATAGAATGGGGTGCTGATGAAGTTGATATCAAAGAGAAAATCTAATTATTGACTAGTCAATAAAGCCTCTTACTTTGTGGCCACAGACTCCTTACAGATTTTCAAATGAATGTTGAATTGGTCACTAGGTTAAGTGGGAGAGAGAATGCCGGGGTCCTGAGAGAATCACCACTTTAGAAAACAAATAGTGAGTCAGTTGTGTTATTTGCATACATAAACAAAGGACTAGAATTGTAATCTATGGAGCTAAGTAATTTATAAATGGTTGTTGACTTGGAGAACAATTTTCATAGACTGTTCAGATAATCCTAACAATTATGTAAATACACAAACACTGCTGTAAATAAATATAGATAAACTTCATTATAATAGGATCCTTTTGGTTCGTTTTTTAAATGCTTAAGTGCAGGCATACCATAGCTAGGCTCAGATGAAACAGTATTTACTCGGGGCAGTGCACTCCATCAGAAAGTGTCTGCTCTCTCCCTGGCACTTCGCTAAGTTTACATTTACCTTGTGTCTGAAGCTTCAGACCCTTACAAGCAGAACTCAGATCTTCCTGATTGGCGGCATTCCACACACTGTGCACCGCCTAGCTATGGAAAGGATGGAAAGAGGAAGGATGGCAAAATGTGAGGGGAGATGGCCACCCTCTGGGGTATTAATGATTAATTATGGCATTGCAGAAGGGCCATTGTTAGGTGGGTATTTCAGCATTTACAGCAGTCATAAACCTGAATTAGTATTGCAGTAATATGTGATGACTAGAAAATGAAACTGACCACGGTGATTTTTTACTGTCCCAGAAATTTAAAAGAGACACTTCCTTTTCACTTCTCAAGTATTAATATGGAAAGTGAACCTTTAAAAACTTGCTATTTCATGTTTCAAATGATCTTCATAGTATTGGATACTTTAAAAAATTATGTTTTCACACTTTCTCCTAAGTAGAAGTTTGTCTCATGGACCAGTACAATGAGCATTAGAAAATTACTCACTTTTGGGGGCGGCTAGGTGGCACAGTGAATAGAGCATCAGCCTTGAAGTCAAGAGGATCTGAGTTCAAATCCAGCCCCAGATACTTAACACTTAGTAGCCCCAATTGTCCTCCAAAAAAAAAAAAAGAAAGAAAAATTTTTTTAAAAAAATTACTCACTATCAAAAAAGTATCTCTTTGTCTCTCTCCCTATGCCCCCATTTCCCTCTCTCATTTTAAGGCAGTATACCCATATTAAGCAGCATTAAGGTCTGTGATGTTTTTCTTTTGAAGATTACTATACTGTAAAACCGTGCTTAGTGTTGTAGAAACAGATGTTTCATATAAATTGTCAGAGGACAGTTGGAGAATATTATCAACATTGTAGATTAGGCTTGGGTTGTCAATTTAAATTCCATTGAATAATGCTTGTAAAATGCCTTAATTTTAGAGGACTTGAGAAGTGAGGATTCATTGGGCAGCTCCAAAATGACCAGAGTCAGGCTTCTGTGTTAGTAAGTCTGGGAGAAGGAAAATACCTGTTCTCTCTTGTGATTTCTTCACATCGTGTCTCATTTGTGTTTGGTTTATCTTACTTTGCTCTGTTTCCTGGGCATGTTCTGGCGCTATTTTGCCATTGTCTAAATGAGACTTTATTTCACAGTTCTCTTGGTCTGTTGATTTTATACAGTAGTTTTATTAGAAAAGGATGTACACATCTGAACCCTAATCAAGGAGTTCTGAATGGCCATGTGAGTTTATAAAAAGAGTCTGGGAAGGCGGAGAAAGTTTTGGATATGGCAGCAGGTTTTATTAGACGTATGTACCTTCTTTCAGCTTCTTCTGTATCATCGTGTAGGAGATGAAATCTGAAATTCGTATGTCATCTCATACACATGTCTGTTATGTGGGCAGAGTGGTTTGGTACATGAGTCCTAGATTGTAAAGCTGCTTATTAAGAGGGGTGGTGGCTGTGAATTAGTTATGAGTTCTCTCTCTTTGGGAGTCTCCAGCTTTGATGTTGCTCTGAGGTTGTTGGGTTTTTTTCCCCCCTTTTTGGAGGGCAGTTGGGGTTAAGTGACTTTACCAAGTGTCTGAGGCTGGATATGAACACATGTCCCTCCTGACTCCAGGGCCTGTGCTCTACTCACTGCGCCACCTCGCCGCCCCAATTCTAAAGTTTTAAAGAATTTTACACTTTTATAAAACTCCCTTTTTTATGTCCCTGAATAGACTGCTGAAATAAGTACAATGTGGTCCTATAGGGCAGAAAAAGAATAATGGGAGAATGTTTTAGAAAAGCAGCACTTAGCTCCATAGTAAGAAAAAATAGCTAATTTTCAATTCAATTAAGTTTATTGAGTTAATTTTTCATCATTGATGGCTTCAGGTAGAGGCTTGATGACCATTTGGGTGATATTATAGAAGGCACTCTTACTCAGCTATGAGTTAGACTAAATACCTTCCTGTAGTTCCTTCTGAGCTTGAGATTTATGATTCTGTTTTCACAGGCAGCAATACATGATGGAAAAGCCTCTAGATTTAGATTTGAGACTTGGATTCAAATCATGCCTCCACACTTCTTTGCTTTGTGACCATGGATGAGTCAGTGAGCCTTGGTTTCTTAACCTGTAAAATAGAAGAACTATTTACTTCATGAAATTGCTACTAAGAAAACATTTTCAAAACTTTAAAAGGGCTATTTGGCTGTAGGGACCCTCCACACTATTAAAACAATTATTGAGGACCCCACTCAATATATATTTACTATATTAGAAATGGAAACCAAGAAATTGTTAAAATAATTAATTCATTTAAAAATAATAAACCCATTTCATGTTGATCAATAATATTTTTAATTTAAAAAGATTATTGCCCAAAACAAAAAAATAGCGAGAAGAGTGGCAGCGTTTCACTTATTTTTGCAAATTTCTTTAATGTCTAGCTCAATAGAAAGCATTTGGATCCTTGTATTTGCTTCGGCATTCATTTTGTTGCAACATTTTGTTTTTCGAGTATGTGAAGAAAATCTGGTCTCATACAGTTATGTACCTGGGAGAGAGACGAATATTTTAATAGGCAAATAACATCGTAGTATTATTATGAAAATAGTTGTGACCTTGTCTCTTTTTTTCTTCTTCTTCATGTTCAGGTCCCGTTTATTTTAGTAGGATAAACATTGAACATTACAGGAGAATCTCTATCTCTGGTTGGTGTAGCTCCCATTCCCCAGAGTGGACTAAGGAAACAGCTAATAAAGCCCTAAGTGAGGACACAGACCAGGGAGCCCCAGCTTTTGACTGAGGCCAAAGGCTCCAGTTATGTATAATGGGTCCTGGGGATCTTCAAGGGTCTGAGAACTACTGATATAGTGGATACAGAACTGGTCTCAAAGCTAGGAAGATTTGGAGGCCTACCCTGTGATACCTCCAGACTATGTGACCCTGAGTTTCAGGCAGCTCTAAAGACCATCCTCAGTTGGAGAAGAGGTACTTATCTGTGTTGGTTGCAGGAATCCTGCGAATCAATGAAAGTGCTTTCAGGCCCTTTCCTTCTCTTCCACGTGGTGATGATAGAGGTGAGGACCCTGCCAGTGGTGACCAAATGGGCTTTAGAGGCACCTAAATGACTATTACTGCATAAAAAAAATAAACCCAGTTCTCTGATTTCACTTTCAGGAGGTTATTCTATGTATATTTTCTCTGAGGAGCATCGGTCTTTCTCAAGTACATCTGAACTTAATGCCTTAGCCACTGAGCACCAAGTTGCCCTCTTTGGTCAGTGGTTTGAATAGCAGTGTTTCTTTGTTTAAAAAGCCCCCCCCCCCTTCCCCCCCTCCCTGAGGGATTATCTCTCTGTGGCAGCAGGATTTACCTTAGTCATGCAATGCACTGTGGGCCACTCTCCGGAGCCCAGGCTGATGCTCCATTTGCCTTAGGAGGAAAAGTCCTCATAAAACAAATCTAGGGCCCACAAAGAGCTTGGCAGTGGCTGTGATGCCCTCGGTATTTTGGTTTGCTTTGGAGTCATTCCTGTGCTCTTAGTGGTGCACACTTTCTCACCTCTCTATACCCCGATGTCAGACATTCTTTGGCAGACTGTCTCCTATCCCCCTAAAGTCATGGTGTCTCATGTGGGCTTAGTTTGGAACCAGTTGCCACACCTGTTATGGAGGGATTATTTTCTTTCTGTTCAAGGCTTTCACTTATATACGACTCCTTTAATCACCTATCAGGGGGGCTTACATTGAGTAGATGCCACAGTAGGAAATACAGTATTATTCCTCAAAGGATCTTAACCTCCCTCAAAACAAAACAAAACAAAACACCCAACCC